>CM029599.1:31653755-32398755 GCA_017311375.1 Mytilus coruscus
GATCCATTTTGGGGCCCTTTACAGCTTGTTGTTCGGTGTGAGCCTAGGCTCCTTGTTGAAGGCTGTACTTTGACCTATAATTGTTAACTTTTTATACATTGTGACTTGGATGGAGAGTTGTCTCATCGGCACTCATACCACATTATCTTATTTATATCAGCAAGTAAGAATTGTATTGACCATTTTTAAGATAATTTGTACAAGATGGAGTAATCTTCGTTAGGTATACAATAGCTGTGGGTAAGATTTGGACATCTTCATATCTCAAATTAAGACATTTTAAGGTCTTTTTGATCCTAGTTAATAATGAAATTGTTAACAAGCTGCAAATCAGTTGTAAGCCTATAAGAAATAATAAAAAATAATTTAAACTGAAGTTTGACAAAAACTGTGAAGGAGCCAGCTTTGTGCCTTCACCATATATAAAACATCTTACTGATTCTAAATGTGAAAAGTCTTCCAATTCATGACGGAATTCTACAATGTCCTCGAGATATTCCTAGAACAATGGCAGTGAGGCATATATAATCCATAAAATACTTGCATGCTTTGTTCAAAGCATATAATGTTACATTTGAATAAATAAGCATTTTAAAATTAGCCAAAATTCAAATTACGAAATGCTGAAGCAACTTCTACAAAGAAATTGATAGTTTCTTCCAAAAATTACATTGAAATTTATTTACACAGCCATGTATATTTATTTTAAAGCTTAACATCCGAAATCTTTTATGTAATCATTTATGAAAAATAGTAGTCTGCATACCTGGTATCGAACAAGCTGATGTTGTTTATCCTCCACAGTAGATTTGAGAGGAAAGTCCTTGACCTTTTTCTCCATGTCCTTGACCCAATGAGAGATTTTTTCATGTTGCTCCTCATATTTGATCCAATGTTCAATAGCTCTGTCAAGATTATCATGGAGTGATCTAACTTGTGTTGTGTAATTTTCCCAGTCCATTTTAAGCATGTCTAATTCTTGCTGTATGCCCTGACGACCTTTGAGGGCAGTGGTTTCCATGGCTTTAGCACCTTTTTCTTCCACCACACTTATTTTGTTAACATTGTCAGGTATTTGAGCCAGTAATTCCTGGACTCTGTCAAATTTGTTTTGTAATGTATGTCTGTCTCCTGAAATGTCAGCACACATTCCAACACGATCTTTCATCAAGGTCATCCAATCAACGGCTGCCTGCAGGGAATCATGGTACTGTTGGTGATCGTAAACATTACGTTCACATTGTTGTATTGTGGTCTGAAATTAATGATAGCATATCTTCATTGAATATATATCATACCTGTCACTAAAAAGCTATATTACATTTATAATAAGTTTAAATAACCAATACACTTTTCCATTTTTCCATTAAAATTTTCATGTCAAAGTGCAATAGCTTTTCAAATGGTATTGATACAATATCAGATTCTTTTTAACTTTTTTCAAAATGTCTTAAGGATGTTTAAAGCAGTTTATAAAAGATTAAAAATTGTAGAAGTTTAAGGGTCGAATAAATTATAAGAGCCCTTATCGCTATTTTGTGCATTTTTCATTTGCTCGCTTGAGATAGAAAATTATCGTCAGAAACTAACGGTGCACTTGACTTGTCAATGTAAACATCGACGACGTCATAGGATAAATAGCGATAAACAGATTATCAATGGTCTTTCAAACTCGAGGAAGTTTGTCGACCACATCTCATCTCAGGGCTATCACCATCGATGAGATTGTAGCTGAGAAACATCCTCTTATTTGAAAGATCTCAATAATCTATAAATACATACCTTAGCTGTCTGGCAAAGATCTTCATATCTAGAATTGATATCAGTGATGAAGGCAGCTACTTCAGGGTTAGATGTGCTGTGTAGTACACCCTGGGCTTTCTCTATCACAGAATCTACAAGTCTCTGGTGGGATGTAATGTCTGATAGTACAGGCTGTAGAATAAAATAAAATGTCCATTAATCATTAGAGAAAAACTGTTTTAAAACATGCATATAGAATTCTATGTCATGCAAAAATTTTAATCTTTGATCATATGTGTTTACAAATTGTCTTCCTACACATAAATTCTGGCGACATTATAATGAACTGGCATCTTTCAATTTGTGAAATCTGTAAAGTGGTCTTTGAAGAATTTTTTTAATTCAGTTTACTTATCTCATTTAAACCTCAAGCCCCAATCTATTATTCAGACAAAATATTGCTACAATTTAAACCTTTCTGTGTAAATGTATTTTCAAGCTTACACTATTACTTTCAAAATTTCTTATTCTAAATCAGCTTACCCTGAGGTTCTGCAATTGGAGACGTTTTTCTTGTAATGTATTTTTCAGGTCGACATCAGCCCTCAGTGCAGCCTCTGTATCAACCATCCATTTCATGAGCTGATCCTGTCCATCAGCATATGAGGACCATTGCATCAGGAATGAGTCAACCTTCCTCTGGGTATCAGACAGACCAGTAAACAATCTTTCCCAATCTTCTTTAGCTGTGCGTAATTCCTGGCGAACCTTTTCACGTCCACCAGCAGCTGTGTCTGGGTAAAGTTTCTCTCCAGCTTCAATAGTGGCATTGAGTCTCTGTAAGCCATGATCTTTCTCTGCCATTAACATCTTAAATGATAAAAAAAAGAGAATTTAATTAAATATATAATGGGAAAGATAATAAATATTAGGCCATATTGGACAGAATTTTATCTGGCATTAAATATAAATTCAGCACTGGCAAATTCTAGGATAGAAATTTATGAGTACAAATTTACTTTATAATTTTTTATAGTTTACTTTAATAAACTGTTTTAAAATAGAGAAAAGTATAGCCTGTATTACCTCATCACATATTTAATACTGTAAATTCAAAATAATTTTGCATGCATAATATTGAAATTTTGAACAATGCGAAATTTATTATTGTGATTTTAAGTAATGGTGCATACATATGACACTATCAAATATTAAATGCAAATTTTTATGTTTGCAGACCTATCCTCTTGCAATGTTCCCATTAATAAGAACATTGTATAAATTTAATTGCTGATGCCACAGATGCTGCCAACACTGACAATAGCTTGCTTTAGTCTCACTTTCACATCTGTCGTGGCAGACTAGACAACATTGAACATGAAAACATGATATATACCTGTATGGTGGTTCTCCTCTCCTCCATGGTTTCCTGGTCAGCAGCAGATTGTTGACATGTGTCCAGTTTGGCATCAGCTTGTTCTATCCAATTATTAAATTCTGCCAATCTGTTGTCATAACCTTGATGGTCTTGGGCATATTTCTCCCATTTACTTATCAATTCCTAAAAAGACATATGAACTGTGCTTAGTCTAAAGTACGCAAACATTTTCAAAATCTTTATGCTTAAAAGCCTGTAGTTCGAAATAATTTAAAACAATAGAAAAAAATAGATTTTATCATCTTTCATAGCAGTCTATAAACTTTATCATGTTTATAGTTTGAAAGTGAATAAGTAGTTTGAAAGTTTTGTAATTGTGTAAACATGCAAAGGTTATCTTGTGCAGTTCAAATTATCACGTTCCATGTTTTAAGCCGGGATTAATCAGGACCCTTTAAAAAAGTTATCTCATGCAAAACAAATTATCTTGTGACATTAATTCTTCATTTAGACTACATTAATCCAACTCTTTGTCTCTTAATTTTATTTTTAGAAGAACTGAAAATATAAATTTAATGTTTTTTTCAACCTACCTTGACTTGTGAGAGTAGTCCTCTATATCTGTTAGTGAGCTGTGACACTTGTGTACTCAGTCTGGCATCTGCACTTGTATGCATCAGATTCTGGGCATCATCTGTAAATCTATCAATCTCTGGCTGATGAGACAAAATCTCTTCTCTTTGTTTCTGAAATGAAATTAAATCTTGATATAAAAATTTGCAGTCAGTTGAAAAAGGGTAATAATGCTTGATAACATTATTATTTGCCATGTTCATATATTTTACCTCATTTTGTAGGTGGAATTGTTACCTAGGCATGAGGCATGACCTAAGAGGTAAGTGGAGCACATATTTATCTTGTGTCATAATAAAATACTTAAAAACATTTCTGTAGTTTTTTTTTTTTTTTTTCAAATGAATTTTTTTAAATGCATCAATATATTCTGACAAAAATATTCATGTCTAACTTACCTTGAATCTTTCCACTTGAGTTTGTTTCTCTTTCAGTGTGGACTTCAATTCATAATTCTTGACTTGTTGTTCCATATCTTTAAGCCAAGAGGAACACACAGAGAACTTAGATTCGAAGTCTCCCCATTGTACCATTGCGGTCTGTAGGTCCTCCTCAGTCTGTTGTATACGGGCCAGATAATCCTCCCATTCAGACTGGAGGTGGTCAATATCACGTCGTAATACCTCACGTCCACGTTGAGATGAGTTCTTTGTAGTCTTTTCACACAGTTCTTTAGTAGCTTTCAGTTTCTTTTCTCCGTCTCCAACCTTCTCGGCACACTCCTGTTTATAAATTATAAAATTTGAATTAAAAAGTTTTTGATACCTTTAAATGTCCTATCACATTAACTTCATGAACGATATAATACATTAATTTTAGTTAAACCACTATCTTAAAGAATAGATAACCCTTATCTAAAGAATAGATAACCCTTATCTATTGCATATCATGGAACATGTTGTATAACAAAAAAAAGTCAAATGACAGCAACATTTTTTCAATCATTTGTTTCATAGCATTTATAACAAAAGAAAGCTGCATTATAAATAATTATACATAATAAAACTATATAATTCAAAAAATTTTTTTTTTTTACCTTGAGTCTTTCTAGCTTATTCTGCAGTGACATCTTATCACCAGAGGTATCAGCACATAGCTCGACTTTCTCCCGTGAGGCATTGAGCCAGTCCTGACAGTCCTGATACATATCTTGGTACTGCTGATGGTCTTTCTGTGAGGCCTCTAGTTTGTCTAACATCTGTTTAGATGTATCACATAGTTTCTCGTATTTGGTCTGCAATTCTCCGACAAATTTCGCCACTTTAGCCGAGGGTGTAGACTGTGACAAGTTTCTAGCCTTGTCCAGTAAATTGTCCATAACATGTTGTCTAGATACAATATCTTGATGTAACACCTACAAAGTTTATGAAATAAAGATTAATATTATATTTTGAATTTTTCGTAAGAATAACATATTATACCTAATTATTCAAAGAAACTAACATATGCTATTTTTTTTTTTTTGTATTTTGTTCTACAAAATCTCTATGAATGACTTTTTATCATGTGAAATAGTGTTATGCATGTATTCAAAGGAATTAATAGTTTCTCTTTCTATTCATTGTTAGTAATGCCATCTTTAATTTGAAAAATACCTGATTATTTGAAATTTACTTATAAAAAAGCTGAAGTTATCAATTTACCCTGTGATTTTGTAACTGAGCCTTTTTATCTGGCAATGTAGCTTTCAGGTCAGTATCCTCTCTCAATTTGATTTCAGTATCCAGAAGCCATTTCTGGAACTGTTCAAAGTTTTCATCATAAGAAGACCATTGTAGTAAAGTGGTGTCTAGTTTACGTTGGGTTTCTGCTAACACATCACAACCCTGTTCCCAGTGTTCACGTAGACCTCTCAGTTCCTGACGGATTATATCACGGCCCTCTGAGGCAGTGCTGGGATACAGTTTCTCACCACATTCTACAGTGTAGTGTATTCTGGTAGCTCCTTGATCTTTTTCTGCCACAAGTTCCTAGAATGAACAACAAATACAGAATTATATGTTGTTTATTTTTTTTATTTTAAAGCTATCTATGAGTCCTCTGTTTAAGCTTATTATATATATATATAACTTATATTCTATTTCCTTTTCCTAATTATGGGTCTACTAATTTTAAAGTAAAGCTTTAAATTCTAAATATTAAAAACAGAATATTAGACATGGAAATAAAATTGCCAATCCATACTGTATATAGGAAACTTTTTTGATAAACTTGATCAAATATATCTACACAGTAAAAGTTAATAGCCTTATTTGTAATATAAACAAATAATTAAACCAAAGAGCTGGGTCAGTTCCTATCTGAAATAACATCAATAATTAAAGCTTTTTTTTTTGCATATTTTACCACAAATTGGTGTTCCTATCAAAGGAGGCTAATACAAGAGAAAGATAAAAATAGGACTATTACCTGTAGCTTAGAAAGTCTGTCCTCAACATCATGTTTGTCACCAGCCATATCAGCACAGACCTGTAGTCTTTGTAGTAAGGTTCCTAACCATTCGGAACACTCACTGAAGTTCTCTTGGTAAGTCTCATGTTCTAGTGCATGGTTACGTAGTTTGCCAATCAACTCCTACAATGGATGGTTTATACTTTTGATAAGAATGTAGTTATATACCATAAAATAAGAGATAACTGTCTTGTATTTTAGTTCTTGAGAAGGTGAATCAATCTATTCATATATGAATCTGAAGACATGAAAACTATGTTCAACAATCAACAATCAACAACTCTACAACAAACCAGAAATGATGTTGATCTAAAATCTTTACCAAAATTGTTCAAGTTCATACAAACTATGTTTGATGGTCATTTGCTTCCTTACAGTGTAAACCAACTCTGCAACAAACCAAAAGTTCATATACAATTTGAAATTTTCACAAATATCTCTGATGACTTACATTAAGGTTAGTCTTGGCTGTCTGGTATCTGGTCGATAGTTGTGAACTGAGACTGATCAGTCTGGAATCTGAACCCTGAACCTGTGATGCCATATTCTTCAAATCATCAAACTGACCTTGTCTCGTGTGAACGTCATTCTGCAAGTCCTGGATTAATAAAAAAAAAAAAAGGTTAACCTCATGTCAGACTAAAAGCTAAAATTCAAAATAACAATTTTCTTACAATTGATTTATTTCAAAGCTGTTATGAGCTATTTTAAAAATGTATGTATTGGAGTAGTGCTATGGCGAAAAATTCAGGTGACCTTACCATACAATTTATCAAACTTAAAAACACAAAATTTAAATTTTTTAAAAATTGACCACTTGAAAAAATCAGTATGTACACGAAAACATACAAAAACAAAGATATGAGAGAGAAAATTACAATTCTTAGATAATCTAATGCCCTAGAAAGAGTAAAAACAAAAGACAACTTACTTTGTACTTTTCAACCTGAGCTTGTTTTTCAGGTAGTGTTGATTTCAGTTCAAGGTCTTTAATCTGAGCTTCTACGTCTCTCAACCATCTATTCAGGGACTCACATGAACCATCGTAAGCCTGTAAAGCTTGAATAGAGTGAGTCAAGTTTTGTTGTGTCTCTCCCAGTTTGGTAGCTAAAGTCTCATAATCTTGTGTCACAGACTCCAGTTCACCATTAATGTGAGCCTGTCCTTGTCTGGCTGTCTGTGGTAATGTTTTCTCTCCCTGAACATGAGTTGCTTTCACTTTCTTTTCTCCGTCTCTCAAAGAGGTCATCAAATCCTATAAATAATTTGGAATTGTTTAAACAGTATCAAACTTAAGTACTTCAACTTCTTTACATATAACTTAAGTACTTCAACTTCATATCCAAACTAAAATTGTCTTATAATCCTCAATGACTTTTCACTGGTGCAGCAATACATATTGTTTATACAGATAAAAAACTGTCTCACGTTTATTTTATAAGACTCCTAACTACAAATAAAATTATTTCAAACTAAAAACAATCTAATCAATCATAGCCATGCATATACAGATTTTCATTATTATCCATATTAGCAGAATTCATTGATCCCAACACTTAAAAGTACATTTTCCACTTCAATTAAAATAAAAAGTTGCGTACCTGGACTCTATCAAGTCTGTTATTCAATGCTTGTTTATCTCCAGTAACCTCGGCACACACAGTGAGTTTATCTTTAGTCATGTTCATCCAGTCACGACATTGCTGATGGGCATCATGATAAAGCTGATGTTGGTCAACATGTTCCTCGGCAGTCTTAACTTGATTCTAAAATGTAAAATAACACATTAAAGTTATTTATTATTTGTTAGAGCTTTTCCATTAAAATGCATTTTAGAGGGCAGGAAGGGATGTTCTATTTCTTTAAATAATCATGGGTCTTTTATGGCCATTTCATGTACTGTGTATTTATTTTTACTCTTTGGATACCAATTTTTGTGGAATTCTTTGGTATAGGAAAACCATCAATAGGAAAACCCCTTATTCAATTTGTATGCAGACGTTGCAAAAAACATAAAACGAAATATCCATGAAAAAACACAATTTTTCCTCAAAACACAAAAATTGGTATCCATGAAAATAATAGAATCCACAATAAGCAAAATTTCTCAAAGTATGTTGCTTGTGTGGTGATCTTAGAATGGCTTTCTTTTTTACTTTGCCCACTGCTTGTTTTGAAGAGACTTTCTTACCTGTGCAGCTGTACAAAGCGCCCTGTATTCATCATTCAGTCTTTTAAGTTTGCCCTTGGCTTGCTGAGAGGAGAGGGCAGCTCCTTTATCTCCAACACTGTCTATCATTGTCTGATGGGATAATATGTCTTGGCAACGAGTCTGAATAAAGATAGCATTTTATAAATATGTATAATAAGATACATGCCAATGATCTCAAATTGCATCAAACCTCTTCCAACCACAAAAAAATAAAATCCAATAATTTGAAAATTCAAGTATGGGAAGGAATTCTTCTTTTGTATATTAAACTATGCTTTGCACTTATCAAAAATATCAAATAGATCCAACTATATTTCTTTTAAAAGTAGAGCACAGATCATAAGAAAATTCAATTAAGAGAACAGGTGGCCTAACTGCATATTTTCATATTTTTCAAAAAGTGTTTAAAAATTCTTTGCCAAAGTGATTCAATAATATTTTGTCAAGAACTCAATTATTTCAAAGACCCGCTTAAAACAGAAAAACTTAATCAGACACAAAGTCTAGCACAAAAATTGTGTAGCTAGACCGTTCTTAATTACACTGGTACCAAATTTTTCATTCAGGTAATAACATTTTCGATACCTCTGATATTTCATTATCATACAAAAAAGTGCATATTTATATCACTGATCATATCATATTATTACAATGTAAAGTTTTTGATTTAACACTTCACAATTTTAGCTTTTTCATGTCATATATTTAGTTTACCAAGCACAAATACATGACAATGTTACAAGCAGAAAATGTTAAAGCAAAAACTCTTCATCCAAATCCCAGCATTACATGATTCAAATTAAACTCTTGTTTTAACATCACATCACACAGACAAAAACACTTGTCATAAATGAACATTTTACAGTAGCAAACATAGAATTCAAATATCAACACTTTATAGAAACATATCTTGAACTCAACCATTATTCTGAAATCACACTTTTTATAAAATTTTACTTAAACTTAAATGGAAATATAATGCTATTTTTGTTTCAAACACAATATCCTTTTTCACTTTCTTTTATTTCACCTATACATTAACATTTAAACATTTATCAATTATGTTTTATAATTAGTGATTAAACAAAATACCTCCCAATTCTTTCTTAGTCATGAAATATCTAAATGTTTTTAAATTAAGTAAAATATTTTTTTAACTTTATAAAATACTTTTGGTTTATAGCTGTATCATTATTATCAGTTCTAATTGTTTTCTGTGAAAAATACCATCAAATTTAAAACATTCAAATATCATCAAGGAGCATGAAAAGTTTGAATTCTTTTGACATGAGCATAAAAAGATATATTTGTTTACTTATAAAGTTGATGGCAACATTTTCTATTATAATAACCATACTTTTTCTAACAGCATTAATACTTTCAAAAATAAATAACATAAAATTACAAATTGCTTTAACTTCAGCCTGTGTCTTGTGCCTTGACAAGAACCAAGTTTTGAATAAAAAAATATTAATATTAATAGTTTAAAAACTTAGCATTCATACCGCTAATAAAATTTAGAATTAACTTGTTAAAAAAATTTGCACTAAACAATTTCAAGTAGCATTAAATTAAAAGTTTAAGTCAGTATTAAAATCAAGTTTACACAGAATTATATAAACAATTAACATTATGGTTTTAATCAGCAATGAAAAAAAAACTTTGTTAAACAAATCACTCACAATTAATTACAATGTCTGTAATCATGCACAAAAATCGTCATTTTTGTTTAAAAAATTGTTAGCTACTGCAAAATGAAACAAGACAACAATCAACTGTGTGTTATGATTCTATCACAAAGTTTAACAATACCCTGTAATGCTGAAGCATGGCTTTCTTTTCTTGTAAAGTATTCCGTAATTCTTCATCTTGCTGGACTTGGTTGTCCATATCGGACACCCAGTTCAACAGCTGATCATAATTATCATCAAAGGTAGTCCACTGCATGCGGCTACTTTCCAACGAACGCTGGGTGTCATTGAGTTTGTCGTTGAACGATTCCCATTTCTCACGAAGTGCCCTAAGATCCTTGCGGACTGCTTCTCTTCCAGTATTTGAGGTATTTGGATACAGTTTTTCACCAGCTTCCAAAGCAGCATTAAACTTAGCAAGACCTTCTTCTTTGTCAGCTAATATATCCTACAAAATGTAATTGCATGATTTCTATTCAGATATTTTGAGAAAACTCATATTCTTTTAGACTTGCAGGTACCAGCTATTTATTTCAACTTAATTATATTGATGTATTGGGAGCAAAATCTATCTTTAGATTAATACAGGTGAAAGCCCAAAATTGATCTAAGGTAACTGAAATTTTGTTATAAATAAATTTGAGAAAACAAAAGCCTATAGACTTTCTGTTAACTACATAAACACAAGTTTACACAATATAAAAATAAGGAGATATGGTATGATTGCCAATGAGACAACTATACACCAAAGTTCAAATGAAGTGGATGTAAGCAATTATAGGCAACCATATGGCCTTCAACAATGAGAACAAACCATACCATATAGTTGGCTATAAAAGGCCCTGACATGACCAATATGAGAACAATATGAAAGAATTCGATTGAGAAAACTAAGGGCCTAATTTATAACAAAACAATTTACGAAAATCAAATATGACAAGACTGCTTTTTTAAGTGAATATAAAAATCATTCTATGCGACAGACTATGTGTACCAAATATCCTCACAATCTGAAAATGTAGCCAAATTCTTATGAAAGTCCTCTAACATACAAATCAATGACAAAAATAGATACTAAACCCACCTCAACATTTTGTAGTTTAGCCTGTAGACTGTCTTGGTCATCAGCCAGATCACTACAGTCCTCTAACTGTTGTAGGGCTCCTTCTAACCAGTCTGTACAGTGTTTATGTTTGTTTAGGTAGTCTTGGTGTTGTTCTGCATTCTGGTCACAACGTTCACATTGTTCCTAGAAATGACAAGTAAAAATTGTACCAAAATTATAAGAAAATAAGTTGAAAGATAAAGCAATGCATCACAGGTTGAATAACTATAAAAGAATATTAATTGTATGTTCCAGTTGGTAAGTTCAGTTTAAATAGGTTTCTGGTATGCACTAGTTTTGCTATGAAAGCTGAATAAATACGAAAGCAATGCTTACAGCTCAAAAGTTGTTTAAACCAACAGTACATACCTATATCAAAATATCACTTAAAGTTTTAAAATTTGTTAAAACAAATTTGTATAAAATTATAAATTTCAGTAAGATACAACTTTTTACATATAATTTTTTCTCTAAATGTAACATTTCTTTAGACTACAGCTAATTTTAATATCACCTTTACTTACATTAACATTATTGGCCAGTGTCTCATATCTGGACAAGAGCTGAGCAGCATATGTAGCAGTTCTACCATCACCTGTGGTGTTAGAGATCTCTGAGGCCTCGTTACGTAAGGCTTCAAATTGGGGTCTGTGTCTCTGTATATCTTCATTCAAGTCCTGAAAGAAATGAAAGCAAGAATTTCAGGAACATGGTGTAAGACATATATGTTTTACTGTTAATCAAATTGCATGGGTCTAACATTTTTTATTGGTCAAAGGTCTTGAACCTATTGTTTTAAATGCTGTTAGTCTTCTTTTCTTGTTCACAAAATGTCAGCTGAACATTTTGTGAGCATTTAACTTCAAATATGCCCTGTTCCTATTAATTTTTCTTCTAGAATTTGAATTATTGCAAACTGTTCTAGTTTATAGGATATTAATAAAATGTCCCATTAAAAAATTTAAAGGTCACTTTATTTTCTATCATTTTATTTCGATAATTCAATGATTATATCAGTAAATTTTATATTATCAAACAAGAATGTGTCCCCAGTACATGGATGCCCCATCCGCACTATCATTTTCTATGTTCAGTGGACCGTGAAAATGGGGAAAATCTCTAATTTGGCATTAAAATTAGAAAGATCATATCATAGGAACATGTATTCTAAGTTTCAAGTTGATTGGACTTCAACTTCATCAAAACTACCTCGACCAAAAACTTTAACCTGAAGCGGGGCGAAGGGACGAACGGACGGATGGATGAACAGACAAACGAATGAACTGACGGACAGACGGACACACAGACCAGAAAACATAATGCCCATAAATGGGGCATAAAAACACATTTGGCAGTAAAATTACAATTCTTGAGAAATCCTGATATCCCGTGTTTTGTTTTGGTAAGTTTTGCATGCTAGTTTTCAGGGCAGTGTTTTGTGGACTGTTGTTAGTGTTTTGGTCTTCTTTTTTTTTTTCTTCCTTCCCATGACGTTATCTAACCATGGTCTGCATTGTTTAATTATTTTTATTGCCCCTTTATCCATATAAAAAAGAAGTAAATATAATTCAGATAATTTTATACATACACTAAAGTGTTCAGCCTGTTGAGTTTTGCCTGGCAGGTCAGCTTTCAGATTGCCTTCGTTTCTGACTTTGCCTTCCATATCTTTGATCCATTGAGAAAGTCCTTCATACTTATTGTCATACTCCATCCACTGGTCAACAGATCCTTCCAATTTGTTCCTAAAAATCAAACGAATAAGGTCAAGATTGTGTATTCATTGCATTCCCAAAATCAAAATTGGTCAAAAAATGTATACAAATTTTTACTTCTCATTGTTTTGAATTATCAGTAATCATTAGATTTAAAATACAAAACTGTGGAAAACACTATTTTTTCCATTAAGGAAGAGTTTTTCAGGATTGGAAATATTCATGAAGGACTGAAAACATTTTTTTGTTTTAAAACTAAGATGGTATAAAAATTCACTTGTCAAATCTAGAATAAAATCAAAATGATAATACTAATTTTTCATCACTTAAGTTCATACATTCCAAGATTTTGTGGGGTGTGTGATATCATTTTAATCAATATCAAAACCTACAAAAATCTCAGAAATAACTTACTGTGTTTGCTGTAGTTGCTTGACTAGGTCCTGGAATTCTTTGTCAGCTTGTTTCCTCTGTCTTTCTAATTCAGCTTGTCTCTCTCTGGGTAAGACAGCCTTCAGAGTGTCTAACTTAGCTGCTGCTAGATCTTTCTTTTGTTCTCCATCTTTCAAACCAGCTATCAAGTCCTGCAAAAAATAATAAATTTCTTGAATTAACCACTGTTTAAACTTACATTCTGATAATTAGTTTTGGAGCAAACAATTTGATTGATGCTTATTACAATGACAAAAACATCACTTATTTTCATAAAAACAATGCAATAACATAGAATAATGTCTTTACAACAAAAACCACATAACATATCTGGAATAAAAATCTGCAAGGTGTTTTTTTTTTTTTTTTTGGCAGCGTTTAAATTTCATATCTTGTAAAGCAAAGCCTGTTTAAAGGTTTTGTGTTAAAATTCTTTTTGTTCCTGATTCGGATTAACCTTAATTATAAAATTGACTTGAGCAGATCCTTTCCCAACCTTTTAACAATCAGGGATTTCAACAAAAATTAGCCCCTCATGAAAATTCCTTATTTAGAGGACTTAAAAGGAACATGATTTTGAATGCCATTTTTCATCCTGATAGATCATGAAAGGCTGAAGTGCTAACAAGTATAGAATGAAGTTAACCTACCTTGATAGTGGCTAATTTTCCCTCTACACTGTATCTATCACCAGAAATGTCTCCACACCAAGCTAATTTCTCTTTAGCTGCATTAAGCCATCTCTGTTCCTGGAGTTGAGCATCTTGACAATGTTGTTCTAGAGTGCTTTCAAGCATGTCAGCTATCTTATCTCCACGGTTCACAACAGTGTCAAACTTCTTCCCAAGGACAACAGCATCCTTGGCAAGGTTGCTTGTCTCGGCAGACGGGTATTTATTCTGTAAAGCAGCTGTCTTGTCCTGAAGGGCTTTTATGTTTCTTTCATGCTCTTCAAGTTCTTTTTGAAGTTCCTGTTATTAAACAAAAATATATGTTAAATCTGTAAATTTCATTTGTATAATAATACACCTTATTTACATTTTCAATCCATCTTCGTACATCAACAATTAAAATTTGATAATAAACTATAATAAACTAACATGGTTTGTGTTCTTTTTAAAAATACTAGAAATATACCCTTTCACTATTTCCATGGTTACAAAGAAGGCAGCAATGAAGAACAATCACTCACCTTGGTATTTTGAAGTCTTCTGACCAGATCTTCATCCGAACCAGAGACATCGTCACATTTGGCTAATTTATCTTTGATTCTATTTATAGCATCAGTTTCTTGTTCAATAGCTCTCTGTAGATTTGTTCTCTCATCTGAGAAGTTAGCCATGATGGCCTCTAACTGATTTGCCATTGTAGAAGATTTGTCAAATTTCTCTTGTATCTCATCTTGGGAATTTGATAATTCAGGGATTGGTCTCCCTTTGTTCAGTTCCTGTAAGTCTGCAATTTTCTGCTGAACTTCACTGATCACATCAGCATAGTATGGAGCTTCCTCCTACATAAATAAAATCAGAAATATATGAGTTTCTGTGATGACACTGTTCAGGGCAAGTTTCTGGGACTGAAATTACTCCTTCATCATATACATGAGTTGAAGCTGTTGTCAAATCATTTATGTTGAATAACAATTTTTTGAGTAAATATAAGAAAGTTTGTTTAAAAGGTAAATGCAGAATAGATTGTTCTTTTAAGAAATACAGATATTTAGATTTTGATTTCCCTTTTCAAGATGATCACACTAACAAAACACACCTTAAAACTGACCAAAAATTATCAAAATTTAAGTTAAAAAATTCTGGAATTTAATGAAATTCAATTTTAATTACCTTATATTTCATAAGACAGGACTCCACACTAACAGCATCATCAAAATGTGTCAGACTGTCGGCCAGTTTAGTATTCATAGTGTTCATCCACGATTCTATTTCTTCTTTGCCAGACATGACCTGGTCCCAACAGATCAACTGAGCTTCTAGGTTCTCTTTGTGTTGTTCAATTTCCTAATAAAATCAAATATTTCAAAAAAATTATAAACATTCAATGATTTCCAAACAATCTAAGTTGAAATTGCAAAAAAAAGTTCAAGATATATCATTGTTTAATTCTTACATATTAATTTCATTGTTTTGTAAAAATTCAAGTTATAATTAAAATTTTCACTGCAAATTTTCATGATACAACAGATCTTTGAATGGAACTTTTACAAAAACTTCAGAAACTCTTTTAGGGGAATAAAAAGTCAAACCGCATACATGTTGAAATGCTGGATAATATCAAAACAATTCATTTGTAATTCTTAATTTGTGTTTGATTTATTTCGAAAAGCATTACTGCAATTTACAGATGAAGAACAGCAATAAAGGATTAATCTGAATTAGAAACACTTACTGAATTTGATGTTTCCCATTTATGGTTGACTTCATCAAGGTCACGTTCCAGGACAGACACATCAAAGTTGGGGCAGTTTTTCAGTTCTTCTAACAACTGTAATCCCTTATTGTTCATCTGGTCAAGTTGTGATTGGTTGGCATGTAATTCAAATTCAGCATTCTGCAAAAAACATTAAATTATACTTTAGCATGTAAAAATGTATTAAAAAGTCAGCTGCTGTAGTAAATATTCTATCTTCAAGATTGTTATTTACAAATGTTCATAAAAAGACATAAGCATGTTAAAGGTTTCTTCATTTTAAAGATGAATATTCAAAAATATGACCACACTGTTTTATTACATTGTATCAAATTATAATAATACATCCAGAAAATTAATCTCTCAGAAATCACTTTTCAAACAGTAAACTTAAACCCCAAGGTACATCAAATTACTGTAGTAAAAATATATTTTCAAGATTTATTTCATTCGAAAATATTTAATTATCTTTTGAGTTATTGGGATATTGATCAGAGCATGTAACAATAAAATATGTTTTATATATTTTAATAAGCTCAAAGGACTTTAATAAGCTAACGTTAAATTACCTTGTGCTGATCCAAAGCCTTTTTGACTTCATCAGGGGAAGTAAATGCCATTTCCTGTTGAACTTGTGGCTGTACATCATCCAATACACGTCCAACATTTTGCTTGTTATCATTGTACTGCTGCCATAAGTTGGCCACACCACTGTAGGTTTGGTATTTGTCTGACAAAAGAGCCTGAACCTGGTCCCATGCCTTATTGACTTGTCGCAGGGATTCAGTAGCATTTCCTCCTTTTGTTGTATCAGCTTGCTGCAGCTGTCTTCCTAGTTCTCTCAGTTGTTCATATTCTGGATTCATTGCATACATGTCATCTCTAGCCTCCTAATCAGTAAATTCAAAATTTGTTTTAGAATATAAACATATACATTCAAATGTCTTTTCTGTAACCTTGCCAAAAATAAGTAGAAATAAAAATAAGTAACAATTCAATTCGTACATACTCATCTTGCTCTAAGTAAATACTGTGGATTCATTTATTTTCATGGGTACCAATTTTCATGGATTGAGGAAATCTTACGTTTTCGTGGATATTTGATTTCGTAGTTTTGCCAAATTCTGCATAGAAGACTATAAAATAAATTGTAATTCATTGAACATTTCAATTCTTGGTTCACCAGTACCCACAAAATCCATGAAAATTGCTATCCAACGAATAATAATGAATTCACAGTAACTATTTTTTCAGTTGTTTAAAAAATTTCAAACACAAATTAAATTCAATTATGAAAAGCTTAAGTAACAATTCATAATCCTCTACAGTATAATTGTGTTATAAAATTTATAACAAAATTTATGAACAAATCTGAGCTATCGACTACTGCAACTAATTTCTATATCATACAAGTCAACCCTATCTGACAAGATTATATTGTTCAGTATAAAGTTATTACACTGATGATGAAGAAGATGATGGTGACGGAAGGCTGCTTAACGCCGAGCGGCAAATTAATATGCATATTCAGAACGAGAACATGTTAATGTAACATGAATATTTACCCTGCTTTGTACTAGACCGACATTCTGAGCCAAATTTTTTATGTGCTAGTTCATAAGGTAACAATCCACAGGAAGACATGTCACCTTACCCGGACACATTATTCTGACTCCCAGTCTTTGCTCTTACTCATTTATGCCACATGCTTAGTGGAGAAGCAGCAGCAAATACCAATTTTAAAGTCTATGGTATGACCCGGCCAGGGTTCAAATCAAGGACTTCCTGACCTTGAGGCGAACACGCTATCACAAGACCACTGAGGCAGTTGTTCTGCCATGAAGACCTACTTATATTTACATTTTGCAATAATTCTAATTCTAAATGCACTTGAATTGCATTTATCAAATATAATTATGTTATCTGAAATTTCAAGTGATTCAAATACACCGATTTAACATTAGAAACTTACCTCTATTTCATTTACAAGTTCTTTGATGCCTTGTAATGACGAGGAGTCCACTTTACTATTCTGTATCTTGTCACCCAATGTCTGTAATTTACCGAGTAGATTACCCTTCCTGTTGTCAAACTCATCCCACAGCTGATGCAATTCACTCAAATGGCCTTGTTTCTGTGAAGCATTGGTGGACACGGAATCACACATGTTTTCAAGAGCCTGAAGCTCTGTACCAAAGTGCAATGTCCTTTGAGTAGCTCTGTCTTTAATGACAAGTTGAGCAGTGCCCATTAAATCGTCCAGTTGTTCTTTCTTACGATTCCAGGGAGCCATACTTTTACGTAAAGCTTCTACCTCTTTGTTTATCTTATTAACTTCCTCCTCGCTGATGTCAGGTTGCTGAAGTTTCTGTTGGAGAGATTTTAACTTGGCCTGTACGTCTTTTTGGTCACCGGAATAGTTCACCCACTGTTCACATAAATCCTCTCTATTTTTTATTAAGTCCTCGACTTTGGAGTAGCCAGCCATCATACGGTCAAACCTATCTCTCAACATGGCTGCTTCCTCCTCGCTACAGTTTTGAATAAGGTCTTTAAATTCTTGAGTTAAGGCATTAAACATAGGTTCATGACCTTCACATTCAGCTCTCAATTCCTAAAGAAGTAAATATTTTTCATTAATGTTAAAGACATACCAAGTGAAGCGAAGAGTTGAAATTATGCATCAAATTCATCAAAGCAACAGAAAATAAATTCATCAATATGATAATGGTTCTTTTGAGGATCAAAATAACAAATTTTCATCTATGATGATAAGTGATTGCTTATTCATGGCCAGCAGCAAGTTTTTTTATGCAAAATGAGGACAGTAACATATTAATGAGATATGAATTTACCCTGCTTTGTACTAGACAATCATATACTGAGGTGAATATTTAATGAGCTAGCTATCAAGGTAAATATTTCCAAAAGTATTTTTATTTGATACATTTTCTGACTCAAAACAAATGTATTTGATATCACTCTTAAGAGCTTTATAGAGATGCAGTAAATACTGAATTACTATATCTTTTGTTTGACACAGCTTGGGATGGTTCCAATGACCTCTAGAACTTGAGGCAAACATGCGACCATAAGACCACAAAGGTGGTATTTTTCCTTATTTAAATTAAATTAAACTAAATGGAATTAATTAGAACAAAGGTTATTGTTTCTGTTGTTTTAGTACAAAGAAGATGATTTGTTAAGTTTTTCTTTTCTATTTTGATTACAAGATTACAGAAAATTTATCAGATTGAAATTTTCCCTCCAAATTTATTAAAACATATTTAAACAAATTGCAAAAGTTCATCCTTACTTTGAGTTTAGCTTGAAGATCAGGAACTTCATCAGCATAAATTTCATTTCCAGTATCAAGTTTACGTTGGGATTTCTTCAACCATTTCTCAAAGTCCTGCAACTGTCCGTAGAAATCTTGTCGATGTCTGACGGCAGCACCGACCATGTTCTGTCTCTCAGCAGCATCCTCAGATGTCTTATTATATGCTAATTTAACAGCATCCATCTTGGATTGAAGAGCTTGCACGCCCTCTGGTGAGGCATGCTTTTTACTTGCTCAAACTGCTTTTCTAAAGCTCTGAGATGTGGTTGATGACTTTTAATCTCCTCTTGTAAAGTCTACAAAGTAATCAAATAATTTTGTACTATTACTCATTTTATATTCACTGCTAATATATTTTTGTTCAAATTAATTAATATCATTAGTATATATATTTTTTTTTTTTTTTTCAGATATAGTTTAAAATTGTGTTGTCTATTATATTCTTTATGTATAAAGAAAATATCATACGTTTAAGTTTTAAATAAAAATATTATTTATTAATCATGGTGAAACCAGTTTAAACCAATTCCCTTCGGACTGTGGAGTTTGTTCATATTAGACAGGTATTTGCCTTAATCAGGAAATCAATGAACAAATTCATTTAATGTCCCGAAACAAGAGATCAGTCTTGTGGTTTTTACTTTTTCATGTTTTTACCTTAAAAATTTTGGTAATTGTACCTTAGACCAGTTCTTCATTTTTGATTTTGAAACATACCTTTCCAATAGCAAGTTCATGCTCAAGAACTTGAACATCAGTTGAATGTAAATTGGGTTCTTCAGCAAGTCGTCCCTGTAGTTTGTCCAGAACCTCGTCAAAGTTGCTGATCTCTTGATCATAGGCAGCCCATGCACCGTACATCTTCTCTGCCTTATGACTACGGTCTTCTGAAGAACTGATGATGTCATTCCATCTCATCTGTAGGTCCTCTATCTCACGAGGAACATTGGGTTGGTCCATCAGGTAGCCTGCTTCTGTGTTTAATTTCTCAAAGATTGGGAGCTGTTCTTCACATTCTTTTACAAAAGACTGAAACAAGAAGTTTAACCATATTTTCAAAAGCCCTCAATTCCATTTTAGGACATAAAAATTATCTGGTAACTGATAATTACTTACATGCTTTAAAGAATGCATCTTCTTTTGTAACAGATTTGTAATGCATTCAGATCGATATTATATACAACTTGCAATTTGACCAAAAAATCAATTTATTTAAAATCATTTCCTGCCATTTCAATAAAATTCTATACAATTCATGAACTTTTCTCTTGCTTTTTATCAGTTTGTTCAAACTGTAGTCATTATGGAAAATTGCAACAAAACAGTTCGGAATGCTATCTATCACCTCTACCCTCCTCTGCCCTAAAAATCTTTTCAAAAGAAACTGCCATGTTATTTGAATCTATTTTCTGTCTGCTTCATTCATTAAACTCCCAATCATTTCTCACCTGGTGAAGATTATATAAGTCCTTGGCTTCCTCCAACGAGGAACATTTAGGAAGTTCAGTGGCACAGTATCTTTGAGCTTTCTCCATCCATGGTAACAGTTGCTGGGACAGGTTCTGGTACATTTGCCAGTGAGCAACACTTCCTGTCAGAGCGGAACTTCTATCCTTAGCTCTGGAACACAGGTTTTCCCACTGACGTCTGACGCTTGCCAGTTTTGTTTTGAGAGCCGATGTCTCCCTTGATCTGAAGTTTTGAGACAAGCCCCTTGCATCTTTTTCCAAATTATCTAATGTTACCCTGTTTTCATATACTTCTCTGGAAATATCCTGAAAAGCAAGAATACAAATGATTAAAAAGTAATTTTATTAAAAAAGGTTATTAAAGAATTACTTGAATTGGCAATTTAAAAGGCAAAATTAAACCAATCATGAAGATATGCAAATTTACTGTATTACAATCATATTTTCAAGAATCATACAAATTCTACTCAGATAATCTTAAAGCCTACAAGTTATAAACATCATGCTGCAACTTGATGCATCATAAATAAACATAAATACAAAAACAGACAAAGTTATTTTTGCAAAAATTCTGATAACATTCAAATCAATGATCCAAATAAAACAAGAGAATATGTATTAGATAACCACATTGTTTAAACTTAAACTCTTCAATTCATTCAAAATTGTGAAATTCTAAAATTAAACTTAAAAAATTATCAATGTGTTGCAAGATTTGAAACTTCTGCTCTGTTCTACAATCAATACAACACAGAAAAACAAGTCAAGGTAAACTGGAAAATGATAATAGCTTACATTTGCTTTGTCCAGCTGTTCTTCAGGCTGAGCCGATTTGTTTTCAAACACGTCATTAAGATTTGACTCTTTGGTGTTTAACCATTCACAGAAGTTATTAAGTCTCTTGTAATATTCAGTCCATTTGGCGATCGTTGCTTCCAGATCAGCCAACTTAGCATTAAGTCTGGTGGAAACATTGTCAAGTCTTTTGTCTATTTCAGAGATCTCCACTTTTAATGGTCCTTTCCTCTCACGACTAGCGCCCTCTGCCAAGACAGCATTTAACTTTTGCATGTCATTTATACTGCCTTTCAATTTGTCCAATGTTCTTTGAAGTTCCTGTAAGATTGAATACTGGTCAAGTACTTCATTCAAAAATTATTCTAAAAATAGTTATGCAAATAAGATAATATATACATGATGCTATTTCTGTTTTCTGGGAAACACAGATTCTAAGAAAAACATTTGGAAAACCAGACATACTAATTAACCTTATTTTGCATTTTCAGTTGTCTTCTATTAATAATGGTTTAATACTCTTGAATATCATTAAAAGCTTATCATAATGCAAGTGATAAA
The DNA here is from genome assembly GCA_017311375.1 of Mytilus coruscus. Classification (NCBI taxonomy): domain Eukaryota; kingdom Metazoa; phylum Mollusca; class Bivalvia; order Mytilida; family Mytilidae; genus Mytilus; species Mytilus coruscus. The sequence goes on from CM029599.1 coordinate 31,675,705, forward strand.
ACCAATTTATGAATTGTAAACAAGAATTTTGGAAAACTTTCAAAGTTAGGTAGAGTTATTTCCCTTCCAACATAAATAAATATTACTTATCTATGATAAACATCTATTAATATGTTCTTACTGTGCATTATCATTTGATTTTTATCTAAGTATATTTACAGGCATCTGATACATGAAATACATCAAAAATCAATAAAATAATTTTTTTCAACATATTTTCCTATATTCTACTTACTCTTTTAGATTGCAGATCTTTCTCTGCTAATTCTTGTCCTGATGTTGCAGGTGGTTTTTCAAGTTCAGCTTCAGCTTTCTTGAGTAACTGTATGCAGTCTGATTTTGATTTTTCATAATTTTCCCATTCTTTTACTTTTTGCTAAAACATCAAAAGCACATGTAAATCCCTAGATAATCATAAAAGTAAACTTCCATAATTTAAATCCCTGGATAATCATAAAAGTTAACTTCCAAAATTACATTCAAATTATTCTAAGCATCAATCTTGGTAATTCTGGATATCATAAATTGCAATATATATATATATATTTTTTTTTTAAATTGGTAAAAATAAAATCCCATGATGTATTAAAAACTTCTTTGCAATACACAAAAATTTCATTAAATCCTCAATAATCTCAATAGAATCTGCATGTAAACAAATTGGTTTTGTCAGATAATATAAAATCATTCAGCTTTTACTATCTCAAACACAACAATAACATTGATGAAATCCAACCTATAATCTATACTTTAAATGATAATTCTGTAGAAATAAACTTTGTACGAAAACAATCCAAAATTTCTGTTAAATTTAGATTCCATCCTAACTACTCACTTTTTCGATCTATAAATTTAGAATTCTTATTATCTTTTATGAACTTCAGTGCATTTTGTTTACAAACAATTCCAATCACTGGTCAATCTGGGACTAAAGAGGTCCAAAGTTAAAATCCTAATTATTCACTTTTTCAAATCTTAAACCTTTACTTCTTATCTATTATCTTGCATTCTGCAGAAATACATTTTTATATATAAACAACTCAAATATCTGTTCAATTTCTAGTCAATAATAAGCGTTCATTTATCTATACAAAAGATAGCAACGGTTACTAATTAAGTATGAAGTTTATCTGTAGATCATAACCATTTACATGAAGAAGTAAACAAAGTCATGAATAAAAATAACATTTTTATCCTTGGCATCTGCAACAAAACAAGGGTGTATGTATCTACATGTGGTTGGATTTCTCAAATGCCCAAGTTATTTTACCTCTATCAGGTAGGTAAAGTTTACATGTTTTTCAATAATTATTTTGTAACCTCTTAATCAACTCTCAACTAAGATCATTTTTCTACTTAAAATAATTACAGGAATGATTTATGAGGTTAGAAGTAATCAACAATATTTAAAGCATCATTTTATGTTTTTTCTTTAAATTTATTTTTATGCATACTGAAACTTAATCTCGTGGCATTTGGAATATAATTAAAAACAATAACAAAAATAAATCATAACGTTATACCAATTTGATTACTAATTCTTTGATCTTTTTGATCTCTCAAAACTTTTAGATACATTTTTTACTTCCCTTTTGGTTTACTAAAACATTCAACTAGTACTAATTTCTGAACAGAGAGAATTGTGGCAAAAAGTTTATTCTGATTTCACTTTAAGATCAATAATTGAGATGGAAATTAATTAAATGCAAGAAACATCAGCCAACTTCAGTATTTATCTGTTTTCTGCTTAACCAATCTCCTTCAGCAGATTTCTTATTTCCTATTGTCTTATAGACTTCTATTACCGTCCAAGTACAATACCAACCTTCAATTTCTCATGTTTCTGTTTAGCTTTTTCATTTGTATCCTTCAATTTTCTATCTAATTCCTCCACTGTTTTTGAAACAAATGCAGGAGCATTTCTATCTTTCTGGAGACGCCTTCCAGCATCAATATCTGCTTGAATCCTAGCACCTTCAGTACCTAGTTTCTTTAACATGTTCTGAAACAAGATCAAACATTGTTATGGTACAAATACAAGCATTAAAGGGATAGCAAATTCCAAAAATAGCATTTTTTAGAGTTTTTCTGTAAATTAGTGACGGTGACATATCAAATTTTTGTTTAAATTCAATAAGATAAAGACAAAAACAATAGATTAATATACATAAATACAATTGTTATGGTACACATGCAAACAGTAGATGAACAGGGAATAAAAAAAAAGATTTTTTTTAACCTTTTCTGTATTTAGTGATGGTGGCATATTATATTTTTGGAAATACATTCACTAAATAAAGGTAAAAAAACGATAGATTACAATAAATAAATCATCTCTCTTTTTACCAGAACTTCTCAATAAATTTATTTTCAGCCAAAATTTAAAGGTGTTTAGAGAAATTATGCCTGAACCTAGTTCATAACTGATTTTTTTTCTACTTTACCAATATTATATAGATAAATCATAAAAATATCTTAATAAGTCATATTAATCAAACATTAATCGGATGAACACTGATACTGAATTTCTTTCAACAGACAAATGAATTCAATTGACAATGAATTTCATACATCTGAATTAAAAACCTGGTAAACGGAAAATTCAGAATTTAATTTAAGACAAAACTTATTAAATGACATTCTAACTTTTACTGTCAATTTCCATTTATTTGATAGTCAAAATCTCATGATAACTTGATTTGCACCAACTAATATTTTTCCAAGTCACTTGTAAATAAATCTTAATATGAATTTGGAAAAAAAAAAAAAAGAAACAACTTTTCCTAAATTGAAAACCATGTTTGGAGGCTTAGCAAAAATAGCAGACCCAATTTTTTTTTAAACTGATAAAAAATCTTGGCATTAAATTTTACAATCTAATCATACTACATATATAATTGTTTACACTCTTGAAAAACCATGTCTTCCTAACACAGATTCTAAAAATAGAACAACATCAGTAGAAATTCTAAGTATTGGTTGACAGATTCTAAACACGTAAAAGAGAATTCTTGAAAATTAACAGTTTCTCTTTACACAAATTCAAACAGTTTAGAGGATTTTTGTTATTCCTGGATGAGCTAATCTACACCAGAAGAAAAGGATACAGAACCCTTTTACCTAGGTTACAAGTACACAAATCTGATCTAATTTTATTTTCCAGTCTATTGTATCCACATCAAAGATCCTACAGTGATTTGATTTTCTTCACAAATCCCTGCTATTCTGTCAAGATTTTTTGTCCAACATCTCAAAATATTCAAATCAACATTTTTGCAAATGAAACGATATACCCGTTTAAATAGTTATTTTCATTTTGAATTTTATCAACTATTTAAATCGTTGTAATGCAATCGCCTTAGTATTGCTCAATGAAAGCAGTTTGCTTCATTCGGGTAACTTGACCTATTTGAGCAATTTGGTTTTCAGCACCTGACATTTTGTTTTTCATAAGATCTCAATAAAATTGAAAAAGAATTGACAGATTAAAGGCATATTGGTTTAAAACTCATCTGGTTTTATCGGTAACAAATTTATTATCCTACCATTGACTCAATTTTTCATAAAAAAGGCATATTTATTATTTGAAGCTACACACCAAACATTCCACATAATTTACAGGTGCAGGCAAAAAGCTTGAGATTCTGAAGCATGAATCTCAGTGTTAACATATTCATTCATTTATTTATAGCCAACAACAAGTAAACATTAAAAAGATAGAAAAAAATGAAAATTAAAAATAATAACATTTGGAAAAATAAAGATAAAGAATAAATTGAATATTTAGAGATGTTTCAGAATTTTGTTATTTTTGTGAAGACATTCAAGCCAAAAAGACAAAATCCGTCTAGCAAAAAGACAACAAAATGCTGTTAGTAATTCAACTATGTAAATCTCTCATATTCTGATTATGTAAATCAACATGCAAGCACAAACATATAAATAAATTAACTAGTTTTCAACATGCTTTGAACTGATATTATTCTAATTATGCATTTTTCACTGGCTAAAAAATCTTTAAGACTTTTTTTGCTAAAAATATTGCATTGTTCTAAAATCATTATCAACACTTTAAAATTATTAAAGGATTAATGAGTTAGCCGAGTTTGAGAAACTTTGTTGAATTACTAAAAGCGAGAAACACACTTAGCAAGGAGAGTATAGGAAGGGAATTGTGAAAGAAAATCGTCACCATATTTATACTAACATCTCCCTAAAACACAAAATGTACATGCATTACCCTGTGTTCTTACTGAACGTCAGCTAAATCTCAAAACTAAAATTTATACAGTTTTGTTTTCATATCATCTCAAACTAATTTGTTTTTAATCTTAAATATGGAAACAAATGCAACTGGCTGTTTCAGACTTTTATATTACTTTTAAGCCATTTAATATTATTCTTTACAGCAAAACATATCTTATCTTACAAGTTTTTACAAAGAAATCCCCACATATACTCTTGAATTTTCAGACATAAATCTAAAAAAAAATGGCTTCTACGTTGAAATTAAATAATTTCCTACGAACTACTGCAGCTAACCTATGCAGCAATGAGCAGCTTAATCATGACAATTTTTTTAAAACACTAAAAAATCTCAAGACATTTTAGTATCACAAACAACAAGCAAAGATGACACACCATTTTGAGTTAAAACATCACATCAAACACAACACTCCTCCCTACCTCATGTTCACCAAGAAAAGCTCTAGCATCTTCGAGACCATCTATAAAAGGATCCTCATTTACAAGTCTCTGAGCTTCGTCTAACCAGTCAGAGCGCTTGTGGAGTTCATCCCTGAAGTCATAAGCCTTTGAGAAAACAGCAGATTTATCTGTGACGCTCTCCATACCAGGCTGAATAGACACGAATTGGCCCATTAGATCCCGTAACTTTCTTCTTTCTTCATCTGCATCTGCCTCTGGAGAGTCTTTCAGAAGTTCCTCCAAGTTGTCTTCTAACCACTGGCCATCCTTTGCAAGCTTATTCATGTCACGCAATGCTTTCTGAAAGACAAAACATTATTTATAAAAAAAATGGAATTATTTTACATTTCAATTTTTACAATTATTTTAACCATTTCCCGAACTTATTTTGATCATTTTTTACTTTTATCAAATGGTAATCTAACATTTGATTAAAAATTCTATTTTTAAGAGTTATGATAACAAAAGTGAATTGAAATTTGTTTTTTTGCCATTGCATGCTGAAAAGAAAGTTGCAAGAGTTACCTCTCTTTTATCAGTTCTAATTCTTACCTGGTATTTATTTTGTAAATCCTTGTACTCCTCACTAGTGAGATCCTCTTGTTGTAAGGCTTGCATCAGATCATCAACATGCTGCACTGCCTTTTTAAATTCATTCATTCTGTAGAATAAATAAAAGTTTATCCCTATTATCAAAAAATATTGAAGAATACTAAACTACAACTAATGCTTTTAGTCAATGACAGGGAACATCTTGGTTTTGCTGTTTTGTGTGGACACTTGATCTCATTTCAAGATATTTCATCCTCTGTCAAGATGAAGAGCAGCAATAAAAGTTGATGTCTCAGGGGTGAAAATTAACTTTATAAGCTAGTAGCCAGCTGGGGCTACTAGACTTGAAAATCAGTTAGCCCAGACAAAAAGTTAGTAGCCCACTTTACTTCACTATCACTGGTGAAGCCCGCAAAGCGGGCTGAATTTGCTAGGGGGGTTTGGGGGCATGCCCCCCAAGAAAATTTTGAAATTTTAGACTCAAAATCCTGCATTCTGAGCATACCTAGAGGTGATTTAGATGCTTGGGAAAAAGTAAATTTTGTCTTATATTTGTTGTTGACTTCAATCAAATTTAATAAAAAAAAATCATTTACAAAATGGGAATTTTAATTCATGCCCTGTGTACCAGTTTTTTTTACATATCTTTTTTTATTAGACAACTAAAGAATTCTCTGTCCTTGAAAACATGTAGATGATGGATGAAATATTTAATTTTATTTCTATAATAATCTAATTTATTTAATATCTTGGTCGATTTATTTTATGTAACTTCACGCACATTTGTAAACAAATGACCTCCCCTTTTTCTCAAAAGACTTGTACACGTATTTCAAAAGCATTGTCATAAAATTGATATCTCCTCTGATTTTCTCTTTTTTGTAAACTGTTCAGTAAGAAGAAACTAAAATCATTTTGAACTTATGTTATTTATTTATGGTCGACAATATTCTACTTTCGTTTTTGACCTTTTTCTGGACACCACGTAGGCTTTGAAAAGGGCACTACAAAAGGTACTGTTTTCCAGATTCTTAACAACATTATATATTATACTTTCTTTTATTTGACTGATATTATTTCATAGCATGCTATTGTCATCTTCTCCGACTTTCTTCGCTTTCTTGAAGCCAAAACCCAACAGGGCATTTGATCGCTTCATATTGTTATTGACCATCGGAACGTCTCTCTTGTTGTCTCTTGCAAACATACTATACTTTCCGACTTTTAATAGACGACCAATCAGTGACCTGAATTCACGTGAACTATATTTAGTCAAAGGTAAACACTGATTTTACATCCTTGTTTATCGCGACTGCGACTTTGCGACAAATACGACCCTCGACACTTGCCTGTATACATTTTAAAAAGATTTTTTTTCTTTTTGAATTTATATTTTTGTCTGTGAAGTAGCCTGCACTTGGAGCCACGGTAAACGTCGGACTTCCGTCAGTCGAGTACTTTTTTTCAATTCGCCACCTAGGCTACCACAACTGAATAAAAAGATCGCCCAGGTCAATTTCTAGTCGCCATGGGCAACTGGGCGACCGTTAATTTTTTTCCCTGTGTCTACTTTTACATACAGGTTTTGGCAAGTATTTCATGAAATTCTTGTGTTATACTAGCAATATGGAAATAAAGAGATGCAAAAAACTAACAGGCACAGTACAGATTTCAATAAAATGCTCCGCTGGGCGCAGCTTGATACGACCACAGAGGTCGAACCCTGAACAGTTGGGGCAAGTATGGACACAACATTCAAGCTTGATACAGCACTGAATTTGGATTGTGATTAAATATTTGACACAGCATAGGTTTCTGACACAGAATGAATGTGGTCTAAGAACTTAAAAATTTTTTAATTTACCTATACAAACCATATCATTATTATTTGCTTTTATATATAAATCAGAAATAACCAATTTAAAATGGAAAATTTTAAAGAAAAATTTTTTTTAAAAATCCCCCCTCAAATTTTTTGAACCCCCTTATGATTCATCACCCCCAAACTCAATCCCAGCCTTCCCTTTCTGGTATGGTACCCTGCAGTACAATTTCAGAGAGATCCATACACTTGAACACAAGTTATTGTCTGGAAACTAGAAAAATGTTTGTTTTTTGCCCCTTTTTAGCCCCAAATTCCTAAAGTTTAGGGCAATTACCCCAAAACTCAAACCCAGCTTTCCTTTGTGATATGGAACCTTGTAGTACAATTTTATAAAGATCCATACCAGGGCTTCCAAAATTTTTTTGAGCCAGCCGGACATTTCATATCTTATCCCGATTTTAAATCCCTTTAGACTTAGTAAATAAGGCAACTATGATAATCAGTTGGCCATCATATATGATATAACCAATGATTGACATTAAAACGATATTAAACTTTACTTTGATATAAATTCAATGTTTTGACGTAAAGTGTTAAATTGATAGTACAGCATTGGAAGTGTGCAACATCAGCGTACTAATTCTGCCTAATTCCGCTTTAGACTCTTTATTTGTGCAAAATAACGTTGTCAAAAACTTTACTTTCGTTTTTAAAATCACATTTTCCTTATGCCGGATGTTGACTTCACAATGGTAAATCACGGATCAGAGACGGATACGTAATATCCGTGTAAGTTTACGATTGAGTTAAGTAGCCTTTTCAAGTTATTTCTTCAAGAAAATACTCGAAATAAACGTTAGATAAAGGTGTCAATGATAATTTTAGCATTATTGAAGAATTAGGATGCATAATTAAATTTCCCACCAGCGCACAATATAGACACATGCGCACACGTGTACTAGTTCAAACAACGTGGTTCTGACGATTATTCGTTTAAAACCTTTTCAAATTTTTCATCAAATCATATTTGTTAACGTATTTCTTATAATTTCAACTTTTTAGACTAAATTAATTAGATGCAACCCGCTGAAATGTAAGAAAATAACTTTGAATACCCTTTAGCGTACCCCAGTATTTAACACGAAGTACAGTGTTTATAATGAATACCGTACAAATTCGAATTCATTTATAAATATTATTATTTGAAGAATTATTTTAAAATCTAAGGATACTTTTTTCAAAACTGAATGTTCATTTACAATAATATCTACAAAGCGTAATTAAATAGGATGTTGTTCCATACACGCTTATATGTTTGACCTCGTTTACCTGATCACCTTTATGTCCATTCTTATGCATCATCAATTCTATTGATTAAGACAAGCTAAGGTCTCTCATCAAAGGTAATGACATGTAATCAGTGAATGATTTATGGCTTCATTATTACTTATTGAAGGGATAATTATTTGACAGCTTGTTGTTTTTTAAATAAAAGAACAAATGTTTTTTCTACTTTTTATTGATGTACCAAGCCGTGCATTTATGTACCCAGAGGATTAGACCATAGATGTATAAAATACATCTATGATTAGACTAACTGAGACACTTCAAAGTATGAAATATGCTGCATATGTTTAATTAAACCCAAATATGACCGAAATATCCTTGTGAAATAGATCGCCACAATTATAAACTATAATGCCCAAACGGACATTTTTACCGATCGATAGTTGGTAAAAAAAATTGAAATGACCGTTTTATGAAAATGCCTTGAATAACAAAAAGTGGCAAACCTATGATATTTGACCGTTTGAGGCTGAGAGCAGCCGGACTTTTTATATAAATTTCGGTCAAGTCCGGAATATATGACCGTTTTGGAAGCCATGATCCATACACTTACACACAAGTTATTGTCCTGAAACTAGAACAATGCTTGTTTTTTTGCCCCTTTTTGGCCCCTAATTCCTAAAATTTTGAGGCAATTACCCCCAAAATCAATCCCAGCCTTCCCTTTCTGGTATGGTACCTTGCAGTACAATTTCAGAGAGATCCATACACTTGAACACAAGTTATTGTCTGGAAACTAGAAAACGCTTATTTTTGGCCCCTTTTTGGCCCCTTATTCCTAAACGTTTTGGGCAATTACCCCCAAACTCAATTCCAGCTTTCCCTTTGTGATATGGAACCTTGTATTACAATTTCAGAAAGATCCATACACTTACACACAAGTTATTGTCATGAAACTAGAAAAATGCTTGTTTTTTACCCCTAATTCCTTAACTGTTGGTACCATAACCCCCAAAATCAATCCCAACCTTCCTTTCGCTTATTTTTGGCCCCTTTTTGGCCCCTTATTCCTAAACGTTTGGAGGCAATTATCCCCAAAATCAATCCCGGCATTCCCTTTGTGATATGGAACCTTGTGGTACAATGTCAGAGAGATCCATACACTAACACACAAGTTATGTCTGGAAGTTATAAAAATGCTTATTTTTGGCCCCTAATTCCTTAACTGTTGGTACCATAACCCCCAAAATCAATCCCAACCTTCCTTTTGTGGTATTGAACCTTATGGTAAAATTTCATAGAGATCCATTCACTTAAACAAAAGTTAGAGTGCGAAAACCAATGTGTCTTCGGACGACGACGACGCCAGATGACGATGACAAAGACGACGCCAACGTCATACCAATATACAACCACAAAATTTTTTTGCGGTCGTATAAAAATAAACCAAAACCATACCATAGGGTATTTCTAGGAATTTTAAGGTCTATGTTCTAATATTCACAACAATTTACAATAAATTTAACAGGCCAACCTACTTTTGATTATATTCCTTCCATCTCTCTGGAAGTTGTTTGAGCTGCAGATGGATATTTTCCATGGCTGCATTAAGTTTCCTCCACCTGTCTAGATGGTGGTCATATCTGTCTTGTAAATTGTGATCGTTTCTGTCAAGTTGATGTAAGTTCTTAGCGAAGGACTCCATATCCTCCAAACATCTGGTACATGTAGGTACAAATGGTCCTTGGTTGAATATTTGCTACAAAATAAAGGAAAAATAAAAAAATTATATGCGTAAAATGGACATTTTATGTCAAATACGTCAATTTTGACATGTGTACAACATCACTGCAACATCACAAATGATATTTCTGCTATATAGTGACCTAATTCTATCACTGAATTAACCTCACCTATCAATAAAATGGACTAATTTTCAAAGAATTGATGAGCTTTACAATGGTGCAGTTTTATTTTTTTGCTATTTTCCTGGTAAGATTTAAAACACCAAAAGAAAAAAAAACAAGAATAATTCTTGGAAACTTGATTCATAGGACAAAGATCTTACAAGTATAAATATAAACCTGAAATCGCTGATTAAAAGCTGTTAGAATTTAAATTCTGTATGAAAGTCATGAATAAATATCTAAAATTAAATTTGACACACATATTTAATGGTTCACAGAGTTTTAATAAGAGTTTACTTACTCTGTGTTTCTGTAATGTCTGTTTAACATTTTCATTTCTCTGTAATTGTTTTTGTTCTTGTTGAAGTGTTTTTTCAGCATCATCAACTTGTTCTATAAAAATTTCCTCTGGAAGACGGAATTCTAGTTTCACCAATTTGATTGGCGCGGATGCCTGTACATTCTGCAAAGAAATACAAACCACATAAATGAGCATCAATACATACACAGTTTTAGTAGATATTAATTCTAATTACTAGCATTGTGGATTTATTATTTTAGAGGGGTGCTAATTTTGCATGGATTTCTTTGGTATAGGCAAACCATAATTTCAATGAACAATGAAATAAAAATTTGCTATAGGATTGTTTGCAAAATTTACCAAAACCTGAAAGTCCAGTATCTATGAAAATACAATATACCTTTAATCCACGAATATTGGTATCCATGAAATTAAATGAATCCACTGTAATGGTAACTTTGAAGAATTCATAATTTTTACTTGTCCAAGTTTTTGGCTTAAAAAATAAATTTGACAAAAGTCGATCAATTTATCATTTTTTTCCTGCCAAAATATGACTAACTGCTGCTAGAACTACACAGAAACAAAACCAAACAGCACATGTACTTACAGTTGTTCACTGAATTCCCCCTAAACTGGCTTACTTTATTCCAGGGTTGAGTAAATTCCAAAAATATACAATTCTGAATTCTATCAAGATTAATTCCAGCAACATCTCACATCACAGTTTTTTAAAATGTTTATAGGTTACTTTCAATATTGATTAAACAGAACTGGTATATTCCATTTTCATCATTCTATTGGCAGAGTATTCCCTGCAACTTGTGATTCAACTTTGGTTCAGTGCATCAAAGACTGGATATATTCCTGACACCATAAAAACATGCAAACTTCATGCAGAAGAGTCAAGAGTAGTGCTTTTGGTTACATGAAGTGCGAGTATACTCAAACTTGTGCAATAAGATTAACATCCAGTTGTGAAATACGAAGAGCTGCATCATACACAGAAAAAATCCGAAGGTTGTTTCGAACAAGTTAAAGACACGAAAGAATAATTACGCAATTATACATTGAAAAAGCTGAAACAAAATTTAGAAGTTATGGAGAAATAAAAAAAAAACAATACAGAAGAACATGAAGACAGGAAATATAAAGAATACAACAGTTATTTTGGTAGTGCAATAATTTAAACGAAACAAGGACTATCTAACCTACCTTCCAGGTTTCTTGCATGGAAGCCATGTCTTGCTGTAGTTCGGATTTATCCCTATCATCTAGCACCATTAAAATATCTTGACCGGCTCTCAAATAGTCATCTATCAATCGTTTGTCAATTTTATTAAAGAAGCCCTTGTGTTTTCTGATTAAGCTATCAGAGTCATCTTCGTTGTCGTTGAGCACAGTCTGAGCTTGCTGGAGCCAACTGGCAAGTGCTTGTTCTTTCTGTGAGTAAACACGCCAAAGACGAGACAAATTATCCAATTTTTTCTCCCAGTCTTTAGCTGCCGAAATGCAACTCTAGAAAGAAAAATATTGACTTTGTATTACTTATTAAGATTAATAGCTGTTTTTTGTTTGGACTTAATTTTCACTTTTTTTTAATGACTGTCACAAATTTATTTCAGGTAACTTAACAAAATCAATTTGCAGGGATTATTACTATGGTGCAAACTGGTGTTCCAGCATACTTATCATATAGAAATAAAGCAGACCCATGCAAGAGGTTCTGAATGATCAGGGCTCCTTTAAGAAGTTACAAATAAACAGCAAAAAAAACCAGATGCATTCCCTGACCGTAGAATCCTGGAATTTGGTATTTTGGACTTAACTGTGTGACTCCCAACCTGATAGTATATTGCATAATTCTGGGGTAAGCTATATGTATATATTAGTATATCTAAGGCACCACATTACAGATAAAACAATGACTATACAATTATTTTCTCAATCTATTTATAGTGAGCTTATACTATCTATTTTTCCCCCTTTCTCACTTTAAATCATTCCTCTGTTTTTAAACACCTAGTTACAACACAAAAATAGTGCTGTATTGAAATTACTGTATCTGCCAATGTCCATATTCTTCAGAACAATGACAAATAGAACTAGCCTTACACATTTTTTGTCTATATGATATAATTTAAATACGTACCTGGAAGCGTGCAGTTGTTTCCTCCATTGGAATATCAACATCATCAAAATTAACATTCTTTAACTTGGGTTTGGTAGATGTGACTTTCTGATGAACTTTGTTTTTACTTTCAACAATGGATTTTTGGTATGTTGTTTCAGAGAAGAATTGCTGCAATAGGATAATGTGATTAATTCAGCAATATAACATGTACTGCTGTACAATAAAAGAGACTGATAATTAAAAATACTTTTGTATAAAGCACCTATTGCTGTTTCTTTACAGAAAAATTATCATGTGTTTAATTACAACATTAATAGGTATCCCTCACAATTCTGCATTAAATCTCATATGATGTCTCAATGCTAATTTAACAAGATTTTGATGATGATGGATGGCTGCTTAACGTCCAGGGGCAAATTAATATGCATATTCAGGACGAGAACATTTTAATGTAATATGAATATTAACCCTGCTTTGTACTAGACCAACAGGCTAAGCCAGATTTTTAACATGCTAGTTCACAAGGTAACAGTCCGCAGGAAGACATGTCACCTTACCAGGACACATTATTCTGACTCTGAGTCAAACAGTCTTTACTCTTACTCCTTAAAGAGGTTTCAGGACTATGCTAAGTTATTGAAATTTACATGAAATCATTCTGTAACTATACTGATTAATTTTGAGAAAACTTACTGCATATTCTAAGCCTTCGTGATATTGACATACAAAAAAATGAATCATTTTGAAGATTTGCACTGATGAATGAAAGCCTAATTTCTCAAATTTTCATTTATAATCAGAATTAAAAAATATATATAACAAGTCATCAATTAGATACATACCTTGTGTTTCTCAAGGCGTTCTTCAACAGCTCTTTGGTCACCGTCTAGTTTGTGTGTAGCTAACAATGCCTCGCCTTTAACCAGCCAGGCATTTAAATCTAATATTCCAGTTTCTAAAGATTCTACATTAGGAAGCACAGCTTTGAGGTATTTAATTCTTTCTGGGATTTCTTTACGAAGTCGTACAATGACTTCTTTTTGTACATTTAGAGTTTGTAACATTTCATTGACTATTGTCTGTTCTGAATCCTTGACTAGTGACTGCGCTGTTTTTGTGGTCACTTTGAAATCACTTTCCATTTCTGCTACTTGAGTTCCACAAAGCTGAAATTCAGAGCAAAAAAATCACTTTACTATTAGCCTGTTTATAAGTCAGCAGATGTATTCAAAATTGAAAATGTAACTAAAATATCTAAATGTTATATTAATGCCTAAAACATGTTAAATAACTCTGAAAAAACATCAATTAAAATTTGTTGTAAAATTCATAGCATAAAAATGAAACTTATTGATCTATTTTAATGTTTAATAACTGATTTGGAAAATAAAAGCTGCTTTTTGTAATAATTTTATTTTGCAGGAAAAGAGCAAACATTCATCCATGCTAGTCTGTACATTTCAGGTCATGCTGTCAAACAGGCTCAGAGAATATAGCATGTCTGAAATTTTCACAAGAAATTAACAAAAATAATGAAATATTTTGGCCCATTTCATTTTCACTTGCATTAATCTAGTTCGACAATTTATTTGAAAATGAGGAAATCTTGAACTTGGAGACAATTCAAATTTAAAGTTGGTTGGATACATGAGACAGGAGGTATAACAAATGCAATTTCTTATCAGACAGGAGACAATTAACAGAAATAAATGCTTTGTCACTAGTCATTCAAGTTGCATAATAAAAGTTTATCTTTTGTAAATGTTCACACATTACATAATTTTGCTAATGAATAAATATACATTTATATGGTTTTTCCTTTCCAGTGAAACCCCATGCAAAGTGTCAACTGTCTTCGATAATTAGTCATGCATGTATATTCCTTAAAATCCTCAATGTTTTACCTTCAAAATGAGATAGTTTTGAATAATGTAAGATTTCATGCTGAAAATGTCAATACTTCACAAAGAATAATTGGTTTTCAGATTAATAAATCAATCCTTTGGATATAGAATTTTGTTGTTAAGATATATATATAAAGGACCACTTGATTTATGAACTTACATCCGAGTTATCCTGTTCAAATGTCTGGATACACAAATAGAAAATTATTTAGCAAATGTATAGAAATTCAATAATTAAAGCAAGAATGATTTTTTCCATCTTTTTTAAATTTAATTCAGTAATTTTTTTCTCAACTTTTTTCTAAGATCCTTTTCACATTTAAAGCTTGCCAAAAATTACTCCTATTCTAATAACAAAACACATTTCTTTAGTTAGTTTTCACAAACTTGCTCAGGTATTTTCTTATGTTCCTACAACTATGTTTTGATAGGTCTGTTGTCTATACTCTCTATAACATCTTGAGCTTATTCTAAGATCCAATATATACTACATGACTGACAACCCTTCATTGACCTTCATTTGTAAACCATATACTGTGAAAGTACTTTTATTCGTGGGTATCAATTTTCGTGGTTTGAGCAAAAGTTACATGTTCGTGGGTTCTTAAATTCGTGGATTTTAGTTTTTTGAAAGAAAAAAAACGGGTGAAGAATTTGAAGCCATCTGAAACGAAAACTAGTGAAAATAATCATATGTCGTTTTATAATAATTTCTGGGACATTGCAAAATAAGGTATTCATTTTCACTTACTTTTTCGTCTTTTATTACTGACAACATTCATGAAACTTTTAATAAGATGTTCTCGATTGAAGGAAATTGCAAAGTAAACATTTTAATTGTTGTACACGTGTAATCAGAAGTGATGACACTAATTAACCCGAGATTGTTTGTTTAACAGATTAACGGTCACCAAAGGTGTTAATTGGGCCATAAACATGTCACTTAAAGAAAACGGTTACATGAAAAAAGCTACAAATGTACTTTAATTGTAGAATTAATTCTTGTAAAATAAAAAAAGCAAGCCCAATATGAAATTATTTATTTTTCGTATGAGAATTATGAGGAGAAAAAATTAACACTTCATCATCGCATATCATTACCGGAAATTCTAACTTTTATCGACCAAAACTAATTTTCGTGAGATTTAAAAGGTTAAAAGTCGTACAGTTTAGGTTGTTTAAACATAAAATGGACAGAATCCTGTCTGAAGTTGCATCTTTAGTTGATAGTGCGTTTGCTGATGTAGTAAAACCTACGGTAATGGGGATCTTTCCATGTCCTGATTCGGACAACAGTTCTTATATTTCGTTGGACACTTAAATTCGTGGATAAAGCCATCCACGAAAACCACGAAAATTGGTACCCCACGAATAAAAGTACTTTCACAGTAAGTGGATTACTTCATAAAAATGAATTTTCACTGTTTCAAGAGTTTCTTGGACACATTAAAACTTAAGTATGTGCAATTTCTATAACTATATTATATTACATCATAAGAAGACTTATCCACCAAATGGATAAAATTTGATGTCCATGAAAAGAGACCTAACCATTGTTACTCAAATCACCCCCCTGCCCCCCAACATAACATTTTTTCCTGGTTTAATATTTTTCTTTTAGCAAATGTCTTTTAATTTTTACCATTTATTTTGAACCTTTGTAGTTTTCAAACCCACAAGCGAACTTTCTTAACATGCTTTGAATACAACTCTTTCTACTTACATCTACATCCTGTAAATGGTCCTTCAATGCAGCATGTTTACATGGAACTTCAGTTGCCAATAATTCTTCAGCGTTTTGTAACCACTGTGATATTCTATCTACTCCTAGCTGGTATTCTTGTCTCCCCTTTCCTATAACTTCTACTTTCTTGTAATGTTGATATCCTTTCACTAATTCCATAAATCTACCGTTAATCATATCAAGGTTTTGTTTAATTTCTTCTGCGATAGGTTCTTGACAATTTTCTATCAAAAAGTTTGCAGATCCGTTTAAAATTTTAAGTCTTTCTTCATACTGTGGAATTTCGGTAAAATACTCCTCAATTTGTTCTTTTGTTCCACCATGCATGACTTGTTCTCCTTCTGTGATCCATGCAATTAACATATCGTAACATCCGTTATATCGTTTCCACTGCTCTAATCCCTCATCAAACATAGATTGTAATGATCTAATTTCAGCGGACATTGTTTTCCATTTTTGTGTTTCTTCATCAGCAAATTGGTTAATCTGTGCAGCTTCTTCCTTTGCTGTTAACATTAAAACAATCAATTAAATTGAATTCTTGACAAAAATATGTGATAATATTTCTTAAGTTCTTATCGAAGATGGTCACTGCACCCAAAAATCTCTATAATGTTGTTTTGTCTTTATTATATATACTGAAATAATTTCATTGTCAGTCATATATTTGAGACATACATACACGGTTGGTATTACGTTGTCATGTATAGTCAGAGTACATAAATGATTTATTTTCAGTTGAACAGAGTAAATTAAGAAAATAACTACAAATACTTGAATGTGATTGGTCTGCTCAAATTATTTTCCTTGGTTTACTCTTCAATATCTCATATTGCGAGACTATTTTCGTAACCTATGTAAACACTTTGTTGATTTCCCTGTGATATATATACATTTGGGATACACATAAAAAAGAATCCTGCGG
This sequence comes from Mytilus coruscus, assembly GCA_017311375.1. Classification (NCBI taxonomy): domain Eukaryota; kingdom Metazoa; phylum Mollusca; class Bivalvia; order Mytilida; family Mytilidae; genus Mytilus; species Mytilus coruscus. The sequence continues at coordinate 31,692,991 of CM029599.1, forward strand.
ATCCAAGAAAATTCAAATCGAAACAGATGTTTGGGTTGAGAATTCATGTATAAGGATTAAACACATTTTTTTTCTAAGAGGCCATTTGGAAGAAATGTTAGAATTCTCAAAGTTGACCTTAAATAACTATTCAACAGTTTCATGTTTGGTGTGAAAATACTTACAGACATGTTTTCTGAAAGCATCACCTCTCTTTTTTGTCTCACTGAGCATCTTGTCATAGTTTGCAAATAAATTATTGGTCTGTACAAAGTCCTGCAAAAATCAAATTTAAAATATATTATATAAGCCTTTTAATTTAACCTTCACATTTTTGGTAAATCATACGAGTAAGACTTACAAGGAAGATGTTACATTTACTCTTGATGATAACAAGTATACACTTTATCTATTTCAAAATTTTTTTTTTTAAATTAAAAAAAAATAGGTACAATGTACTACCATTCCAACAAAACAGGCCTGGGTCAATTTTAAAAAGTTTTAACATTTTAACTGCTATTATTCTGCACATCTTTAAAGTTAAATATATCCATTTTGTATTTCTTTATTCAGGTCAGAGGTTATATAAGCAATGATCTTGGATGACCTTTACCTTATAATCCATAGCCATCTCCTCTACATCCTCCTGTGTGCCTAACTTTGACAACCATATCTTCAGTTTTTCTTCAGTAGCTGCACTGAATCCAGCAAGTCTGAATCGGAACTCATCATACTGTAGTAGATTCTCTCGTTTTGGTGCCTCTTTACACACGACTTGTAGCCTAGTGTGTAAATTATCCATTTGTGGTGGTGGGATGAATTCGCCTTCATATTTTCCTGCACGTTTTACTTGCAAGAAAAACTCTTTGTTTTGGTCCATCTCTTTGAAGAAGTCCTAAAATTGATAAAAGTAGTTGTTCATCTGATTAAACTACAGCAGTGTTCAGAATAAAAATTGAAGAGTTTATCTTGAATTATCAGACAGTGATTTAGTCCGAAGGCTGCATATATAGCTAAGAAATTATGGCAGTTTTCAATAAAAAAATAAACTGTTTTCAATACTTATCTACTGGTAATAAGGATAAGCCAATGACAAATATTTTGACTATTTCAATGATGACTTAGCAAATATGTCACGACAACAATTCTGTTATAGACTGTTGTATAGCAAGAGCCTGTCTTTTTTAAGGTAACCAATCAACATACCTTGTGTTCATTTAACAGTTTAAGAAGTTGATCCGCCATTTCTATATGGTCTTCCTGGTTTTCAGGTTCAATCTCTAACATTTCCTCTGCTTGGTTTAACCAATCACCAAACTTTCCGAGACGACCTGGTAGACTAGCATCAAGTTTCCATAACCACATACGAGTACGTTTAGCAATGTCTCGCCATTTGGGTTCTAATTCCTGCCACATTTTGGGAGTAATTTTTACGGCTTTTTTGTTCACTACTTTCTCTTCTAACCTCTGGAATATTTTCTGTCTTCTGTCAAATTCTGTTTTAAATGCTAAGTAGTCCTGAAATAAAAGAATTTACAAGGTGAACAACTCTGGATTGAACTATCTCTCAAATAAGAGGCTCTGGATGAGGTTTACAGAATAGAGAATAATGGGCCAAAATAATAAATAATAGAGAAAAATGGACGAAAATAATAAAGAATAGAGAATTATGGGCCAAAATAATAAAGAATAATGGGCCAAAATAATAAAGAATAGAGAATAATGGGCCAAAATAATAAAGAATAGAGAAAAAATAGGCCAAAATAATAAAGAATAGAGAAAAACGGGCCAAAATATTAAAGAATAGAGAAAATAGGGCCAAAATAATAAAGAATAGAGAATAATGGGCCAAAATAATAAAGAATAGAGAAAAATGGACGAAAATAATAAAGAATAGAGAATTATGGGCCAAAATAATAAAGAATAATGGGCCAAAATAATAAAGAATAGAGAATAATGGGCCAAAATAATAAAGAATAGAGAAAAAATAGGCCAAAATAATAAAGAATAGAGAAAAACGGGCCAAAATATTAAAGAATAGAGAATAATGGTCCAAAATAATAAAGAATAGAGAATAAAGGGCCAAAATAATAAAGAATAGAGAAAAATGGGCCAAAATAATAAAGATAGAGAATAATGGGCCAAAATAATAAAGAATAGAGAAAAAATGGGCCAAAATAATAAAGAATACAGAAAAATGGGTCAAAATAAAGAATAGAGAATAGCGGGCCAAAATAATAAAGAATAGAGAAAAATGGGCCAAAAAATTAAAGAAGAGAATAATGGGAAGTTAAAATATAAAGAAAATAATGAATTATTGGTAAAATATATATAGAATAGAGAAAAAAAAATATTAAAAAATACAAAAATAACGCCCTCTCCATCAAGACCCTAAAATAAACCAAAAGGAATCACTTTTCATCACAAAAAAATTAATTCAGAACTAACAGGAGACTGTGTTCTAGAATAGTTCAGGTCTCTTGAAACAAGCATATCTAAAGACCTCAGCAACTTTACACCCCTAAGGTAAGAATTTCAGTCTCAGTGTGATTGGCAATAGTGGCTTGTGACTAAGTTTGTTAATTGCTTATTGAACATTGGTTTGTCTCCCTTTACCTTTTCATCATAAAGTCATTGTTTTCCTCAACAGATAAAAAATCACTACCATAAAATTTGTGTAATGTACTTAAATTTAAAAAATGTAGAATGTCACAAATTGACTAACATAAACAATGGACCATATCAAAATCTTCATGCATTATTCATACATATTTGTTTTTGGTGCTTATAGGTTTTGGAAATCTTTCAAACCTGACGAGACTATGCAACATACTACAAGCAGACATTCAATTTCTGGAAGAACTTACCATATATTCTGCCTGTCTGTCTGTAACTGGTTGGTCTACAATCTGTAGAAGTTCATCAGCTTCCTCTTTAATCCATGTCAGTAGGTCATTGTAATCGGATATTTCTTGCTCTGCTGGGTTTTTCCTTTTGGATAGCTAGAAAAAATATGAATTTTAATTAATTTGAGAAAATAATTCAAAACAGCTTTAAAATAAATTTACTGTTAAAACACCCTAAAAATAAACTGTTTAAACTACTCTATAAAAAGGAATCAAGTGATGTAAGTTGCAATGCATTTGGTATAAATTTTTGATTATTAAAAGAACTTATCTTTGTAAAAATTAAAAAACCAATTACTTCAAATTAAAAAATTTCTTTCTTCTTAGAAGTAAGATATTGGGCTCTTTTGACAAAAATTTTAAGATAGAAATTGATCGTAAGTTATACCGAAATGTTCATGACTTTCAAATATTTTTTCTTGTAAGATTTTTTGTTAAATGAGACGCAGGAGATTCTGATATCAAACAATACTTAATTGAAAGACTTGACTTTGCAATTCCAGTTCATGACAATTAAAAAGTAAAAAAAATTGTGAATTATTAATTTTTTAGCATAAAAGATCATACAAGTCTCTAAATTAAAAGTACTTACACTAGGGTCCTCACCAGCCTCTGGGTAAGCCTTTAAGAATTGTGCAACGTAAGTCATGACCGATTTCTCGTCAGGCTTCTCAACATCAACGTCTGGAGAAGAAAAAAACATAAATTTCAACTGAATTTTACCAAAATAGGTTTAATAATCACAGTACAAAGGTGCAGTTCAAAACCAACTGGTAAATTAAAAAGAAATCTCAAGTATATATGTAAACGTTCTGTAAAATCAAAAGAAGGTGAACTGTTGTCTCTTGCATCAATCTTTAAAAAGTATTAAAGCCCAATGTAAACAAAAGAGTCCATTTATTTGAATTTAAGATGTTTTCGACTTATTTAATTTTTATGGCCACTGTCACTATAAACATTTTATACATAGTTTCATATATTAAAAATTTGTTTAAACATGTAAAGAAATAAATGTGCAGAAGTTAAAAGTTACACCCATATTTTGAAAGAAGGTAATTTTTTTTTTTTTCATATAAAATCATATTTCGTCTATACAAAGTGTACTAAAGTACATATTATTTGCAAATCAACAGAATTTTAATATGAAATGTCACTTTGCTCATATATAAAGAACAGATAAATTATATGTATTATACAGGTTTCATTTAAAAAGTGGTTTTAGGATTTTGAGTTGGACAACAAGTGGACCTCTGTTCTCTGGTATTTTTGTACATGTTGTTGTTATCATATCTGTTAACTTTCTAACTTTCATTTTTATCCACAAAAAAATACTAATATGAAGGGACTATTTTGGCTGAAATTTTTCCATGAGAAAAATTAATGATTAAGCCTTAGGACCTCTATCAAAAAAGCCATACAGTAAGGAATTTTATTTACCTTCTACCTCTTGTTTGAGGGCATGACTTAGAACCTCTATCAAAGCAGCCATATAGTTCAAACCAAACTTTAAGTCCTCATTTTAGAGTGAACCATACAGAGCACTTGGTCTCAGCACATTACTGAATAGGACTAACGTGAGGCTATGTTTAAGCACAGAAGCCAGTTATTTGAGACTTTGACTAACCTACATGTCTACATTCTATGTGCATGCCTAAAGCACCTCTATCCCTGATGTCTTATAATACTAACCTTCAGGGTCCAGTAGTCTTGGAATACCAAGTTGTGACTCTGCAACTGAGAATGCCTGCTCTAGATTAGTTCTAGCGCTCTGTTTCCTGCACTGATCGAAATCCACTAAGTCAGGGTTGATTGTGTGTACCATAGCATTGAATGCGAGACCATCTCGCCAACTTTTACCGAAATTATTAACTTCTATACCATATTTTCTGTAAAGAATTTATGTATATAACAAATGTTTTTTCTGTTAAGAATTTATGTATAAAACAAATGTGTCTATTCTAGTTCCACTAACTTTTAATCTGCTTCAGCTCTTATATATACGAGGATTCATTATTATTCTTGGTATACTAATTTCCATGGATTTCATGGGTACAGATGAACCACTAATTTAAATATTCAACAAAGTATAAATTCTTTATAGACTTTATGCAGATTTGTGTAAAACCACGAAAATCAAATACCCAAGAAAATAAAATTTTTCATCAATCAACAAAAATTACTACCCACTAACAAAATGAATCCACTGTAAGATAAAATTTTACCTAAAAACTATGGTATTACAAGCTTTTATATCATATGAGAAACTGGTTACCATTTTGAAGCATGAGGTACCATCAATACACAGTTAACGCAATAGGTATCAGAGTTGAAATAACAATGATACTGTTGAATACTAACCATAATTATTATATTGTTTTCATATCAAAAGTAAATAAAAGAACTGATTGCAGAATTTGTAACTTTCATTAAAAGCATTAGAAGATCAAGTGACTTGTGATATTTTTAAGAAAAAGAAAGAGCTCCCATGCTTAAGGTGAAATGTTCTTGTTGATTGGTTGTTTACTTTAAGACCAGCCTGAAATGTTCTACGCTCCTTTCATATGTGAAAACTTCAGAAATCTTCATTGAAATCTTATGTGAGAGTTATAAATACTATTTTTCAGTAAAAAAAATCTTACTTTGTAATAGCATTGGCTGTCCAGGCTAATAAAGCTTTCTTTGCATTCTTTCGGAACTTATCTATAGCTGACAGTGGTGCCTGTTCGCCAGTGTCATCATTTTGTGCGAATGTGTCTTCAATCTGTCAAAAATAAGTGACCTCATAATAGAATGTTCATTTCATGTTTAAAACATATTACGCATTTCGTCCAATACAAACTTCAGCATCAAATGTGGAATATTCAAGCCTTGCAACTCTAGCTGTCACGAGGTTAAGGAATTCTTGAGTTTAAATAGATTGTTATATTTTTTTAATCAGAAGGTATATGAATATACCTTTCAGTCTAGTTTAATGAGTTATCATTATGCTAATTTAGTGACTATTACTGCATGATAAGACACTGAAAGTTTGGCTTTTGAAAGCATCTATTTTAAATATTCTATATTAAATAAGGGGATGACATTGCAAGATAAAACACCTACCTGGAAATATAAGATAATGGTCCAGATTAATCCAAGAACTATGGAAGGTTTTCCATCTGCAATGTCCGAAACATTGATGTTGACAAGTTTTATCTGAAATTCAAAAAAAAATCTTAAAATTAGTCACAAAATCAATAGATAATCTCATTCTTATCAAATCCCAACAGTTTTGTAAATACAATGACAGGTAAGGGTAGATTATCAAGTAAGAAGATTTCGGCTAAATTCACCTAATCATCACGAAGTCACAAAAGACAGATCAATACAACAATACACCAACAAATCTATAAAAAAAAAAAAAAAAAAAAAAAAAAAAATTTAACTTTCAGTTTAAAGGTTTATAGAAAAAAAAACTTCATTGAATATTAGTATCAAAGATTTTCAAGCTTTCTAAAATATTGGCAATTAGGCAGGGTGATCAAAGCAATACGTAACATGATTGATTCATGATTGCTTAACATGTGAGAAATATTTCATACAGATTCAGGACAATAATATGTTAGTTTCATATGATAAAAACTTTGCATTGCGCTGTTCTGAAACTCTGAGTCAGAATTTTAATATGGTAGTTCAAAAGATTACTGTGTTCATGAAGAAAAGTATCCCCTTTGCCTGAAACATTATTCGAGCTCTAAAACTCTGAGCCTATCAGTCTTTGCTCTTATTCACTTGATTGGTGGAAAAGCAGTAAATACAAACTGTATTGGTTTTACTAAAATATTCCTCTCTATACTATCTTTTGATTGTAAGTAGCTTCTGTCCAAGCAGAAGATTGAACCTACAACCTCCTAAATCTGATAGTTTAAGAAAGTTATTAAAATTTCAAAACTTTAACCACAGAGTGAATGTAATATTTCACACTACCATAAGACAACTGAAGCAGAATCTTCTCTAATAAGTATTTTTACTGCACTTGGTATTTGGAAAGACTTCCCTTTATTTGACCCTTTTTAACTCTTTTGATTCGAGGCATCACTGATGAGTCTTTTGTAGATGAAACACTTGTTTGGAATGCAAAATTTTAATCCTGGTATCTATGATAAGTTTAATCACCTACTATAGTTCACTAAACGTTACCTTTTTCTGTTCCAAGAAGTTAAGTGCTGTAGAAATGTTGCTGACATAATGTACTCTCTTTAATTTTCCTTTTTCCATTTTCTACAATAAGAGAAATCAGCTGATTATATTAAAGAATTTGATAGAATAATTTTTGCATCATTGATATCAGAAATTACAACCTTTACTAATAAATTGCTTCACAGAGCGCAGCTGGATACAACCGCAGAGGTCCAATCCTGAACAGTTGGGGCAAAAATGGACACAATATTCGCGCTTGATACAGGTCTGAATTTGGATTGTAATAAAATATTTGACACATAATAGGTTTCTGACACAGAATAACTGTAGTCAAAGAACTTAGAATTGGTTATATGATTTGAATTTATATTCAATTTTTGCTTTTGTGCAATACACTATGCTGTGCAATTGACATTCCCCAAAAAAAATTTACTTTTTATTGCTTTTGTGCAATACATTATGCTGTTGCATATTGGCACTGACACAACAACAACCCTCCCCTTTTTTTTTTTGCAAAAAAAAAATAATAATATTTGAAGAAATTTTCTTTTTTATTTCTGAAATCTGAAATGAGAAAAAAAAAGATTACCTCCCTTACACTGCTTTTAAATTGTCTTAAGTAATTGTCCATTAACCAGGAAACCCTTGTTTTTCCCCCTTTTTTGCCCCTCATTCCTAAACGGTTTGAGCCATAACCGCCCAAAGCCAATCCTAACCATCCCTTTGTGGTATGGAAAATTTGTGGTATAATTTCAGAGAGATCCATACACCGTTCCACAAGTTATTGTCTGGAAACTAGAAAAATGCTTATTTGGGCCCCTTTTTGGCCCCTAATTCCCAAACTGTTAGGACTATCAAATCAATCCCAACCTTCCTTTTGTGGTTATAAACCTTGTGTTTAAATTTCATAGATTTCTATTTACTTATACTAAAGTTATTGTCTGGAAACCAAATGTCTTCAGACGACGATGACTAGATACCAATATACGACCGCAAAATTTTTTGCGGTCGTATAAAAACTGTAACATTTTCAGTTAAACATAACCATCCATACAAAAAACATCAAATCGTATGCGACTGTCATACAAGTGAGAGGTTTAGCTAGCTATAAAACCAGGTTTAATCTACCATTTCCTACATAAAGAAATGCCTGTACCAAGTCAGGAATATGACAGTTGTTTTCCATTCATTAGATGTGTTTGAGCTTTTGATTTTGCCATTTTATAAAGGAATTTCTGTTTTGAATTTCCCTTGGAGTTTGGTATTTTTGTTATTTTACTTTTTTCAGATATATGAACAATATCTACAGTTTTCAACAACTATTTTCTACCTTAAGGATGTAATTAGGTGAAATTAAAAAAATCTAGAATTTAAAATTGATACTATAAGTGAGAAGAACATTAGTTAAGGAACAAAATAAGCTAAAAATATTGATAGGTTATGGAGCTCCTTTTCAAGATATTTAATTTTTTTTAAATGGCGGGAAAAGGCTGACTCGGACTTTTACCTTATATTTGCATTGGTATTATTTGGGTCTTGAATCGAAAGAAAAGAGAAATCTACAATCTGCTTAAATTTTGTTAAATGACCTTTTATGAGCTATTAAAGTCTATATGAAAAGAAAAATGGGTGTTATGGGGCAAAAATATTTTACCCTGTATTGTAGGAAAAAAACCAAGGAGTACGAACATCTGACACAAATTCCTAAACCTAACCTAAGTACATCCTTAACTCTTATGCTTATCAAATGTATATAGTTTTATCTAAATGTTATTTTCCAAATGTACATTTATTTTTTATATTTTTATTTTGTTTTTTGGGTGTAGTTTGTAAATTACAAATCAAATTTTATACATGATGCTCTGTGAATAATCTTCAATTAATAATAAAGGATTGCTAAAAACTGAAAGAAGAAGAACTAAAATAATATAGAGAATAATGCTTATTGAGCAACCCAAGGAAAAGTCTTTTCTGGAAGGTGCTGATGCTTTATACAGGACATTTCACTTTCTTAAGGAACACTTTTCACTTGAAAATTCAAATGGTACTGGCCCTTACAATATATAAATCAAATTTGAACCTCTGCCTCAGACACCCTATGAAGGTTCACAAATGTTGTTCACTGACAACTCTATGCACCATTTATTGATGGCTGTATTAAAACTAAAAGAGGGAGATTTGTGTACAGGTTTAACTGGTCTAACCCCTTGTGTCAGTGCCAGTACCAAGTCAGGGTATCTAGACCATATTTTGTCCTGTGTTGTTTATCTTTCTTTGTATGTCCATAACTTGATTTTGTTGGGAGTCAGGTGGGTTTTTTTTTACACGAGAGGTTGGTAGGTAGTACTGTCCATTTTGGGGGGAAATTTATGTTATCCTTTTAATGTAATATAGTTGATAGAGGTCCCCTCCCCTCAAAAATCGTTCTCCATTTCTAATTCTTCTGTTAATCATCTTCATCCAAGGATTTGATAAGAGTAAACCTTAATTCAAACTTGATGGCTATCCAATAAGAAACGAAGGCAAACCCTAGGCCAAACAAATAATCATAATATTGATGAGAGTTATATCCTCCTTAAGGATGTTCACTACTCATGTTTTTGACTTTTTGTCAGGTATTCAGAAATCCTCTAGTTTTATCCATATAATGCCAATAAATATTTTGCCTGCTAACCCCTACTTTTCTTTTCATAATTTTATTACATATAGTATATAAAGCTATTTTGGAAAATCTTATAAAACCCTTGTTATTTTTTCATGGTTTTTAAAGAAAAAAGGTGCCAATGCTAAACGTATGAAAAATCTAGAGAGAATCATTTCCCGCAAAATTTTCAATTGATAATATCTCAAAAACAAGGACATGAACCTTTCATTCTTTTCTGCTTTTTAAGTTCCATACTTTACATACTATCTATTTATAACAGTCTTTTAAAAAGCTTGGTATTTTGAAACAGAGGAACGTACATCCTTAAAGTTAGAAGTTGACAACAAGTTTTGAGGCTACATATGAATATTATAATAGTACATTCCTCTTTCAGAAAATGGTTCCAATTTTCAAGTTTATTCTTTTTTTTTTTTTTTTTTTACTGATCACTTTTTTGAAATCTTATAACAGATCTCCAGCTTTTTCCAGATAACTGATTTAAATGTTTATAGTTCATAATTGTGCTTCAAATTAAGGTTAAATTCCTCTGTTTTATAACTTTCAAATTCCTTTAATTTTAACCTCTATATAACCTTAGATTTTACTTCATTTACAGATTCATAAAAACTAATTCACCAAATGGATAAAAATAATAAAATAGGTATAATTTCTCCAAAGGGCATGTTATATTGACAATATAAACCTCCAAGATTGAAAAAGAATGGGTGAATGGTTAAATACCTACAAAAACATTTTACCACCAATTGAATACACAAATCTGAATCAAACACTGGTAGGTGTCTTTCGGTTTTATCTCAAAAGATGATAAAACTAAGACTAGAACAATATTTATCTCAAAACCCTTTAATTTTAAGGAATCTCTTCCATGTTATTAATGAAAACTTTAATACCGTGTTTAAATATTGACAAAACCTGACACGGAATTTGACAGGACACAATTTGATGATAAGTCTTGTCAGAACATGTTGAAACTTTGGAGGGAATACACAAGGCAGTGTATTAAATCAATATACAGAGTATGATAAAGTGGTGCTACAAACATTCAAATTTTCGGTTAACCTTTTACTAAATACTTCTTCACAAATAAACCATTTAAATGATCAAATATGCCATTGTTCTCATTCAATACTTGATTCAACTTCATAAAAATATTCAAACTGTGAGTAGCTTTGTATCTTGCAACCAATAAAATTCTGAATGAAAAGTAATACTTCACCCTTGTACACTGAATTATAGTATACATAAAAAGATTGGTAAACAAAATTTTGTGATTTCAAAAATATGTAAAAGAATGATGTAATTGATAAAGAGTTTATACAGATAATATCTCTTTATAAAAATTATGATTAAATAATCAAGTATGTATGCTCCAGTATTAATGACATTGCATTAAGAGGCAGTTTGTTTGTGTGGTAAAAATATTAAATTTCAGTATACAATTTTAAAACAAGACTTATTGTCCTCTTTGAAAATTTTGAGTAACAACCTATTTACATAATTTCTCCATAAATATATGATCATATGTACAGGGCAAGAAAAGATTAAACTTAAGTACTTTCCTTTTTAGACATGTTTTGGACTTAAAATAGTTTCAGTTCAAATATAATCATATATTTATTAAACATATTTTCTTTTCCCATTTAATACTTATACTATGCACATAATAAAAATTAACATATGTATGTAGTTTTAAATGAAGTTCCTGACAGCCTAAATTCCTTCCTCTTGGAATGAAAAGAATGCTATATTTGTAAATATGTCATAATTTATCATCTAAGATAGACCTCTAACATAGTAAAATGAAAGTATTCAAACAGTATGGTTTTGTTTTTTCAAAACTGTAAAATCTTACATTGAAGCTATTATAAAACTGAGTAAAATATTGTTATCTTTATTTTTAACTTTAACATTACCAATTATAAAATCTTGCTAGACAATTTATGTTGCAGTAAAATGATGTTTTTCAGTCAAATGTTCAATGTATTCAATTATATTTTTACTTTTCAATACAATGATCAATTGATGTTTCTTTAATGTCTAGTGGCAAATATATCATGTACGTTAATTGAATGAGTTCATCTACCATGACTAATAGTCTGTCAACACTGAGGTTGTAATTTTGAACCCCACTAGTGGAAAGGTGTGTTTGATTCAAAATGAACTGGGAATGCCAGTATTCCACCAATAAAAACTCAAATGAGGATTGAGGGGTGGTAAACTCCTTATGGAGCTAAATATATGGTTAAGACATAGACTCTTTACAAGTCCCGATCCTAATGGTGCCTAAGCAATCCCCCTTTCCCTCTTTTTTAAATCCTAGATCTGCATCTGAACTGGCCATTATATATATATAAGTGTGCTGAAAGTGCCATTAAATATCAAAAATCAATCTTTCAATCAAGCCAATTCTTTACAAGATATCCATTTTCTGTTTACTAAGTTTCTTGCAAGTGGTAAAATTGCTTAGGCAGAAACAGAAACTGTTCAAATGCTGTTAGAAATCCAAAGCAGCATTATTCAGGTGACTTGCTTAATTTTTACCCCTGCTCACCTTGAGCAATTTTGATTCCAACAGCTTTTTAAATTTTTCAAAAAGCTAAACATTCCCCTCTTTCAAGAAAATTTCAACAAATGACTGATCTTTGCTGTAAATAACATAGAAAAAAAAAGTGACCCGTTTGCTCCAACTAGTCCTGCATGTAAACTCTACTTTCAAAAAGCCATTACTCCCTATCATTATTCCCTGCACTTCAGAACAACATTAAACATGAAAACCTGATTAACAAAGAGACCATAAAACAAGAGAAAATCTTTAAAGTAGCCATTATTGTAACATTTCAGAAAAATGCCTACTTCCGATATTAAACTAACAACAGTTTCATGTCCACAAAGTTAATTAATGAAATGATTGCCTAATCAATAGACTGCTATTGTGACAAAAAAGTTGGCAAAAATCATTAATATATTAATTTTGGTATGATATTAAAAGATGCAAGTAACAAACCTATTTACATAATTTCTCCATAAATATATATAAAAGGCAAGAAAAGATTAACTTAAGTACCAGGGCTCACGCTACCAGGCGACTAGGGCGAAGAAGTCGCTTTCCTGTCCGTCACTTCGCTTTGCCCGACCCTCAAAAGCGAGAACAAGTCGCCCTGTTGTTTACGATACTCGCTTTCAGTCGCTTTCGTCATCGGACATATTCAATTTTTACCAAGTTGATAATATAAAACATCAATTTTTTATCGATTATTAAAGAAATTCAGACATTAACGATTCATTTTCTTAGGAAAAGAGGTTTAAGCATTGACTTTACAGTGTGTAGCAGGTTATTTAATTTAAAAGATAACTTTTTATCACTGTATGCACTTCCGGTACTTGTTACTCAGAGAGCGTACATCAATTTAATTTTCGGCGGCAAAATAGGTTTGTTACTTCATTTGAAAGTGATAAAAGTTGCCTCAAGTAAATTTTTAATCCATTTATTGCATCAAGAACGTCATATTCCTTTCCAAATAGTTTGTCAAACATCGTTTTTTTTTGTAAATTTTTTTCATCCGCCATTAATCGTTTACTAACTACGGATCGGAACCGGACCAGCTATGACCGAAATCCGTATTTTTACAATAATAACTACGGACGCATGAATGGAAAAGCTGACAGAAGAATACTGATCCCAAAAGGAAAAATTACGCATTCCACACGCATTAACAGACTTTTGCTTAGATCTAATTGATTAATGTACTATATAATTCTATATAATTTATATGGATTGTTTCAAAATATTGATTAAAGTTGCTTAACTACTAATTAGATATAAGAAGATGTGGTATGAGTGCCAATGAGACAACTCTCCATCCAAGTCAAAATTTATAAATGTAAACCATTATAGGTCAAAGTACGGTCTTCAACACGGAGCCTAGGCTCACACCGAACAGTAAGCTATAAAGGGCCCCAAAAATTACTAGTGTAAAACCATTCAAACGGGAAAACCAACGGTCTAATCTATATAAAAACGAGAAACGAGAAACACTTATGAACCACATCAACAAACGACAACTACTGAACATCAGATTCCTGACTTAGGACAGGTGCAAACAAATGCAGCGGGTTTAAACGTTTTAATGGTACCAAACCTCCACCCTTTTCTGAAACAATAGTGTAACATCACAACATAGAAAGACACACTATAAAATATCAATATATTATGTATGGCCCAGCTTAACTTTGTATGACTTTTGATGAGAAACACTCAATTTCATAACATGATAAACAAGATAGTTTTTAATTGAATTGTAATTTACATATTATAATTTCTTTACCTTTTTGACATAAAAAAAATCTTATTAGTGCTAGATATTTAGTTGGTAGTTTCTCACAAGAACCTTAACTTAACTTTGAATTTGAACTGTTAATTTAATTGTATACTCAGATATGAATTGAACAATATAAAAGAACATTATTTACATACATGTATGACCCTTTAAACTATAGTAAAATCAAAACATTGTAGCAGCGCCAAAGGAGCACTTCTCTTTCAAATCTCACCACTTCTCCCTATCATTTTCAAAAGAGAAGTCACTTCTCCTATGATTCTGAAGTAGTGTGAGCCCTGAAGTACTTTCCTTTTTTAGACATGTTTTTGGACTTAAAATAGTTTCAGTTCAACTATAATCATATATTTATTAAATATACTTTCTTTTCCCATTTAACTTATACTATGCACGTAATAAAATTAACATATGTATGCAGTTTTAATGAAATTCCTGACGGCCTTTATTCTTAACTAGATAAATTCTTTCCTCTTGGAATGAAAAGAATCCTAAATTTGTAAATAGGTCATAATTTATCACCTAACAAAGACCTCTAACACAGTACAATGAAAGTATTTAAACAGTTTGATTTTGTTTTTTTCAAAACTGTAAAATCTTACATTGAAGCTACTATAAAACTGAGTAAAATATTGTTATCTTTATTTATAACTTTTAACATTACAAATTATAAAATCTTGTTACACAATTTATGTTGCAATAAAAATGATGTTATTTCAATCAAATGTTCAATATATTTACAATGATCGATTGATGTTTTATTAATGTCCAGTGGCAAATATATCATGCATGTTAACTGAATGTGAACAAATCATACAATCAACCAATTAGGTGGCCGATTGGTCTACATAGTTCATCTACCATGATTAATAGTCTGTCAACACTGAGGTTGTAATTTTGAACCCCACTAGTGGAAAGGTGTGTATGATTCAAAATGAACTGGGAATGCCAGTATTCCACCAATAAAAACTCATATGAAGATTGAGGGGTGGTAGACTCCTTATGGAGCTAAATATATCTTCTTATATCTATTAAGGCATAGACTCTTTACAAGTCCCACTCCTAATGGTGCCTTAGCTACCCCCACCCACTTTTTTTTAAATCCTAGATCTCCATCTGAAACTGGCCATTATATATATAAAAGTGTGCTGAAAGTGTGCTGAAAGTGCCATTAAATATCAAAAATCAATCTTTCAATAAAGCCAATTCTTTACAAGATATCCATTTTCTGTTTACTAGTTTCTTGCAAGTGGTAAAATTGCTTAGGCAGAAACAGAAACACTTCAAACGCTGTTTGAAATCCAAAGCAGTATTATTCAGGTGACTTGCTCAATTGTTACCGCTGCTCACCGTGAGCAATTTTGATTTCAACAGCTTTTTTTAATTTTTCAAAAAGCTAAACATTCCCCTCTTTCAAGAAAATTTCAACAAATGACTGATCATTGCTGTATATAACATTAGAGAAAATAAAGTGACCCCAGCACAAGTAACTGTTTAGTCTAACTAGTCCTGAATGAAAACTCTACTTTCAAAAAGCCATTACTCCCTATCAATATTCACTGCACTTCACAACAACATTAAACATGAAAACCTGATTAACAAAGAGACCATAAAACAAGAGAAAATCTATAAAGTAGCCATTATTGTAACATTTCAGAAAAATGCCTACTTCCAATATTAAACTGACAACAGTTTTATGTCCTCCAAATTAATTAATGAAATGATTGCCTAATCAATAATCTGCTCTTGTAACAAAAAAAAGTTGGCAAAAAATCATTAATATATTAATTTTGGTATGATATTAAAATCTGATTAATAATTTTAAACAATAAACTTGGAACAAAGTTATTCACACCAGCCTTGGTGTGATATCGTGAAACTTAAACCAAATATTGCTTGACTAAGTAAATTTACGAAAACCAAAACTGGTTAACTTTTTGATAAGTAATCTTCGAGAATTTTATAAAACATTTAATTGCTTGCATTCCTTCTTTTCAATATATACAAATAATGACCATCTGACATGAATAGGGCCAGGTGTAATTGCTTTCCATACTAATTAGAATTCTTTTCAACAATTTACATATGATTTTCTTGTGTAAGCAAACCAGCTAAGTTAGAACATGTTTACACATTCTCAAAACAAATAAATGCAATGCATTGAAAAAGTAACCTGATGCTAACCTATGGGTTAATGTTTCAGTATTTACTTTGCTCTTTTACCAAGTTAATGACATTACTATTGAGTTGAAAAATATGGTAACATCGTTAATTTGCAACATCAATTTTCTGATAAGTGGTAGCACTAGTAGGACAGTAAAGTTTGTGTTAAGGAATATGACATAATGATAGGAGGGAATGACTGTGCCAAGGCAAGATTGAAATGAAATAAAACTGCACAGTTTGGCTCTGTACTTCAAATCAAATGAATGCCTCTTCAAAGTTAAAACCCAAACTTATCATTACGTCACAAATGCAACTTTGTTTGAAGTACTAGTAAAATTAAAAGAACAAAGGCCTTGTGCAGTGCAAGAATAAAGCAATGGAAAATCTGATAATTTCCTTATTCAGCTTTTATGCACTGATATAAAAGGAAAAGAATATATGACAAAGTATTTCTATAAGTACACCACTTCATGATCAAATGTTTGAAAAGCTTTGAAATGTAGAATTTTCTATTTTTCTCCATAAGGAACATCCTGAGCACCAAAATTATCCTGTACCAACTTCCTTCAGTAATGTTTGAAGTACAAAAAATGTACTACAAATTAAGTCCTATTGTGTTGCTTGACTAAACTTGCAAGTCTCTTTTTTTTTTGGCGGGAAGGATATTGAGAGATGAGCTTTCCTTTTTTGAATGTGAGGCAAAAATTGTAATTGGGTACCAAATCAATGAGCAAAATGATATTGTGGGGTAATCTGTACGAATGGGGAATAAAAATTTTCATTGTCATTGTGATTGGTTCTATCATTCTTGCATTGTGAGGACCCTTAAAGACCATTATGGTTTTAAACACAGTACTCTCTCTCTGTATTTCTACATTCAGTGTGATATGTTTATGGGGTAAATGCACATTAGACCTTGACAGTCTCCTTCAAAACACTGAGGACACTGTTTATCAAAGTAACAGAACTGTTATTGCTGTTCTTCATCCTGATGTTCTACTACCTACCAGTTTATCTCCTGACAGGACTTCCAACAAGGATAACAGGTATACGCCATCTTTAATGTCTTCAAATAGGTTCTCCACTTTCATATTTTTCTGCAAAGAATCAAATTCATACTTATACAGACTGTTTTTATTAATTTGTTTGACTTTTTCAACTGAAACAAAAGATAGAGAACTATTTATCCAACTTGAAAATTTGAAAAGTACAGTGCTAAAAATAATTGTCTGACCAAAGGGACTTTCAGTATTTACCGCATGAAAGTTCTTACTGAAAATGTTTTAAAAATTAATTTTTAATTGGACTATAATAGTCAACCTGAAACAAAGCAAAAAACTTAATTCTACAATGGTAATTACATTAAAGGGCCAGTTGGTCCCAAAAGGTCCAGTAATATCTAATTAAAGATTGTCTTTTCGTCAGATAAAGTAAGCATGGTTCACAGCTATATCTCCTAACAGTCATGGATTTCTGGATAGGCCACAACAATACAATTGACATCACTATATTTAAATATTTATAATGTTAAATGCCCTTTACACTAAACTTCTATGAAGATGTCCATAAAAAGTCAAGAAATTCTACTTTCGTACTAATGGAAGTAATAAAATACAAATAAAGAACAAACTTCTTTTGATCAGTAACCACTACATTAAACCTGAATAGAAGAAATAAAAAAAAAATCTCTCTTCAGGAAAAAGAGATAAATTCACAGATGTGAATCGATTCACTTAAAACATTGTTATGCATATTTGTAAATCAAAATATACTGTGTGCACTTTGTTTACTTTATTTAATGCATGTAACACATATTTTTTGCTTAATGAATTGCAAGTTATTGACAGTATATTATATATGTTTATTCAGTTGATAAGATTGTAATCAAAAGGATATGATCAAGCAGTTTTATTCACTTATTTTGAAATCTGATTAGCTTTTTAGTTTCAATGTAATCTTTTTGTACATTCTATATGAATGTATACATTTTGTACATTGATCTAAATATTTTTTTTATCTAAAACAGCATTCTATTTACTGTCGGACAAGAAAATTTGCTTTCCAAATGTCAAAATATCAAAATCAAGTCATGTGATATTCATCTTGATGATAAAAAGAAAAGTTACTAGTAAACTACTTCAGGCAACAACTTAAACAATGTTCTAAAGTTTAATTGCTTTGCCCTATGCACTACCCTCCCCTTTTCCTCTGTCAGAGACAGATATTTTCTAAGCAAGAAATGCAAGAAATTTATATAATAAAAACTGTGTTCAGGTGAATATCAGACAATCTGCTGATGTCAATTTCAAAAGACTAATATGTCAGACTGTGAAGAACTCTCTACACCAGATAGCAAAAATATTGATAAAATGGGAAAAGCATCCAGGTTCAGCAGGACAAAATACAATCTAGCAGCAATAGCTGCAATACTTTCACCACAGTATCAAGTTTGGTTATGATAGACCATAGAATACTGCAAAACTATATGCATAGCAAAGTGGCAAAATTATTATAGTTCACAGAAAGTTGCACAATTATGTATACAGGTGAGCGACAAAACATGTCAATCAAGCAACATTGCCATCACTTGTCCAGGTGAGCTGTAAAACATTGACAACTTCGACAACATTGCTATAATCTGATTACAGACTCCTGATGTAACTATCCACCTAAAGATATCACCTTCATCTATTAAATAGGAGGATACTATTACCTTAATGGTTGTTAATCGGATGTCAGTAAGATATGTTTATCCTGTTATTGTAAAGTAATGAGACAAGCCATTCAACAAGCTGTGACAAATTGCCCTAGAGTAGAAAATGTCACTAAGTTACATCTTGATAATAGAGATGGGACATCAAACAGAATAGGACAATCAGGATTAAAATCTTCTACAATCTTGTTTGCGATTATCCAGATTAGAGATTAAAAAGTTGAATAATGCACTCGAGTTTTAATATGACCTGTTAGAGATTACAATAATCTCTAAACTATTGATGCAAAATGCAATTGTTTGTTTTGATGTTGAATGGAGATTTAAAAGTAATGCCTGAAAAATGCGTTCAAGTGACTTTTATAAGGGCTGGGGTTTAGGTAGAGGGGGTCAATAAAATTGCATGAAAGGTCTAGAAAGTGATCACTTTTTTACAAAACTATTTATAGGGGATGGGCGAGAGGTAGAGGGGGTTAGAATAATACAACAGATACAAAATACGATCCCTTGTAATTAAAGTTTTTTTTATAGAAGTATGCCTTGGGATGTGATTGCTTCAGACTTCCTCTTCAAATTACCTAATTTTTATCCTATTTTTCAGTAATTGCAGAACCAATTACTTGTAGTTTACCAATAAATTCATGAATTATTAACAAAATTTGATTGATTGATTTGTGTTTGCTTAAAGCCATTATTGCACAAAAAGGCTATATCATAGTGAAACAGAATTTTATGATAATCCTACCTATTTCTGCAATCAAATGAAAGTTATGAAACCTAAGAAGCTTAGTTACTTCAGTATTCATGGCATGTTTGCTTAAACATTAAAGATCTATTACAAATCTTGATTGATCTGAGGATTATTTAATTCTTTTAAAAGATCACTTCAACTTACAACTTGATTTCTTAAAAAGACAAAACATGCAACCATCACAATGCCCCAATAAACCTGCCTGGGAAACATGAGCTACATTTGATCTTGATTTTTTATGGCACTATTGATATTATTCGTGGGGGATATCATATTCTTATTGCCAAACCATCGATTAAATTTCAATATCATCTAATTACATCAAGACATTTTACCTGGCGAATTAATCCAAATTAAATGAAATTCTACCTTCACAATAAAGTGTAATTGATTTCTACAATTACTGATAAACAAAACTGTCAAGGATTTCAGACCAAAAATCAAATTAACGATATATCTACTGATTTTTTTTCTCTCTTGATGCAGAAAAACGTACAACTCCACAGTGTTATGCCAATAATCTATAACATGTATAAAGAATTAAGTGGAACAAATAATATTACAAGAGGCAATATTTGTATGACATGACAAACACGGAGACCTATTCTCAAGGGCCTATAGTTATGCCATACTGTCAATTTTAGATCGAAGCATAATTGTATCATCAAATGGAATTGAATGAATTTGTTATTAATGCAAAATGTAAAGCAGTTCTTTGCACAATTATTTCATTTTATAATAATTATTTCTTTTGGGACACAAATTGCAATTGGGACCTGTAGGCTTTCAGTTGCTTCATGGGACCCTAAATTTTAGAATGGTTAAATCAGATGTATGTGTTTTCTAGTTTTTTTGCTAGCTGCTATGTGCATGTGTAATCTTTATTTTCTGGTACCTTCCAAACATCTTTTATAAAAGAGCTTACCTGTTTAAGGTAACTGTTCATCCAGTTTGTAAATGTCTTCTTTTGTACTCTCTCTTGTTCATCTATAAATAGAAAGATAAAAAATATATAAAATATTTGCTTTTTGATTTATTTCAATAAAGATGAAATAGCTAATTGATTCAGAGAGAGACATTTGGGGGCAGTACTAAACCCTTTAAAGATAATCCTCTATTTCCTGGTCAATTGGACTTAAGCTCGATACATTTAACATCTAAATATTTAGACAAAAAATGTGACAAAAAGCTTAAATATCTTCATTGTCTCTGAAATTGAAAATACTTCATACATCCTATTTTATCAAATAATCATTCAGTAGCAAGCTCTGAAGAATGGCTTTGGTCTATTGCTGAACAGCTTTCTGGAGTTCTCATATTGATCAAAAGAATTTAACAAGGAATTATTTGAATCTGAAATAATTTTGAATTCTGGAAAATTGATAAGAAATGTATGATGAAAACCAATCAAACTATGGAGGGTTAGCCATGCACGCATGGCTTAGGTTCAGGTTACTTTCACTGATATTTCAGTATGAACTATCTAACCCCCTTTAGCCATGCATGCATGGCTAACCCTCCTTAATTGGATTACTTTTCATCATACATTTCTTATCCATTTCCAGAAGTCAAAATTATTTCCAATTCAAATAATTCCTTGTTTTTAGAATATCTGCATCAAAAATCTGTTATGCCAAATAGCATGGAAAGCAAATTTCAATAACTTGATCTATTCACACAAGCAGATTTCATTATCAAGATGAGAGAAATATAGATTCCACCACTGCAACAAGTGTGTTATGATATTTCTCCACTCAAGACAGTAAAATTCTAATATTTAAAGTGCGAGGAAATTCAGAAGAAACCAAGAAAATTTGACGTCATAATTAAATTTCGACCAATCGTTTGCCGAGAACAGTTATTCACTAGTGAGGAGAACAATTTTTTTCACAATCGGTTGGGAAATGTGAAAATAGTGAAAAATTAGAGAAATAAAATCTTTTTTGGTAGGGAAAATCATGTCTGTGAATAAGGCTGCAGACTGTGTTGGAGGTTGTTATGGGTTTGTCATGTTTCACAAGTCTACACCATAGCCAATCTTTTATTTACATCTTGTTAATTTGTCCATAAGAAATGAGGTCTTTGTACGTGTCATTCATTTCAAATTCATCAATATATGTACTTTCACTTTCTACGATTTACTAATGACAAGATGTCTAGAGTACAGCTGCTTTGAATCCAACACCTACCAACAAAACTGTATCCTAGTTATAGATGATTAGAGTATTGATTTTCGTATATAGATGTACCCTCTATATACATAATTTATCACCTGTCATAGAATCTTTATTGTCAAATGAATATCTTACATCAAATGGTGTTGAAAATCTATAATCGAAACTTGTCTCCTATTGTAGTTTATTTTAATGGGCTTTAAAACTTTTCAGAAAACATCAAAATTTCATTAGGGATATGAATGAAAATGAAAAGAAACTTTTCTTTCATGCAAATTGCATTGTGTTTTATTACTATTTTTTTTTTAATTTCTGATTTTCTTTCCCATACCTACAATGTTTGACTTCAAGATGTTTATAGATTATATAACTCTAAAACATGGACGAAGAGAAAACCAAATCCATAATGAATTATCTATCATAGAAATTATACTAAATTGTTCTAAGAAAACTAATGTAAATCCAATTTAAGATTTTAAATAAAAATATTCAAGGTTTTTTTTTTTTCCCTTCGACTCATATCCCACCTCTCCTTTCACTTGGCCCTTTCTCCTATTCACTGCCCATTTACCCCTTTATCCAAGTTTTGAGTTCACATTCCTCACTGTTTCATTTCTATTTTGTCCCTCCCTTCTTTCCTTCTGCCACCCCCTTTTCTTTCTACTTTTCCAAGTCTAACAAATCCTGTCGACTCCCTAGACAAGAAAACTTTTAAATCACTGCACACTATTATATTCATATTTAATAATACTTCAGAAGAGTTTTGTAAGGAGAAATTCAGAAGTACTGAATATTTTTCCAGTTTATGTACACAAATGAGCGTATATAAGAATTTTTATTTATTTATGTAGACATAAACGGAAAAATATGTTTACTAAAGGGATTTTGAAATACAATGAAATATGACTGGCTTATTGCCAAATATTGTTAGCAAAATTATGAACTGCTAACCTGCCAAAGACCACACCACAAAACCACTAAATGTATACTACAGACTACAGATAAGCTGAGTCAATTTTGGTATAATTATGCATATATTGATGATAATTTTTAGTACAGTTCCATAAATAGACAAAATCTTAAAACAGATTTTAGATGATTTATGCATGTCACCAAACTTGTTTCAAGTCCAAATTTGATATAGTAGGGGAACTCACAAGAGGTCTATATGTCACCCCAATATCATACTTCATAATCAAATAATATATAGCGGTACTCAAAAATTGGTCCTTTTCCAGAATTTGTAAAAAAAAACATTTCCCCTTTTCTGTAACAGTATACTAATAGAGTTTTGTTCAACTAAACAGCCCTTTACATATACATGCATTTCACTCAGTATTTGAAAAAAAACTCTCCATGACCTAAAAAGAAAGGTTTAAACAGTAAAAATAGTCAATAATTAGTCCTTTCTACTCATTATTCATATCACTTAAGCTCCTATAGCTAACTTTAGAGGAATTGCTAAATTTCTCTTTCTTCACCATTTTTATAGGAAGTAGGGGTAAATAAGACCATCATTTATAAGTTAAAATTTAACTACTACTTATGGCCAAAAGAAAATTTCGACCCAAGTGAAAATACAGATTTCATCTTTTCACACTACACTCCACCCTTCTTTCAATCCAATCAAACCAATGATTTATTTCTGCAAAACTCATCAATATTAATAATAGATTACAACAGTGTTACATAGCAACACTTTTTAAATATCTTCTGTAAGAAGAGGTCAAAAATACTAATTAAATTTACAGCTTTCTTGTTGTTTCAAAACTTTAAATAATTCAATAACATGCTAAATCCGCTATAAGCCATACTTTAAGCAAAAGTTAAACAAACATCAAAACTTTCAAACAGAGTTTAAGCAAACATCATTTATGCGTGACATAATTGTTGATCTAAGACTATGATATAAAATTTTATTAGAAGTTTTGGTAATTATATTTATCATGGATCAAAGTAAAACTTGTTTGTACCTGAAAATGTACCTCGTTTACTTTGTAAATAATGATCATATACAGTAGGAGTGAAAATTGTTGGTATAGAAAACACTGTTTCCTTTGAATATAAACTGACATGTAAAAGTCAAGGATATTGGCTTCGTGTCAAAGGTATGCCCATTAAAATCATCTCTCTGCCAGAAAATAAAGAAATAAGACAGATGATGCAAAAATATGAAATGAGATTTGTTTACTTTCACTTTTGATGGAAACTGTCCTTTGATATGAAATTGAGGTCCAAAATATCTTTAAGTCTACCTTCACTTTACATGAAAAGCCTTATAAAAAATATAATATGATAAAATATAAAAGCCTTAAGAAGATATATTTTCACTTTTACTATTCATGGATATTATCTATGCTTTGGAAAGACAAATAAATTCAAATGATAGTTGTTATTTTTAACCTTTCAGATACCTAGCACACTAATTGCATTTTTTCACCTCTATTATGGCTTTTGTCAACTCTACTATTTTTAACTTTTTAATAACTGACAATTGTAAAATATGCATACAAATTATGACTGCGATAATTATTGCATAAGTCTACTTTCACTTTACACCTATAAATTAAACTATATCTTTATCTTTACTTTCACTTTATCTTACCTTTGAGAGAAAGCACTCTCTCTGCAAACACTCTGGTTTGATAAGTCAAATTCATATTAGATTGGGCCATCTTTTTTTTTTCTGTACCAGTGTATATAGCCCCTCCACGAAACAATTTTTTTCCTCAAAACATATCCTCTGTATAAATATCCATCAACGAAAAAATAAAAGTCATTAACAATATTACACTTTTTTCCAGTCCCTGTGGATACATTTAGGAGTCCCCCTCTCCTAGATGTTCCACGGGTCTGGGCTAGTAGTGCTTAATCCTCACATACACACACACCCTGACAGTGCTGACGACACTGACTCAGGTAAAAATGTCCAAGTGATCAATATTCCGGAGAGGATTTACCCGCCATTCAAACATCTGGAACCATTGACAATAGACAATGCTATAGGTAAATATGTTATCCAAGTTCTGATTGGTTCAATGAACATAATGTTTTCTAAATGTTTAAACATCTACCCCACTTTCATATCTAATCCCTCAGGTGAATCTCCAAAAGCTACTTATCTATTTTCAGACCAAATATTTCACCTGTAAATTCATAGACACAAAATCTCCAAGTTTTGCACATTAACTTTAACAAAATTGGCACAATCTCCTTTCAGCGATGCAATTGTAAGTCATTTAACTGTCACTATGATAATAAGATTTACTTATCCATTGAAAATTACGATTTCATAAAAGATCTCTTCTGTTGCTAGTGTATAATTTTACTTCATCAATGGAATGTCTTACTGATAAATTCAATCACTCGTAACATTTCAATAGATTTCTCGTAAGAAATTCACACTCCAATAATTAGAACTTTACATTTAATTTACCCTCAATTAAAATACCATTATCAATGTCATTTGCATAGTTATTGAATATAGAGTGTCTAAAATATTCTAAGTATATGTATAACGCAAATTAGAAATATACATTAGAAATATACGTCTTGTATATCTTTCATTGATAGAAAAATCAATGATATTGCAGAAGAGAGAGTTGTTGTTTGCAGCAGGAAGGGTGTGTAGCTTGTTCTTAAAACAGTAACAGTTTATATATAATGACTGAACCAGATCGTAAATCCTTGTGAGCCAAAGGACAAATTATTTTGGGTCATTTATCTATGAAACACAGATTTGTAAGAAAATCTATCTATTGAATAAATTAATTCCTATCCGGGATGGATGCCAGGTAGATGTTTTATGAAACCTGTCAATATGAAACAGATTCCTGCTGAATTTATGATTAATATTCCGTATAAATATCCTATTTCAAAACTAATGTAATATTCTTTGTGCTTGAAATAAATTTAATATTCATATTTTTTATCAATACATAGGTAAACATATTTCCCACCAAAAAGTCATCTGGGTTCAAAATTTAGTTCAGATTTTATTTGAAGTCCATTAATATAGCATAAAAACAGTCCAACCTTGTGTAGAATACATGAGGTACAAAAGTACATATTTGTTTGAAGTATACAATTGAGACAATTACACAACATCAAAGGAATGATTTTAACAACAAAACAGAAACATTTGTTAACAAGTGTATTTATCTCAAATGGAGCCCCAGACTAGTTTTATTTATTTTACTTTGGATGAAATATTTTTAGAAGAATATCTTAATTAACTATTTTGAGTAGACTTCCTTGTCAAAAATACATAAAACAAAATATTTTTATCTAAAAAAAAAGATGTGCAGTAACATGAATTAGACTAATAGTGAATCTGCATTGAACAAAAAATATCTATCTTAAATTAATGTTCAACACAATATAAGGATTCAGATTTAAAAAATACAAGATAGATTGATTCCCTCCTCTCCCCTCCTCCAGGTGAACTCCTCATGAACCCTGTATTTAAAACAGTTTTGCCTTAAAAAAGATTTAATGTCCAGGGTTTGGCAGCTTGAAAGTTCTAAAAAATATCTTTTTACTTTCTTGCTGAACATAATTTTTTTGTACATGTGTGATATATTTCCTATAAATTTATAAAGAAAGTAAAGAAAGATAACTCTTGACAATAATGGCTATCAAACTCTATATTAGGCAGTGTTCATTCACTTAATTCCTGGGCTATATGCTATAAAACTCAATGTTTATCTAGCCAGTACTCATTTACTGTACAGAACTGTTTGAAATTGCATTTATAGTTTTGGTTCTTTTGTTAAGTTGGATCACGGTTTTCTGGTAATTAAAATCAAGTAAGCAAATACTGGACCAAAAACCTATAAATATATTCCTTAAAACCATCTTTTTTCATCTGTAAACAGGAGTCTAAGAAGCAAAAATCTTATTTGTATTCAGAATTTATAACTTTTAATGTACAGTAGTAAAATTATAAGGAAATGATATACAATGTATACCTAAATTTAGCTTTTTTTCACTAAATTTTAGATTTTTTTTTTAAAACCTAGTCTTCCTTTTTAACTTGAAAATTATAATTTTGTTAAATAGTAATGCAATAATTCTGAAAAAAGAGGATATAAGCAGATTTCAATTTAAACATGTTAGGAGCCCTGAAGTTCACAGAACAACAAATTAAGTATTTGTGACCTAAAATATATTTCAATACAATTGTGCATCATTGTTTTAATTCTTTTTATTATAACAAGCAAAAAAAAAATGAAAATTAATACAATTTGACCTCAGAAATATCAGGCCAGATTTGCCAATGCAATATGGGAGATAAATCGTTATTTGTAAAGACCTACTAAATTTCATGGATATCTCAGGTATGGGTGATGCACAAATAACAAAATACAAATTTCCGTACGAAATATTTTTTCAGGCCACAAAATCACAAATCCATGAAAAAACAACCCATTTTTTTTCTCAATCCACAAAAAAAACTGGTACTCATGAAAATAAATGAATTCATAGTACATTAAATAGAGATCCAATCAAATGAGAATATAGTTTCATACAATGTGTCACTAACCATATCTTATTGTTCTTTGTCTTTTCATTAACTGGACATTTGGGCATTCCACAACAGACAGACAGTGAGAAAATCAATATAGATTTCTATAAAATTAGCTAGAGTCCAGGGTATTAATTGTGTTCCATTGGATGGATGACAATTGGAATATTAATTACTTCTGTAGTTTGAAACATCACAGATCCCTTCATTATCCCCTCCATAACTTAATATGGCATCTTTCATTGATACACATCACTGGAGGTCGCAAGAGGGGAGGGGTAGGAAAACAGTAAAGTTAAGTTCCCTGATGAGACAGAATAATTTTTAGGTTTTAATAGTTTATATCTAATCGCATTAAATATGGCCCTTAAACAAACCTCTGTCATGAACCCCTCCCCCTGCCCCTCCCAAATATATATAAAAAAAGCATCGCACAATATAATCCCTCTTTGCCCTCATCAATACTAATGCAGCTCTGTACTAAGTCCCTAGGTATTACCATATAAAAGCAGTGAAAACAAGACAAAAATATGGACATTTAACATGTTTAATTACTGATTGAGGCTTGATAAATGTGGCTACAGTGACAAGTGAATTTACAAAAATGCAAACATATTTGACTCAATCTAATCATAGATTCCCTAACTGAACTTGGAAAAAGCAGTCCATTTCCAACATCAATTCAGTAGGTGAACTGCCTGAGGGCAAATGTTCTCCTTTTTCAACATTATTTTACCACTATACCATGATCAAAATAAAAGCATATCCTTGAATTGACTGCCTGAATTTCAGGCTCTTTATGTGGTACCGATATTTATTGTATATGTTGTTTCATCTTGAATTTGAATGTTATATTTGCCACTTGACATTAAACAAACTTCAAACCAAACAATAAAAAAACAATCACTGCATGATTTTTTTAGAGAGTTCTTTTCAAAAAAGTGAATTTCACAATTTGACTGCTGTACCCTATTTTGACATTTTTACCTATTGTGACTGTTTGTTTTGTTCATGCATCGTTGTCAATATAATGGAATTTGATGCGACTGTCATACAAGTGAGAGATTTGGCTAGCTATAAAACCAGATTCAATCCACTATTTTCTACATAAGAAAATTCCTGTACCAAGTCAGGAATATGACAGTTGTTGTCCATTCGTTTGATGTGTTTGAGCTTTTGATTTTGCCGTTTGATTAGGGACTTTCTGTTTTGAATTTTCCTTGAGTTCAGTATTTCTGTGATTTTACTTTTTTCTCTTATGAAGATCTCTTATTCCTTCACTTTTTATCTGTGCTTTTAAACTCCAGTATTGCTGTAAGTCTTCCATAGTGAACTTTGTCCCCCCCCCTTTTTTCCCTTTATGAAACTCAATTCCTGAGACAATTCTCCATTATCTTTTAACTTGAAACTGATCTTATGAAATTAAATTAGATTTAAATGAAAGACTTAAATGCCTCAAACAAATCGAAAATCAAGTGTCCTGTTATTTCTTGAATTTCTCAAATCAATTTACTATGCTAACAAAAATATGGCTCATTTAATTAAACATTTTAATTTAGATTTGTCATCCAAGGAAAAATCAAGTTTCTTACATGTTTACTTTGTGTCAGACTGAAATAATATTTACAAGTAGCCGTTTTATTAGAAAGTAAGACTATAATCAACTTCTTTGTTTACTTTTTATTGGAGTAAATCTTAAAAGGTTGGATATAAGTATGTGTTTGTTCAGTAATAAAGTGATTTACAATTCTTTCACTGCTGTTTTGAAATATGTCTTGAAATTTGTTGGAGGGGAAGCTTCAACCTTTCCTCTATAAAACATCTATTATCTTACATCCTCTTTACCTAAAATCATGATCAAAAGAGTTTGAAAATAAAATATATTGTCCATGTAAGTCAATACAATCTTGACTACTGTCATTTTACTAATTTTATGGGTACCAATTTCTGTAGAAATGGAAATATATTTTTAGGGATACTGGATTTCATGATTTTGACAGATTCAGCACAGAAGCCTCTTGGATATTTACATTTTTGCAAACAAATGGACTCGGGATTCATTTATATACGCATATAATATTCCCAAAAATCAGTATAATAATACTGAATCGCCAGTAATGTAACTATTTTCTCAAATCATATCTTTTACGAAAATGATAAATCATCACATCATAGCAATAGACAAAAGAAATCTTGTATTGTTATTCACAAGTTTGGGTACTTGCACATGCAGCATTAAGAATATATAAATGGTGACCTCTTGATGTTTTCTTTCAATGCTAAACTGATGGGTTACAATCTTTCTGAGATGTACTCCTAATGACCTTTCATTCATATAAGAGACTACTGAGAGGCAGCATTAAAGATTGTAAATTCAGAAATTATTGCTAGGATTTTATTTATGTGAATAATATGACTTTGTGAGTAACAAAATAATAAGAACTTGCATTCATATGGGATGCATATAACTGTGTGCAGATTTTCCTGAAATCTCAATAATTAATCTCAAATTTTGTCCTTTCTTTAAAAATCGCAATAACTGAATTTACAGTATCATCTACTGCTGACTTGGTACCCCATTTTGATCCTTTCAGGGTTAATTATCATAAAGATCATTAAAAGTCAATAAAATTTCAATTCAGTTACATATAACTGCTTTTGTTATGGAAATTAACGGTACATTTATCAGAACACAAATCAAAACAAATTTTGCAGTAATCACTTTTTTGTTTCATTCACTACATTTAGATCTGATGTAAACGACTATAGTGATTTATTGGGAAAATAAAGGGAAAACACGATTTATGCTTAATACCCTCGAAGTACATTTCAATAAAATTACAATTTATTTACTGGTAAAAAACACATCATATTCCCATCCATTTCAATCATACCTCTCACACAGCAACACCATATGATGGTAACAGTTTTCTACTAAATGAACCTTCAAAAATTGAAATACAAACATGTACAATGTACTTATCTTGATTAAAATGGGTCTTAATTTTGGAAAATAAATTTGATGATCATTCAAATTTATTTGAAAATAACTTGGTTGCTTGTCAGGAACTCATTTTCAGAAATTATATACGACCAGTGATCACAATTACATAATAAGACAAATTGAATACAACACCAATGAAACAGAGACCTCTCAGAATGCAAACAAAAATGAATCTTTCTCGATGTCATAGTCACTTCTGTGGACATTTTATCTTTTGCATTGTGTTGCATGGGTTCACAAAGGTTCATTGTCGCCTGTCCAGCAACCAACTTATCATTATAAGAATCTGAACAATGTTTTTTCCTTCTAACAATCAAAACTGCTCTGTGGGAAAGCCTTTCAATATTTAATAACTTCCCTTTTGTATCAACCAATACATTTACTTAACCAGAAAAATATTGTTTAAAGCACAAGGACAATACTGTCAAAACAGAAATTAGGAGGATAGATCTGCTTTCTTTTGAGTTTCCCTTTCCTGATTGGAACACAGCTTGTGTGTTTTAAGTACTGTCGTTTTTCGTTTTAAGCCTTTGTAAGTTTGTTTTTCAACTTATAAGTTTGAATATCCCTTTGGTATCTTTCACCTCTCTTTTTTAGACTCAAGAAGAAATCATTTTAATGTATCTAATTTCAATTTTCATTAAGTTCTTGCATCTGCAAGCAACATCCTTTCCAAGATCATTCCTCCAGAATCCTGGCACTGGTCCTGAACTGTTGCAGTAACATACAATTGAGAATGATGCAATGAGTGTAACATTAACTTCTGACATTATTATCTTTTTAACGAGTAATAACAGTAAAACCTCATTACCCTCCCGTCACTTGTGTAATAGATTTTCTTTCTTATATCTGCTTTACTCTTGACATAACATGGAACCCACCCTTTTCATAAGTACTCTTAATTTGTTGCCAAGATTTCATGTAAATAAAACCTCTAGCAAGAAATACATGGCTATATGTACTTATAAAATTCTAATACAAGCTTGACTAATTGATAGAAATCATAGGCTATAAAGCTTTGTGTATGAGTCAGTTTTTTTTTCTCAACTTGGACTATTTTGTGCTTGCAAAAGGGTATATTGTTGTAATCCACACCATGGATAAAAAGTTAATATCTTATACTTATGTTCATCTGCATGATGCTGCCCTCTCCCCACCCACACCCCTGAATCCATTCATTCATTTTTATTGATTTGTTCTAATGGCTATTCTGATCTATTTGACATAATACACCTGACAGCTGGACACATGATTAAAGTCTTTAGCAGTGGGATTACTAAACTACCCTAAAAGTCTTTGAGAATTAAAGACTTTCAAATTGGATTAATGTTTTTGGGCAGTTTGTTTTTAATTTAATCCTCTAATTTCAATAAACAAAATGTCCTAAGTTATAATGTTCACTCTGTGGTGTTCTGTTTATGAGATTAATTTAAAGCTTTGAAGTCCTATATTTCTGGGTAGAAATCAAATGCTCAATAAGAAATCAATGATTATTGCATGTACCCACACTTTGTCTATATTAACTAATCAATAATTAATGTTCATTGTAGAACAACAAAAGATGCAATTACATGGCACAGTAACACATGAAACAATCTTACCTTCGTAATTTTGAATTGCGAAAATATCAGAACTCCGAAAATAGTGTCCATGCCAGCAAACAAGTTCGACCATTTCATCTACCCATAGTTAGTTTAATGTCACATTGTAAGTGTTATCTTCGTCAGTACTGTAATTTTTTTTATAAAGGTCGTATATTGAACTAGTTCAAAGGCTCATCCCATTGTCCGAGGTGTTTAATGCCTAATAACATCCAAATGTTAATTGCATCCAATATTGGTTGACGTGACCATTGACTTGCAGTGCAGAAATGGTCATCCTCATCTCAGAATATTCCTTTACCAATCCAATACAGAAGATCGCGGAAGTGATAATTGGTCCCTAGCCGTTAATGGAAAAACTGTCTAATTTTAACTCAATCACTACATCTTTACTTTTGTTTGGACACTTCTTCTTGTTTACAATAAATAAATACGTGAAAAGTTATTTACTTTCACCTGGATTCTTTATCTTTACCTACATATCCCTTGAAAAATCGATCGGAAAGTTTTAAATGGGGCTTTTTCCTCAATAGGTGTGATACAATAAGTAAAATTTTACTACTTTTCAATCTTTAAGCACACAACATCGTTTATTGACATGTAAATAATTCCAATGTTAAAAGTTCATGCTACGCATTCAAATGAAATTCTTTTCGAGCATCAACCGTGATGAGAATGTGTCGGAATCAAATGAATATAAATTAGCACCAAAAGAGATTAAATATTAAAAAAGACTGAGAGCCTCTAATAAATGTATTAAGGGAATTATACCGATATTAAAACGTGATTTCAAACAAAGAATTAAATAATTAAGTATACCGTGGTACTCAATCATACAACATTTTATCAATTTCATGTTAAGAAACTGAAGTTTTATATAACAGTCCATTAAGGTAGGGAAACAAAACTCTGATCTTGACAACTTTACATCAAAGAAGACTGAAAACAAATAGATAATTTGTCAAACTTATGTCAGTTATTTGAACAAACTTAATAACATACAAGAGAATATCATCATCTTTAAAGCTCAAGAAAATTTGGCAGGCATTTTTTTTTAGCTTTCTAAATAAATTTGTAGGCAGAAAATTTGTTTTTAAACATTAACTTTTGCCCCAGCAATGGAGGTAATTACCATATCACATATGATAACCAAAAAAATCACAGGGACTCGGTTAGCAGATTAAAATTTTGTTAATCAATGTTTTTAATTTTTTTAGTATTTCCTGTCTATTTGTATTACTCTATTAACGTATTTGACGTTGACATCACTATTTCTTTGTTTTCTAGCAATGTGCAGTTTACTATCCATATCCGTATACTGAAAAATCCTAAAGGGATCTAAGTCGCCATCTTGAATTGCCTTCCTACTTTAGATAAAAATAATTAAAAATATTAATAAATTACTATATACCTTACAAAGGCACTCATTTTCTTCCTAAGATATTCTTCTATCACATGCATATTTTGATTTTGGATCAACAGAACCCTTACGCAACTTCAGTTGCATTCGGTCAGAATATTCAAATTTCCCAGCGAAAGCAACGTAACTGGCAAACATGTCGTTTTCAGTAAGATAGACGAAATGGGAGATAACTCTTGTCATTCTGAAACTTTCGGGTTGATGCATTTACTACAACGATAACTCCTCATAGACTGACGAGTGCTGTCCCCTAACTTGATATCTACGCTCAATCGATCAGATTTGAGACAGATTTACACGCCAAGAATCCTTCATAAAAATTAAATATCAAACGAAAATTTCCTCGAACAGTCATTGTATGTGTTGTTTCAATATCAGATTATTCTCCTATCCTTCCGCCCATTGAAAATATCAAATGATTGTCCACTATCGTTTTTTTTCCTTAAAGGAATGTGACTTTCTGTCAGACATCGTCCTGATATTTTTCACATCAAGGATTTATGTAGTACAACATGTATATAATCAGAGGCGGATTTATGGGGACAAGTGGCCTCCTAATGGAGCTTCATACATGCATGTATGATAAATGCATAGACTTTTCAAAGTATTAATCCAAAAGTTAGCCTACCAACTTGCCCCCTTTTTAAATCCTGGTACTGTTACTGAACCTGGTAAATCCCGTTGAACATGTCAATATTTTTAGTAACTACTTCATTTTATTGATGTGTCTACCAAAAGTCAGTGATTTATGTTACCCTGTTTGCAGAAAGGTTCTATTCGTTATTAAATTTGCGCTGGATATTTATGTCAGGGGACAGGACTCATCAGTTTATGAGGAGTTATCGATGAAGTAAATGCATCAACCCGAAAGTTTCAGAATGACAAGAGTTATCTCCCATTTCGTCTATCTTACTGAAAACGACATGTTTGCCAGTTACGTTGCTTTCGCCGAAATTTGAATATTCTGACCGAATGCAACTGAAGTTATGTAAGGGTTCTGTTGATCCAAAATCAAAATATGCATGTGATAGAAGAATAATTTAGGAAGAAAATGAGTGCCTTTGTAAGGTATATAGTAATTTATTAATATTTTAATTATTTTTATCTAAAGTAGGGAAGGCAATTCAAGATGGCGACTTAGATCCCTTTAGGATTTTTCAGTATACGGATATGGATAGTAAACTGCACATTGCTAGAAAACAAAGAAATAGTGATGTCAACGTCAAATACGTTAATAGAGTAATACAAATAGACAGGAAATACTAAAAAAAATAAAAACATTGATTAACAAAATTTTAATCTGCTAACCGAGTCCCTGTGAAAAAATCAACGTTCATGAGGGTGAGAGGGATAAGAAGGATTTTTGTCCCATTTCCAATCCAATAACTTGTCACTAATAATATAACCTCTAAACACAGAATTGATATCTGTTTCCATATAATATGAAAATATTATAGAATGCAAAAAAAGGAAGGAAAATCATCCTTTCTAAAACAGAGATACAGCTATTTTTAGAAAGTGAACTATACACTTTCTATTTTAGAATAGAACAAGTCAGTGGAGGCTTCATTGGTTGTGTAAGGTGTATAAAAACAGCTTAAATCATGCGATAATATTATCATGGCTAATTTAAAATTTCTTTGTAGGGCCAATTTCCCCTTAATTTATTAAACACAAGGGCCATTTTCAAAACGTTCTTCATTCTTTACTTAAATTCACAGTCTCACAGCTCCATGTGCGTACTTTGAGATAGCAATATTATGGCTTACTTTTCACAAGTAAGTTCTATTAAAACACATAAAGAGAGTTGAACACTGCAATGTTGACAGATATTTTGGAAATGTTGACATTCTTAACAAAACCAAAATTTCGTTGGAACTAAAGCTATACATTGTCTTTTGGATACAAACTATATAATTTTGGTCATTCTATGCAAAATTTTACAAACAATTTTGTATTGTAATACCTTCAACAGCAACATGTTGAGCTTAATTATATTTTGATATCATGAAAATATGGAAAATTATGGAAAAATTTCCTCATAGACAGTAATAAACATACAATCCCAAATATGGTAAAATAGGCTTATTATTTTTCTTTGCAGCTTTCCTTATTTGCATACTAAATTGCTCTGATACTTGGGCAATGCAATTAAAGGGAATCCACTATACGTTATTAGTAAACCTTGCACCAATCTAACTCGAATAATTCAATCCCTTTCCTGTCCAATTTTCATTTTCTCAAACGTGTCAGAAAAATAACGACTGAATTATTTGGGTTAGCACCAATCAAAGAATTGATGCTGTTTCTACCATGTGATTTTAAAATAATGTAAAATGAAAGTAAATAAATATTTCAGTCTCACACATCCCAACAACTATAATTTAATATATACACTAGTCCCCTTATTCATATATAAAAGTTGGTACAAATCCAAAATGTCATTTTGATTTGTCAGCAGACGTACTACTATATTTGGTCATGAATACCGAGTCAAACTTAACAATTTAAAAACAATTTTATTTTTTAGAATATGCGTTTTTGATATTTCTGATCTAAGCCTAAACCAATCTGTAATTTACATATTTTTGTCAGATAAGCTTTTTGTATACATGATTTGAATTTTCAATTGTGACCTGGGATATGGGTCATTAAAAATGACATTTGTAACTATTGATCTTTTGATTTTTACCTGTATTGGTTCACACCTGACAGTTGAAATGTGACAAACTGCTAATCAATTTCAACATCTATTTCAATCTGGTTACCAAAGAATGCAATCAATAATTAACCTTATTTATTTTTTCTTATCTACAAGAAGTTTAATTCAGTCACCCCAATATTGGCAATAAAAATATTGTCAATAGTCACGCTTAAATACATAAATAATTAATTTTTAACTTCATTTTAATATATTTGCAACAATAAAAACTTTTCTGAAAGCAAAATTATGTTTCCTGTCAATCAAAAATTCAAATCAACACATAATAAAATGCTCCATGAGGCAGCTTGATACGACCGCAGAGGTCGAACCCTGAATAGTTGGGAAGTATGGACACAACATTCAAGCTTGATACAGCTCTGAATTTGGATTGTGATTAAATATTTGACACAGCATAGGTTTCTTACACAGAATGAATGTGGTCTAAGAACTTAAAAATTTTAAATTGGACATTCACCTATTATGGTCCAATATCCAAAATCTAAATACATGGTTAGATTCAGCATATCAAAGAACCCCATATATTCAATTTTGTTGAAATCAAACAAAAGTTTAATTTTGGACCCTGATTTGGACCAACTTGAAAACTGGGCCCATAATCAAAAATCTAAATACATGTTTAGATTCAGCATATCAAAGAACCCTAAGAATTCAATTTTGATAAAATCAGACAAAGTTTTATTTTGGACACTTTGAACCTTAATGTGGACCAATTTGAAAACGGGGCCTAAAATTAAAAATGTAAATACATGGTTAGATTTGGCATACAAAAGAACCCCAATAATTCAATTTTGATGAAATCAAACAAAGTTTAATTTTGGACCCTTTTGACCTCAATGTGGAAAAAATTGATAACGGGCCCAAAAATCAAAAATCTAAATACATGGTTAGATTCAGCATATCAAAGAACCCCATATATTCAATTTTGTTGAAATCAAACAAAGTTTAATTTTGGACCCGATTTGGACCAACTTGAAAACTGGGCCCATAATCAAAAATCTAAATACATGTTTAGATTCAGCATATCAAAGAACCCTAAGAATTCAATTTTGTTAAAATCAAACTAAGTTTAATTTTGGACCCTTTGGACCTTAATGTAGACCAATTTGAAAACGGACCAAAAATTAAGAATCTAAATACACGGTTAGATTCGGCATATCAAAGAACCCCAATAATTCAATTTTGATGAAATCAAACAAAGTTTAATTTTGGACCCTTTTGACCTCAATGTGGACAAAGTTGATAACGGGCCCAAAATCAAAAATCTACATACATGGTTAGATTCAGCATATCAAAGAACCCCATATATTCAATTTTTGTTGAAATCAAACAAAGTTTAATTTTGGACCCCAATTTGGACCAACTTGAAAACTGGGCCCATAATCAAAAATCTAAATACATGTTTAGATTCAGCATATCAAAGAACCCTAAGAATTCAATTTTGTTAAAATCAAACTAAGTTTAATTTTGGACCCTTTGGACCTTAATGAAGACC
The DNA here is from genome assembly GCA_017311375.1 of Mytilus coruscus. Classification (NCBI taxonomy): domain Eukaryota; kingdom Metazoa; phylum Mollusca; class Bivalvia; order Mytilida; family Mytilidae; genus Mytilus; species Mytilus coruscus. The sequence goes on from CM029599.1 coordinate 31,730,627, forward strand.
AATTTGAAAACGGGACCAAAAATTAAGAATCTAAATACACGTTAGATTCGCATATCAAAGAACCCCAATAATTCAATTTTGATGAAATCAAACAAAGTTTAATTTTGGACCCTTTGGACCTCAATGTGGACCAATTTAAAACGGGCCCAAAATCCAAAACCTAATACACGATTAGATTCAGCATATTAAAGAACCCCAAGAGTTCAAGAATAAAACCCCATTGAAATTGGTCAAGAAATAAGCAATTTATACAAAGTATCTTCTTTTGCACAATACTGTGCAATTGAATATTTCTTGCTATTGCACAATACTGTACAATTGACAATTTCATGCTATTGCGCAATATTGTGCTATTGATTTTTCTTGCTATTATGCAATACTGTGCAATTGAAGATTTCTTGCTATTGCAATACTGTGCAATTGAAAAATTTTGCTATTGCACAATACTTATTATATAATAATTTACACATCCTGTTTGGTGTGTATCTCCTGCCATATCATTATTATTTGCTTTTAAATATAAATCAGAAATAACCAACTTAAAATGGAAAATTTTAAAGAAAAAAATGAAAATTTTTTAAAAATCCCAATTTTTGAACCCCTTATGATTCATCACCCCAAACTCAATCCCAGCCTTCCTTTGAGGTATGGTACCTTGCAGTACAATTTCAGAGATCCATACACTTGAACACAAGTTATTGTCTGGAAACTAGAAAATCCTTATTTTGGCCCCTTTGGCCCCTAATTCCTAAACGTTTCAGGCAATTACCCCAAACTCAATTCCAGCTTTCCTTTGTGATATGGAACCTTGTAGTACAATTTCAGAACGATCCATACACTTACACACAGTTATTGTCATGAAACTAGAAAATGCTTGTTTTTGCCCTTTTTGGCCCCTAATTCCTAAAATTTTGAGGCAATTACCCCAAAATCAATCCCAGCATTCCTTTGTGATATGGAACCTTGTGGTACAATGTCAGAGAGATCCATACACTAACACACAAGTTATGTCTGGAAGTTACAAAATGCTTATTTTGGCCCTTTTGGCCCCTAATTCCTTAACTGTTGGTACCATAACCCCAAAATCAATCCCAACCTTCATTTTGTGATATTGAACCTTATGGTAAAATTTCATAGAGATCCATTCACTTAAACTAAAGTTAGAGTGCGAAACCAATGCGTCTTGACGACGACGACGCGACGACGGACGACGGCGGCGGCGGCGACGACGGCGGCGACGGCGGCGCGCAACGTCATACCAATATACGACCACAAAATTTTTTGCGGTCGTATAAAACATTACTTTTTTCACCTTTTTTCATTTAAATGAGTAAGTCAGATGTATGACTGTTTTGTTTACAGATAAATGAAAAACACTGGTAATAAAAGTACCATTTTATACTATTGTGAGGCAGAATTGTACCTACAGCAGTGTTATACAGGAATTTATAAAAGTTTTTAGTGAAGGGTCTTTTTTGACTAAGTTTGTTTTTAGTAGAAAAATCTGGTAGTTTATGAATAAAAACTAATCGTTTTGTGAATCCCACATAATTTCCAATTCAATTCTCAATAAGAACTTTTAGACAAACTCTGAGGAAGGCTAAAAAAAATACTGGTAAATTTAATTTTTGACAGTCAAGTGTAATTCCTGCATGTCAAACAGTGGTCCCATCAATTAATCATTAAATAGGCAGTGTGTTCTTAATAGTTTGCTGTTTTCTCAAAATCTGTGAGACATGGACAAATAAGTTAAAATTTGATACATTCATACATATTTTTAAAGTGAGAGGCTAAATTTTTAGTGGTCTGACTGAGATGCCTTGCACATTTTTCTATGTTTTCATGTACACAATGTCTACTTAGTTCAAGAAGTTTAAGTCTATGAAGCTTTCAAAGAGTTTTATTTTTTTCTAATGGCAGTTAAAATTGTTCATAATTAATATTTCTGATTTTATATGCAAGTCTACAAACTGCAAAACTCCATTATTTTGTAATGTAAAATCTTTACATGATGATTTTGTTATGTCCTTAAAAAAAATTGACAATTTTACAATTATTTTACAAGATTGAGTTCTTTCATTTTCTTTTGCAAACATGTGTCATTTCTATATCTGTGCTGTAAGGCAGACGGAGTTATTTCCCTTAACCAATAATCCAAACAAGTTAAAGTTTTAATACTTTGAATTGTATACCTTTGATAATCTTTATCGACACAATTTAAAGTATTTAAATGAAATATCCATTATATTAAATATATGTTAATATTTAATTTTCAGTTGGCGTAATCAAAAATAGGTCAGTGTGGTATTTGACTTGAGAAACTGCATACAGATCACAAACATTCCCTTTGAATCAAATCCCCCATTACATATAAATACTTGACTTGCTTGATTTGTAATTGTATAGTATTAATTTAGCAGATAATTGGACCAACAAGAAGGTTTACGATATTTAGATAGGATTTAATACAATTTCCCTCTAAAACAGAACTTGTTGGGACTGGTTCGGGGCGATATCGATATCGTCGTACATGATGTCCTGACATCTCAATAGCCTGTCAGTTTGCATTTTGTTTAAATACCTATTCAAATATATAGTATACAAATATTAATGTTTTTCCTGGTGCGGTTTAATTCAATTTTAAAATGTTATAGCTGCATGAAGTAAAAGTCATTAAATTTATCTGCATATTATGAATAACACAAAAGTGTAATGGTAAAAACCATACCATCATATTCAATTATTAAGAAGATTATATCAAGAATTTCATGGTTATGTAAACAGAGACGGTTTCACTTTTACAGATCATTGAACAAGCTGTCCTCTGTTTGCAGGAAACCATGTGACTTGCCAAAAAAAGAAATAATGAACTAAGAATTATTTATAAACAAGTACAATAGAACCTACTTTGGTCAAGAACAATAACTGTTTTATAATCAAGAATTTAATGGTAATAGAATATCATCCATGCATTTAATCAAACTCAGTAAACTTATGTAGGAGTTTTCTTTATATGACATGTTTAACATTTTTTAGACCTTAGATAGCGGAGTCTACTGGTTCTCTCTAAGAAGTGAATAAGCTTCAGACTGTACTACATGTAGGTACTGAAAAAGTGAAGAGATTCAGCATCTAATTGTTCACATCTCTCTCATTTCCTATGGACGATTAAAGACAAAGTATTGACTGCATAAAGAACATTGAAATCACCAAATTAGTTATTATAACTGGTAATTTTTTAAAGCAAAGCAGGTATGGTAGAGAGGTCCCATCTTGTTGGCAGTATTTGAAATTAAAATTATCAAATTTTCTGCTTTTTGATAATGAATTGAAAAGAGAATAGTATTTTTACAAGAGTAACTACAAAATACAGAGGATCATGGCCATGCTGGATAATTTTTTTTTTTTTTTTATTTCTGAATTTTCAAAATTAATTGATGATTTAATATCAAATGGAATGGCATTCCCTTTTACCGGTAGTGAAGTATCTCCTCTACATTCATCTGAGGACCTGCAGATTAGCTGAGACCTACAGTTCAAGCTTCAGTATATTGAACCAGACTAAAGGATAGGAAGCCATAAAACATAAAACATATTTCTTTTTCATGAATTTAAGTACAAGCAAACAAATATGCTTCTTAAAAATCTTAAGTATTCACACTCATATATAAACCTTGATGTTTAAACAATATTATGTAAATACCAATCTATATAAAAAGAATGAGATAAGGTTTGTTTGTCAATGAAACAACTCTGCACCAGAGACCAAAGAACGAGGATTATAACAACTATAGGGCACTGTACAGCCTTCAACAATGAGAAAAACCCACACTATATAAAAAAAAACTATGAAAGGCCCTTGAATTTGAAACAATTCATGGAATTGTATGTTAATTTGTTTGTCTGCAAACTTATGAGGATACATAAGAATATTTCATTTCTATCTGGCTGTTTGATATTGAATTTTCACTGTATACACATTAAGCTTATTAACTATAATTGCCCACCAAGTGGTACATTTCACAGAAACATTTAATCAGACTTACATGAAACCCATTCATCGAAACTTTTCAGCTCAAAAACAAAATAATAACTTTTAATTTACAAAAATTTAACAGGCTTCAATATCTCATTGAATATTTTAAACTTCTTCAAATAGGTAATTATTTAAAGCCCTTGAAAAATAAATAACTAGTTCATTTTATCTAGTCAATAACATATGCCGATTAAAATCAGATACAATAATTGGTTTTGAATGTCACCTTTATTTGAAGTTTAAAATTATAAACACTATATTACAGGATCTGATTTCGTCATAGTTTTATTGTAAGTTTTCATTTCAACCCAAACAATTATTTGTATAAAAGTATTTCAAAAATATGAATGTATCGAAATCAAGTGCTATCTTGATAACATCGTGCATCATTAAATTTCAATATAATAATTCGGTCATATTAAAAAAGGTAATTTGCGTGAGGTCACAGCTACATTCCTTTCAAACATACAAGAAAAAACCTTTAGGAAGTAGAAATTTCATTTGTATTGGAAATAACTGTATCAAATTCTTTAGCTTTCAATAGTTTGTATTTTTCGGTGTATTTTCATAATTCATTCTTTGCAAATTTACATATTATTTAAAAATTATTTTATTATTTAAAATTTTAAATCAGACATTTTGGCTGGTTTTAATTGTAGCTGGGTTCTTGGCATCAGTTTATATACATTTATTATTGGGTGCATTTTTCTGGATAGCCTTTTATTTTAGCTTTTGTTTTCCATCTGTTTGAGATAAAAGGAGAGGGTATGGTACTCCAAAATTTAGTTAACCCCATCCAATGTAAATGTAACTACCCCTGGTCTGGAAACTCCCCACAGCTAGGACTATGGTTTCGATAAATGTTTATCACAGAAAACTATATTTTGACCTCAACATTTTGTTTTAAAGTTTTAAATATTGATGGTTGACTGTCTAACAGACTTTAACTCAATTCTAACTGATGCAATAAAAACTGCAAAAACTCCATAACCTGCTTGAACAAAATTTAAACATTTAATTGTATTTAAAACAAGACACAACAACATTGTACACAAACGTATTCAGTTGTGTGCAGGATTTAACTAACAAATGTACACCTAATCCTTCAAAGGGTCAAGACGTGATCGCTTTAGTTGAAGAGGCTTATACAACATTCTCTATATCAATAACAGTGTTGACATACCAGACATATTTTTTATTGTAACGGACAAACCAATATCAAACAATTCAAATCCTATATAAGAAGCATTTTACCGTGTATGACATATATTTGTTTATTTTTCGAAGAAGTTTTCAGTATCAAATACCTATAATATATAAGGTTCATATCATGGACGCATGTAGTATAAATCATCATTCATAGTCCGAAAACTTTCTCAAATATCGGTATTGAGGCATAAGACCCTTATAAACACACAGGTAATCAAACTTTATTATGTTATAAAAGTTAAAAGATACCAATGCATATCAATAAACAAGTTTATATCTTTCCCATAAAAATTTAATATAAGTTTGTCTCTTGTCCTGTCACACAAACTAATCAGATTACACTGATTTTCCCAAGATAGATATATGAAATTCCTTTGGCGCTATTACTGATCAAAGACATTTCAAAAACTTCAGGACCAAATAACTTATATAGTCAGAGTCATTTTGAAGTCTATTTTAATAATGAGCATTTACATTCATATGTAGCTGATTCAAATAATGGCCTTTTTTTACTTTAGGGGACCCTGTTCTTTAGGGTTAGGGTGAGGCTAGGTTTTTTTTAGGTTGGGTTATGATCTTTGATTAGGTCTAGTGTTAAGGTTTTGTATGCATTATGAATAGGTTATGAGGAAAGGTTATCTGGGCTGGTCCCCTAAATTAAATGAAGGCAAATATTATGCTGAACTGATCTGTAATTCTGGACTTACATATGACCTTTTTACAGAAGGGTTTTCATCAGAAGATTCAAGTAACCACAATTACTCAAATTTTTAAACAAAAAAGGGTCAATTTTACATTTCAAAACAACACTATCTACTTTTATTCCTTGCTGCTTGACTATTTATTCTCATATTTGCTTCTTTTCATCCCTAAGTCTCATCACTATTATTCTCTCATTTCATCCTTATTATTCCATGCCTGTTGCCACTTTTCTCAAGAAAAGAAAAAACGAAACTGTCTAGCTGGACAAGCAGTTCTAACTGGTAATCAAATTTACTGATCAATGACTTAATTACTGGTGTGAGTGAACCTTACTTGTATAGAATCTGACAGAAAAGTCTACTTATTTTGACCTTTGTTGTCTTTTACTCTAATAGTCACAAATAAAAGACATTTGTTAAGCCTAAATAAGGCAATAACCCCAAAACATTAGTTTATCCAAAAACTGACATTTATTATCACCATACAACCTTAGATTGATTGTTGGTGATTAATTCAACTTTCACCACTCTTGACTATTTGAAGGTGGCCAGTTTTTAATGATAAAGGTGAATCCCTGACCTTTGCCAGCAAATCAGGCAATTCTAGCCAATCAAGGTCAAAGTTGAACACACCAAGTTACGAGCAGGATTTGAATGCACAACATCAGTGTTGATAACCTGACTAATCCTCGAGGGGACACTGACAAAAAGAGAAATAGAAGGCGCTGAATCATTCCAGTTACAGTGTGCACCATACTTAATTAAACATGTTATATAATTTCGCACAGATAAAGTCAAAATGATATCCTGTCCAAGTGTCTTGATATATTCTCTTATGTAACATTTCTTCCTCCTATGTAAGTACATGAGTAATTTTAAATAACTGTATTGTTCAATTTTACCCACTTATAAAGCACTTCTGATTATGAAAGTGCATAATCTGAAATAAGAAAACCTTCATTCAAAGTTTTTAACAAATGACTCTCTCACAGAAAATATAATACCTGTATTGTATAACTTCTATTATTGAAATTTGTTATAAACCAACTTGAACAAAATATTTTTTATGAGTAATTTTGTAATATATCAGGTTACTTTTCTTAAGTAAGTGTACTTTTACTTTCACTTTTACCAATGTTAAGCTGTTTACCAGGGCATCATAAAACTTCTATCATGCTACACCTCTATTTTGTTATATTTATAAACTTTCCTAAGTAAAGAAAACAAAAACCAACAATAAAACAGTACTACTAGGAACAATTCTAACCATACTAGGAACAATTCTAACCATACTTTCATTCTCAGCCATTCAAATCTTTTCAAGCTCTCGTCTCAATATTCTGTTGAACAAAATTATAAATTTAATCTATTCAGCAAAGATCCGAAAATATCGCTTGCATGTGTCTGATCTGAAGCTTTTGAAAATGCAGAAAGCAATTTTCGCAAAGCTGAAGAGTATGTGAAATGTCAAAATTTGTAAAGATTTGATAGGACTGCCTAATTGAATCTTTATTTCAAAAATGAAAAATTCTGTTAAATCTTTTCTAAAGCAAAATCAATGACATCAGGGGTTCAAATTAGTGTGGGTCCGAGGTCCTGGACCTGTCTTTTCTAGGAGGGGCTTTTCATTTTTGAATTACAAAAGTCCAGGACCTACCATTCTTTACACTGATGCATTATACAGAACCATTGAATTTCTTATAGAGGACCTTTCACTGAAAATTTCTAATGGTCCTTGGCCTTTCATTATTCAAAGCAAATTTGAACCCCTGGACATAACAAATGGATATTTACCATCTGACAAAGTTAGCAGTTTGGTAAGATCTAAATGGTGAATTGTACTTTCTTTTGAACTTTCATTGGGATTAGAAATTAGTACACATATCAGTTAAACTGACTGCATGAGTGCATGTACACGTGATACAAAAGCACATTAAGTTGCATCTAATACAATCTGATTAAAATACAGATCCTGCTCAAAACTGTAAATAACACTTTATATAAATTTTATGCTATCCAAGTACTTTTCACGATTAATCTTCATCAGGAAAGATCATACCAAAAATAACTGAAAGCCAAGGATATGTACAAGTACCAGCACACGTGAAGAGCTAAATGACCCAAGGCATGAACACAGCAGTGGCGGATCCAAAAGGGGGGTTCCGTGGGTTGGAACCCCCCCTTTTTTCTTGACGATCAATGCATTTGAATGGGGACATATAGTTGGAACCCCCCCTTTATCCTGGGTTGGGAACCCCCCCTTTTAAAAATGGCTGGATCCACCCCTGCACAGGATCAGTGTTTCAATCAAATTGTGACCAATATTGCAAAATCTTTCTGCATGTGAGAAAATTCATGTCTTTCTTTAAGTTGTGTTAACAGAAAAACTCTGCTCTAAACATGTAATGTACAACAAGTTTTGTATAAAGGGTATTCTATTTCGGAGGCCAATACCTATTCTGGTACTTGTTTTTAAAGTAGAGACCTACATTAACATGATATGCATATTATATTTACTTGTAAGCCTAATTTAAGCTGGGACCTGCTATGCAAATATAATCCTTTTAAAGATTAAAACTTTCTGATACATAAAAATAATATGGCCATTTTATAAATGAATGGCCAAGTTCTCGTAAACAAAACACCGCTTAACACCAATACCCGAACAGACCTTCAAAAGACATATGTAATTAATCCTAGTGTGTACTTCAAATGAAATATGTAAATATATCGAGAATCAGCCAATAACTTATACACACTTTCTCTTAGAACAAAAATACCCTAAGTATACTGTTTATTATTTCGAGAATATACTAAATTCAACACCAAATGACCTCGGGTCAACCCACCTAACTCATTCATAAACAATAAAATAAAAATGTGTCTGAGGACACAAATGCCCCCGCTGAAAATTGCTTAGAATACTAGAACGTGAAAATACTTTTAGATCTAGCATTTGATATCAATGCTAGTTTTTAAAGAGATCTATTGTTGTAGTCATGTATTTTTGTGCTGTGTGTTATTTTCATATTTTCACTGTTTTGTTTTTATTTCTTATGTAATAAGTTTTCTGATAAGTTCTGTTTTGAATTTCACAGTTCTTGAATAATGCTTTGGTTCTTTTACTTCTAATCTCTTTGTTTGCTTTACTTGGTAATTATTTCTTCCCAATTTCTGTGAATGTCATAAAGCCCTCGGGCAAGTTCAACATTAAATTTGTTGTTAAGAGTTCAGGAACAAATAATCTGAGCATTGTGCTTAGTGTTGTGTATGAGTTTCATAAACTTTAAATGAGACAAACTTAAATTAAAACTGCGAAAAGGAAAAAATTAGCAATTTTCCAAGTTATAAAGGGGTATAACTCTAGAACGGTAACTGACTCACTGCCCAAATTCAAACTCTGTCTGTGGGTTTTAGTTCCCAGCATTGTGTATGAGTTTCATAAACTTTTTAACTTAAAAGTGCGGAAATGAAAATGGGACAAATGGAAAGATGGACGAAGGATAAACAGATGGTCAAGGGTAACACTTGATGCCACCTTCGCCTAGCGACAGGGCATAAAAAATATTGAAATCGGTCTATTGTTAACAACGTACAATGGCTTGAATTCTAGATGTCTATTGGTAATTTTTATCACTAGGGTGTTGTCGCTTTTGACATTTACCCCACATCTATGTCATAGGCATAATGTTTATAAATAATTCTATTTATCAGCAAATGTCGACAGGTTCCAAGTTTTAGTGATTTAAAACAAATTAAGGTATTCTTTTGGAAATGATGACATCAATGAATAAATCTTACAGTCTCCTTTTAATGTTACCAATAAAATTAAGACCCTGTTTTAGTGGAATTCAAGGGATGGATATCAAACGTAACGTATGAAATTTAATTTCAAGTACTGAATAACCTTTAAACATAACCCTACATGTATATAATAATTTGGTATAACTAGGTAGAAGAGAAGAACATATTTCTTCCAAATTTTTTTTTCAAGGTATATGAAATCTAGCTTTTACTCAAATAAAAGATCATTGAATATGAAACAGTGTTTAATTTGGAATACCGAAATATAATTAATAACTAAAATCCACTAAGTTTTTTTGGAAAACACCAATGAAGTGTTTTATTGTGGCATATCAGGCCATGGTAGATTGTTCCTCGGTAAATGAAGAACGGTAAAGAACAAGTTAACTGTTGTATCAAAGAGATTATGAATAATCGATAAATAATTCTTGAGATTTGCTGATAACACCATGATGTTGTAATACATCTTGTAGGGTTAATTGTCTAAAAAGAATAAATATTTGATGATGATTACCGAATTGAAATTATGAGACTGCGATCAAGAGCAGAAATCGATGAAAATTATTTTTCTCTCCAATTTTAATAAGGAACATGCAACTGTGATGTAGATTTTAAATATGATTCAATCGATACCTTTAAACAAAGGAAGAGGATATGCAGACAATTGCTTCAAAAAACAGTAAACAGTAGACGTCAGAATATTTTTATAGTTTTCTGTTTTCAAAACATACATGTACATCCCATAAAAACCTTTCATTATATCAGTCGCTACAAACATCTTCCTAAAATAAGACTTGACTAATTCCAATTATAGGACATCAAAGCTTTCGCAACATGTGTGAATAGGCATCAAAAAGTTTTTACAGTAATGCACTTAAGAACTTGATATCAAAATCTGTTTTTCTCAAAGTGAAACCAACAACTTTTTAAAATGTACTTAAATTTGCAACGTTAATGATGTCAACTTAAACCTCCTACATGTGTTAGTGGGAAGACACAAATATTTGCTAACAGTTTATTCAAAACAAATCAATTATACATAATATTGATCAATCTGATCTATATTACTCAATACCTGATGCATTTCAGGTGAAAACTAATTAATATCTCATGTAGTTATGACAAATATTATACAACACACTTTAGAATGGAAATGATGGAATTGCTCTTTTCATGTTATAATCAATTAAAGAAATATTCCAACAGAAAAATTGTCCAACTAAACATTCAATTAAGCTTTCTAATAGTTCTCAGTCAGTTCTGTAGCTTTGGTTTGAATACATTGAATTCACAACATGGTTTTTTTTTCTCAGTTAAGCAGCTGGGCTGGTAATCATTACTCTATTTCAATTCAAAGTTGAAAGTATGAAATTAATCCAATTTCATAAAGATTTAGATGTGACATCAAATCATGAATGTACTTAGAAACTTGGATATGGGGTACCAGGCTAGAGATATATTATATACTTTATTTACAAAAGCCTGAACATTGGAGATTAGCAAACAAAAGACATATTTAACCTTTGATAGTCTTGTCACAAAACACACCAAATATATTTTGAACCTTTACACAACAACATGCACAATCTTGATTTAATATTTCCCTTCAAGAAATTTTGAATAAAATTCTATCTACATATATGTAGATATGGCATTTAATTTTATACAGCAAAATATCTCATCAGTTTAGTCAGCATTCATCAATTTGGAGAACGTCCAAAGAAAGTATACACAAGTTGACAGAAGTTTTAAATAAATTTAAACTGCACATACAAAATTTACGTGTATTTAAGACCGTTACACTTACTTGCTAGTTGTTGAATTTGCATCTGTATTCCTGCTCCTTTTTTGTTCCCATCTGTAGGAGTCCTGGGGGTGCCTGGTGGCGTGGCCCCGGAAAGAGAGGAGAGGGAGCCTGAATGTCGTCTCTCCATCTTTCTTTGAGTGTTGTCAGTCTAACATGTTTCTAACTCCTGTGAATGCAATCATAAAACAAATATCTAAGCTAAACATGCTAAATTGTTTCACACAATTGTATAATTAGTGCATGAACAGTTCATTTAAATAGTAAACTAGCAACAATGAAGCTTATCAAATGCCAATGTGTATACCGGATAATTCATTGAAGGTAATAGGGTCTCAATATTTTGAAAATAATGAACTTAATCAGCTTAAAATTCAATAAAAAAACACATGTTCTAAATTCGTTACATATTAAAATTACTCAATATCTAACTGTGTACGCATACATGCAATAACTTATAATTAAATACATACCGCCAAAACTGTGTTATGTGCAATAATGAAGTTATAAGACATAAATCATTTACCTGTATTTTCAAACATGTGCATTTTACAGGTAGACAAAACTTTAATAAATAATTGTGTGACAAATATAATTCAATATATAAAAATATCAATGTAAACAATAAATAAAATTCAGTCATAACAGGACAGGATTATTTCATACTGGTAAAATATTTCACATATTAAACATTCATCAAACACTTTCATCCCGTTTACTTACGTTTGACAAATGTTTTTACATCCAGTAGTTTAGATATATTCACTTTAAAATCATTCAATACGGTCATTGACAAGGTGTAAATACCATTTACCTATAAATGGACATAATTTCTATATTGAAAGCATGTTCGAACACGATTATTGAATATCACCAATAAAATACCTGCTAGGAAAATCAAACGGGATTAATCAAAATGCAAGTAAAATTAAAGATAAAGAAACATTTAAATTCTAGGGTAATCATGCCTTTTAAATTAGAGAAAGGATTCAAATTATTAGTTTTAGTTCAGTTATTCCAAAGTCATTCTAAATATTTGGACATAGGAAGAGATTTGTGTACCTGAATACAGAAATGCAAATTTGTCTTTCCGATACCAGCAACTGTTTGGCAGAGATCCAGGCACACCTTTCGTTCTTACCACATAGTTATAAAAATTTACACCTTGTTAACTATGAATTTAAAAAATTTTCATCAATACATACTTTTATCCTTAAAAAGTTAAAGTGTAAATTTCCTGCACAAATACAATAGGATATTCATAAGATGTCGGAGCAGGTTAACACATGACCGGTAGTCACAGTGTACATGTATATAATAAAATCCTTGACTGGCCAAATAATTATGAAAATAATAAACAAAAGTAATTAACACAGAGCATTCATTTCTGGCAGGTCCACTGGGAAAATTTGGCACCTTCCAAAGTTTGTCTCTGGATAATACATGTATAACCTGCTGTTATTACAACTTACATTAAATGCTAATCACTTTTTTTATGTAGTTCCTGTGCTTAATTAAGATCCATGCTAACAGATTCATATAAAAACTTCAAACCAGTAATTAGAACCAGGATGCTTAATAATTTAACCTTTTAAACCATTTTTTTTTTAAATAATAGTCTGTTTTCAGGTCTTGGTTTCTTTAAAAAGAGTTAAATAGTGTTAATACATTCTGATGTACTTTATAGAGTTATTTTAGTTCTCTTTTGTAAAACTTGAAAAATATATAATAATCATAAGATGATAATTATAAAATTTAAACAGTATATATAACTTTAATGGCTACTTATAGAATAACACAGAAATTGACATACAAAACAACTTCTAACATGTAACTGTTTACAACAATTCAACTACTATCCATCCATAGGTATTTATTATCTCTTAAATCAATTTCTTATTTATTTTCTTATTCAAAGTAAACTATCATTTCATGGTTTATTAGTCACACCACTGAGCTGTATACTTAAGTTAAGTTTAATATTTTAATTTCGTTAACTAGAAATAAAGACATTTAATATTTTATTATTTTTCCCAAAAGCAAACAGTTGTCACTTTTTTCAGGATAAAAAAATAATGACCCTTATTTTTTCATGTTTTCAGGTCTTTTTTTTATTAGTTACAAGGATATTGACACTACAAAACAAACAGCTTCTAACATGTTTATATCTACCACAGCTCTACAGCTATCCATCCTTTGGTATTTAATCTCTCTTTAATCAATATTTAATTGTTTTCAGTATTGAAAGTAAACAATGATTTCACAGTTCATTGGTTTCACAACTAAACAAAATATCTATGTTATGTTCATAATTAAATTTGAAATAAAGATGTTAATTTCATGTTTTCCCAAAAGCAAACTGTTTTACTTTTTTTATCGGATTAAAATTTAATTACCTTAATTTTTTTTCAGATATAACATCTTTTTATATAAGTTACAAAAACTGACATTGAAAAACAGCTTCTAACATGTTACTGTCTACATTTCTACAGCTTTCCATCCTTTAGTATTTATTATCTCTTTCATCAATATCTTATATATGTATTTCATTGAAAGTTAACAGTCATTTCACGGTTCATTAGTCACACTACTGAAAGGCATATTTATGATAGATCTTAACCTTTCAATTTCATAAATAACATTTTTAAAATGTATAAAGTCTTTTTTGTGTCTCCTTTTAAACTAACAATTGCTCTAATAGGACATTTTGAAAATGGTTGATTTTAAAGAAAAGTTTGAAAGAAAATGAATTACCTAATTAACTTACTGTAAGTGCCTTTTAAATAAAGCAAAACAAAAACTAATGAAATGAAAGAAGAAGAGAACAAAAACTTTGAACCTCTTCACCTCCTAAATTGATAAAGTGAAAAGACTAATATATTTGATCATTTCTAATCATTTCTAAACATTTTCAAACATTTCAACAACTAAAATGATTGAGGTTCAATATTTCTGGATTTTTTTGCTATATGTTATTCTATAGTTGTACTATAGTATACATCAGGTTCATAGACGAGAATATGTTAATGTGATATGAATATCAACCCAGCTTTGTACTACACTGTCAGACTGAACATGATTTTTAATGTGCTAATTTACATACATGTACATTTGTGTATATAGTTAACCAACCGGACACTTTATTTTGGCTCACATCTGACATGTCTTTGCTCTTAAAATCCTCAATGCCTATTGGATAAGCAGCAAATCCTTTTGCTCAATCCTTGGGTCAAACCCATAACCTCAAACACTCTAGGTGGCTCTTAGGCGAGTATGCTAAAACTGTACTACCAACGTAATTCATCATTAAAGGGGAATAACTCAAATCAACAGTCAATCAAAATTACAAGCATGCAGCTTATTGGTGTATCTTGCCATAAGTCATATACACACTTGTGTAGATCATGTATTGCTGATTAATAAACTGTTTACTATTTTGGTTTTTAACAAGTACTATTAAAGATAATTGGCAAAAAAGATGAAAATTGGTCAATTTTTTATATTTATTGGTCACAACTGCTACAAAAAGTAGACAACCAATTGTCATTTTGTAGATCTGAAATTCCAAATCATTGTTGCTGTCTACAGTTTCAGTATAAATATCTATTATAATTCTACTGATATCAGGCAAAACCATTAACATGGTAAAGAATTGTGTATGGGTCAGTTGATTATTTAAATCTATTAATATTTTGGTAAATTTTGTAATTGATTATCATTTTTGCGGTTTCAATTTCTGTCTATCTGTTAAATTTTTCAGTTTAACAGGCAATTGGTAAAAACATCATTGAAGTACATTGTCTAGTTTCAGAGTATACATAATAACTGATTTTTATAGTTTGTTCATATGTTGTGCTGTAACATCAGTCCCAGATTAGGGGACGGTTGAGCACTAACAAACATGTTTAATCCCGCCACATTCTCTATGTGCCTGTCCCAAGTCAGGAGCCTGTAGCTCAGTGTTTGTTGTTGGTTCATGTCTGTCATATTTGTTTTTCGTAAATTGTTTTGTTATAATTAGGCCGTTAGTTTTCTCAATTGAATTGTTTCATATTTTTCATTTCGTGGCCTTTTAGGTGTCAGACCACCAATTACTCCCTCCAATTTAGAACGTATGTAAAAGTAGGCCTACTCGGACAAAAAATAGTGCATCTGATGTCATTGTTTACTTAAACTAACCAACAAATTGCCAGAAATGAAACTTTTGGTGAAAGAGAAATATATTAAGACCATTTTGAGCCAAAATTTACTTGTCTAAGAGTTTGCATTCAACATTGAGGATTAATGCACTACATAGTATACTAATTTAAGATTTCCAGAAAACCAGGGGTTATTTTTAGTGGTACCTCTATTCGGGAGGCCTCTTCTTTCTTATATGATTTTAAAGGTATGTTGAAAATTGGCATGTAGAAAGCTGATACATGTACAATTCAGGATATACCTGGTTTCTATGAAGTTAAACTTAAGGTAAAATATTTAGAAAAATGTGAAAATTGCAAATTTTGGTTGAACAGATAGGGACTTTTAATTGGTGGTCTGACACCTTTATAGCCGACTATTTGGTATGGGTTTCTCTCATTGTTGAAGGCTGTACTGTTGCCTATAATTGCTTACATCCACTTCATTTGAACTTGGGTGGCAGCATGACTGAACAACAAAAATAAACATGTATCATAGCCTATAAAGCTTTATCCATAAAACCAAGAATAGAAATTTGTTTCTTTAATAAAATAATGGTAAAAATCTGGGTATGAAATACCATTTCTTATAAAATTTCTGCAAGTTGAAATGCATACATGCAACATTGAAGCTGCATACCTTTAGGAAACAAAGTGGTTAAAAGTACTACTGAAAGCTGATCAGCTGGTGTATTAATAATTTTTGCAACAAAGATTTCTATTTACTGTATTTGTTATGAAATGTCAGGGTCCTTCATAGCTTACTATACAGTATGTGTTTTGATCATTGTTCAAAGCTATAGGGCGACCTATGGTTTACATCATTATGTTATGGTCTTTGGTGAATAGTTATTTCATGGCAATCGTACCAAATCTCCTTATTTTCATATTCATACATTACTTATGTCTTTTAGCACTGACCTGTCCAAAATCCCACCACTGAATGTATATACATGAAGCCTGGTTAAAGTTAAATACAAAAGTACACACATGTACATGTATCCTGAAATACTAGTTTTTTTTTATATCAATTTCACCTCGTTTTGATTATATTCATTTAGATTTTTGAGGCATTGGATAGATTGGAGGTACAGGGTGTTGTGGGATATCAGGGTTTCAGCTAGGATTTTGAGGGCTTTAGTCACTTTTGCGCAATATGAAAATCCACCTTATTTTGGATAAAAGCAAGGGACGGAGGATGTATATTATATTAGCTATATATATATGCCCAAGTCCTTCAAGGACTAGGATCTTTGAAGGCCTTGGCTTAGGATTGCTAATGTAGGCAGTTATTGCATGAATTGACTGATGTGATGCTAAAATATGAAGATAAGAACAGGGATCCAGAAATATAGTTCACAATTTCGCTTCAGTTATTTTCAGGGGACAATCCGGATCAATAATTGTTGGGTGCCTCTTTGTTTAAACCACAGCCTGACACAGCACAAATGAACTTGTAACAACTATTTCACTGCATAATCATTATCCTTGTTAATACGTTTAAATCGATATATTTTGGAATTCATTTCTTTAAAGTTGGATACAAGGATTTGTGTCAATACTTATTGGGACGATTCTAATGACTGTAAATTGAAAAATAATGGAGAATAGATCACGTTCACTTTCGATTTTTAAACGAAATGAAAACGGGAAGTGACAAGTGGATAATAATTTCAGAATGAATCGGGATTCATCTACGGATTGTTTTCGTGGTAAACAAAAGGCAGGAAATTATCGTTTATTAAATTTAGTTGCTAAGTTAGAAATATTTTGATGCTAATGAATTCGTAATTTACGTTTTAGTGCCTATAAATATTTATATGAATACTTTCACGCATGCGCAGTACGTAGTAAAGGAAGCACCTGTATTCAAGTGAAAATATTTCTATCTTTTAATCAAGTTGTCGAAAGTTTTGGATGAAAAGTTATATCAAATATGACGAAAATACGTTCATATGACGAAACTACAACAAACAAACTGCAAATTGTGATCGTCAGAGAAAAATTGAAATTAAAATGCGAACTGTCCGGGAAATCAATTTTGTTCAAATGACGAAAACATGATAAACGAACTGCAAATTGTGGTCGTTTGAGAAATGTTGAAAATGAAATGCTGACTGGCTGATTTAACTGGAATAGATTATTATGATGGTCAATTATGAGGTTTAATAATAATTAACGGATTAGTGACCCATCTGATGGCGATATTTGGATTACTTGTCATCACAACTTTTAACACCTTTTGTAAATGTTAATTAGCTGAGGGTCATAAACTTGTCAGAAACATGAAGACAGGTAGAATTATAGTAATTCAATGCGAAAATATTTTTACACTTTCCAATTTTAAGTGACGAAATTGATATGAAATACTTTCGTCATTTTGAAAACCGTTTAGTAAAATACAAAAATGACGAGCGCTAGCAAAATCACTGGGGATATACATGTTCTTCAGTGAGACAGCATTCAAACAACATAAATAACCAAAACACATCTAGAGGTCATTATACACTTGTGTTGTTGTGAGAGACATCAATTGACATATAATTTGATGCAACTATCAATTCACATAGCACCCGTTTCCACAGTTAAAAAGACAACCAAAATTATGACCAGGTTAGTGGACACATAAACCTTATACCCTTGTTTCCTAAAAAAAATAGAAGGTAGGTAGGCAAATAATTTTAGGTTTTTTTGCTATGGATAGCTATGCAGCCTACAGCCAGGCAAACAAGAGAACAGAACAATTGAAGACCATTGTATAAATGATTTGTTTTAAAAGCAAGTTTTACAGAAATAATCCTGTCGAGTTGGATAAAATTATTTGACATTTGTGAAGACATAAGAATTGCATTGAAATATGAATGCAATGCGTGTCTGAACAAGTAGTCAACAAGAAGTTAACACTACAAATATCCCATGACAACTGCTTCACTTATTTACTTAGAAGATAAGCATTGTTTCTGATTGATAATTATGACTGTAAATAAATAAATATTCTACCTTAATGCATGAAAAAGATATCTGTAATTCTTCCGCTCGTGAAAATTTTGCGGGTGAGCTTTTAAAAGTTCCAATCACTAAAACGTTTAATGAAGCACAATTCTGAGGACTTTCAAACACGCATTTAACATTGATTATAATATACAAAACAAAACAAATCGTGACAGGGAAATCCGTACTTTACTTTTGGGTGAAATATTTCAAAGCTTAATTACACCAAAAGGGAATAATTAAAAAAATATATTTCTGTGAGCAAAATGTTTTTTTAACTCTCTTTTTTATCTATATTGTTTTTTCTTCTACTAGATTGTTTTTATAATTGTAACATGTAGGGCAAGAATTTGTATATATAGTGATCTCACTATACAAATCATTGTGTAGGGTGTTTGCTTTTTAATACATATATTTATACAGCTGTTGCCTATTGTTTCATTATTTGGCTCTCTCAAGTTCCCTTGTTTTCCTCCAAGTGTATAATACCATGGATTTTTTATTCTTGCAAAAAAGAGGGGATATGATGGAGATGACTGTTTAATGTCCAGTGGCAAGTTAAAAACATATTCAGGACAAGAACATGGTAATACAATGTGAATATAAACCATGCTTTGTACAAGAATGACCTGCTGAGCCAGATTTGCTACCAGTGAAAGAACCCAATCAGTGGTCGATCCAGAAATTTTCCTAAGTAGGGGCCCACTGACTGCCTAAGAGGGGCCTGCTCGGTCATGCTTCAGTGATTCCCTATGTAATCAAACAAATTTTTGCCAGAAAGGGGCCGGGCCCCTGGCTCCTCTAAATCTGCCTCTGCCAATTGATTGTTGGTCTTAAGGGCCACTTCCAGCACAATTGGCTATATCATGGCAGATGACTGCAAAAAAAGTAGTTAGATTTTTCTCAAATTTTCAGGGAGGATACATCTTGTCATGTTGATCATTTTTGTAATATACACTTTTAACCCAGCTCAGATTGTTTTTGAAACAATGGCAAGGAAATCCCAAATCGGTTAAAATCAATTTTTCAGAGGCAATCACTCCCTAACAGGTGGACAGATTTTTCAAATCTTGGAATTTGTTGTGCTGATCATTTTTACCTTATTGCTAAAGTTTTAGAGATGTTAGCAAAAACTGTAGATTGACAACTATGATCTATTTTTAGACACAGCATCTGTGTTGGTTCATCAACCTGGGTGAAAATCACAAACTTTACAGACAGATGAAGCAGACAATCTTTGGTTTCATTCCATTGAGCTGTTTCAGCATTGAGCAGTTTCAGAGCCAAAAAAAAATACTTAAAAAAGTTTACAGACGACGAAGGATAGACATAAAGTGAATGCAAAAGCTCATATTGGCCCTGTGAGCCAGGTGAACTAAAAAGCATAAGGTGAAGAAAAAAATCTACAATACCATGGCAAAAAAAACTAAACAAGAGTGCACAGGCTGAAATGTCTTGCCTGCTTACTGACCATTGATTTTATGTTAAAAGTCTTGAAGATACTATTATCTTATAAACTTAACATTTTTAAAGATCCATGACAATGAGGTCAAGGTCAGATTAATCCTGTCAGACAGACATGTACACCTTTCAATTATTCTATACACCAAATATAAGTGACCTAATGCTTATGGTAATTGAAAAACAGCTAAAAACACAAAAATTTAACATTGACCGATGAACAGTGAAAATGAGGTCAAGGTCAGATGATACCTGCCAGACAGACATGCACACCTGACAATTATTCCATACTCCAAATAAAGCTGATCTATTGCTATAAAATAATTTTAAAACAGACCAAAACACAAAAACTTAACATTGATCAATGAACCATGAAAATGAGGTCAAGGTTAGATGATATCAACTAGATCGACATGTACACCTTACAATTATTCCATTTCACGAGAAATGAACCTTATCATGTAACTTTAACCTTGATCACAGAACCATGAAAATGAGGTCAAGGACAATTGATATATGACAGACGGAAACTTCGTAACATATGGTATCTGCATATAAGATATGAAGCATCCAGGTCTTCAACCTTCTGAAATATAAAGCTTTATACAAATAGTTTACCCCGCCTCCAGATAGTAATCCCTATGTCTTGCATACTGAGACTATTGTCACAGGTGAGACAAAAAACAAGGAAGAGACAAACAACAGTCTACAATACACTTCATAGAAAGAAAAAAAACTGAGCAATAAGAACCCCACAATAAATTGGTGGTGATCTCAGGTGCTCCAGTAAGCAGATCCTGCTGCACATGTGGCACCCAGTTTGCTGCTTATGGCAAGTAAAAATTCTATGAAAAGTTTCATTCTGGGATATTGGAACTGAGGAAAAGAGGACAGGATTATGGCAATGACAATAGGAACATATCCATGGTCATCTGCAACACAGATATTCCATAATGGTCAACAAAATCATATATTAAACTTTTAAAAAGAGTACCTCAAATTTACCACTAGGGACCCTTGGTCTAACACCTTTCTTGTAAGCAACAATTCCCTATCAAGTAAACTATGATAGGGAAAACAAGCTCTGGAATATTGTATCATTTCTCTTGAAAGCCTCTGTTAAATACATTCACAACTTATTTATCCTGTGGTGATGAAGTACTTGACATATTGTATAGAAACTGTCTATTGTTGAAGACTGCATGTTAACCTTTGGATGTCTTTGGTTATTTGTGTCATTGGGTTGCTGTCTCATTGTTGAAAGCTACAAATCTCTTTATTCACATGATAATACACAAGAAATATCTTTACTTCTGAATAAACTTGGCCAATAATAGAAAACCGAATAAAATAACAAAATTAATTTAGATTTTAATTCATTCATACTATTCACACTTTTACTCATTAAAATTTAGTGATCACATTTCAGTAATAAATATGTAAGAACAAAACCATTTGTTTTTAATTTTCTTTAATATTGGAATATGTTTTCTAATATTGATAACCATTCTGCTAAAATTAAAGGTTTATAAGGAGGAATGGATGCAAAAATGCATTGCAGGTTTCATATCTATTACAGACATTGGTCAAAATTTCAAACTGAAGTATTGGTAAAATAAGAAATTTTTGAATCAAAATTACAAAAAAAGTTGAAAGCATGTCGATTTGCAGAAATGATTTCATTGCACTTTTAACCTGTTCAAAATTGATGTGAGGAAATCACAGATAATATGTAATATTTGGTCTGGCCTAAATGCACTTTTAAAAAGATTTTTCAATAATCTATGTGATTCAACCTTGGCTGTAAATGATCTGAAAAGACAATCTCATACAGGTGATAAACTCCATCTTATATTCAATCTGCTCGAAATACAGATCCTGAGTCCACACTTTGCTTACAAGGATCTGACAACACTCCATACTACTTTCTGTTTAAGATTTTTTTGGATACTAAGATTTTGTTGTTATGATTTACACCTTCAAAAATTTGGAAGCAGAAATTTTATCATTTTACGCTGGAACTTATACATGGTTCTAGGTTCACATAAATTATTATCAGAAAAGAAAATAGAGCATTGTCAGAGGCTTGTAAACTAAGTCTGGACACATAATCTATTTTTCAATCAGTTCACATAAGTTAACATAATAAATATTCAATAACATTGGTCCTGTTTAAGACAGGTGAATTTGAAAATATGTTTCATTTAAATAAATTCAAAATCAACAAAATTTGGTATATTATTAACACTATCACATTATATCACAATATTTTTATCTTGTTACATTCAAATGTCATATCTGTCCACATTCAAAGAGAGGTTCATTCCATTCCTAAAAAGCAATAGCAACTAAGATTTTTGAACATTAGCTATATCCTAAATTCAGAAATGATTGCCATGTTTTCATAAATACAAACAATGTGAATTGGTGAGTCTTGCAATAATGAGAACTTCCATTCTCATATCTGGTACATATATCTGTATGAAGCTTTTCCTAAAATCATAATTAATCTCACAATTTTTGTTCAATCTTCAAAAATTGCAATAAATGACCCAAAAATTTCTGAATTTACAGTACTCAAAATGTACATATTATCTCAGAACCTGAATTTAACAATAAGCATAAATATCATAAAAATAACCTCAACTTTCACCAAAAACTTAAATGTATGGGAAACTTTAAACATCAATGAATCAGAAGTTTAATTGATTAATTGAGTGTTATCTGTTTAAAATCAATATGCAAATATTTCATGCATTTCCAGGAAGAGAAATCATTTGAATCTTATGTTTAACACAGGATGGTTTTTAATGAGAAACTTTAAGGAAGTTGCATAAAGAAATATGACAATGACAAATCTCTTTATTCATATGATAATACACAAGAAATATCTTTACTTCTGAATAAACTTGGCCAATAATAGAAAACCTGAATAAAATAACAAAATTAATTTAGATTTTAATTCATTCATACTATTCACACTTTTACTCATTAAAATTTAGTGATGACATTTCAGTAATAAATATGTAAGAACAAAACCATTTGTTTTAATTTCTTTAATATTGGAATATGTTTTTAATATTAATATCCATTCTGCTAAAATCAAAGGTTTATAAGGAGGAATGGATGCAAAATGCATTGCAGGTTTCATATCTATTACAGACATTGGTCACAAATTCAAACTGAAGTATTGGTAAAATAAGAAATTTTTGAATCAAAATTACAAAAAATTTGAAAGCATGTCGATTTGCAGAAATGATTTCATAGCACTTTAACCTGTTCAAAATTGATTGAGGAAATCACAGATAATATGTAATATTTGGTCTGGCCTAAATGCACTTTTAAAAAGATTTTTCAATAATCTATGTGATTCAACCTTGGCTGTAAATGATCTGAAAAGACAATCTCATACAGGTGATAAACTCCATCTTATATTCAATCTGCTCAAATACAGATCCTGAGTCCACATTTTGCTTACAAGGAAATGACAACACTCCATACTACTTTCTGTTTAAGATTTTTTGGATACTAAGATTTTGTTGTTATGATTTACACCTTCAAAAATTTGGAAGCAGAAATTATATCATTTACGCTGGAACTTATACATGGTTCTAGGTTCACATAAATTATTATCAGAAAGAAAATAGAGCATTGTCAGAAGCTTGTAAACTAAGTCTGGACACATAATCTATTTTCAATCAGTTCATAAGTTAACATAATAAATATTCAATAACATTGGTCCTGTTTAAGACAGATGAATTTGAAAATATGTTTCATTTAAATAAATTCAAAATCAACAAAATTTGGTATATTATTAACACTATCACATTATATCACAATATTTTTATCTTGTTACATTCAAATGTCTTATCTGTCCACATTCAAAGAGAGGTTCATTCCATTCCTAAAAAGCAATAGCAACTAAGATTTTTGAACATTAGCTATATCCTAAATTCAGAAATGATTGCCATGTTTTCATAAATACAAACAATGCGAATGGGTGAGTCTTGCAATAATGAGAACTTCCATTCTGATATCTGGTACATATATCTGTATGAAGCTTTTCCTAAAATCGTAATTAATCTCACAATTTTTGTTCAATCTTCAAAAATTGCAATAAATGACCCAAAAATTTCTGAATTTACAGTACTCAAAATGTACATATTATCTCAGAACCTGAATTTAACAATAAGCATAAACATCATAAAAATAACCTCAACTTTCAACAAAGAACTTAAAGTATTCTACTAGAATATTTTATAAGGTGAGATGTGAATCCTCCATGGAAAACAGTGCTACCAATCAAAGCTTTTCATCTAAACTAAACAGACACTATATAACTGGGCAACTATGGCCACTGCAATCTTGGGAATTTCACATTTTTCAGTTTATTTGAAATTGACATGTTTTTTTATGATTTGAAATTTATAATGAGATGAAACAAAAACCAATTATCATTAACTTGGATATACAGTTGCTTTACCCATCATATCTTATTTGTAATAAAGTGGTTTTTTTTTCTCAGAATGAAACAGATTTATAGATTTATCTGAAATGAGTTGGCAAGGGAGTAACTTTTGACTATGTTTTCTATGAAGGGGGAGATAATTATCAAAATTGAATTTACTATAAATCAACCAGTTTTACACTATTTTCTGAAATACCAAAACAAGAACAGCCCTAATTTGTCTTTCAATAATAACTTGCAAGGTGTTGATTGAAAATATCTTTAACAAAATCAATTTCAATTTCCATAGATACAATTTTGTTCAATTCACCTAATGAAGATCTCCCTATATTAATCGAAATAGAATAATTAAATTAGGAATGACATTATTCTAAAAAAAAAAAAAAGTATGTTGACATATATTTGTTTTTGTTGAAAATTTTAGATAGTGCAATAGTTCACTTCCTGTTGAAAAAGATGGTTCTATTAAGAAATTCTAGAAGAGCTAAATATAGTATGCATGTGCATCCATATTCTGAAATTGTCATTGTATGGGGAAATTCTAAACATCAATGAAACAGAAGTTTAATTGATTAATTCAGTGTTGTCTGTTTAAAATCAATATGCAAATATTTCATGCATTTCCAGGAAGAAGAAATCAGAAGAAGATTATGTTTAACACTGGATGGTTTCTAATGAGAAACTTCAAGGAAGCTGCATAAAAGAAATATGACAATGCCAAAGACCGTGGAAGATGGCGACTAGTGATTCCTATGCGCTGACCTTCATTACAGATGCAACAAATACCAATAAATAGCAGTGTACAACACCCATTTTCATTTCAACCTGTAAGAAATTGCATACATACATAAGAATTTCATAGCTGAAGATAATGTTACAAATGCTCAACATTTTCATATCTCTAATTAGCAACTAGTGGCCATGTACAAAATCCTTGCTGGTATGAGCTACTGAACAGTTTGTACCATTCAGCAGCGGCACGATTATCTTCCCTAATTTGTGCTCTCCTTCCAAACCAGTGATGTCTGTTGTGTTTTATCCATCCACATTCCAGTTTATTTCCTTGCTTTTTTGCCAGTTTTAATGCCCTTATGGTTGTAAATTCTGACCAACAATATTTTTGCTTCAGAGCTAGCAGGTAAGCATTTAAATGATGGTATCTTGGTTTAAGCGTGACTACCTTTTTTACAGCTCCTGACATTTTCTTGAGATCCTACAAAAAATTTAATATGATATTCAAAATATATATTATCTTCAATGATAAACAACTAGGTACATACATGCCAATTTCTGATAACTCTGCTGCCTTTTCATGATTGAAATTTGCCCTTTATAAATTCTAAGGGCTGTTCGAGAAATAATGGTTGAGGGGGTTGGAAGGCACTTTATATTTAAACCTGTTATGCATGAAATTTTAAGATTAAATCCCCTAAATGCTCAGGCTTTCTTTCTAAAATAATCAATTGTGTAACTTATACCTCTGATGCAGCTGTCTCTAATTGTTTCCATAGAAACTTTGGTTTTGTAATTTTACTGATACTAAGAGACATCAACATGATCTCTATCTTTCTTGCTAGGACATACACTGATAGAAAATTGATCTCCCCAAGATCAAACACTTCCCAATAATCAAACCAAATCTGTGCACTTGACCACTGGTCATGTCTACAGTACCTGAAAGTAGAAAACATTATGTCCCTTACTTTATAGATTATTACTGCATTGAAAGTTAACTCCTATTTATCATCACTCTAAAGTATCCTGATGACAAGCAATCCATTTTTTTTATCTTGACATTTTTGTTTTGTTCAATCTTATAGCTTCATAAAATTCAAATTCACATTTGAAGAATCACATCCCTATTTTAAGACTCAAGCACATTCCCCATTTCCATTCTCAATTTTAATTTTACATCCTGGTGATTATTATTATACATGGTATAATCTCAACTTCCAATAAAAAAGAGCCTTACTTTACATGGTTAACATAAGATTACATGCAGAATACATGCCATTTAATTTTTACATCTGTTTCTGATAATTTTAGGTAGAATTCTAAAACTTTTAAAATGAATTTTTTTTTATAATAATGATACATTAATTGGTACATTTAAAAATAACTTCAAAAACTTGTGCAGTAAAGGAATACCAAACAATTCCTGATTTTTATTAGTTACCGTAATCAGGCTTGTATAGTTCGCACTGGTACATTGTCTGCACCCCCCTTCTTGCCACGAAATTTCAGGTAAAAAAACTTTTTGTAACTGTTAGAAAATGTCTAATGAAACTCTGGTAATTTCAAATCATGTGTGGTCGTTTGCGGTATTTTCATGGAAAAACCCGTTTTCCATCATCAAACAGAAGTTGAAACTGCTTGTAAATGATTCTAGAACACTTCACGAGTGTTAAAATAAGTCAAAATCACACAAAAACAAATTTAGAAACTAGTGTATGCTTAAACCGGAAGTTTGAATAGCATGTGTAAAAGAAAATAAAACGGTGAGAGTGGGAAAATCCGTCTAAATAGATATCACTAGAATACGACTTTGAAAGTAAAACAGTTCCATCCTTGTGTAAAACAATGTATAATATATCTATCACATTAATGTTTGAAGGATCTTAAGCTAATACAAAACACATGGTCAGTATGAAACACCAAACGGAACGAATAACCTATTATGTTTTATAGTTCATACATTGTAAGCTGGTTTATGGTTGACTTTTATACTTTTTCGTTCCGTTACATTCAAGTAGATTCCAGTTTATTTTAAGCAATGCAGTGAAAAGAAACGAGAAATTTGTAATGAAGCATTTACTTTTTAAATTTATCAGTATTAATTTGACATTGAATAAAAATAACGTAAACAAACTACCTCAAGCTAATTTTTTCTCTTATTTCTTGTTTATCGTACTCTTTAGTCAGCACCCTGTCTGGCAGGTTCAATTTTGGAGAATAAAACCGCGGACTATACAAGCCTTTATTCGGTAACCAGAAAAGACCTTTCAACAGCCATGATAAAGGCTGGCATTATAAGCAGTCTTCAATAATTTCCAAATATTTAACAGTATTGTTGTCTATCATGGCTACACCAATCATATATTGTTTTTTCTACTTCATTCTTTATATTTTCTAAGAAGGATTCAAATTGAGAGGGATTCCTAACGATCACCTATTTTACTTCATTTTTTCCTTCAAAAGATAAAAGTTAAAATTCTGAGACCCTTTTCTCAGACATAAACCCAGATCTCCCTGTCAAAATTTAAACGATCTTTCCTTGCATTTTTAGTTAAAGCCACTTACCACATTGCTATAGACATGGTAAGCATGTATCTTGGGAGCATTTCATTGTAGACTGCATCTGCTTTGCTCATTAAATAGGTGGCAAAATCTAAACTGTCATCAAAAGGTTCCTGAGATATATCTGGAATCAAAAACATTTATGACATATCTAAATTTAAGTGTAAACGAGAAAGAAAACTTAACATTGATCAATAAACCATAAAAATGAGGTTGAGGTCAGGTGAGATGACCCATATCAGAACATGTACACCTCAGAATAATTGCATAGTTTACCTATTACTGAAAGTATCTGAGAAACTTATATTTAAAAACATTGATCAATGAACCTAGTATCCTAATCATGGAACATAACATCGAAATTAGTAAGTCATTGAACCAAGAAATAAGGTCAAGGACAACCAACATATGTCAGAAAGAAACTCCAAACCATAACCCAGCCAAGTACAAGATTTAAAGTACCAATACCTAACTCATCTATCATCAGACATATTTAGTACTTAATACTACTAGAAAATGCAGTCACTGTAGCAGCAATTCCAGCATGATCTCTATCTTTCTTGCTAGGACATACACTGATAGAAAATTGATCTCCCAAGATCAAACACTTCCCAATAATCAAACCAAATCTGTGCACTTGACCACTGGTCATGTCTACAGTACCTAAAAGTAGAAAACATTATGTCCTTACTTTATAGATTATTACTGCATTGAAAGTTAACTCCTATTTATCATCACTCTAAAGTATCCTGATGACAAGCAATCCATTTTTTTTATCTTGACATTTTTGTTTTGTTCAATCTTATAGCTTCATAAAATTCAAATTCACATTTGAAGAATCACATCCCTATTTTAGGCAAGACTCAAGCATTCCCATTTCCATTCTCAATTTTAATTTTACATCCTGGTGATTATTATCATACATGGTATAATCTCAACTTCCAATAAAAAGAGCCTTACTTTACATGGTTAACATAAGATTACATGCAGAATACATGCCATTTAATTTTACATCTGTTTCTGATAATTTTAGGTAGAATTCTAAAACTTTTAAAATTAACTCCTTTGCTGAGAATTTTTTCGTTTATAATAATGATATTAATTTGTACATTTAAAAATAAGTTCAAAAAACTTGTGCAGTAAAAGGAATACCAAACAATTCCTGATTTTTTATTAGCTACCGTAATCAGGCTTGTATAGTTCGCACTGGTACATTGTTCGCATCCCCCTTCTCGTCAGGAAATTTCAGGTAAAAAACTTTTTGTAACTGTTAGAAAATGTCTAATGAAACTCCGGTAATTTCAAATCGTGTGTGGTCGTTTGCAGTATTTGCATGGAAAAAACCTGCTTTCCTTCATCAAACAGAAGTTGAAACTGCTTGTAAGTGATTCTAGAACACTTCACGATTGTTAAAATAAGTCAAAATCATACAAAAAACAAATTTAGAAACTAGTGTCTGTTTAAACCGGAAGTTTGAATAGCACTTGTAAAAGAAAATAAAAACATGAGAGTCGGAAAATCTGTACTAAATAGATATCACTAGAATACGACTTTGAAAGTTAGGGCTGTTCCATAAAATCATACACAGGACCCGGGGAAGGCACTTCCAAATCTCAACTATGGGTGGGTGTCATCTATGTTTTTGCATAGTGGAAATGTAAGTGAAATTTTAATTTGCCTCTATAGGTGGTTACCCCATTTTTAAAGTGCCTTCCCTGGGTACCAAGTATGTTTTAATGGAACAGCCCTAAAACAGTTCCATCCTTTTGTAAAACAATGTTTAATATATCTATCACATTAATGTTTGAAGGATCTTAAGCTAATACAAACACATGCGTCAGTATGAAACACCAAAACGGAACTAATAACCGATTACGATTTATAGTTTATACATTGTAAGCTGGTTTACGGTTGACTTTTAAACTTTTTTTGTTCCGTTACATTCAAGCAGATTCCAGTTTATTTTAAGCAATGCAGTGAAAAGACAAGAGAAATTTGTAATGAAGCATTTAATTTTTAAATTTATCAGTATAAATTTGATATTGAATAAAAATAACTTAATATGAATTAGGTAAAATTATTAATTTTGAAAATGATAAGCGCCTTCTACAATATCAATAACAAACATGGCGAACGAAACAAACCACCTTATGAAATCGAATTTTTTCTCTTATTTCTTGCTTATCGTACTCTATAGTCTGCACCCCTGTCTGGCAGGTTCAATTTTGGAGAATAAAACTGCGGACTATACAAGCCTTTATTCAATAACCAGAAAAGACCTTTCAACAGCCATGATAAAGGCTGGCATTATAAGCAGTGTTCCTTTTGATAATGGTCTTCAATTTCCAAATATTTAACAGTATTGTTGTCTATCATGGCTACACCAATCATATATTGTTTTTTCTACTTCATTCTTTATATTTTCTAAGAAGGATTCAAATTGGAGAGGGGATTCCTAATGATAACCTATTTTACTTTATTTTTTTTCTCCAAAAGATAAAAGTTAAAAATTCTGAGACCCCTTTTCCTAAGATATAAACCCAGATCTCCCTGTCAAAATTTAAACGATCTTTCCTTGCATTTTTAGTTAAAGCCACTTACCACATTGCTATAGACATGGTAAGCATGTATCTTGGGAGCATTTCATTGTAGACAGCATCTGCTTTGCTCATTAAATAGGTGGCAAAATCTAAACTGTCATCAAAAGGTTCCTGAGATATATCTGGAATCAAAACATTTATGACATATCTAAATTTAAATGAAACGAGAAAGAAAACATAACATTGATCAATAAACCATGAAAATAAGGTTGAGGTCAGGTGAGATGACCCATATCAGGACATGTACACCTCAGAATAATTGCATAGTTTACCTTTACTGAAAGTATCTGAGAAACTTATATTTAAAACCACTGATCAATGAACCTAGTATCCTAATCATGGAAACTTAACATCTAAAATTAGTAAGTCATTGAACAAAGAAATAGGGTCAAGGACAACCAACATATGTCAGAAAGAAACTCAAAACCATAACCCAGCAAAGAACAAGATTTAAAGTACCAATACCTAGCTCATCTATCATCAAAAATATTTACTACTTAATACTACTAGAAAACAGCCATTCAAACAACCATATCATATAAAAAGAAGATGTGGTATGATTGCCAATGAGACAACTGTCCACAAGAGACCAAAATGACACAGAAATTAACAACTATAGGTCACCGCATTGACCTTCAACAATTAGCAAAGCCCATACCGCATAGTCAGCTATAAAAGGCCCCGAATGACAATGTAAAACAATTCAAGCGAGAAAACTAACGGCCTTATTTATGTACAAAAATGAGCGAAAAACAAATATAACACATAAACAAACGACAACCACTGAACTACAGGCTCCTGACTTGGGACAGGCACATACATACATAATGGCGGGTTAAACATGTTAGCGAGATCCCAACCCTCCCCTAACCTGGGACAGTGATATAACAGTACAACATAAGAAGGAACTATAAAAATCAGTTGAAAAGGCTTAACTCATCAGATGAACAAAAATACAAGTGGACGTGGCAGGTATTTGTACATCCAAATAACAAAAGACTCTAGGAACAGATCTGAGAGTACTCGCGGTTATCTGACAGCTAGTTCAAAGCCACTAACAACTGATAAAAAATCATGCATCTAAGACTAAATATCAGCATACTTTTGTTCTCATTCTTTTTAAGACATTTGTGGCAGACTAGACAAACACTTATGTTGACCAATTGAGTGTGAAAAGCAGTCAAGGCCAGACCATAGGACACATGCAAGACAAACATATGCTCTACAAGTAATTCATACACTTTCATGTACATACCTAACCTTACTAGTGATACTGCAAGTTTTTCAAAGAATGATACCCTCCCTCTTTTCATATATTCTATAAAGAAAATGTGGATTGTGCACTTGAGCTTCCAGAAATAAATTCCAAACTGAGACATATCAGTTGGAGGTGGGCAACAACTATTGATTTCATGGTACAAGGCCTGAGAAACAGTATCAATACTTACTCCAGCTTAACATGACCTCCATGTTAATAGCATGGTACCAGGCTTGACCAACAGTGCTATATTTCTTCTTGTTATAGGATTTCATCTTCTGCATGATGTCTAGACAGGAGTCTTCCTGGGTGTATATAATATAATTTTAAAATATTTATAATTAAATGTATCTGCTACCACATGTTAAGATTTATATGAAATACAAAATTATGCAATGTTATCATACTTGGTTTTGATTTTGCTACTTTTATGTGGTGCAGAAAGAGGAGTTACAGTAAAGAAATCTTTTTCAATATTTTTCCTTCTTTTAGGGCTGTTCCAGAAAATACCACTATTTCCCTAATGGACAGCACTTTTCTTATTAACCCCACCACCCACAGAAATAAAAGTAAAAATTAGAAGAACACTGCACATCCAAGAAACAACAAAATAATTTAAGAGATTTTCATAACTATTTCATAATACCAAATATAAAGTTGTTTCCACACATACTTTGCCAGTAAAATTTTTTGAAAATTGCCTTCCAAATTTTGGGGAACAGCCCTTAGTATTTTAAGAAGATGGTCAAATTTAAGCAGTAATTTATTTTTAGTGATTTTCTAACATTCATTTAAATAGAAGATCCCATTTTGACAAAAACATAACCATTTATCTTCAAATTAATTTTCTACTGGCAAAATACAAATACCTTGAGAAAAATTAGTTTAGAGAAATATGGATACAAGACTACCTTTTCTTGAATATGTGAAGAAACAACATTCATTCTGGAAATATGGGATATTGAATGAAAGTATATAAAACAACATGCTCACTTTATATCAATGAAACAGCACTTTATTGTTGTCCTTCATCTTGACATTTACTACAAAGTCTGTGCAAACTGGTGAAGAAAACTGATATTTTTTGCAAAGTACCACATGTATTGAACCAATATTTGTGTCTTACACAGCAATGCCATGCACTAAATTAACATTAACAAAAAATAATTTAAGCCGCCATACATACTTATCAGTAAATAGTAATGTTAAAGCCATCAGTGGATACACAGTTCTGTTAATGTCAGTTTGTTTCATACTGTCTCCAATTTCTACTACAGCTGTACCTAGAATAAAAGAGAGACAGTGACAGTTCTCTTCACCACAAAATTAACTGATGCATCTTTATAGATTCTGTTCTTTGTTTAATATCAAATCAATAACAACAAGAAACATTAAAACTATTTTTTATTATAGAGTTTGCAAAATTGAAACATTTTTTTTTTAGAAAAGTTAAAAATACTAGATCTCTACAATGACCTGTATAACAAGCAATATCATTTTATAGCAGCATGATTCTAAAACACAAGAAAAAAACTCAGTTCATTTCAATAAAATTGACAACTGACATGAGTCAAACGTTTAACATTATAGACTTTTTTCTCTCCTGAGTTCCAATTTTACATGGATTGAGGAAAATTGTATTTTGGGAATACTTGACCTTGTATATGGTGTTGATCTATTCTGCATACAAGCCTGTAGTTGATTTTAATTTGGTGAAAAACTGAATTTCTCAATCATTATTCATGAAAATTTGACCTAAAAGGAAAAAATATGGTTGCTGCTGAACATGGAAAAGTATGATCCTAAATTTTGCTACTGATACCAGTCATAGTTGCTGCTCATATTTTTTTACCAGAAGAAATAGCCCTTGTAATGTCTCCTTTCTGTAAGCTAGTTAAACAAATATCAGCACAGACTTCAGACATTGTCACCAGATCATCTGCCTGTAATTCCTCATTTCTTGCTAAGGAACTGAAAACAAATAAATCAATTTTCAAATACACAGATATTCAAGTAAGGAAATTTATAACAAGAAGAATTTTAGTGTACAAATTTTTAATTAGTTTTGTTAGCAAAAGGCCAAAGGAGAATGTATCTATGCATTGCATTGAGCAACCTTTGCAATAGGCTAGGCAAAACTGTGAAAAAAAGTTGCTTATTTACAGATTGATAAAACCTATTAAATCAATTATTATCAGTTTTTTTTTTCTTGTATTGATATTCCAAAATTGAGATTTTAAAAACTACAAAAAATAAATTATTACCTTGCCAAAAACTCTTTTTCTAGTTTATCCTTCATCTTTGGATGATTGTACTTTCCACAGAATTCAATCATTACTTTGTACGCTCTAATCATCTAGGGAAAAAAAAATCAGTTTACCTTGAACAATAAAACAAGAATTTAACCACCAAAAGAATGATCTAAACTACATATTTGACCATCAAATTATTTCCATGCCAATTTATTTCATAAATCAGTGTTTGAGGGCATATATTGAAGATATTTTGGGCAAATATACTCCAAGCTAATTGCACAATAATGCAATGAGTTTATACTGAAATTGAAGATATTTGAGCAATAATGCTCTAAAAATTTTCATACTTTTTCTTGTAGACTTTACTTAATTTGTGAAGATAACAATTATGAATAGCTTGCAATTAATGGTTCTGTTAACCTATTAATTCGCTCTAAAGTTATTTACTTAATTGTCATACTTTTCATTAAAAATTCAGTTGAATGACATTAGGGAGTAAAAATCAAGCAATTTAAGTCATGAAAAATCTCATCCCATCTAAGCTCATATTATCTACTTAAAGTATTCATTATTCTTCAATTAAACTTATATATAAAGCAAATCATTATTCTTCATTTATATCTACATATAAAGCAAATCACCATAATCTATAAAGTTACGGCAATTTCATGTCAATCAAATTGAAAGATGAAAATGCATGAATTCATTTCCAGAGCACCTGAGATCACCCCAGTTTTGGCGGGGTTCGTGTTGCTCAATCTTTAGTTTTCTATGTTGTGTTTTGTTAACTGTTGTTTGTCTTTTAGTCTTTTTCATATTTTGCCAAGACATTGTCAGCTTGTTTTCGACTTATGAGTTTGGTATCTTTCGCCTCTCTTTATCCACCAAACTGAAATTGGACCCTTTTTTAAAATCTTTAAACATTTATGTAGAAAAAAATCATTTATCTAAGAAAATCTGATTTTATTTATATGTATATATGGTATATAAGAATAAGATGTTTATCGAAATTAAATGAAATATACCTGATGTAAATTACTAAATCTTCCAGTAATTTTGATCATCTGTCTAAAACTATTGATTGACATCTTCCATTCTTCATTGTTTTCTTTTTCAAATTCATACAGTTCAGATAAACAATATCCTTGTTCCACAGTTTTGTCTGTTGATGGTCTGTATAAAATTATGATAATAATTAATCAGCCAAGCATAGGTTCAAAAGAAATGCCAGTACATCCGACATTCATCTATCAACCAATTTTCTTGCAATGATTAGTTCTACAACAAGAAGTTTTTTTAGAAAAACAGCTAGATTTTGAAAATTTCTACAGTAATATTCAGGTAAATTTAAGGTGAATTTACCTAAATCAACCAATATCCAATCGTTTTCCTTCCATCAAAATATTATTAGTTATCTTGGTGTAATCAGGGTGTACAGAATTTTACACCGTTGTTGAAAATTCATACATCCTGAGGCGCAGCCGAATGGGTGTATGAATTTTCAACAACGTGTAAAATTCAGACACCTGATTACACCAAGATAACAAATTTATTTCTTATGAACAACTCATCTTTAAACCGGGATGTAAAATTGAAAATGCTAATGAAAATTTCCAGTGTAACATTTTTCAATGTTGATGTTGCTGCGTATTGTCAAATACTTTTTCTTTATTTTGGGAAATTCAGAAAAAATTTTGTTCTTTTGAATTTTCGGAAAACAAAATTTTTAAATTTTTTTATGATTTTTACAAATTTTTTATTTATTTTTATTTTTATATTTTTTTTTTTGTTGACATTTTATTTATTTATTTTTTATTTTTTTACATTTTATTTTTTCTTTATTTTGGCAAATTTTTATTTTTTATTTTTTGGCAAAATTTTATTTATCCGGGGTGAACAAGGGTGGGGTGTTATTTACACCGGGTAATTAACCAATCAGATTGCAGTATTTTGCTGCATAAGAAATAATTGGTTTTACATGACGATATTTAATGCCATTTGTGCATTTTTTTGGTGTTAAATCTACGTCAGTACGTGTTCAAAAGAAAGAATATTTTACCCCCGGTAACTGGAATAATTTACATATTGGTGCCAAGATAAATCTGATGATGGTAAAATTAAAATATTAGTCTAAATAGAGATGAATAATAAACATAATTTGTACAATTTCAAGCAGGCATAATATGACCTTGCAGTCCAAGGAGGCAGGGATCTGAATTTCATTTTTCAGTAGAAATTATGTTTTGATATATAATATAGAGTGAAAAAAGTGTGAAAAGTACAAAATAAGAGTAACATGGTGATGGCATTATTTCATGTTTTTTGCATACAGAGTATATATCTCCCAATTGATACGATATTCCCGGGCTTGTATTTCCTATCATGATTTCCTTGATAGAGGGTTACTACTCACAAGGAAGCTACTAAACCAAGAGTTGAAATCATCCCTTCGTAAATTTTACGGACGCCATCACGAGTTGGTTGACCGTTATGGAATAACCGTTTCACAGATGATATCAGATATGTTCCTTATGTCGTAACTACAATATCCTTCCCTTTTCACGAATGTGACCTACCGAATTAGACTACTGTAGAGCAGGATCTGCTTACCCTTCCGAGCACCTGAGACCACCCTGGATTTTGGTGGGGTTCGTGTTGCTTAGTCTTTAGTTTTCTATGTTGTGTCTTGTGTACTATTAGTTGTCTGTTTGTCTTTTTTTTTTTAGCCATGGCGTTGTCAGTTTATTTTCAATCTATGAGTCTGACTGTCCCTCTGGTATCTTTCGCCTCTTTTATCACCATTCAAACTTAAATGATTTTAACAGCAAAGTTGAATCTGGTGAACCCGTAATATTTTCATATCATAAAATGGAATTTTAAAGTGATAAAAGCATTTATTTCTATGCTTTTATGCACATTCTATACTTTTAAAGATCTATTTTACAAATATTTAATTGATTGTATCTCTGAAAGTATAAATGTTACAGATATAATTTTTTCAACATTATAATGCTGTTCAACAAGTTCTAAATGCATACAAACTTTCATAAAAATTCTAAATATCACTGAATTATGTATACTTTCATGTAAAACATAAGAAATACATACTTTCTAGGTTTTGTAGATATTCTAAGAAATTTTAGAAACATCCACAAGAAATAATATCGAGCATGAGTATTACAGTATCCCTCTGGTTCTGCTATCTTTAACAATTTAGCGGCATGTCTTGTATACAGCAAGGCGTCTTCTTTTTCTCCAGATACATACAATGCCTACAATGAACAACAAACTATATTATATCACAAAAATAATACATAGAATATTTGGGGCATGACTTTGTAAATTAAGTTAACCAACATATGGGAGCCACACGGATATTGGTACCAGCTGAAGAGGAGAAAGGTTGTAAAATGCAAGCTGCTGTACAGATCAATAATAAGTTGCTGTACACTATCAAAGCTTTGTCTCTGTGATTTACATAATTTTAAAGAAAATTATGCTCTTGTGTATTTAATTATTGAATAATAGGAAGAAATATCTAATCTTTACAAGCATTAAACCAGCTACTTTTTTTATCTGAAGTAATTGATGCCTCTTTTCTCCGGTACTAGATGGTAGTTTTTTATATCCAGTTTTAATTTACGCTGATGTCTAAAATTCCTAAATGATTTTGAGAACAGGTTGATTCCCAACATATCATTATACAAATCTTATGACACATGCAATAAATACAAATGCATAAAAAAATTGGAATTCTTACCTGTGATTACAAAATTTTACAACCTCTCTCCGCTTCAGCTAGTACCAATATCCAGTGTCACTCCCATACAGTGTTAATATTAATTTGAAATCACCTTTTAAAATTAACAAATGAAGTTATAATGGATAATTTTCCCAGTTTAAATTTGAATTTCCACTTAGTGGAACTGATACTCCCACTACTTCTAGACAAAACACAAATGGAGCAGAACATCACACTCAAATTGGGCGTGAAAAGAACTTTATCTTGACAGGAAGAAAAGCAGATATATATGTCAGTCATGCAATCAGCAGCAAAATAACAACCTTGGTAAATACCAAATACATAAAAAATCTTTAAATTTGAATTACAGTGATTAAACTGGTCATATGATGATATCAAAAGAATCACATCTATGTTTGCAGCCAAACAATCCTACTCTTAATTCTAAATGTGGATGGCGTGGTAGAAAAGCAGAAAATACAAATTTCAAGGTCTATGGTTTGACCAAGCTGGAACATTGCATAAATATATACCAAAAAGGTATAATCTGCTTAAGAGCTTCAAGAGAAGAAGATAGCATGGCCTTCTGTTAAACAAGTAAAAAAATAACTTGACTATACCTTTCCAGTAAGCCTTGCAAGCTTAGCATACAAAACATACAGCTCCTCATCTTCTTCATCTTTTTTCTCTTTATCTATCATCTCATTAATGACTTCTTCTGCATCTTCTAATTTCATCATTGCCTGAAACCAAATGCAATATTTCTACATCATTGTTTTTATTTACAGTTCATATTTCTTAAATGAGCTCACAAAAGGGAAAAATTTTAGATTCACAAGAGAGACAAACAGAAATATAATTGAGAGAAAATGTTTTTATTTCAAAGGTTCAAAATAATAGTATGCATAGAGGGACAAATGAAAATGTGGTGGATAGTTGTCTCATTGGCAATCATACCACATCTTTTTATTTCATACGTACAATTACTGCTAATTTTTCACTTGTATAGATGGTGAGAATACATATTTCAAATAAAAGAGACCTTGATCTTTGACACATTAACCCAAGATCAATAGGCTTTTTCCCTCTACTACATCTTTTATCTGTATAAGTTTTGCTTCATAAATTAATCGAGAGAAACTCATTTACCATACAGAAACTGTTTTCCTAAAATTTTTACATTTTTTAGTAATATTGATCTTGATCTTTGACCTATTGACCTCAAGTTTTGATTATCCGACTTCTTCCCATTCTCTTTATTTTCCATCTGTATAAGTTTCATTCAAAATAACAGAGGAAACCCCAAGCTGCTATCCAGAAAAAATTTTTCAAAACATTTTCTATAGTTAGCAACAGTGATCTTTATCTTTGACCTATTGACCTCTAAAATCATGAGACTTCTTAATCCTGTATGCATAAGTTTCATTCCAATCAAACAAAGAAAACTGAAAGTACCACACGGACGCAATTTTCTATTTTTAGTTAAGTGACCTTCACCTATCTCTTATTAACCCCAAAATCAATAGGATTTTTCACTTCCTTGTACGTTCCATCTGAATTAGTCACTCCAATCAACCTACCATTCAGAAACCTTTTTTTTTTTTCAAATTTTTCTATTTGTATTAACAGTGACCTTAACATTTGACCTACTGACCCTAAATCAACAAGCTACTTCCCTTCCCAATTTCTGCTACCTGTGTAAATTTAATTCAAATCAAGGGAAACTCAAGTTTTCATCTGGACATCATTTGTTTCAGACACATAGACAGAAGGACAGAGGAGCAGACAGAAGGATGGACAGAAGGGCGAACCAACAGAGCAATTTCTATATGCTCCTGAAAATCTTTTTGAGGAACATAAAAAGGTGTAAACCAGAACTTTTATATTACTTATATTTACATTTGAGGTTTGTTTCATGACAATAGATGCAGCAGCTTCCTCAACCAATATATCTATTATGTTCATGTAATTTTGAGTTGCCTTCCTGTGGTGATAAATCTGGCTATAAATTGGCATTAAACCTTCACATGCTTCATCTAGTGTCCTCTCTGATTTTATTGACTT
This sequence comes from Mytilus coruscus, assembly GCA_017311375.1. Lineage (NCBI taxonomy): Eukaryota > Metazoa > Mollusca > Bivalvia > Mytilida > Mytilidae > Mytilus > Mytilus coruscus. Next base: position 31,770,495 of record CM029599.1, read on the forward strand.
CATCAATGTGGGAAGGACACTAACATCCCTACAACAACAGTATAAGTTTTAAACATACTGTGGATTCATTATTATTCGTTGAATACCAATTTCCGTGGATTTCGTGGATACAGGTGAACCACGAATTCAAATGTTCAACAAATAATAACTTTTGTATAGGCTTGTAAGCAGACTTTTTCAAAACAATGAAATCAAATATCCACGAAAATGCAAGTTTTCCTCAATCCACGAAAATTGGTACCCACGAAAATAAATGAATCCACAGTATTCAATGATTTTTATCCTAATATACAGTGAGGTCTAAATATAACAATTTATTATTCTGCCAAAAACTTGTATGAGGATAATAAAAAGTCCTTTCCAATGGAAATCACCATTACCCAAATAACCTTGAAGGATAATTAAATTTTCTTCTTTTCATCCATAGGCCAAAGAAAAGCACTAGTTCGTTAATTTGAATCAAATAACTTACTGGTATACATAACTATTTTAGTCTGTCAAAATCAATTTAATATGTAAAAGCATGGCAGCAGTTGTATTGGAGGTCAAACAATTACAAATATGAAATCATAAATTAAAAAGAAATATTTAGCAAATATAATAGGCTTTTTCCTCTACTACATCTTTTATCTGTATAAGTTTTGCTTCATAAATTAATCAAGAGAAACTCATTTACCATACAGAAACTGTTTTCCTAAAATTTTACATTTTTAGTAATATTGATCTTGATCTTTGACCTATTGACCTCAAGTTTTGATTATCAGACTTCTTCCCTTCTCTTTATTTTCCATCTGTATAAGTTTCATTCAAAATAACAGAGGAAACCCCAAGCTGCTATCTAGAAAAAAATTTTCAAAACATTTTCTATAGTTAGCAACAGTGATCTTTATCTTTGACCTATTGACCTCTAAAATCATGAGACTTCTTAATCCTGTATGTACAAGTTCATTCCAATCAAACAAAGAAAACTGAAAGTACCACACAGACGCAATTTTCTATTTTTAGTTAAGCGTCCGTCACCTATCTCTTATTAACCCCAAAATCAATAGGATTTTTCACTTCCTTATATGTTTCATCTGAAATAATCACTCCAATCAACCTACCATTCAGAAACCATTTTTTTTTTTTCAAATTTTTCTATTTGTATTAACAGTGACCTTAACATTTGACCTACTGACCCTAAATCAACAAGCTACTTCCTTCCCAATTTCTGCTACCTGTGTAAATTTAATTCAAATCAAGGAAACTCAAGTTTTCATCTGGACATCATTTTTTCAGACACATAGACAGAAATACAGAGGAGCAGACAGAAGGATGGACAGAAGGGCGAACCAACAGAGCAATTTCTATATGCTCCTGAAAATCTTTTTGAGGAACATAAAAAGGTGTAAACCAGAACTTTTATATTACTTATATTTACATTTGAGGTTTGTTTCATGACAATAGATGCAGCAGCTTCCTCAACCAATATATCTATTATGTTCATGTAATTTTGAGTTGCCTTCCTGTGGTGATAAATCTGGCTATAAATTGGCATTAAACCTTCACATGCTTCATCTAGTGTCCTCTCTGATTTTATTGACTTCATCAATGTGGGAAGGAGCACACTAACATCCCTACAACAACAGTATAAGTTTTTAAACATACTGTGGATTCATTATTATTCGTTGAATACCAATTTCCGTGGATTTCGTGGATACAGGTGAACCACGAATTCAAATGTTCAACGAATAACAACTTTTGTATAGGCTTGTAAGCAGACTTTTTCAAAACAATGAAATCAAATATCCACGAAAATGCAAGTTTTCCTCAATCCACGAAAATTGGTACCCACGAAAATAAATGAATCCACAGTATTCAATGATTTTTATCCTAATATACAGTGAGGTCTAAATATAACAATTTATTATTCTGCCAAAAACTTGTATGAGGATAATAAAAAGTCCTTTCCAATGGAAATCACCATTACCCAAATAACCTTGAAGGACAATTAAATTTTCTTCTTTTCATCCATAGGCCAAAGAAAAGCACTAGTTCGTTAATTTGAATCAAATAACTTACTGGTATACATAACTATTTTAGTCTGTCAAAATCAATTTAATATGTAAAAGCATGGCAGCAGTTGTATTGGAGGTCAAACAATTACAAATATGAAATCATAAATTAAAAAGAAATATTTAGCAAATATTTATATTAAGTAAAACTCACTGTATCTGAATACCTTTCCTCCTGCCCCTTACTCTCATATAAGATTCAGCATCAGCTATAGCTATATCTTCCACTCTATTAGAACTTCTCCTTCTACTGTGATTTCTATCTGCAAGTACATGTAAATCAATTCACGAATATGTATGAATGGAAGTGCTCAGGTACTAAATCAAGCATTACATTTCTCACTGGATCTTATTGAAAACTCATTGCAAATCAATGAAGAGGTACTTAATCAAGCATTATGTTTCCCATTGGATCTTATTGAAAACTCATTGCAAATCAATGAAGAGGTACTTAATCAAGCATTACGTTTCCCATTGGATCTTATTGAAAACTCATTGCAAACCAATGAAGAGGTACTTCATCAAGCATTACGTTTCCCATTGGATCTTATTAAAACTCATTGCAAATCAATGAAGAGGTACTTCATCAAGCATTACGTTTCCCATTGGATCTTATTGAAAACTCATTGCAAATCAATGAAGAGGTACTTAATCAAGCATTACGTTTCTCATTGGATCTTATTGAAAACTCATTGCAAAACAATGAAGATAAAATTAATTAATTGATTTTCTGGATTTTCTTCATCAGGAATGGTCAGAACCAAAAATTTGAATGCCAAGGATATATAGATACTTGAGGAAACTTTCTAATATCAACTTTGCTTGAGGAAGTTGGAACCTGAAATCTTTGAAAAAAATTTAATTTATCTTGACAGAAAATTTAAGAACTGTGTTTTATAAATCACGTCAGTGGCAAAATACTAGCTACTGGGCTAATGATACCCTTGGAGACTAACACTCAACCAACAGCGGTTTCTACCCAGTGCTAAAAGAAGATAACTGTAAAGTAAATGCACAGTGTATATTCTCTGTATAAACTTCATAAATATCATGAACAAACTATAACAAGGGATATATGTTTTTTTCTTAGTAATAATATTAAATTTTGCCCTTCTCATACAGATAGATCAACAATAACAAACGGTTTGTATAGAAACCAATGTGTCCACAGATTAGACATGCCTTTTGCTAAAAACCACCACTGTAAGGTGCATTTGATTACAATCTTAATTGACCACATTTGGTGGTTCTCACTGGGCACTCTGGTTTCCCCCATCCATAAAAAAACTGGGTGCCATGATATAGTCATGAGTGCTGAAAGTTGTGTAAGCACCAACAACCTATAGCTCTCAATCAACAAAAACAACCACTAAATATTGTGTGGTTTTAGAAAATAAATTGAAGATGACACTCTTAATATCCTCCTACCTTTTTCCTCCTGGTTAAACTTTGGAGGAGGTCTCTCCAACATATGATATGGAATATCCTTCCTAATCTGATCAGCCTTTTTCTCTAGATAATTTGCAGCACTAGCATGCAGGGTCTTTCTTTGACTTTCCATTAGTATCTTGTAGCATGTCTCCATCAGTATCAAATTAGTAAACTTCATCAGATTACAAAGACTTTTATCTATGTGTTCATCATCTCGTGGACAGTAACATTCCATTATATCATATTCCTCATCGTCTTTAGAAAATTTGTTATAGAGAGGGTTGTGCAAGTTTGCACATTCAAATATTCCTGTTTTTCTGAGAACTTTGAAAGATTTTCTAGCTTTGATTCTGTTGACATTTGGTAGAATGCTCTCTATCATATCTCGTGGAAGGTCTCTCCCAGCACTGAGGCACATTTGACAATCAACTGTTCTGTGGCTCTCATTGAATCTATCTTTGCAGTAATTAGATCTACAATTCATAAGTTTCCAATCAAAATAAGGCAAAAATAAATAGGTGTGTTTCACATCACCCAAACCACCCACATCTATTGGCTCCAAAAAAAATTATATTTTTGGGGTGTGATCAGAAAAAGTTCTCTTCTAGGAAACACATCTATTTTTTTTCTTTTCGCCTAAATAAATTTCTGAGTAGGACACCAATCACACTATGCCCAGCAGGCTATACAATATTTTCATGTAAAGTGAACCCTTATTTGCCATAAAAAAAGTCACATCATAATGAACAACATTTCAAGTTGATCAGTGATGTGACTACAACTTCATGGTAATTACCATAACCCAATACATGTACTTTAACCTGATACAGGATGGATGAACACACAGACCAGAAAACATTTTGCCCTGTTCTATAGTAGATGGAGCATAAACCAGGTTATTTCAATATGAGTGAAATTATCAAACTATTACCAGCAGCAGGTCCTTCTTTATTGAACACCCTTATAGCAGGAGAAAATTGCCTTGTAAAATAGATGACTTGTGTGCCTTACATAAAATATAAAATTACATTTCTGTCAACTCTCCATTTCCACCAATACTATGGGCTGAGCAGCCATTACACAGTAAATGAACAACAAATGGTCCAGAATCATTGCAATTCCACTATACTGAACTGTTTCACCTAACTCATTTTGCAATTTTTAAGAGTATCCTGCAACAGTAATCCTTCAACTACATCAAAATAAGACATATTGATGAGCCAGCACCTCAGTTCAGAATTGAAAGAGAATAATTAGAAAACTTAATAAGGATGAGAGATAAATGCCATTTAGGACAAATTATCAAGCCAAATGTGACCTGTGATGACTTTACATGTTTTATATAAGTTTTAAGAATTTCAATTTCTACCTGTATATAAGTATTTAGATGTAAATTGTGATTTGGATTTTAAATGACTTTTAAACTTCTGCTGAAAAAGCACAAATGTCCATAAGTTAAAGCACAAATGTCCTAAAAATTGGAACCCAAATGTCCATTAAAAAAAAACTTGTACCGGTAGCCCAAATGTCAAAAAGTATAATGTCTTGTGCTGATGTAAATATTTTTTCAAAATTGTTTAACCTACATACCCTATTTTTTCCTGCCTGGAAAGAAACATGCAAATATTTTTTGGACCTAATGCAGAAGATAACAGAAACCAAAATAATCAACACATCCTTTAAATATTTCCATCAAGGCTTCAGCCCCAAAAAATAAGTCCCAATCTCTTACTTTTCATGATGTCAGGTATAGGTATATCTACTGGATTGACATGTGGTGAAAACACAGCAATTCTCTGTTTGGAAATTCCTTTGTGTTCTGTCTCTTTGTGGATGTATCCCAAATCTTTTAAAAAGTTGGCAGAGGTTGGTTCTTTGCTGTCCATTAAAGACTCAATCTGAAATATTAATATGAGATAATTTCTGGGATAGATTCTTAAAATGCTAAAAAATAGGAAGAAGATATCAATGAATCATCAATACAATGGCCTGAAATATACATTTTCTATATCATACCTCACACCAGCCCTTCTCTACTATTGTAGACCAGACATAAAAATATGTTACCTGATTATTCATTTTTCTGCATTTAGTTACTGTAGACTGTAGTATAAAACAAATCTTTATTGGCGTTTTGGTGAAATCTCTCATAAAAAAAATCTTCATAACTTGACTTACAGCTGATACTAACCAATATCTTAATGCAGATTGACAGGTGTATAACCCATATCTACTTCTATTCATGCCTATAATTCAACAGGCAATATCTGTTACGAAATAAATTTGACAGATATATAAATATAAACAAGAATGAAAAGAAAAGCACTTACGAAAGAACATATACATTGTAATAAAAAAAAATTGTAATATAAAAGGTGACAACATTTTTCAGCTGTATTTATGTTTTAAATTGGAAACTACTATTTCATGATGATAGATGGCTGTTTATAGTCAGCAGCAAAATAAATGTTTATTCAGGACATTAATGTGATTTGAATTTGTACTAAACTGACACTCTGAGCTGGATTTTTAACATGCTAATCCACAAGGTAACAGTCTGCAGGAAAAATTGTTACCCTACCTTGATACATTATTCTGACTCCCAGCTGACCAGTCTCTGCTCTTAATTCTTAATGCTGCATGATAATAAGAGAATCAGCAAATACAAATTTGAAAATTTTTGGTGTATTATGGCCAGGGATCAAACCCACTACCTCCCTCACACAAGAACAGCATGCTACACATGAACAGTGGTTAAATGCCCATGGGTTGACACTATTTTGGAAGATTTAAGCCTCTGTACTGTGTGTCCCAGGCTCAGAAGGGAAGCCCAACCCTCCAGAAAAACCTGTTTTATCGGATTTCAATTTACGAGGTTCGTATTATGGCTCAAACTTCACCTTAAACCTAAGAAACATGACAATAAATAGCCTAAGGTTGAGGGAACATGCAACAAATTTCGAATTGCAAACCATACAGTTGACCTCTAGAAGTATGGAGAACCATTGGAGCCAAAAAACAGTATTTCAGTAGAGACCGTAATATTATGGCCCCTCTCATGGTAAGGGTTAAGAATTATCTTTTATTTACTGAAGTAGCTGTAATGAATATATCATTCAGTTGTTTAAACTCAGCTGCAGGGTGTTCAGCTCTGTGCTGTATACGTTTGATATGGTTAGCATTAGGAGCAATGGTAGATTCCTCTATATGACTTCCTTCTTCTGTCTCTAAGATCATCAACTGCTTCTTTTCTACCATGTCAATTAAAACTTGTTCACACCAGTATGGTACACCATGGCATCTTTCTTTCAACAATCTAAAACAACAACTGATTATTTCCCAAGAAAATGAAATATTGTCATACTTTTATAGTAAGGCCTTATAAAATTCATTTGCTCCCTCCTGCCCAATAAGTATTCTATAATCCCAGGTTTTGGTTGCAAAACATTGGTTAACATATTATTTGTAGAATCAAAAGAGTTTTTCTTAAAAAGTACATCAGTATTTCATTGGTTGTCTTCAGTTACCCATATATCTTAACAGTTTGTTCTTTTGGGGGTTTCGGTAGCCAAGTGGTTCAAGTAGTTTATCTACAGTATCACCAGCCTGTCAACATTCAGGTTGTGAGTTTGAACCCCGCTTATGGCAAGTGTGTTCAACTCAATCTAAATTGACGTTTCAGAATCTAATGCATTCTGGGTAATATTTTCAAAAGCATTCACCAAAACATTGTGATTGGTTTAAAACATTCTAAACAATTGAAATTTAACCAATGACGAAACACTATTTTCATTTTGGTGTACAAACAATAAGATTACCCATAGTGCTTTAGATGCTGAAAAGGCGTAATGACTAGGATTGCCAGTTTTCCTACCAAAGATTGTGGTTCTCTCTGGGCACTATGTCTTCCTTCACCAATAAAACTGACTAGTACAAATAGCCAATAGTGCTGAAAGTGGCTTTACAAAACAACAATCAATTTATCAATCTTTTGGGTTGTTTTTCCCTTTAGGAATTTGGTGTTGATGGCAGCTATTGTATATATAGATAGAATTTACACATGAAAGGCTAATTTTGTAATTCTCTTACCTTTCCAGTGCATTTGGTATCCTTACAACATCCATCAATTGGCAGGCTAATGCTGTCAAGTATTTGCTTTCTATTCCCCCTATATCTTCAATGTATACTTTACGACTGTCAAAGAAATTGGCTGCTGCTGGACACGATGGTTCATCTACTGCTTTAGGTCTTATTGAAAGTACTAAAAGAATGTGGGTCAGTTGGCTCAAATAAAGAGTGTGGTCCAAGATTCCTCATCTATGTTCTGAGCATCATCTAATATAATGACAACTGGAGTGCTTTTATGTATACACTGAAAAGGTGAATAAAAACATGAGCATGTGTCAAGAAACTAAAATCAAAGTAATGGGTGGCTTTTTAGATTCAAAATTCACATGGGATGTTTAAAAGCCCCCAGATCTTTCTGAACTCAGATGCATTTCTTTCATATACCAGCATATTTCATGCCATTGTGGGATCATTGCCTTTACCAAAAATTAAGTAACAACTATTTGTTGTTTTTGTGGAAATTAAATTAAATCTTGAATGTCCTTTATGAATAAGCATTATGTGGTGTCTGACTTTTCTTATAAAATTGCCTCCAATTCGAACATCTTTGATACTAAATTCCACTGAAAATTCCTCAAATTATTATAGGCACTTAATTTCACTGAAAGGTGATTTTAGGGTGACAAAAAAAAAAGAAATTTAGACTCACACTTCATCAAAATTTGGAGAGCTCTGAATTTAAGACATATCATTCAGTGGTTGTCGTTGGTTCATGTATGTCATATTTGTTTTTGTTAATTGTTTAGTTTTTAATTAGGCCGTTAGTTTTCTCAATTGAATTGTTTCATAATTTTCATGTCGGGACCTTTTATAGCCAACTATATGGTATGGGTTTTTCTCATTGTTGAAGGCCATATGGTTGCCTATAATTACTTACATCCACTTTATGTGAACTTTGGTGGATAGTTGTCTCATTGGCAATCATACCTCATCTCCTTATTTTTACATCTATGGGACATAGAATGTACATACCAGTTCTGCTATGGTACCAATCAGTTCATGAGCTTTCGATAAATCATCTGGATTTCCCATAACTTCATCTGACTTGATGTAAATGTTCACCTTCGACAGCTAAAATAAAAACAACATAAATCCTTGCATTTAAAGCCATAAATCCATCTTCCAACAAATTTTCAATGCTTTTAATGATGCATTGAAACTTATTTTTCTCTTCTTTGTTTCATATATTTTATATATTAGTACAAAATTAAATACAAATTATATTGAAACAAAAAAAATGAAAAAAATCTCACTTTTATGTAATTTTTTTATCTTTTTTAAAATTTCCATATAGACATTTTTTTTATAGATAAATTTGACAAACCTGACATTTTTTTGCTGACATGAATGTAAATTTGGAAATATAGATTCCACCACTGCAACAGTGTGTTACGATATTTCTCCACTTGAGACGGTTAAAATTTAATATCTAAAGCGCGAGGCTTGCCGAGCTTTTAAATAATTAAAATTTAACTGTTGAGAGTGGAGAAATATCGTAATACAGGAGTTATAGTGGTGGAATCTGTTTCTTTAATGATTTTATCCTTCCTTTTCAAAGATTTGCAGAAATTTATGTGACGTCATCAGGCATGGTTGCCTTTTTTCATGACGTCACAAAAGGAAATTCAGAAGAAACCAAGAAAATTTAACGTCATAAATAAATTTCGACCAATCATTTGATGAGAACAGATATTTCATTAGTGAGGAGAACAATTTTTTCACAATCGGTTGGGAAATGTGAAAATAGTGAAAAATTAGAGAAGCAACAAATTTTGAAATAAAGCATGTAACAACATTACAGATAGAGCATCAAACGCATACATGAGTGATATTACTTTCTTTGCAAAAAGTCAATTTAATAAAAAAAATTCCAAGAGGAATTTAAATATTTCTTAGATGTTCAATTTGCTAAATACCTGCCAGCTGATTCATTTTCCGCAACCTTACCTGTGTACCAAGTATGTGTGGTATAAGGCCAAAACTTCCCAACAAGCCTTTTGATGCTACTTTCTCTATAACCTCTGGTTCCCTGTCTATTTGGTGGGAGAATCCAGCACTTGATATCAACATTCGCATTATATGTCTGGTCAGGAAATTATTGTTAAATCTGTCATTCATTTGCACTGAACATGATATCACTCTGTATGAAATAAAGTAAAAGGATAACTTAAAAATTAATAGATTTTTTATCAGCTTAAAATGAATTTTCAATTTAAAAGAAGTCTTGGAACATACAAATGTATGTGTGTTTAATAAGGTATATCTCAGGTAATTTTCAGGAGAAGACTTTATATGTTTGATTAACTTGTGTCTCATCCCTTTGCATATTTCAGCAAACAAAATATGTTTAAACTAATTTTCAGCCAAACTCTGAACAAAAACATGCAAAACATCATGAATATGAACCCTGATTTGTAATAGGCTAACATGCTTAACAGATTTTTACATGTTATTTTTATATCAACAAAATTTCCTCAAATTGTAATACATGTAAATAAAGCTATTTCAGTTGATATTTTATAGTGTGTCTTTCTATGTTGTGATGTTACACTATTGTTTCAGAAAAAGGGTGGTTTGGTACCATTAAAACATTTAAACCCGCTGCAGTTGTTTGCATCTGTCCTAAGTCAGGAATCTGATGTTCAGTAGTTGTCGTTTGTTGATGTGGTTCATAAGTGTTTCTTGTTTTTATATAGATTAGACCGTTGGTTTTCCGTTTGAATGGTTTTACACTAGTAATTTTGGGGCCCTTTATAGCTTACTGTTCTGTTTGAGCCAAGGCTCCATGTTGAAGATGGTACTTTGACCTATAATGGTTTAAATTTTGACTTGGATGGAGAGTTGTCTCATTGGCACTCATATATCTTCTTATATCTATATAGTATAAAATTATAAATATGAAAACCACTTTTTTATAGCCTAACTTGCTGATACATATATTTACCATGTTATCTACTTTATAGCAAAATTTTCCCTAAAAATTTATTTTTTCTACAAATGCTAAAGATTGATACAGCTAAATGAATCCATCATACCTTAAGTCTTCATGTTCTGCACCAACTATCAAATGATCCAATAATCTGGTTTTACCTATCCCAGAAGCACCAACATACACAAGATGCCTGAGTTTTTTACTATCATCTTCATTTTTTAAATTCTTCACTTGCTCTTCAAACATTTCCACTTCTTTTCTACAGCCTTGAAAAAAAATGGATGCAGCAAAAATATAACAAAATAATAAATTGTACATTCAAGATTGTGGCTCTTAATGAAATTAGGGTCCTCTTTACAAAATCAATTTTTGATTCTAATTGATCTCTGTCATGTCTAATAATTTAACAGCCTATAAAACTAGAGGCTCTAAAGAGTCTGTGTTGCTAACCTAGGACTTTGTGCATCTTCAACAATGGACGCTTTCAAACATTTTAGACTTGAAAAGAATTCAAGACAAAAATCTTTTTTTTTTTGTTCTTGTATTGCTGATCATTTTTTCTGCCTACAATTTCTTTCTATCTTCTTTAGATTTTGCCCAAAACACAATTTTTTTTTAAATTGTCATTTAAGAGCAATTAATCCTATAAAGAATCTACTATTGGTTTCAGCAAAATTTGACTTATTTGTAACCCAAAATTTAATAGATCTTGTCTTGCAAATAATTTTGGCTTTAAAGTTTCTCTCTATCTATTATAGTTTTTAAAATAATAGGCAGAAATGAAAAAATTGGTAAAATTTGTCATTAAAGGGCATTAACTCCTATAAGAAGTGATCTGATAGTTTTGACAGAAATAGACAGCAGTAGATCTCAATATTCTAACATTACTAGCTATGTCAGATTTTCTCTATCTACAGCAGTTTTCGAAAAATTAGACAAAACTTGCATTTTACCACTATGTTCTATTTTGGGCCAAATCTGGCTTCTTGGTCGGCAGGCATGGTTGTCGGACAAAACTTTTTAAACTAAATACCCCAAGGAAGATTGTGGCCTATATTCAGAGGAGAAGATTTTTGTAAAAGTTAACTGACGATGGATAAAGATGGACGATGACGACAGACAATGACGATGAGAATAGCTCACTTCGCCATATGGGCCAGGTAAGCTAAAAAATAATAAATTATATGCTTGAGATACAACAATCTTTATTTCCCTAAAAATTATTGAAATAAAACAAAATCAAATGAATATCACTGATTAACATATTATTTTGTTATAAGCCAGTTTAGCTATGAGAAGGGAAAACATAAGACCAATTTCAATTTCATATATATGCATACCTAACAATGGATACTGAAAATATGGAATACTGTTTACACCGACACCTAATTCAGCACTTTCTTTAAATTCTCTAATAATTCCAACATTTCTCAATCCTTTCATTCTCTTGGTGATAAGAACATCAAAGTTATGGGCAGGCAGCCTGGATAATTGGAATGTTCTATCATCACAGGCTACTTTGTCTGGGTAGTGCATCATCAACCTTGCTGCAAAGTTTACTCTCCTTCCTATCACTAATAAAAATATGTTGACTTTTAACAAACTCTATTTTTCTATATTTATCTGATCTATTTATAACTCTATACTTTAACTTTTCATTATATCTCACCAAGAGCAACACACATTGTGACTTCAAAATGTAATGTACCAAGCTTTATACTTTGGTGCTGAATTTCTGTATGTTAATTGTCCTGATGACGTCTGCCTGGCAGGTGAAACATGTCGACCAGCATTTTAAAAATTACAGTTTCATGAAGTGTTGTTGTCACTATTAGCACTTTAAAAAATACTATGTACATATAAGTGAATTACCAGAATATTCATGTCTTTTGCTATGTCCAACAACTCCACAGAAGGTTGTACCTGTTGTAACACCAATAGATACATGCCTAAAATTATCAAAAAGTCAGGCTTATGATATCATAATAGTGTACCATAATGGCAGCATAAAACAATGTTATTGCACTAATACTGGTGAATATACTTCTGAGTAGAACATGACTGATATATTGCAGGAGCTTGTAAATCCATTTATTTTTTAGATGGATAATATTCACTAACATTTGTGTTGTAACTTTATTTTATTTTGTATGGCAAAGCTTTATAAATGACAAGAAGATCATATTTGAATATCCTTTATATCACCATTTTCAAGTGATATTGCACTATTGCAATACTTTGGCATATTGCATGCTAACTTTTAGATGTGTGCTACACAGAATACAACTTAGTTCAACAATTATTGCTGTAATATTTGAGTTTAATGCAATGATAACTAATAATAACTGCTTTAAATAGTAAATCTTCTGTAAGCCTGCTAGTTTACTGTACTGAAATATTATCTTTTCGACCAATGACATTCATTTAAATGTCAAGAGTATAGATGTGTATCGTATTTTTCAAATAAAGTACAGTATCTTTATAGCCCAATATACATAAGAGAATCATAATGAAAGTTTTATTATCTTATGTAATGAGAAATTAAGCATGGTAACCTTTTTTTCTTAAATATAAAAGAAACTATTTTCTATAATTTTATTTGAAAAATTGATAATCTAGCTACTATTCTTTCTGTTCAAATAAAAGTTGTTTTCTCTTCAAAATCCTTTTAATATCAAAATTTTGCAATGTAGCTAAAATACATAGACTGTTTATTTTAATTTTGCAATTGGAAAGATAAATTGCACTTTAGCATGGCATAAAAAGGTATAGTCTTTGTGTATACGTCCATGAAACATTAACTTTACTATGCTGTTGAAAATTTTTGACAACTTAAAAGAATTTTCTCCCTTAACTGTATTTAAAAGAGTTTTCTCCCATAACTGTACTTACAAGAGTTTTCTCCCTTAACTGCACTTACAAGAGTTTTCTCCCATAATTGCACTTACAAGAGTTTTCTCCCATAACTGCACTTACAAGAGTTTTCTCCCTTAACTGCACTTACCAGATTATGCCAATCAAATTATTAAAACTATACAACTGAGATAATTTACAACTGAGATAATTTACAACTGAGATAATTTAGAAACAATTGCACTTACAAAACTCCTGTTACATCACACAATGTTTCTTTCATTCTATAGGAACACATCAAAGCATGGGCACAGTCCTGTTCATGCTTAAATCCAGGTAAACCAAATATTACCAGAAAAGTACAACCCTAAAATATAAAGGTAAATATGGACTTCATTTTATGGCATTATGTTGAAGCATCAGTTTTCCTTAATCATACCTACACCCTGACTCTTACACATGATGAACTTTCCAAACTTAAATCTACGGTTTTCATTATTGGTCCATCAAAATAAAAGAATACTGCATGTTACTAGATATTTTTGCTCTTTATTACCAATATGCCTTCCCATAAATTAAAACCAAGACTTAACCCTAAACTAAATCATGAAAATATCTCTGAAAATAAAAGAATCCTGCATAAGAAAAGTTTTTTTTTACTTTTTAAAATTTACTTCATGAAACAATACTGGAGATTTGCAAAAAGGTCACATATAAGTTTAGTAAATGATGTCTGCCTTAATAATGATTGAGGCCAAGTTTGTTTTAATTTAGCCCAGTAGTTAAATTAAAAGCAGGTCATCCCATTGTAGTCTTACAATGGTTACTGAAGACCCCTTATCATTATTTAAATTGGTTTTCAAGTTGTGACCATTTGAAATTGTTTTTTTACAATTTTCCCATAAACTTCTATAGTAACCCCTATGTTCTATTTTTAGCCATGGCAGTCATGTTGGTTGGATGGCAGGCTCATCAGATACATTTTCAATGATACCCTATTTAAAATTGTGGCTAAGTTTAATTGTATTTGGCCCAGTAGATTAAGTGGAGAAGATTTTGTAAAGATTACAAAATTTAAGAAAAATTGTTAAAATTGACTATAAAGGGCAATAACTTCTTAAGGGGTCAATTGACAATTTTGGTCATATTGTCTTATTTGTAGATCGTAACTTGCTGAACATTATTGCTGCTTACAATTTATCTCTATCTATAATGATATTTAAGATATTTACCAAAACTGCAAAATTTCCTTAAAATTACCAATTCAGGGCAGCAACCCAGCAACTGGTTGTCTGATTTGTCTGAAAATGTCAGAGCATACAGATCTTAACCTGATGAACATTTTAGCCTTGTCAGATTTGATCTAAATGCTTTATTTTCAGAGATAAAAGCCAAAACTGCATTTTACCCTATAATCTATTTTTAGCCATGGCGGCCATGTTGTTTGGAGGGCAGGGTCATTGGATACATTTTCAATGATACCCTATTGAAAATTGTAGCTAAGTTTAATTCTATTTGGCCCAGTAGATTAAGTGGAGAAGATTTTGTAAAGATTACAAAATTTACAAAAATTGTTAAAATTGACTTTAAAGGGCAATAACTCCTTAAGGGTGAATTGACAATTTTAGTCATAATGTCTTATTTGTAGATCTTACTTTGCTGAACATTATTGCTGCTTACAATTTATCTCTATCTATAATGATATTTAAGATATTTACCAAAAACTGCAAAATTTCCTTAAAATTACCAATTCAGGGCAGCAACCCAACAATGGGTTGTCTGATTTGTCTGAAAATTTCAGGGCAGATAGATCTTGACCTGATGAACAATTTTACTCCCATGTCAGATTTGCTCTAACTGCTTTGGTTTCAGAGTTATAAGCCAAAATCTACATTTTACCCCTATGTTCTATTTTTAGCCATGTCGGCCATCTTGGTTTGCTGGCGGGGCTATTGGACACCTTTTTAAAACTAGACACCCTTATGATAATTGTGGACAAGTTTGGTTAAATTTGGCTGGGGAGTTTCAAAGGAGATTTTTTTAAAAGTTAGCGGACGACGGACGCCGCATGACGGGCCAGGTGAGCTAAAAATATGATATCATAAATTATTATTTCATTTCCTAAAAAAAAAGAGTATACAGTTGTTGACATTAGAACTGTTAGTGCAAACTAGTACGAAGTTATTGGACATTTTCAATTTCCATTTAAGTAAGGTCAAATTTTATCATTATGTTTTTATGTCATACTAAAACAAATATTTGAGAACAAAACTGCTTACTTGTAGCTTTATATTTACCTTGTCAAATAGGAAAACTTTATTCAAACAACCTGCAAGAAAAAGTAAAAAATCAGATTGTGATTAAAAATACATGATTTTTATTTTTGTCAAAATCCGGAATTTTTCATATCCATTCTGATATTGATTTTGTGTTGATGAATAACTTAACGGAATAGTCTGTGTGCTTGACGAAAATGTAAAAATTCTATTGAGGCTGTTAATTAACATTGACTAAACATCGTAGTGTGGAGCGAGATGACTTTAATTTCTTGCCAAATCTCACCATCATATTCAACTTTTCCTCAGAATGTAATTTTTCGGAATTGATTTTGTCCTAAATAAATGGAGAAATGAGAAATACGACAAATGCTCCGTTTCAGCTAGAATAGGTAAATCCTCAATTGAGAATGAACATTTTGAAGCAGTGGATTTGATGAAATTTCTTGAAAAAAAAGAATGACAACTTTGTTCTTCTGAAAAAAAAAGGCCTCCATCCCTCATCCATATTTTAAAAACGTAGCCTGAGAACCTAGGCATTTTTTTTGTATGGCGTAATAACAGACCCTCTTAAATTTCTGGTCAATGAAAATGTCTTTAATGGTGAATTATCCTCTATACTAAACAACAAATGAAGAATCTTTGGGATACCATTTTATTTAAACATAAATTTCATTGAAAATAAAGACAATAGGCCAGCATTTCTCAAAAAATCTAAAATCAAAATCATTTGTATAATTTGATAAAATTGTTCAAACTTGAAGAAAGAAATGAAATAACAACACATAGAGAATACTTCTTATCAAACCATGATACTATACCATGCAAGGCTTTGATCTGTATATAAACAGCACCAAATATTTTCTGTAACAGTTCTCCCTCA
Organism: Mytilus coruscus; assembly: GCA_017311375.1. Taxonomy (NCBI): domain Eukaryota; kingdom Metazoa; phylum Mollusca; class Bivalvia; order Mytilida; family Mytilidae; genus Mytilus; species Mytilus coruscus. The sequence goes on from CM029599.1 coordinate 31,787,052, forward strand.
TTCTCATCTTTATTTAAGACTAGATTTATAAATACTATCGACACCTGTCTCATTTCAGACAGGTACTCTAATGGCTGGAAATCGTCAATCTACAAAAAAAAACAATGATTTTCAATATACTATAAAAGAACTCTTATATAAGGTCTAATCATGTGGTTTTTTTTTTTCATTTGATGATTGGTCTTTTAATTCAAATTTATGATCTCTTACATATGAAATCATTGAAAAATTTCATTCATTTGAGTATTTAAAACAGCTAGGCCCCATAAATAATTGTAGATTGACAATATTGGACAATTTTAGTAGTATTGTTCCAATTATCGATTGTTAAGTTGGAAACAATTTATTCCTTAATTATGATATTCATAATTGACATATACATGTTTACACTTTTTTGGTGTATAGAAACTAATATTTATGCATCAGTTTATTAGAGTATTTCTACTTCAACACTGCATATGACATGAATATGAACTATATAAGAAAAATTGTGTTACTTATTCCTTTATTAGTTGCATAAGGGCTTTACCAGAAAGAAATACCCAGGGTTTGGAACTACACTTAACTTTATCAAAGGAAATATAAGGAGTATGTCCAGACAGACAGACAGCCAACATTTCTAAGTTAAAAGGGGCATAACTCTTAATAAAATTCGCCAGATGAAAATATCCTACCCACATGCGCACCTGCATATTAGGATCCTAACAATGTATTAAGTTTCATGTAGATACAATAAACAATGTAGGAGGAGTTACAATGACATGGTCAGTTCTGAAAAGGATAAAAGTTTCTAAGGTGAAAGGGCATTATTCTGCAAAAAAATACTAAACATAATATAAAATCCTTCACATGGTGGGTGATGTTAGCATATCATGATCAATTATTCCACAGAATTTGAATCAAATAAAGGATATAGAAGTTGACCTGGACAAACAGGCAGACAGATTGACAGACAGGCCTACTCTTACTTACTCCACAAACTTGGTTTGTGAGGCAGATCATTGCAGAAACAAAGAGAGATAGAGTCAAACAAACTGTCAAGCAAACAGACAGATAGATTGATAGGTAAAAAAATGTCTTACTTTGAAAAGGAGGAACACATAATAATAAATTAATCAAATATGATTCTAAAAAATAAACAATACATGCAAAAAGAAGTTCCATCTCAAATCAACAAAACTCCATTTAACAATTAAATATAATAACAGTAATCGTTCAAAATAAAAATTAGTCAAACACAAATGCAATAGGTAAATGTTCTGTTTGTACCTTCCTTAACACAGGTGGAAGAATGAAAAGTCGTAATGCTTCATCAAGTTTCATATCAGTAACAGTTTTTACAATACCACGCACTGCAATGTAGTGTACAGGACTGCAGATATATATTTTAAAATTTGCAATGAAAAAATAAAACAACTTAAAAAATGGCAGTTGCAACCTAAATTCATGAATATATATCTCTATAAGTTTCAAAGAACCAAATATTAAATTTCACATTTTTTAACTTCATGCATACACCACGTTATCATAAATTCTTTTTTATACACATTCAGACACTTATTTTTACATACATACATTTAGAAAGTTTTGATGATTTAGACTGAGTTGGTTCAGGGCCAGATCTGGTGGAACTAAAGCATTTGATTCAGTGTCCACTGGAGACATTGTTGGTTCTGTTGATGAAAATGTTAACTTAGATGTAAACATTGCTGCATGTCCCACTTTTCGAAAATGCTTCTTCCCTGAAGACAAAAATTTAAATAATTATAAAATAAGTGCAATCTGAAACAACATGTATACATCATTACAGTCACAGTTCAATCTGTTTTTGATAAGTTAAGTCTTTCAGTATTTTGAATTTAAATGATTTTTTTTATGTAGAGATACAATTTATTTTTAAATTTACCTGTTCCAGTTGCTGGTAAAATTTTCTCTGATAAAATCTGGAAAAAAAACATTGCATGAATTATGAATATAAAAATAAGGAGATGTGGTATGATTGCCAATGAGACAACTATACACCAAAGTTCAAATGAAGTGGATGTAAGCAATTATAGGCAACTGTATATTTCATATAAAAGATAACTTAATCAATTTTACTTAATATTAAACCATACTAAAGATGATTGCATAATTTTGTTTCTCTTTGCTGATAAGTCTTTAAGAATCTGCTTTTTTAAGTTAAAAGTTTATATTTACATCAAGTGTCAATTACAAGGCAAATAACTCTATTCAACTAGTAAGGAAAGTAAAATAATAGTAAAGATTCAGGGTACATAATGATTTTTTTTATTGTGGGTTAAATTAATGAAAAAAACTTCTTTATTTCATATGGGCTATTCCAGAATTAAACACATGTGGGTGCCAGGGTATGGCAGGCACTTTTTAAACCCAAAACACCTACAATATAAAACTTTCATTTGATTTATAATTTTACAAAAGGAAAATTCAACCTCCCACAATTAATATTAATCAATTTTATTGCCTCCAATCCCCTCCCCACCATGATCAATTTTTAAACAGACTTTACAACTTTTTTTAATTTGAAAATCCATTACTTAACAGTGCTCATCTAAAAATGCATGCCCAGAAAAAAATAAAAGCCTAGGGAATGAAACAAAATGTATTATCAATCTCAATTTTTAACCATAAGGACATAGTCAGGTCAGGTTTAGGAATTTTTGTCAGATGTTCAGACTCCTTGGTTTTTTCCTACGATACAGGGTAAAATATTTTGCCCCATATCACCCACTTTTCTTTTCATAGAAGACTTCAATAGCTCATAAAAGGTCATTACCAAAATTTAAGCAGATTCTAGATTTTTTTCTTAAGATTTGAGACCCAAATAATGCCAATGCTAAATATAAGGTAAAAGTCCAAGTCAGCCTTTTCCCACTATTTTTTAAAAATCAAATCAAATATCTCAAAAAGGAGTTCCATAACCTATCAATATTTTTAGCTTATTTTGTTTCTTACCTAATGCTCTTCTGACTTAAAGTTTAATTTTTAAATTCTAGATTTTTTTAATCTCACCTAACTACATCCATAATGCATTTTGTGAATCTGTCGGAGAAGAGATGTCTTATGACAAACTGTTACAAGAAGTAACAATTGTTCAAGTAGTATTTCAGCAAGATTTTTTATACTGTAGTTTTCATAATTATTCATGGGATTCCAAATACCATGGATATAGGGGGTATTTGTGAACTATGGTGTTTAACATTATACAAATTTCCTAGGGGATGGTATGCAGAATTTGTTTAAAGCTTGAAATCAAGTATCAACACAACAAATTTTTTTTTCAATCTATGATTGATTGATTGATTGTTGGTTGCTTAACATCCAGTTGCAAATATTTCATGCATGTTCAGGACGAGAACAAATCAACAATGAATACAATAGGTAGGTTTTGTAGTAGAAGCCCTCCGGGACGAAGGTCTGGGAAATTTCGACTGCCACTGGACAATGTGGGTAAATTGGATAGGGACAGAAATTTAGCCTGGCAACAGGCAAGGCCTGTCGGACCCCTCAAAGAGTTGTTGCAAGGGTTCTTAACATGCATAGAGCGTGGCACTCTCTTTACACAAGGCATCGGATTTAACATCCCCATTCTGACTGGACGGTTCAATCTATGAAAATTGGTACCAATGAAAGTAAATAAATCCACTGTACACAATACTCACATGTATATGCTTCTCGTCATGTAAAACTTCAGTTTCATATTTCTCTTGTTTACAAAGGCTCCATGCATCTGGTGATACTACAACATAACCTGATTGACAGAAACTCTCAGCAACATTTACATCTGACACTGCTTTACCTGTCTCAACATAAACTCTAAATTCATTATTACCAAGAAAAGTGACTTTCATGGGTCCTGTAGAAATACCTGGAAAAAGAGAGTCAAACTTTGAATCTGTTAAATAAATGTGATGAGCCATATTTTTCATTAAGGAAAGGAGTAAATCCCCTATCTCCTACCCATTATTGTATTGAGCACATGCCCCAAGGCATCATTCAGAATGAAAAGGATTATCACTTCTGTGAAATAATACTTATAATAATTGTAAAGGTCAAGTTGGTGATTGAGTCTTGCCCTTTTATATACATAATATAAATAAATGGAGAATGTGTCCATGGGACACAGATGATGCCCGGCTTGCATATAACGTTATAAAGGGGCATAACTTGAGAACGGTAAAAGTGACGCCATCCAAATTCGAACTTGATCTGTGTTTTGTGGTAATAAGCATTTTATATAAGTTTCATAACATCTGGTTGAAGCAAACTAAAGTTTGGGACGTACGGACGGACAAGGGTAACACTTAATGCCCCCTCCACTGACTACGGGGCATAAAAACTCCTTTGCAGTCTATCATACCCATTCCCGACTGTACAAGGGATTTATAGCCAGTCAAAGTCGTTAAAAACCCCATTAAGTAAGTCATACCCATTTTAACTGTAAGTGTTATTCCAATATCAGTTTGCCATTCTCCATATTCTTTCTGGATGTCTAAACAACAAGCAATAACTTTTTCTAAAATAGGTGTCATTTCAGTCTCACTATTCACTCTCCACACAGCCAAAATGGCATCACCTGGAAACAAAACAAAATAATGTGCTTAGCAAACAGATACCTTTTTGAATTATATGTGCATAATATACATATAAAAATATTTCATCAATTAAATATTAGGACTGTTCCTTAAACCATTCATGGACTCAGAGTCAGGGAAGGCACTTTGAAATCTCCACTAAAATGAATGTCAAATGCTTTTTTACACAGTGAAAAAATAAGTGAGATTCTCTAAAATTGCCTCTATAGGTGGTTACCCAATTTTCATTGTGCTTCCCCTGGGTACCATATTTATTTCAAGGGAACAGCCTTATAACTGTCATGAGAAGATCTGGAGTCGGTTTTACAAAAAAACTTACGACTAAAATTGATCATAAGTCATAAACAATTCAGTGTACTTACAATCAATCTTAGTTGCATTTTTTTTTTAAACCGACTCCTGGCTTTTTCGCAAAGACACATCCCTTTTCAGTTAAATTTCAGATAAGTACCATAGTAATCCCAATAGTCCCACAGCCATTTGCTTTTGAACTCCCCCTCAAGTCTGGTCAATTATCCTAAATTTCAACAGAGTATTGTAAAAAAAAAGGTACTTCTCAGAGTTTTTAGACCCAAAGTTTACTGTGGTACCGAAGTATGTCTATCTAAGGACTGAATGAATTGTATAAATATGCAGTAAATCTGATCAGATCAGATACATGTACTGAGAATACCGAGAACTTTGACCTTTAAAATAAATAAAAAAGACATTGAAGGGACAAAGAAATACAAGCATAAATGTATTTCCATTTCAATGAAAACTAGAATATTTTACATTAACAAACTCTTGTGATTGATAGAAAGATATCATTTATAATTACCTGCAAATTTAAGAACATCCCTTCAGATGACAAGAGATTTTCTACTATGGCACCAAGGTAACCATTCAATGTTTTTGTCAGTTTATCAATACCAGAATCCTGCATTGCACTGTAACGTTCACAAAGTGCAGTAAATCCTGAAATTGTAATCATCCTTTCATTACGTAATAACATGCAAAACTATTACTAGTAAAAAGTATAATTTCATTGGTTTTTAATAAACAGATTCAAATTGGTTGTTAATATGTCAGTCAATGACCCCTACATATCAAAAAGTTCTGTCTGAACTACAAATATCAGATCAAACCCTTAATGTTTTCATTCTTTCAAATACAAATGTATTTTCCCATTTATCATATATATATATAAATATGGGACCTGAAAGTGAGCAAGTTCTGCAAGATGTATATCATCGTCTACCCTTTATGTTTTATAGGTCTTCTTTGGATATTACCTTCTGAAATATTTATTGTTTTGTAAAATTAAAGTTTTCAACACCTAAGAGTCAGATACATGTATATTTGGCAGAACTCAATCATGCTAACTCAGCATTCTTGTTTAGTCATATTGATAAAATTAAGAATGGTATTGATGCATTTTTGTCAAATATTGATGCTTGAAATGAACAAAAAATGCATTTCTAATCAATGCACAATAAGTTTCTAAACATATCAAGGACCAATAGGTTACCTGAAACATCTGCAAACACAAGAACAGTTGAATACTCTGTAGACCATGGTAGCTTCCTGTTGTGATCAGCAAAGGTAACTATGCCAGGAACATGAGGAGTCAGTTTATCAAGCAGTGAATCATCATCTGGATCGGCATTCAATCCTTTTGCTTGACGAATCAACCGTATAATTTTGGGGACTCTCTTCCCTAAAAATATATGTTCCAGAAATATATATTATCACTCAGTGTTTTCCTCAGCTGTGATGCATATATACATGATATATGACATAATTGATTACAATTGCAACCCCTATACTAGTGTTTGTTATAAATATAATAAGCAACCCCTATAGTGTTTGTTGTTAATATAATAAGCAACCCCTATAGTGTTTGTTATAAATATAATAAGCAACCCCTATAGTGTTTGTTATAAATATAATAAGCAACCCCTATAGTGTTTGTTATAAATATAATAAAAGAATGCTAGCATTCCAATGTCCACCGTCGTTGCACATCATGTATCTATTTTGTCCAAGGGCAAAAACTCTTAACACATTTCTTTTTTCTTTGAAACTTTTTCATAAATATCCTACAAGAACTTTTTTTTTGCCTTTTTTGACCAGGCCCGATTTGGTGGTGTTACATCTTACAAAGGCTATCCAAATTATTTTTGCAAAGAATTCAGCTCAAGCCGGTGCTAGGGCCGTCTTAAACTTGTAGTGAGGTGAGAGTGTTTTATATATCCTTTATTTTCTATTTTATCACTTCTTGACAATATGCTCTTTACATCAAAATAACAATGTATATATCAAGTTTATATGTATAGGCCTCACCATAGTCCTATAACATAAGATGCTGGCCAGTAATTTTGTAACTTTGTCCAGTAAGTCAGTTATTTAACGTTATGTTAATGAAATAAATAGACTTACTGACATCACAATGAGTGACAGTAATTATTATTTATTAGACTGATTGAATGAAATAAACAGACTTCAGTGTATGCCATTCACATTTTTTATTCAATATCTAATGTTTTAATGCTGATATTGTTTTTTTCCTGATTTTTTATTAATGTGAATAGCTCAATCGTGTTGATAGTAAAATATAAACAACAAGAATGTGTCCATAGTACACGGATGCCCTACTCGCACTATCATTTTCTATGTTCAGTGGACCTTGAAATTGGTATCAAAACTCTAATTTGGCATTAAAATTAGAAAGATCATATCATAGGGAACAATTTTTTGTGTACTAAGTTTCAAGTTGATTGAACTTCAACTTCATCAAAAACTACCTTGACCATAAACTTTAACCTGAAGCGGGACAGATCGACAGACGAACAAACGAAATGACAAACAAATGAACGAACGCACAGACCAAAAAACATAATGCCCCTCTACTGTCGTAGGTGGGGCAGAAAAATTGGTAAAAGCAAAATTAATTAAAATAAAACAAGAATAAATAAAACAATTGATGATTAATTGTTGTTTGATTAACGTCCAGTGGCAATTATTTCATGCATGTTCAGGACTAGTAATTTAGCCATCTGAGGACCTCTGTCATAGGACTATTCTTACCAAACCATAACCTTTTTAACCCTGTCATTGGGTTTAGAAATAAATTCTTATATTATGTTTTAGGACACTTCTCAAGTTGTTGTCTGTCGCCAGTGTCGGATATGTCATGTTTTAGAGTTATTTCTTAGTCTATACATTTCTGAAAAAAGAAAATCCGAATATGTCTTAATTTGTTTTCCTTTGGTGGAAAACGATACTGTGAAACCTATGTTTTTTTTTCAATACCTGGCATCATTCATTTCTTAGTGCACTTTCTTTCAAAAATCGTCTGCTGTTTAGCAAGGTGAAGGCCAAACTTTTGGGCCGAATCTCTGCTGTGTTTTCAACTAAGGTAAAGTTGAGGTTTTCCAAGTACTTCGTGGACTAAGAACAAAAATATATCAACTTCCGGTTAGCTCAAAATCAAGAAAATACGTACGATTCCACCGCAAGAAATAATTATGGCAGACGACTTTCAGTTTGATCCAGGTCCATTATTTAGCTTCAAGTCCATTTAATGTTCGTTTGTACAATGCATCATGAAATAAAACATGGTGGTCTGGCCATGGACTCTCAAAATATTTGTACCATAAATAAGAATAATTATCCTATTCACATCCTGAATGATCTTTGTAACTATCAATTTTTCAAAATCTAGTTCATCTAGGAATTTCAATGACGTGTATATTGCTCCCTAGTGTCAAGCATCTAAAATATGACAGGTAATACCTAATGAGCTCAGTGCTGCCAAGTCTCACGCAATGTGGGCGAGACACACATTTTCATGCTAGGGGCCTCGGTGGCCGAGTGGTCTAAGTAGTCTAACTACTGTATCACTAGCCAGTCAACACTGTGGTTGTGAGTTTGAATCCTGCATGGAACAGGTGCACTCGACTCCAATCTTAATTGACTAGGATTGTCAGTTTCCCTTCCGAAGGTCATGGTTCTCTCCGGACACTCCAGCTTCCTCCACCAATAAAAACTGACTGCCACCAAATAGCACAAAAGTGTTGAAAGTGGCGTTAAACATCAATCAATCATTTTCATGCTTATTTGGCTACATTTTCCTTTGATCGTTTGTTTTTTTCTCTTTGGTCTTTTTATTTTTTGACAAATCTCGCGCATTTGCTTCATGAAAACTTGACAGCCCTGTGAGCTCCTGAAGGTTCCTAATCCTGATCTTAAAGTCACAACATTTCTCTTGGTACTTCTAGGTTTCCTCCTTAGATTATAAGGTTACTTTTCTGTAATCAGATAAAACACTGAATTCACAGATTTTATGCTCCTCATGTAAGAAATTGCGAGAAATCATATACTCCTTCATGACGTTTTACGAAAAAGAACAAATATCTGAAAAGAAGTTTTCTGCCATCTGGTTGAAGCTTTTACGCATGATAGCTGTACCCACTGTAGACCAAAATTTACCCTTCTTCCATTAATTGTAATTTGAAACCTGTGCTTCTTGATAAGATCCTGATGGTTATTGTTTTTTAAAAGTGGATTTTGCATGTTTGTTTTATTAATTGTCAGTCTATTATATATTTTTTTTGATTTCTAAATGCTTCTTGCATACACCTTATCACTATTAATTCCAATCCAGATAAGTTCTGAAATTAAACAGCTTTTTCATGACATCACAATCCAGTTTAAGCTATCTTGGGTCCATTTAACAATGTATTATGCATAAAAAATTTCAAAGAGACATGTTTACACTTCAAACAAATCATTTTTAAGACTTTAGTTTGTTTTTAACAAATTGAACCATAAAGTATCAAAATTTCAAAATGTTCACTTTCTAAACTTTTCCTCCCTCAGCTCATTACTGATGACTTTTTTTTGTGACACTTGACCCAAACAGAATGTCGAAATGACTGTTTTTTAGGGAAGGAACTAAATATATAGCAATAAGGTGTATTCTCACACTAGATCACTTTACAGGAAGTTTCACTGCTATATTGTAAAAGGTTTTTTCCAGGTTTATATACATGTATAGATATAGTACATGTACACACTACACACACCTAAATCAACTCTTTTTGGAGCTGAAATATGTATATTTACAGTTTGAATTACATTAATTCCATGAAAATGAATATGATTAAACCTGCTTTTGTTTTTTGTCCCTATGGATATTAAACCCACTCAAGCAAGCTCACTTGGTACCACAATCATGACAATGTAGACCAATGTAAAATGCTAATAAAATATAACATGTTTAAACCCCAAGGGTGACTGGGGAAACGAATTATGGTCAATAGGTTTTCTTCAGCTGGGCATTAAAACCTTGGCTGAAGTCAGGCGTCCGTTTGGCTGTGCAGGATGTACAAGTTCACAGCAGCTGAGCTAAATGCAGCCACATCATGATCCAGTGGCAGTCCAGATTTCCCCTACCTTCATCCCAGATGGCCTCTATTACACTGTTCCTTTGGTATCCTTTCGCCTTTTACAGGACCTACCTTTTTTAAATTGTTTTTGTCCTGAACACTGGATGTTAGGCAACCAACAATCAATCAATCAACCAACATGTTCAAAATCTTAAAACAATATTTAATCAGCTCTGGATTGTATTTTCAATGATTTCAAAACAATGTAGGCCCCAGAGTCAAACTGTATTTATATTAATAAAAACCTCGCAATAATTGCTACAGTAACTTTTTTTTTAAATTAGGTTTTGAATAAATTCCATATTTACACAATACATTGGTACTAATGTATGCCATGAACATGTTGGCATTTTTGTTTTTCTACATATACTTATGGTGCTTCTGATTAAATATAAGTTTTCTAACTTGAAACACAACATATCTGTTTCTAGGCTTTAAAAATGCAAGGTTGCTGTATTAGCTTTTACATTTGTAGATTTGTTTACATAAAATCCTAAATGTGTAACTACAAATTTTTAATTACAGAATTGAATTATGATGAAGCTACTCTTGAGCAACAAAGACAAATAGAAAAAGATGTAAGTTATTGTATTGGACTTATTGTAGGAAATTGAATGATGAATTATTTGTAGGAAGTATTCAACACTTGATATTCACATAAGCATCAACAGATAGTGGAATGCCAATAGACAAGTTTTTGGTGTATTGTATTAAATAGGTCATTTGTAATGTAGTTTTTTTAATCCTTGACAGTCTTCCAGTGATTTTCAAGTTGATAAATGAAAGCATAATGTATATCAATAAAATGAGATGTGTGGTATACATCAATAAGACAGACATCCCAAAGAGTATTTAGAAGTCAACATAGGCCTTCAACAATGGACAATAATGAGATAATGACAGAACAAATATCTTCAACAATGGACAAATGAAATAATAAAGAAAAAAATAAAGCCAAGAAATCATTTAAATTTTAATTAAAGTGATAAAAGTTATTGGCATAGGAGAAACACCAATACAAACATCTACAACAATTTGCTTTGTTTCAGAACTACTTTCATATTTTATATAGTGGTATCTTTGCTAACATACATGTAAGATTGAACTGTTATTCAGCCTCATTTGCACTATAGAGCAAAAAGTTATTTCAATAGAATAATGTTATTTATTTATTATTACCTTGCAACTGATTAAGTGACAATAAGTAATCAATATTTTACATACATGTATGCATGCCTAGAGAAATTACTTTCATACTACAATTTTTAGTTAAACATGCCTTTTCAAGGGTTAATTTTGATTTACATCCAAATAAAGTGTTCGATTACACTGAAATCGTTTATATTGTTGTTTCCAATATGTCATGATTGCTGTATGAACCCTCTTCAAAGTTATAGTTAAGACCAAAACCAATAAGCCAAATCCATCAAAGCAGAAGAGGTGGGGGGGGGAGTTGTGAATATTTGTAATTCTGCTACTTTAACAAAAAAATCATGTCAATACAAGTTAAATTGAAGTTTACATAAAAGACATTTTGAGGAACATGTTGCAGTAATGAAAGGACAGTGAGACATGTTGATTTTTTTGAAAATTAAGGCATTTTTTTTAATTCATGAAAGAAGAACTCAATGTGTGTTTTTTTTTCTTAAATGTTTTGTAGATAGCAGACGCACAGCCTTTGATTAGTGACAGAATTGGGCTTGATCAAATTATAAAAGAATACTCTGCTGGTGAAGATCAAGTTTTTGTCAGAAAAATTGAGGTAGATTGATGATTGTTATATAAAAACATATTAATCCAAAAAATAGGGAAAAAAATATTCACAAAAAGTCTCTTTACCCAGCACTTATACCCAACTTTTTGAATTTGAAAATATATCAATGTAGTTCCAAAATTATACTCAATAATTTACTAAGTGAATGAATCTAAGTTTTGAATATTTTTATAACTAAATAAGTTTTATTTTCACTTTTTTGACATGATGAAAGGAAAAGAAGGTGTAACTTTAAAGTCTAAACTGATTTTATTGAACATGTCAGTCGTACAAAAACAGGGGAAAGTGATATATATAAGTTGTTGAAAATTAGATAGATATATATTATGTAACTTGAAGTTGTCTGAAAGGCACTCAATTACCAAAAGATGAGGTCCAACCCTCTGGCTGTAGTTATCAGATTCTATGAGAACATTGTCCTATTTACATTTCCATTACATGTCATATTATAATTTTTCTATATATTTCTCAGCAAATATAGTAGTGTTGTCAACGGTTAACCAGGGCAGAATAACAAATACCAAAATCATTAACTGGTTAATCAGACCTTTTTTCAATTTAATAGTTTTGATATAGATGTGTATTGAAGTCATAAAAACATTACTTAATATATTTCAACATGATCATCTTGGTACTTAATGAAAACAATTATCCAGTTATTATACCCCACAAAGTTGCGGAGGGTATAATGTTTTTGACCCGTCCATATGTCCGTCCGCCCGTCAGTCTGTCAGTCAGTTAGTCCTGTTCTTGTCATCGCAACTCCTCTAAAACCACACAACAGAATTTCATGAAACTTTGTAGATAATAAGGACATACTATGTAGATGTGCATATCGACAGGAAATTATGATTCAATTTTTTTTCTAGGAGTTATGCCCCTTTGAACTTATTGGCCTCAATATACTACTGCAACAGTTTGTCATCGCAACTTCTCTGAATTTACACAACAGAATTTCATGAAACTTTGTAGTTAATGAGGACATAATATGTAAATGTGCATATCCACAAGAAAATTTTTATCAGTTGACTTTTGTAGAGTTATGAGTCTTTGAACTTAGGAATCTGGTGAGATTTTGTTTGTCCAGTGACAATGTGGGGGGTGGGGTATGTGAGCGTGCTCACAAAGGTTCTTTAATTTAATTAACAATGAATACATTAATTAAAATTTTACCAAGTTAATTAGCATGTTGTCTAGTATTAGCTTTGGACAAAATCTTATGTAAACATAATTTGTATAGGTGTGTGAAAAACATACATTGAACAGTTGTAAGCGATTTTGTTGTTGCAGACATTTCTGTGATTGGTTGATTGATTTATTGTTGTTTGCGTAATGTTCAGTGGAAAATCTTTTATGCATTTTCAGGATGAGAACAAATTAACAATTAATGCAATAGGTAGGTCCTGTAACAGGAATCGACCAGCATGGATGGTCAGAGATTTGGAATGCTACTGGGAAAAAGGGTATATTTGATAGGAAAAGAAATAAGGCGTTGAAACAGGTCACCCCTTAAAGAGCTGCTGCATGGGTTATTATTGTGAGAAGAGCGTGACACTTTCTCTACATGAGGCATCAGATTAAACGTCCCCATCCTGACCAGATTTGACTGCGAATTCATACATTCCAAACAGCCAAAGGACATTCAACTTATGCAAATGATTTGCTGTAGGTTAGAAGGAGACAAAAAGCTTCCACATTTCTTCACCATAGTCACCTTAGGGTTCATTTTCTTTGCACATTAACTTTCATACCAGTTAATCGATCGAAAGATTATTCGAGTAACTGGTTAGGTAAAAATGTTCAATTTGACAATACTAAAATATAGGTTATTCATTTAGGCAACACTAAAATATTGTTTGAAAATAATCATTTATATATCCATAATTTTATTCAAATTTTAATTTGCAATTATTTTTCATCTAATGAATCAAATCAAATAGATGTTTATATCTTAAAAAATTGGTAAGAAAATTCAGAAAAATTGAGGCAATAAAGAAGAAAATAATTCTATGTGATATTAAGGAGGAAACAAGTCCCAAGGATATAATTGATTTGATGTGGCCATAACTAGATATTTGGAAATTATTAGGTGTGCCTTGACATCCTGTTGCTGTTTCATAGTAGAATGCTAAATAATTTTTAGTAGATTTCAACATCAGTTTATGTCCCTTGAATCCAAGGGCAGATAACTGCTGTATCAGACAGAGTTCTTTTTTATGCCCCCACCCTAGCGGAGGGGGCAGTAAGTTTTACCCTTGTCCGTCTGTACGTCCATTTATAAATGGAAAAATTGCAAAATTTTAGTTTCCGTACTCTAACTTAAGTTTGCCTCTACCAAATGTTATGAAACTTATACACAATGTTTATTACCACAAAATACAGATCATGTTTGAATTTTGGTGGGGTCACTTTAACCATTCACAAGTTTTGCCCTTTATAAATGGAAAACAATGCAAAATTTTTAGTTTCCGTTCTCTAACTTAAGTTGCCTCAACCAAATGTTATGAAACTTATACACAATGCTTTTTACCACAAAATACAGATCAGGTTGAATTTTGGTGGCATCACTTTAATCATTATCGAGTTATGCCCCTTTAAAAATCGAAAAATTACAAAATTTTTAGTTTCCATTCTGTAACTTAAGTTTGTCCTAACCAAACATTTTGAGACCTATACACAATACCTATTACCACAAAACTCAGATCAAGTACAAATTTGGGTAGCGTCACTTTTATAGTTCTTGAGTTATGTCCCTTTATAATGTTGTATGCAAGCAGGGGCATCATCTGTGTCCATGGGGACACATTCTCCATTTATTTTTTAATTGTTTAACATTCCTTTTTCTCTAGGAAATGAAGTCGACATATAAATGTGTTAGAAAAACTAGAGCAGATGGAAACTGTTTCTTTCGAGCATATGGCTATGCCTGCTTTGAAAATTTCTTGTCAGATAAAGCAGATTACAAAAGGTTGGTTTGGTTCAAATGATGTGTTCAGCATGACTTTGTCAGATTGGGATAAGCAAAACCATTTAAAAAATTATCTTAGTAGTCACTCAGTACATTACAGAATTTTAAATAATTTCCTGCCAAGCTTGTAAACACGGGACCAATAGCTTAATTGGCACAATTGGCACACACATTGATTGCATTATTCATGTTTAAGTTAAAATGTATATATAAATGTACACTTTGGAGTTAAAACAATTTTAAAATTCTACTTTTGACAGGTATAATAGAACAAACTCTTTAAATTGAGGGGTTATTTTTTTAGGTAAAATCCTAATCTGTTGTTAAACTTTGGTAAAATGTTTGATGGAAATAATGAACAGAATAGAGAATTTTGAAAGTTTCAATTTACATGTTTCTTATTAAATGCAAGAATTTTCTTATCTAATTCCTTGTATGGATGCATGTCTAACCTAAACAAAATAAGATGAAAAGATATCAAAAATTGTACATATAGTTAACTGGTTAATTAATATTTTATTGTAGATTCCATGAGGTTTGTGATAAAACAAAAGATGATTTGATCAAGCTTGGTTTTCCTCAGTTTACAATAGAAGACTTTCATAATAATGTAAGTTCTGAAGAAAAAAACTGAAAAATTAAAGCATCCATACCAAGCCGAAACCTCCTTGTAACCTAAAGACACTGTTGATTTTTTTTTGTGTTGTTGGGTGTTTGATGTTTCATTGCCATTTTCCAAACAAGTCATTTGTTTATATTTATCTACATCATAAAAAGAAAACATGTAATGTACAACTTGAACAGTACAGCTCTACAAGCAATATTAACACTAACTCAAACAAAAATAAAAGTGAGCACAGGATTTGGAAAAGCAGTGTCAAAATTTGATTGGTACAGGTAGCCATTGCTGTTGGTTTGATGCATCCACACAAGAAAACATAGCATTAGAGGCAATATTTTCCTTTTTTCTATTCACAATTGTATTGCATAAAATGAGTTTTTTTATTTTCTTGTAGACATTTCATTAATATTTAATGTTTTTTGTACTTAAGTTTATGGAAGCAGTTGGCAAACTAGAAACCATCGATCAAGAAGAATTAATATCCATGTTTAATGACCAAGGTCTCTCAGATTATCTGGTGGTGTATCTAAGGTACAGTGTATCTTTTTTTTTTTTTCATTACAGAAATTAGGCATTACTTTTTATCAGTGGCAATTTTTATTAAAGAAAAAGGTCTGCCAATGACTGATTATCTCATGAAAAGAAAATAAAAGTATAAGCTTTGCTTTTTATGAAAAAAAAATTCTTTGAAAGAACGTTGATGAGTGGATTGCAATTTTTCATTATTTATGAAAAATATTGGTTTATAGGTATAATATTCAAAGTTTAAGTCTTTGTGCATCAGATGAATAAGAAATTTGTTTTTGGTTAGGTAGTAAAATTTGGTTTTTGATATACTGGTACTTTGAAATGAAACATTGCTGACAAGTTGCCATACAATGACCTTTGTCATGTAATCACAAAGAATACGAGAAAAATATTGTATTGCATTGTAACATGTCTCTTTAAAGGGGAACAGACGCTCTCTTGTACCTTATCCAGAATTTCTGTGATTGATCCATTTGTAATATATATATATAAAATATATGCACAGGCAACCTGAAAAACTGATGGGTCTACAGAAATAAGACTGTTATCTGTCTGTGTATATTTCCTGAGCAACTCTTCCTAAAACACAAATTTTTCACAGTTGTAAAACATAATATGAGAATGTGAATATAATCCAACATGTTAAAGGAGAGATAATCTAAAATAATTCCTTTAATATACTAGTAGTATTGCAGAGCAAGGAGGTATCTTCTTGTGTTTCCACTATCTTGTTTGTTCATTAAAAGTTCTAGTTCGTTTGGTAATTGAATACATTCCAACTTACAAGAAAATGTAGACTTAGTTTGACATTTCAAGAATATCAGAATTAGTATATTGCTTTAAGATGAATTGTAATTTAACTTTACTAACCATTTATAGAATTGAAGGTAAGATGTACTGTAAAATAAAATATAGTGGAAAGCAATTTGGTTCTTTATTGTAAATATCTAGCTCTTCTATAGTTTTCTCTTATTTTGTCTTATGTACAACAGGTTGGTGGTGTCTGGTCTGTTACAAAAGGAACATGAATTTTATGCTAATTTTATAGAAGGTTATGCCACAGTCAAAGATTTTTGTGGTCATGTAAGTATTGTTAATTACGCTCTAAATAATTTATATTAGTACCTGCCATAAAAGATGAAATTATTGGTAACACCCTTTTTTCAATCAAAATTTCCATACTGTGAAAATCAAAGACAGAAAAAAAAGTACTATCAAAACATATGAAATGGTGCAACCGAGTGATAAGATGGGGATTTTTTGTCAAAGAGGGAAAGTTTGATCATATTTTAATGTCCAACAGCAAGTATTACATCCATATTACAGCTCTTTTCATAATGCTATCAAGACAAAGGTTTGTTTGGCTTGTTTGTTTTGTTTGTATAAATGTTTGCTCAATCATTGTAATTAAGATTGACATCTGAAAACAACATAAAAAGGCGGATTTAAACTTGTATACATTATATTTAAATTTGATTGGACATTATCAGATAATCAAATTTACCTATACACAGGTTTAACTCTGCCTACTTATATTGTTTGCAGATGTCAATCTTAATTACAATGATTGAGCAAACATTTATACAAACAAAGCAAGCAAGTAAAACAAACCTTTGTCTTGCTAGCATTATGAAAAGAGCTATAAGTACCATGACATGAATATAAAATCTTTTATAAAGACCTTTACATTCTAATTTTAACATACAACCTTATATTATCACAGTGGATTTTCAATGGTATATTTTAAACTGCTTATAAATTTAATGTTGTAAATTTTTCAAACTGCACTTTGAAATCAGTCAAATATAATTCAGTGTTTATTGTTTTCCAGGAAGTTGAACCAATGGGAAAAGAGAGTGATCACATACACATAACAGCTCTAACACAAGCACTAGGGGTACCAGTACAAGTTCTATATATGGATCATAGTGAAGGAAGTAAATGTAATCTGCACGTCTTTCCAGAAGACTCTAAACCTTCCATTACTTTATTATACAGACCTGGACATTATGACGTGTTATATTCATGACAAGACAACATTTATTTTGCATAATATGATGTTTATTGTCTTCTTTTTGTTCATTACTTTTTAACAAATGTATAAAACTTTATAAAGATTCAAATTTCTTACAATGTAAAGTTGTGTATTTGTTCCTGGAAGGTAATCTGTTGTAGTTATATACACTGTGCCAACAGGACTGCCACAATGTTTCTGAAGAATCTGTTCAAATTCTGCTCAGGAAAGTACCGTAAAAAATTGCTATGACAATGAACATATAATTTTAGGTGTTTGTCCTGTTATTTGATGGAGAAGGGCAGTTTTAAAGCTGTCACATATTAAAATAGATATTCATTCACAAAGGAAATAAAGCAAAAGCTCTGATAGAATTTTTTAAATACTACGGATGGTAATGTAGATTGTTTGACAATTTGTAACTTTTTTCTGGCTCAACGTTTCTTAGAACTACACTACATCCATATACAAGAAACCACCTGGTTGATCTCATGGTGGTGTGATCACCTTGAGTGCAGGAGGTCATAGGTTTAAAAACGAAAGACTTTGAAAAAGTTATTTGCTACTTCTCCACTTAGCACAAAACATTTAGAAGTAAGAGGCTTGCAATTAGAATAATGTATATGGGTTCTGTGACGTGTTATCTTGCGAACTATCACGTTTAAAAACTGGCTCAGCATGTGGATCTAATACAAAGCAGGGTTTATATTCATATTATCATTTTCTTGTCCTAAATATGCATTTAATATGCCGCTGGACGTTAAAGATATCCTTCGAAACATCAAATGCAAGAATACTATTTTTGATTCTTGCAATCTGCCATTAATATTTATTACTGCATTAACATTTTTGATAAAGAAAGAAATCGTTTTATATCCTGCACGAAAGGAAAAAGACGTAAAGTTTTCCTCATGTCATTGATTTCTGAATAATGACCAAAGGGACTACTTCACAATGTCATAAATGAAAATATCACTTTATAAATTTTATGCGTCCAAAGCACTTTTCTGGATTCACCTTCATCAGGAATGCTCAATTATAAACTTCAATAATGAAGAAAAAAAAATATGAAGCTGCCCACACTCAGTCATTTTGGGGCCTTTTATAGCTTGCTGTTCTGTGTGAGCCAAGGCTCTGTTTTGAAGGCCCTTATTTGACCTATAATTATTAACTTTTTATACATTGTGAGAGTTGTCTCATTGGCACTCATACCACATCTTAATAATATTATACAGTTACTTTGAAATTTTTAGTACCTGTTCATTTTTCTGACTAGGTATGCTTATAAAAAAGTCCTCTCAATACAGAAATAAAAAGAATTGGCATAATTGCCAATTAACAATAATTTATTAGAGACCAAAGTACAAGGATGTAGTAGTCCATTTATATATGAATAAAGATATTTTTACCCTTTTAGTGTGATTGTATGATAAGATATACATTAAAATTGAAAGCAAAATGAATAAGATTAATTTTTGTATGTGGCAAGTATTACATGAAAATCAGGATTAGAATAGTTAAAACAGTAAGTCAAATAGGTATGTTCAATTGAATTGGATCATCAAAGTTAATATTTTGGATATTTGGACTGCCTCTAGAGAAAAGGTAGCACAAAAATATAACCTTGCAAAAACGAAGTAAGAAACGTATAACTTTTTCCAGGTGTATGGAAGGAAATAGGCAAATAATTGCAAGACCAGGAGATGTGCGATATTAGTCAATGAGGCAGCAACCCAGTGTCACAAATAATCAAGACAGTTGGAGGTTAATTATAGACAGATGTCAAGCTTCTAATTGTGCAAAGGGGACCTCAGTTCGGAGTGAACTAAGTAGTCAAACTACTGTATCACTACACTGTCAACACTGAGGTTGTGAGTTCATATCCCACATGTGGCAGGTGCACTAGACTCCAATCTTAATTGACTAGGAGTGTCAGTTTTCCTACCAAAGGTCAGTGGTTATCTCCTGGCACTCCAGCTTCCTCCAACAATAAAAACTGACTGCCACAAAATAGCACAATAGTGTTTGTTGAGAAAGGCGTTAAACACAAATCAATCAATCAATTGTGCAGACTGAAAATAAGTTCTAAAATCTATCAAAGATCTGTCATCAACAAATTCTATAAATACCATAGCATTTAACACTTAGTTGTGACTGTCGGACTAAAGTGTATAATCCTGATGATTATAAGTGTGGCCTTCATATGATATTTTGGAAACTTGTTCTTTTACCTGTATTGTTCTGTAGATAACTGTATGTTGTCTGTTGAATACTGTACAAAGGTATACAGATAATTGTTACGTTCCTTAGAGGGCTGCTGTGTTGCCTGTACAGGTCTGTTGGTTGGTGTTATTTTGCCTTCTATTTCTGTTGGTTGGTGTTGTTTTGCCTTCTATTTCTGTTGATTGGTGTTGTTATTGTCTTAAAGTACTGTTAATTAATGTTGCATTGCCTTATATTTCTGTTGATTGGTGTTGTATTGCCTTATATTTCTGTTGGTTGGTGTTTTGCCTGAAATTTCTGTTAGTATTGCATTGCCTTATATTTCTTTTGATTGGTGTTGTTTTGCCTCTTAGTAATGTTGATTGGTGTTGTATTTCATTATAGTAAATGTTGATTGGTGTTGTATTGCCTTATATTTCTGTTGATTGGTGTTGTATTGCCTTATATTTCTGTTGATTGGTGTTGTATTGCCTTATATTTCTGTTGGTTGGTGTTGTATTGCCTTATATTTCTGTTGATTGGTGTTGTATTGCCTTATATTTCTGTTGATTGGTGTTGTATTGCCTTATATTTCTGTTGGTTGGTGTTGTATTGCCTTATATTTCTGTTGGTTGGTGTTGTTTTGCCTTATATTTCTGTTGGTTGGTGTTGTATTGCCTTATATTTCTGTTGGTGGGTGTTGTTTTGCCTTATATTTCTGTTGGTTTGTGTTGTATTGCCTGATATCTCTGTTGATTGGTGTTATATTGCCTTATATTTCTGTTGGTTGGTGTTGTATTGCCTTATATTTCTGTTGGTTGGTGATTTGCCTTTTATTTCTGTTAAATAGTGTTACTTGGCCTTATATTTCTTTTGATTATATTTATGTTGGTTGTTGTTGTTATGTCTTAACCCTCTTGCTGCCGAGTTTTTTTTCTTGTTTTGTCGCGCCAAAATTGGCTCGAGGTTCCGTAATTGTGATGTTGCAAAACTTGTGCTTCAGAGAAGAACGGCGATATCTCGCCGTCTATAACCTTTCCCGCGTTAACGTACCCGTTATACGGAGAAGTGATTTTTCATATAAATTAAGTCATGTTAATGAGATCTGCTGCAAACTTTTATTTAATATTAATTAAATATGCACAACTCAAATTACCTGTAAGATGCAAGTTTTTTTTCTAAAAAAAACAACAGAAAATTAAGATCTACATGGCTAATTGCACGAAAGCTTTAATTGATTTTCATGAAACAAGTTAAATATATACAACACAAATACTACTACACAACTGTTGTTATTGTTATTGTATTTATATTAAAAATTAAATTAGAATAAGATAAAAATTAGGTAATCATATATATATAACTGTTATCATTATCTTTTAAACCTAACAGTTATTCCTCATAATGTACAACAGAATGGTATCTCCTAAAATGTCCCAAACATAATCCAACCATACAAGTTGGACACCATGTCCTGACACGAGCATCACACACACGACATTTTTTCCTCCTGCCGCCAATGACTCTCTCTATAAAATGTCTGCCTTGTAGTCGTGCCGGGGGGTTCTGTGGCGGTCTGCCTAATCTCCGTTCGTTATGAACAACTTGGATTAGTGATCTACATATTTCCGTAACAAAGTCTAGCCTTTCCATTTTTCTGAGGATATTACTATTTTTTTTTATAGCAAATGTATGCGTTCACTGTAATAAATTGAAAGAGAATGCGTAATTATACGGAAGCGTATTAGCGCCACACATTTTTTTTTTCCCCTATCTTTGCGTTATAACGCAAACATTTGCGTTATAACGCAAACATTTGCGATATAACGCAAACATTTTGCGTTATAACTCAAACATTTGCGTTATAACGCAAACCTTTGCGATATAACGCAAACCTTTGCGTTATAACGCAAACCTTTTGCGTTATAACGCAAACCTTTGCGTTGTAACGCAAACCTTTGCGATATAACGCAAACCTTTGCGTTAAACGCAAACCTTTTGCGTTATAACGCAAACCTTTGCGTTATAACGCAAACATTTTGATTTCAATTATTCATTAAGTTTTGTATATGCCCGTCTGTCATTAAACTTCTGTTGTGATTTAGTTAAGAAAAGAACCATAAATACAAGGAAAAGTCATTATAATAAATATGCATAGGAATCAGAAAAGTATATAATTTAACAAGAAAATAGATATGTTATAGGCATATTTTATTTGAAAGGCCAACATTTTTAAAATTTTGATGAAGTAGATAAGAGCAAAATAATGTCATACAATTGTAAAACTGTCAAGGCAAATAGACAAAATGGTCTTTCTGCTGTAAAATGAATAATTAAGAAAGATTTTTTATTTTTAATTTTGATGTAAGAAATCTTTTTTTTAAATCTCAGAATATGATAAAGATTCTTTGATAAAAGTCATGAAATTTTCAATCTAGAGTGGTAACTTGGTAGCAATTTAAATGGAGAGAACATACTTTTATTAATAAAACATCTTCATTTTATTCATTTATTACAAAAGGGTAGTTAACTAACCTTACACAATCCTCAAAGGTGAGCTTACTTTGGAAGTATATTTATATTCGGCTATAGCTATATTAGCAGAGTTGTTTTTTTTTCTTTCTTCGGTATAACTTTAATTTACTTAATTTTCATTGTAATATATGTATATATATTATCATGTATATCATTTTGGGGCATTTTATAGCTTAATGTTCGGTGTGAGCCAATGCTCCGTGTTGAAGACCGCACTTTGAATTATAATGGTTTACTTTTACAAATTATGACTTAGATGGAGAGTTTTCTCATCGGCACTCATACCACATATTCTCATATCTATTATCCTGCTCATTATTAGTTAAATAGTAAAGCATTT
This sequence comes from Mytilus coruscus, assembly GCA_017311375.1. Lineage (NCBI taxonomy): Eukaryota > Metazoa > Mollusca > Bivalvia > Mytilida > Mytilidae > Mytilus > Mytilus coruscus. Next base: position 31,810,083 of record CM029599.1, read on the forward strand.
TACTTTGCAATGAGTACAAAGAAGATAAATTTTAATATATGCAGCCTCCTCCATTAATAACTGCTGCTTCCTTTGAATCTTAAATAAGAAATAAGATAAAACAAATGTTTGCGTTATTTCGCAAAGGTTTGCGTTATATCGCAAAGGTTTGCGTTTAACGCAAATGTTTGCGTTACAACGCAAAGGTTTGCGTTATAACGCAAAAGGTTTGCGTTATAACGCAAAGGTATAAACGCAAAGATAGGGAAAAAAAAAAAATGTGTGGCGCTAATACGCTTCCGTATAATTATCCATCCTGAGATTCGGCTTTCCTCATTTACCTTTACATCTAAAGCCGATTATGATCTATAAAGTAGCAGTAACTTTTGAACCACAGTCAGATTTTTTATTTACAGATATATTTTATTTATAATCGTGCAAGATATTGACATATTAAGTCACCGCATTTTAAAAAATTTATCCGTAAATTTTTTTTTTGTTAAATCTGTAAAAAAAATAAAAGTTTCCGATAGTATTTTAATCTTGGTCATTTATTCTTCTTTATAAAAATTATGAAATTAAACGACTATCCATGTCGAACTGATTTCAAATTTTTAATGGAGGTGGGGGGATACTCTTTATCAATTACTGTACTTATTGTAGATTTATCTAAGTGCGTTATAAACGTGAATAATGTGATTCTATTGGTGTATGTCTTGTGCTTTCTTAAACGCATTTATTTTATTCTGTATTATTTATACTATATACTTGTTAATGCGCTATACCAAGTCAAAAATCACGTGTGTGTTGTAGATTGACTGGGGCTGTCCTCTGGATTGATACATTCTCTCTACATCGATAAAATGGGAGACTATTTACAAATTAGAGAACGAAATAAGCTGGGTTGTACACTTCAAGGGCATTAAATGAGGTTATTTGAAGCAGTCATTGAAAAACAAAATCAAACACTGACCTTCTGCTGTTGCCAGTAAATTGATAAGAACCTTTTTCCACATTTTCAAAATGTTTCAGAAGTATATTCTGATATCAGTTGATCACCAAGATCGACACCTCCCATTGTTCTGTTATAAACAGAGACAACTTGGGGCCCATTGTTCTGTTATAAACAGAGACAACTTGGGGCACTTCATTGTCTTGTCCTCTGCTATTTGCATGATTTTCCATTCTTTAAAACAAAGGTTATACCAATTTTGAATGAGTTATCAATAAGTCAGAAATGGATTGCAAATGATATGTACTACATGTAGGTGATAGACGTGTGTAGATTGTGTCAACTTCATTCGTAATTTCTCTTTTTTTCTTTTTTTTTTTTTTATGTTAAATTAAAAAATAAAAATAATTTGATATATATCTCCCGGAAAAAAGGTAGTCTCATGGCATTGTTTCTGTAATACGTTATAAAAGTATTGTGTATCAATAGACATAAGAAATTGATAGTACTTCATTTTGTATGTAACTAAGTAATACTTGTGCATATAGAAGCTGACCTGGGTAAAGCAAGTGTACTAAAAAGATTAACTGCTCTGCGGTCTGACCAATGTACAGCAATTAGAGATCCTTGCATCAATACTTTAGTACTTCCCTTGGGAAGTTTTAGGTTGCGATAAGATCTCGGCATTCCCCGTCTCCTTACACATACTGTTCCAGTAGAGTATGTGTTCAGATCCAACAAATCATGACAAATCTTTGGGCTCGTGAAGAAATTGTCGAAAGTAACGTGATGGTGTTTCTCCAAATGTGGCTGTAATTAGTTCATTTAAGTATGGTATCCTAGTCCGTTTGGATATTGCACTACATTCTGTGACTTAAATTACAAATGCTTATTATGCTTATGTTCTTTTTATTAGAAAGAAAACAGATTTATAAGGCATATAAGGTACAGAAGTTCTTTAGACGTAACCCGTTAATGTGATCATCTCAAATAGGACTAAATGATTCGATTAATAAAACAATATTAAACAAGACGAACCCTTATTTAAAAAAAGATAGATACAGATGATCAAGTCAATGACAATTTTTCTTTAAACAGAAATAACATTGAATTCCATTTAATTAATGACTGAGTGAACATTACACGTACTTGATACACAATGCCTTCAGTTATTAAATTACAAGTATTACAAATTGTAAGTTTTTAACTTCTTTTAAGTTTTTATGTTTCACGTGTAGTGTTTTGTGAACATTTTTATTTTTGTGTCATCTTTCAGTTTCTTGTTTGCGATTACTTTATTAGTTTATCTTTGAATGTCTCGCCTCTTTTTTCAGCAGACTCAACTATTGACGGGTTTGCTAGAACTTCAAAAGATTACGATTTCTACTTTATAGTCCCTGAAGTATTTTTTAGAAATACAACAAATACACTAACATTTTCGTGTTTTTAATTCATTAAATATTTGTACCTGTCTGCCTTTGTACACCACTATTTGATGGGTGTAACCGGTGTCTGATTCGGATAGAGTCCAAAGTTTGATGCCCCATCGATGTGTCTTTTTGTTGGCCATGTATTGCACCATATGATGACGACCTTTGAATCCTACCATCCTTTCGTCCACTGTTATATCTCTTGCTAATCTAAATATAGAGATATACGGTAACGGATTCACACATAATAAAAAAAAAAACTGTCAGCACATTTGAAAACAGTTTTGTAGAGTGTTTCGCCATAAATTGTAATCTGTGTTGTAACCATATAAAAAATATTTTGATTTACCTTAAATGCAAAGAGTTGTTTTTCTATTGTTAAATACAGTACAGTTGTCCCATTATGACAATCTAGGACAAATGAGTCAAGTTAGAGTACAATTGAAAGCGAACAGTTCTAGTTTTCATCCAGCTTTGAAAAAACTTGGTAAATTTTTATTTAAATCTATATTTATATTTCTGTTAATTTTCCGGCCGGGTCATAATTAGGATGGTCTCTGGCCGGATTGTGTTCATTGTTATTTGCATGTAAGAACTTCAGTATCAATTGAAATCTGTTTCGACTCATTGCATTAGCAAATGCTGGAGTACTTAACAGACAGTTGGTACTCCAGTATGATTCTATGCTTGGTTTTTTTTATTATGCCCATGAGAAGCAATAGGCCAATAAATGTTCTCATTTCTACTAAAGTAACATTGGTCCACTGTCTGCTTCTGGAATTCGGGGGCAGATTGTGAACGGGATGTTGCTGGAAAAATTGTAAGTAATTCAAATAAACTTGTTACACCATTGGATAACTGATTTTCAGAATAATCTATAGGTTGGGGGTTTATGATATTTCTTTTGATTGGACCAACTGAACCATCTGTGATAAAGTCATAGATATGATCTCTTACATAATTTTGCTGGTCAAAAACAGGAATCCAAGGAACTCGTCTGCCCTCGGAAAACTGCAAATCATCATCATCACTGAACACATCTTCGTCATCCGTTAAAATTTCTCCGTCAATGTCCGAGCCGCTGTCTTCTGACCTAGACGCCATTATTGGAGAATGATGACGTCATCTATAATTTTGTCGGGAAACCGTTTAAGCCCATTAGAATTACAGATATTTTTTAGTTTAGATGTTTTCATTCTTTTGATTCAATTATTATATGGATATGAAAATGAGGTAGCCGGTACCAAAAGGATCACCAAACATCACAAGTCGAACCAAACGGCTTGCCTATGTCTTACCGTAATATATATTATTTATCCATTCTTTATTCAGACGTCGCGCAAATAAATTAATCAGTCCTTTTATATGAATCAAGTTTGTATCATGAATAGGTTACTCCTAAGCAAGAGGGATAACATACAATGCAATAGATATTTGCGAAAATAAAGGAATAACAGAGTAAATATATGAACATATTTTTATATTAAAATTATATTAAAAATGCCGCAAAATGTTATATGTATCTAAACGAACAGTTGATTCCATAAGTTCAGCATACAAATGACTACAGTTTCTGTTAACTTCGCCGCTCATTTTCTTCTGAACAGTTATTCTAAGTACCAAAAACTGCCTTTGATTTAGTTTACTTCATTCCCGCCATAATTATCTTTTCGCGCCGTCTTTGGACGTCTTCGGTGCCCGTCTATATTGTGACGTTAACAATAGACCATTGACGTTCTACTCAATCAACAAGTTTTGTGTGTAGAAGCCATAAATGTCCCTTTGACAGCAAGAGGGTTAAAGTACTGTTAATTAATGTTGCATTGCCTTATATTTCTATTGATTGGTGTTGTATTGCCTTATTTTTCTGTTGGTTGGTGTTTTGCCTTATATTTCTGTTAATTAGTGTTGCATTGCCTTATATTTCTTTTGGTTTGTGTTGTTTTGCCTTATATTGCTGTTGGTTGGAGTTGTTATTGTCTTAAAGTACTATTAATTAATGTTGCACTGCCTGATATCTCTGTTGATTGGTGTTGTATTGCCTTATATTTCTGTTAATTAATGTTGCATTGCCTTATATTTCTTTTGGTTTGTGTTGTTTTGCCTTATATTGCTGTTGGTTGGAGTTGTTATTGTCTTAAAGTACTATTAATTAATGTTGCACTGCCTGATATCTCTGTTGATTGGTGTTGTATTGCCTTATATTTCTGTTAATTAGTGTTGCATTGCCTTATATTTCTTTTGGTTTGTGTTGTTTTGCCTTTTATTTCTGTTGGTTGGTGTTGTTATTGTCTAAAAGTACTGTTGATTAATGTTGCACTGCCTGATATTTCTTTTGGTTCGCCGGGGACACAATTTCGCCGTTTTATGATTTTGAGGTGTAAAAACTTCACAGGATGGCTGAAATGGAAGAAATATGCCGGTAAATTATATTTTTATAACAAATATGATTATTTTTTAAACCTAGACAAAATTTCGACACTTACCACAAAGGACCGGAAAACGGACAACGATTTTCGGCCAATTTCCTGAATGAAAAACACGATTTCAAAGAAGTATTTCTTAGTAATTCTTTGACTGATTGCCCTAAATTTCAGTTCTTTACACCTTTGAAATGTCTGCTATTCATCTATAATGAAATTGATTTGATAAATATTGTTTAAAGCTGCAGTTATTTGGTTTTAAATAGATGTGTAAAAACGGCGAATATGTGTCCCCCAATGACAAAACATCAGGAAATTTCAAATAGCCTTTAATCTAACTTTTCAGATGATTTTTTTCAAAGAAACACGTTTTCAAGCTAGGAATATTTTGCTTTTGATGTTATCTTCATATAGAAATATCAGTATACTTCAAAAACATAAAGACCTGAACATAAACTGCAGAAAACATGGAAAATTATGGCGAAAATGAGCACCCCACTCTATCCGTTTTCTTTAATTTACGATAGAAGGTTAATAAAGTATTTATCTGTTAGACTAGAATACTGTAAAGTTATTTAATATTTATATGTATTGTTGATATTTAATGCATCTTAAAGTTAATACAAGTTGATTTTTATTTAACGAGTCTGTTATTCTTACAAACATCGAGAGTTACCATACAAAAACCTATACTCCAACTTACCCTTTTATATCCGAGTCATTACCTTACCAGAGGAACCAACCTTACCAGTGTGTATTCAGAATACCAGAGTACTACATAGTACCACGATACCAGAGTACCACGCCATCAAAGAAGGGTCACCAGTTATAACTTTTATTTCTTATATACTCGTACATTCTAACAAAACACATTTTTATAGCAACGCACTAAGGGATAAACATTTATAGCTTAACACTAAGGCCCGACCGCTCGGTTTTCGTTACAGTATTGCCTTATATTTGTTTTGGTTGGTGTTGTTTTGCCTCTTAGTAATGTTGATTGGTGTTGTATTTCATTATAGTAAATGTTGATTGGTGTTGTATTGCCTTATATCTCTGTTGATTGGTGTTGTATTGCCTTATATTTCTGTTGGTTGGTGTTGTATTGCCTTATATTTCTTTTGGTTGGTGTTGTTTTGCCTTATATTTCTGTAGGTTGGTGTTGTTTTGTCTAATATTTCTGTTAGTTGGTGTTATTATTGTCTTAAAGTACTGTTAATTAGTGTTGCATTGCCTTATATTTCTTTTGGTGTTGAATGCCTTATATTTCTGTTGGTGTTATTATTGTCTTAAAGTACTGTTAATTAGTGTTGCATTGCTTTATATTTCTTTTGGTTGGTGTTGACTGCCTTATATTTCTGTTGGTGTTATTATTGTCTTAAAGTACTGTTAATTAGTGTTGCATTGCCTTATATTTCTTTTGGTTGGTACTGTTTTGACTTATATTTCTGTTTGCTGGTGTTATTATTGTCTTAAAGTACTGTTAATTAGTGTTGCATTGCCTTGTATTTCTTTTGGTTGGTGTTGTTTTTTCTTATATTTCTGTTTATTGGTGTTGTTATTGTCTTATAAATACTGTTAATTGGTGTTGTGTTGCCTTATAGTTCTTTTGGTTGGTGTGGTATTGTCCTCTATATTTCTGTTGATTGGTGTTGTGTTGCTTCATTAAACAGCCTTATATTTCTGTTGATTGGTTTTGTATTGCTTCGTAGTATTCTTGATTGGTGTTGTTTTGCCTAATAGTAATATTGGTATTGTCCTTTATATTTCTGTTGATTGGTGTTGTGTTGCCTCATTAAACAGAGTTTGTTGGTGCTGTATTGCCTTATATTTCTGTTGGTTGATGTTGGTATTGTCTGTATAGTTCTGTAGATTGCTGTTCTGTAGATTGCTGTCGAATTCCCTGTATAGTTCTATGACTGTCGTATTCCCTTATAGTTCTATGACTGTCGTATTCCCTGTATAGCTCTGTGACTGTCGTATTCCCTGTATAGTTCTATGGCTGTCTTATTCCCTGCATAGTTCTATGGCTGTCCAATTCCCTGTATAGTTCTATGAGTCGTATTCCCTGTACAGTTCTATGACTGTCATACTCCCTGTATAGTTCTATGACTGTCATGTTCCCTGTATAGTTCTATGGCTGTCGTATTCCCTGTATAGCTCTATGACTGTCGTATTCCCTGTATAGTTCTATGACTGTCTTATTCCCTGCATAGTTTTATGGCTGTCCAATTCCCTGTATAGTTCTATGAGTCGTATTCCCTGTATAGTTCTATTACTGTCATATTCCCTGTATAGTTCTATGACTGTCATATTCCCTGTATAGTTCTATGGCTGTCGTATTCCCTGTATAGTTCTATGACTGTCGTATTCCCTGTATAGTTCTATGACTGTCGCATTCCCTGTATAGTTCTATGGCTGTCGTACTCCCTGTGTAGCTCTATGACTGTCGTATTCCCTGTAGAATTCTATGACTGTCATATTCTCTGTATAGTTCTATGGCTGTCGTATTCCCTGTATAGCTCTATGACTGTCGCATTCCCTGTATAGTTCTATGACTGACGTATTCCCTGTATAGTTCCATGACTGTCGTATTCCCTGTATAGGTCTATGACTGTCATATTCCCTGTAAAGTTCTATGGCTGTCGTATTCCTTGTATAGCTCTATGGCTGTCTTGTCCCCTTTATAGTGATATGACTGTCGTGTTCCTGTATAGTTCTATGACTGTCGTATTCTTTGTATAGTTCAACAAGGCAAAGAAGGGGTAATTGTGATGTTTCTTAGATAATTTTGTCGAATTATCACTATTTCCGTTTGCTGGTTCTGTATCTTTCATGAGAGTTAACCAATTTTTGTTTTCACTGAAAATGTGAAAATGACAATTCTGATTAAAAATAAGGAGATGTGGTTTGGTTGCCAATAAGACAAATATCAATATGAGTCAAAATGAGGTTGATGTAAGCAACTATAAGTGACCGTACGACCTTTACAACAAAACCCTTACCCTACAGTCAGCTGTAAAAAAGCCCCGACATGACAAAATGTGAAACAATTCAAACTTTAGAAAATCAACGGCTGGATTCAAGACACAGCACTCCTGGCATGGGACAGACGCATAAAGAATGTGACGAGGTTAACTTATAAATAAGAACATGTGGTATGAGAGCCAATGTTTTGAACATGTTTGTGCGCGCGCGACCCGGCCTCTTTTAATCTGGGACAGTGGTGTAACAGAACAACATAACAACAAACTGTAAATATTGGTTAGAAATGGCTTAAGTCATCAGATCGGTACGAAACACTGAAACAACTAACAATACAATGACACTAAGAGTACTCAAAGCAAGTTCACAGCCAATTACTACTACTGGGGGTGTTTAACGACCTTGACTGGCTATTAAGCCCTCGCACGGTCGGCTCGGTGCCCGAAGGCGATTGGTGAGCGTTTAAATAATTTTGTGCCATCGGTCAGGAACAGGTGGAGGACGCCATTTTGGTAGGCCGCCATCTTGGTTTTGTGAGTTGTTTTGGTTTTCATTTGTTGACTATTTTGGTTTTATTTCTTCACAACGGCTGCTTTCAGGGCCATATTGGTCAGCTTGGCAGCCCGCTAACCTCGATGATGGAGTACTGGTAGATGAGTCTCGGACGTAGTATTAAAGATGACAGGAAGCATTATCAGGACCAAAGCCGTGAGGCAGTGAAATGAAGGTCAATCATCTAACACCTAGGATACAGCCCTCGGACGTCAATCGGCATAACACTCCCCATCCACAATGGGTTTTGGAGTGCATGTTAACGCGGGAATACGCCAACTACCACGTTTACTGTACAGCGTTGGATTGGTTTCTGTCATCTAAAGTAGTAAGTCGTTGATCATCTAAAGTATACCCTCATCGAAGATAGCGGGTAAAGAGAGCTGACCCAGCACGTCCGTTCAGCTATAAGGACTGAGACGTGACTGGTAATGTGATCTGAAGCCAATTACAACGAATAAATAAATCATATTCTATTATCTAAAGTTTATATATAATTCTTAAAATATTTGTTGAAACTGCTGGGACTAATGAATCTAAAGGCCTAGGAAAAAGCAAGTAAGAAGGGTTTATATTTTTGTTATTTCTAAAATTGACAATAACAAAGGTCCATGAGCAGAGAATTGCAGAGAACCCACTGAAGAATGTGGTCTGACATGTCAATAAGGTACATAAGGGGGTTTGGGATAAATAAGTATGGGGTAGATGTCAGCGATGATAACAATCCATGTTATACAATCAGTGGAACAGTGCCTTCATTGCTGTTTACTACGCATAGTAAGTAAAATGCTCTAAGCAATGGGCAAAGAACGCACATCTGACAACAAGACCAAACCGTTTCCGGTCTTATCATATTTAGAACTCGAAACTACCAAATTTTCATTTGGTTTAGTACGATCTCACCTTTTGATCGGGGTAAAATCAAACAGAAAGAGAATAGGTGGGTTTGTCTATCATTTTTTGCAAGTGGGCGACATAAAAATAATTACAACTGAAATTGAACTTCGCTTTCAATCATCGGGACGTTTTCTAGATTGTGTTTATTTTTTTGTTTATTTTTAAAATTAGATACTTGTTTACCAAAATTTTCCTGTTTACAATTTCTTCAGTAGCCCAGGATGCCTACTAAGGATCCCTGTTTACAATTAAACCAACTGCCCGGGAAGCAGGTGGCTAAAAAAAGTTCACTTTGTTCTTTAAAATACAATTTCAGTATTTATTACATTAGAAAATAGTAAATTCAATATTTATTACATGAGAAAATAGTATAATAATAATAATAATACATATTCTTTTATATGATCATAAATGATAATATCAGCTTTCTAGATAGTAATACTTAGTTTAAATAATATAATAGATTGTGTTTTGTTTTTGTTTGTCACGGTTTCGTCTCCTTTTTAGTCATGTTGATCTCCTTAATCTTTATTTGTTTCGATAGTTGCTGATAGATTTTTAAAATTTGACTTCACGAAAAATGAAATTTAGAAAATCCAGACATGACTTAATGTGGAAAATTAAGTATTTTAACCCATAATGGAGAATATGGTTATGAATCATCAAAATTTTGCAACGTGTCCAAAATTAATTCAACTTGTGTGTGTTTCTAAAGAGAGAGAGAGAGAAAAGACACAAAAGTATTACATGAAAATGTTATATAGTTAATATAGGATCCAGTCCAGAATTCTGAACATAATGGATCAATTTATGACAGAGAAACGAAAAAGGTCGAAAAGAAGAAGAAAAGAGATATTATAAAAGAGGAAAAAATACGAGAGAAAAAAGCCGAAGAAGAGGAAAAGATTGTTCAAAAACAATACAAAGCAATCGACAAGAGTATAAAAAGTACACAAAGGATGTCAAATCCAAATGGAAGAAGGAAGAAAAGAGGAGAAAGCAGATGAAAAAGATGGAGATAAAAGCACAAAAGATGTTGGAAAAAGGTATTTATTTCATGGAAATATCCACTTTCTTCTTCAGTCTTCTCCTAATCTAACGAATTTAGATGGACGCCGGTGACCGGGCAAATAGTCTTTTTTGACTTCAAGACGTGCCAATGATGAAAAAAATCAACCAGAGAAATGCATCAATTTTAAATTCTATCATCATATTCCACTTTTCCAAACTACGAAATGTAAGAGGGACTAGATGGGGGTCCTTCATGTCTGTATTATTGAAATTTTCAGGCCATTTTTCTCTAGTCTTTATACTTTTTGCCCATTGTTGTCTATTCTTTATATTTTAGCACCTCATTATTCTCTATTCTTTATTTTTTTGGTCCATTTTTCTCTATTCTTTATATGTTTTGCCCATTATTCTCTATTCTGTTAACCCACATCTTCACCCTCGTGTAATCGTGTATAATCTAAGTTTTCAGATTTTTGTAGAGCGTTGGTTAAGTTTACAATTAGTACGAAGCGCTTCGAGCTTCACATAAAATGTTAGAAGCTCAACACTTTGTATAAATTCAATATCTTGTAATTTTCAATTACACCCTAATAAAAATAGAAATAGATGCATTCAATTGTTAACTGTACAACTGAAAATTTGTTTTATTTGCAATTTATTTGATATAACTTGATATTTTCAGTAAAATCAGAGCAAAAATCTGAGACTAAATGCACAAATACGTAAATCTAGGATGAACATGCGCATGCCAAAAAGAAAAAGTAAACAACATTGTACCGAGTTTAAAAACTTTAATGAAAATATTGAATTTCATTATATATGTTTATGTTTACAGAAATGAAGACGATCGAGAAAGAAAGTGTAAAGGACGAAAACCAGAAACAAGTCCAAGCTATTGATGTTGTTCAGGAAAGACGCAACGGTTTCAACGGTTTCACAGTCGAAACAAAGGAGAGGACAGAGAAAATCGAAGATAAAAATCAAAATGACTTAAAGAAAAGCGAAACAAGGAAAGAGACAGAGATAACCCAAGAAAATAAAATCAGCTGCGATGTCATTGAAAAGAACAAAAGAAAAGAAAATGACAAAAAAGACGCAAAAGACACTGAAATGATTACCGACAATGCTGGAAAGAAAAATACACTTGCTGCAAGTTTTGTTGCATTCTTCCGATCCTTATCGTGTATCAAAGGACAACGGAAAAGCCAAACTGTGTAATGATGAACTGTTTTTATTCATTAAAACTTTAATGTCTTATTTTAGTTTTAAACTTGAAATTTAGTCTGGATTGATTGTCTGATTGATTGATTGGTGTTTAACACCACTTTCAGCACTATTGTGCTATTTTGTGGCGGTTATTTTTTATTGGTGGAGGAAGCCATAGTGTCCGGAGAGAACAACCGTCCTTAGGTAGGAAAACTGACAATCCTAGTCAATTGATAAATTTAGTCTGCATGTCTGGTTTATCTATCGGCTTTAATTGAGCTTTGAACTAGCATTTAGTAATTACGAGTATACTCTTATTTCGGTACTGTGTGTCTTTTGTCTAATTGTTAGTTCTTTTTTGTGTGCTTCATGCCGATCTGATATGTCAAGCCCTTTCCAACTGATGTTTTCAGTTCGTTCTTATTGTGCTGTTAAACAACTGTCCAAGGTTGGAGTGGGGGTAGTTGAGCGCTCACAATATAAATAAGAAGATGTGGTACAAGTGTCAATGAGACAACTCTCCATCAAAGTCACAATGTATAAAAGTTAACAATTATAGGTCAAAGTATGGCCTTCAACACGGAGCCTTGGCTCACTGGGAACAGCAAGCACAAATATGTTTAACTTTACCATGTTTGTATTTGCCTGTTTCAAGTCAGGAACCTGTTATTCAGTTGTTGTTGTAGGTTGCTGTCTGCCGTATTCGTTTTTCGTTTGTTTTTTTTAGTATTAATAAGGTTGTTGCTTCTCTGGTTTGTTTTGTTTCACATGATGTCATGTCGAGGTCTATTACAGTCTATTATGGGGTATGGGTTATGCTCATTGTTGAAGACCGAAAGATGGCTTTGAGTTGCTCATATCAATGTCCTTTGTTCTATGGCGGAATTTCTCCAATTACATGGTAATCATACCACATCTTCTTATTTTATACTTGAACCAACTTACAGACAAACACAGGTAACAATGTAAAGACAAACACGGGTACTTAAATCTTGCAAAATACTGGTACAAATTTCGACATATTCTGGTAATAACTTATTGACTCATATTGGTGACAACTTATTGACAAATCTAGATAATAACTAATTGACACACAATGGTAGCAACTTATTGACAAACACTGGTAACAATTTATTGACTAACACTGATAGCAACTTATTGACAAAACACTGGTAGCAACTTATTGACAAACCATGGGTACAACTTATTGAAAAACACTGAAAACAACTTATTGGCAAACTACTTTTTGTTATTTTATATTAATATGGATCTTGTCTGTATACCAGCTTTGATTATTTGGAATATCTACCAATTTTCACTTCTTCGTACTACATTTGTATTAACATCAAGATTATTCTCCTTTAATCTGTACAGGAAGTTTTATTGTTGATATTTACCCTTATGTATCTAGTGTTAAATTAGGTATTTATATGACAGACCTTTCTTGGTATTCCTATTTATTGGAAGATTTTATATAGACAGAAAAAGTATACCTAAAACGACAAAGTTATTTTTCATTTACCTGTATATATTATGAAAACCGGTTTTTTCAAAAGTGATTATTTTCTAAGGGTTTAATATTTCGCGGTAGTGTTTTGCCATGGCTTTATTTGGACTTGTTTGTTTGCTTTTTGGCCTTGAATGTTTGTCCCTAATATTTTATTAACTATGTATTTACTTTCAGGTATCACAGATCGAATTTATTCGTTCATAGTGTGTTAATTTACGTTTTGATTGAGTTAAGCCTTCCAATTGATGTTTTATCGTGTGTTTTCTATGTTGTGATGTTATACTATTGTTTCAGAAAAAGGGAGAAGGTTTGGTACCATTAAAACGTTTAATCCCGCTGCAAATGTTTGCACCTGTCCTAAGTCAGGAATCTGATGTACAGTAGTTGTCGTTTGTTTATGTAATTTATACGTGTTTCTCGTTTCTCGTTTTTTATATATACTAGACCGTTGGTTTTACCGTTTGAATGGTTTTACACTAGTACTTTTGGGGCCCTTTATAGCTTGTTGTTCGGTGTGAGCCAAGGCTCCGTGTTGAAGGCCGTACATTGACCTATAATGGTTTACTTTTATAAATTGTTATTTGGATGGAGAGTTGTCTCATTGGCACTCACACCACATCTTCCTATATCTAAACACTGATAACAACTAATTGACAAACACAGGTAACGCCTGATTGACAAACACTGGTAACAACGTATTGACAAACACGGGTAAACTCTTATTTACAAACACTTGTACAACGTATTGACAAACACTGGTAGCAACTTATTGACTTACACTGGTATCAATTCATTTACTAACACTACTGACAACTTATTGACAAACACGGGTAACAACGTTTTGACTAACACTGGTAACAATTCAATGACAAACACTGGTAACAAATCATTGACAAACACTGATAACAAATTTTTGATAAACACTTTTAACAGCTAATTGTAAAAATCTTGAAACAACCTATTGACTAACGCTTGAAACATTTTATTGACACACATTGATAAACACTATTGACAACTATTGACAATTACTGGTAACAACTAATTTACAAACATTGGTAAAAGTTATTTACCATCACTGGTAACAATTTATTAACAAGCACTGCTAACAAATTATAGACAAACACTGCTAACAACGTATTGGCAAACACTGGTAACAACTTATCGACAGACTTTAGAACAACTTATTGACAAACACTGGTAACAAATTATTGACAAAATTATAACAACATGTTCACAAACACTGCTAACAACTTATTGACAAACACTTCTAGCAACTTATGACAAATACTGCTAACAACTTATTGACAAACACTGGTAACAAATAATTGACAAATACTGAAACAACTCATTGACTTACACTGATAACAACTTATTGACTTACATTGGTAATAACTTGTTGACAAACACTAGTAACAAATTATTGGCAAACACTGCTAACAACTTATTGACGTACATTGGTAACATTTTATTGACTTACACTTGTTACAACTTATTGACTAATACAATTGTCAACTTATTGACAAACACGGGTAACAACTTATAGAAAAATATGGGTGACAACTAATTAACAAATATGGGTAAAAATAATGACAAATACTGTTAACAATTAATTGACAAACACTTGTTACAACTAATTGACAAACACGGGTAACACCTTATTGACAAACACTGATAACACCGTATTGACAAACATGGGTAACCAGTTATTTTAACACTGGTAACAACTTCTTGACAAACACTGGTAACACCTTATTGACAAACATGGGTAACCAGTTATTTTGAATACTGGTAATAACTCATTGACAAACACTAGTAACAACTTATTGATTAACACTGGTAACAATTTATTGACTAACACTGATAACAACTTATTGACAAAACACTGATAACAACTTATTGAGAAAACACTGGTATGATCTTTTGACAAACCCTGGTAACAACTTATTGAAAAACACTAAAACAACTTTGAATGGTTTTACACTAGTAATTTTGGGGCCCTTTATAGCTTACTGTTCGGTGTGAGCCTCGGCTCCGTGTTGAAGACCGTACTTTGACCTATAATGGTTTACATTTATAAATTCTGACTTGGATGGAGAGTTGTCTCATTGGCACTCATACCACATCTTCTTATATCTATTTATTGGCAAACACTGATAACGACTTATTGACAAACACGGGTAACGCCTGAGTGACAAACACTTGTAACAACGTATTTACAAAAACACTGGTAGCAACTTATTGACTTACACTGGTAACAATTCATTGACTAACACTACTGACAACTTATTGACAAACACGGGTAACAACGTATTGACCAACACTGGTAACAATTTATTGACAAACACTGGTAACACTTTATTGACAAACTAGGGTGATTACACATTGTCAAATAGTGGTAATAACTTCTTGAAAACATGGTTTGACACTTATTTACAAACACTTGTAACAACTAATTGACAAACATGGGTAACAACTTATTGACAAACACTGGTAACAACTTTTCGACGCACACTGATAACAACTTATTGACTTACACTGATAACAACTTATTCAATAACACAACCGTCAACTTATTCACAAACACGGGTAACAACTTATTGACAAACACTGCTAACAGCTTATTGAATAACACTGGTAAATTGTTTTGGCAAACACCTGTAACATCGTACTAGCAAACACTTGTACCAATTAATTAACAAACACTAATAACAATTTATTGGGTAACACTTGTAACAATTTTTGAAAACACTGGTAACAATTCATAGACAAATACAAGTAACAACATATAAACCTTATAAATGCTTATTGAACATCACTGTATTGACTTATATAAAATGAGATGTTGGTATGATTGCAAATATGACAACTATCCATCAGAGTTAAAATGGATTGGCAGTTAGCAATTATAGACCACCGTACGGCCTTCAACAATGAAGAAAATACATATAACAAGGTTGGCACTTTTAGACTTTAGAACACCGGTGACAACTCATTTTAAAACAAACACAACAGATTAACAAACACGGCTAACAGCTTATTCACAAACACAATTAATTAACAAACACTGGAACCAACTTATTGGCAAACACATAACAACGCATTGGCAGTCATCACACAGAAAAAGGAAGATAACAAAGAATCGGAGAAAACTTTGCGACTGCGCTGATACTATACTGACGTCATAAACATCTCCAATGCCAACGTTATTGTCGAAGTATCGCCAATACATAGCAGCAGAGGAAGTTTTTAGAAGTCTAAAATTATTTCTCTTCAGCGTTTTGAAAGATTAAAAAGTGAAAGAAAGTTTGGTGAGTAATGTTATGTCACTTTTTCAATTAATGTGCTTTTATCCCGTTGTTGAATAACAAATACGCATTTCAGGAAATTTTGACTCTTGCTTATGTAATATGTATAACTATGTTTACACGAAAACGTAAATCTTATGTTTCATCGTTGTCACTTTGTCGTTCTGGTAAAAGGAAACGTGGTATTATCTTCCATCGAGTCAAAGCAATATTTTTTGTATTGCTGATGCTTATCTAACATGTCTAAAAATCTAAAGTTTTGATGAAAATTTCAGTTTGCCTCAACAGTGACTATGTGTATTTTTGTTACTGTTGGTTGGTCATTAAATTATAAGTTAAATTCATTCTTCATTTTGACCGGGACTTATTGAAAACGCTAATTCAGCAAAATTCGAGTCCAAAATAAATGGCATTAATACTACAGGCAAATATTTTGGAAATACAACATATCGAAGGAACAAAAACCGAAAAGACCGAAGATATAACAACAGAATCGATCACTTCGGTGAATGGAATTTCCTTTAATCTTGATTTTATAAGCGGCTTAATGATTTAAACCAACCTTTACAAAAGAAATTAAAATACATATTTTCATGCAAAACAATGAATGATTGATCCAGCAGATTCCGATTTAAAAAAAAAAAAGGAGAGGGATGAACAGATGATTTAATGATGTATTTTGAATTCATAGTTGATTAAAAATTTAACAGGATAAAATGGAAAGGTCAGATAAAGAAGAAAGGGAATGTCAGGCCGTCTCTGAGTTTTGCGAGGCTATTTTGAGGGAAGCCGTATTTGAGTGTTCGCGTGAAGACATACAGGAAATACAGGCCGCTGAGGCAAAGGAGACAGCTTGGAAAATGGAATTAGGTATGTCAGTAATGAGAGAGAGAGAGAGAGAGAGAGAGAGAGAGAGAGAGAGAGATTAAAATAATATCGTTGAAGACGCTATTTTTGTTAACCATATGAGAATATTTTTTTTTTCATAGCATCAGATTCAAAATCTTATTTGGATAAACAGGTTATTTGTCCAACAAATATTGTCAGTTCGATTCTGTCACTGTATTTAAGCCTACATCTTTTCTAAATTTCGTTTGATGTTTCCTGTAAAATTGTTTGATACTTTTAGTTGTGTGTGGCACAACACGGTTCACGAATGAGACAATTGCACTTTGACTAAAAAAAAAACATTTAGTCACCTAAAGGTCAACATACGGTCTTCCATGGTGGACAAGTCTCTTATACCATATGTGTCGCTCAAATTCGTGAAAAAATTAGCTTACGGTTATCAAACAAGAGCGTAAAATTTGAACTGTTAAAAAACTGATTCTGTTATCATTACAATTTATTAGGAACAATTTCATGCACCAACTTCCTCTTTTCGTTTAAGATTTTAGATTTCATTATACAAAATGTCATTGTATGAAATAACAGAGTTTCCTTATTTGATCATGTATTTGATTTATTTAACAGAAAGAGTAGAAAAGGAAGAGAAGGAACCAGAAAAAGATGAGGATATATCAGCAAGGCAAAGAAGGGGTAATTGTGATTTTTCTTTGATAATTTTGTCGAATAATCACTTTTTCCGTTTGCTGGTTCTGTATCTTTCATGAAAGTTTATCAAAATTTTCTTCACTGAAAATGTGAAAATGACAATTCTGATTAAAAATAAGGAGATGTGGTTTGGTGGCCAATGAGACAAATAAAAAACAAAGAGTCCAAATGACGTTGTTGTAAGCAATTGTAAGTGACCGTACGACCTTTAAAACAAAACCCTTACCATACAGTCAGCTGTAAAAAAAAAAGCCCCGACAAGCCAAATGTGAAATAATTCAAACTTTAGAAAATCAACGGCCTGATTTATGACACGGCAATAACCGAACGAAAACACTGACAGACAGCAAACAGCGACAACTACTGAATTGGCTCCTGGCATGGGACAGACACATAAAGAATGTGGCCAGGTTAATATAAATATAAAGATGTGGTATGAGTGCCAATGTTTTAAACATGTTTGTGAGCGCGCGACCCGGCCTCTTCTAATCTGGGACAGTGGTATAACAGAACAGCATAACAACATAACAACAAAATGTAAACATCGGTTAGAAATGGCTTAAGGTGGTACCAAACACCTTGACTAAAATTAATTTGGCTTGTTTAATTTTCATAAAATATTAAATTTGACCCTTTGACAAAAATATAAAAACTTCAAAAAACTTGAACGAAAAATTTCATTGGATATATAGCAGTTTGACAAACGCTAATTTTGATCATTGAGAAGCTTAATATCTCCTTAACAGTAGAACGTGATTAAAACGTTCAGCTGATTTTTACAGAGTTATCTCCCTGTAGTGTTATGTACCACCTTAAGTCATCAGATTGGAACGAAACACTAAAACAACTAACAATACAAAGACACTAAGAGAACTCAAAGCAAGTTCACAGCCAATTACAACGAATAAATAAATCATATTCTATTATCTAAAGTTTATATATAATTCTTAAAATAGTTGTTAAAACTGCTGGGACTTATGAATCTAAAGGCCTAGGAAAAAGCAAGTAATAAGGGTTTATATTTTTGTTATTTTTAGAATTGACAATAACAAAGATCCATGAGCAGAGAATTGCAGAGAACCCACTGAAGAATGTGGTCGGACATGTCAATAAGGTACATAAGAGGCTTTGGGAGAAATAAGTATGGGGTAGATGTCAGCGATGATAACAATTCAGGTTATACAATCAGTGGAACAGTGCCTTCATTGCTGTTTACTACGCATAATAAGTTAAATGCTCTTAGCAATGGGCAAAGAACGCACATCTGACAACAAGACCAAACCGTTTCCGGTCTTATCATATTTAGAACTCAAAACTACCAAATTTTCATTTGGTTTAGTACGATCTCCCCTTTTGATCGGGGTAAAATCAAACAGAAAGAGAATAGGTGGGTTTGTCTATCATTTTTCGCAAGTGGGCTACATAAAAATAATTACAACTGAATCTGAACTTCACTTTCAATCATCGGTGCGTTTTCTAGATTGTGTTTTAATTGTTTTTGTTTGTCAAGCTATCGTCTGTTGGTATCTTCCGCCTTCTCTTTAGTCATATTGATGTCCTTAATCTTTATTTGTTTCGATAGCTGCTGGTAGATTTTTAGAATTTGACTTCACAAAAACTGAAATTTAGAAAAACCCAGACATGACTTAAAGTGGAAAATTAAGTATTTTTAACCCATAATGGAGAATATGGTTATAAATCACCAAAATTTTGAAACGTGTCCAAAATTAATTCTACTTGTGAGTGTGTGTTTCTAAAGAGAGGGAGAGAGAGCCACAAAGGTATTACATGAAAATGTTATATAATTATTATAGGATCCAGTCCAGAATTCTGAACTTAATGGATCAATTTATGACAAAGAAACAAAAAGGACGAAAAGAAGAAGAAAAGAGATATGATAAAAGAGGAAAAAACACGAGAGAAAAAAGCCAAAGAAGAGGAAAAGATTGTCCAAAGACAATACAAAGCAATCGACAAGAGTATAAAAAAGTACACAAAGGATGTCAAATCAAAATGGAAGAAGGAAGAAAAGAGGAGAAAGCAGATGAAAAGATGGAGAAAAAGGCACAAAGGATGTTGGAAAAAGGTATTTATTTCATGGAAATTTCCACTTTCTTCAGTCTTCTCCTAATCTAACGAATTTAGATGGACGCCGGTGACCGGGCGAATTAGTCTTTTTTTACTTCAACACGTGCCAATGATAAAAAAATCAACCAGAGAAATGCATCAATTTTTAAATCTATCATCATATTTCATATTTTCAAATTACGAGATGTAAGAGGGTCTGGGTGGGGGTCCTTCATTTCTGTATTCTTCCATTTTTTTAGGCCATTTTTCTCTAGTCTTTATACTTTTTGCCCATTATTCTCTTTTCTTTATATTTTAGCACTTCATTATTCTCTAATCTTTATTTTTTTGGTCCATTTTTCTCTATTCTTTATATTTTTTTGCCTATTATTCTCTATTCATTTAACCCACATCCACACCCTCATGTAATCGTGTATAATCTAAGTTTTTGCATTTTTGTAGAACGTTGATAAGATTTACAATTAGTACGAAGCGCTTAGAGCTTCACATAAACTGTTAGAAGCTCAACACTTTGTATAAATTCAATATATTGTAATTCTCAATTACACCCTAATAAGAATAGAAATAACTGCATTCAGTTGTTTTCTATACAATCTCTTGTTTCTAGTTTCCACGATTTCCACTGTAATACTTGTGCTGACGCATTTCATGGTATAATTTATAGACAGTTATTGATTAATTCAAAGTTCCTTGTACATATAAAATTCACGAAAAATTTGTCTTACTTGCAATTTAATTGATATAACTTGATATTTTCAGTAAAAAGAGAGCAAAAGGCTGAGACTAAATGCATAAATACGTAAATCTAGGATGAACATGCGCATGCCAAAAAGAAAGAGCAAACAACATTGTACCGAGGTTAATAAAGAGCTGCGCCATGAGCGCATGATACTCCCGTCGCTTTTTTCAAAGAATAAAGTTCCATAACTCCTCAATGTCATATCAGAAATTTATGAAAAAAAACTAATGGGAGGTTATTTTAATAGATATAAACCAGTCACCAAAGTTACATGAAAACTGCACAAAGCACTTTTGAGTTACTGTCCAAAAACTATAAAATACCCCTTTTTATGAATAAAATCCCACAACTCGGAAACTTAAAATCAAAAATTTATAAAAATCGAAAGGGAGCTTAGATATAAACAATTCACCAAAATTTCATGAAAATTGCTCAAAGCATTTTTGAGTTATTGTCTGAAAACTGGAAAATCCCCTTTTTTTAATGAATAAAATCCCATAACTCGGAAACGTAAAATCTAAAATTTATAAAAATCGAAAGGGAGCTCACGTCAATAGATATAAACAATTCACAAAAGTTTCATGCAAATTGGTTAGAGCGTTTTTGAGTTATTGTCCGACATGTTTACGACGGACGGACAGACGGACGGACGGACAACGGTATACCATAATACGTCCCGTAAACGGATGTATAAAAACTTTAATGAACATATTGAATTTCAACATTTATGTTTATGTTTACAGAATAAGAAGATCGAGAAAGAAAGTGTAAAGGACGTAAAGCAGAAACAAGTCCAAGCTATTGATGTTGTTCAGGAAAACAAAATGGTTTCAAAACAGTCGAAACAAAGGAAGAGACAGAGAAAATCGAAAATGAAAACAAAATGACTTAAAGAATAGCGAAACAGAGAAAGGGAGACAGAGATAATCCAAGAAAATAAAATCAGCTGCGATGTCATTGAAAAGAACGAAAGAAAAGAAAATGACAAAAAGACACAAAAGACACTGAAATGAGTACCAACAATGCTGGGAAGAAAAAAAACATTTGCTGCAAGTTTTTGCATTCTTCCGATCATTATCGTGTGTCAAAGGACAGAGAGAATGCCAAACTGTTTGTTGGTGAACTGTTTTATTCATTAAATCTTTTATATCTTATTTCAGTTTTAAACTTGAAATTTGGTCTGGATTAGTTGTTTGATTGATTGATTGGTGTTTAACGCCACTTTCAGCACTATTGTGCTATTTTGTGGCGGTCATTTTTATTTGTGGAGGAAACCATAGTGTCCGAAGAGAACAACCGTCCTTCGGTAGGAAAACTGACAATCCTAGTCAATTGATAAATTAAGTCTGCATGTCTGGTTTATCTATTGGCTTTAATTTAGGTTTGAACTTGCATTTAGTAATTGCGAGTATACTCTTATTTCGGTACTGTGTGTCTTTTGTCTAATTGTTAGTTCTTTTTTGTGTGCTTCATGCCGATCTGATATGTCAAGCCCTTTCCAACTGATGTTTTCAGTTCGTTCTTATTGTGCTGTTAAACAACTGTCCAAGGTTGGAGTGGGGGTAGTTGAGCGCTCACAATATAAATAAGAAGATGTGGTATGAGTGCCAATGAGACAACTCTCCATCCAAGTCACAGTGCATAAAAAGTTAACAATTATAGGTCAAAGTATGGCCTTCAACACGGAGCCTTGGCTCACTGGGAACAGCAAGCACAAATATGTTTAACTTTACCATGTTTGTATTTGCCTGTTTCAAGTCAGGAACCTGTTATTCAGTTGTTGTTGTAGGTTGCTGTCTGCCGTATTCGTTTTTCGTTTGTTTTTTTTAGTATTAATAAGGTTGTTGCTTCTCTGGTTTGTTTTGTTTCACATGATGTCATGTCGAGGTCTATTACAGTCTATTATGCGGTATGGGTTATGCTCATTGTTGAAGACCGAAGGATTTCTTTGAGTTGCTCATATCAATGTCCTTTGTTCTATGGCGGAATGTTCTCCAATTACATGGTAATATTACCACATCTCCTTATTTTTATACTTGAACCAACTTACAGACAAACACAGGTAACAATGTAAAGACAAACACGGGTACTTAAATCTTGCAAAATACTGGTACCAAATTTCGACATATTCTGGTAATAACTTATTGACACATATTGGTGACAACTTATTGACAAATCTAGATAATAACTAATTGACACACAATGGTAGCAACTTATTGACAAACACTGGTAACAATTTATCGACTAACACTGATAGCAACTTATTGACAAACACTAGTAACAACTTATTGATTAACACTGGTAACAATTTATTGACTAACACTGATAACAACTTATTATTTAATAAACGCTGGTAACAACTTATTGACAAATCACTGGTGGCAATTTTTTGACAAACACTGATAACACTTTATTGAAAAACACTAAAAACAACTTATTGGCAAACACTGATAACAACTTATTGACAAACACGGGTAACGCCTGATTGACAAACACTTGTAACAACGTATTGACAAACATGGGTAACCTCTTATTTACAAACACTTATAACAACGTATTGACAAACACTGGAAGCAACTTATTGACTTACACTGGTAACAATTCATTGACTAACACTACTGACAACTTTTTGACAAACACGGGTAACAACTTATTGACAAATATGGGTGACAACTTATTAACAAACATGGGTAAAAAATTATTGACAAACACTGTTAACAATTAATTGACAAACACGGGTAACACCTTACTGACAAACACTGATAACACCTTATTGACAAACATGGGTAAACAGTTACTTTTAACACTGGTAACAACTTATTGACAAACACTAGTAACAACTTATTGACAAATATAGATAACAAACTATTGACAAACACTGGTAACAACTTGTTGATAACAATTGGTAAGAACTTATTGACAACACGAGTAAAACCTTATTGATAAACACTGATAACATCTAATTGACAAACATAGTTAACCAGGTTTTTTTAACACTGGTAACAACGTATTGACAAACACGAGTAACAACTTATTGATTAACACTGGTAACAATTTATTGACTAACACTTATAACAACTTATTGACAAAACACTGGTAACAACTTATTGACAAAACACTGGTAGCAACTTATTGACAAACCCTGGTAACACCTTATTGAAAAACACTAAAAACAACTTATTGACAAATACTGATAACAACTTATTGACAAACACAGGTAACGCCTGATTGACAAACACTTGTAACAACGTATTGACAAACATGGGTAACCTCTTATTTACAAACACTTCTAACAACGTATTTACAAACACTGGTAGCAACTTATTGACTTACACTGGTAACAATTTATTTACTTACACTACTGATAACTTATTGACAAACACGGGTAGCAAGGTATTGACTAACACTGTTAAAAATTTGTTGACAAACACTGGTAACACTTTATTGACAAACTAGGGTGATTACACATTGTCAAATAGTAGTAATAACTTCTTGACCAACATAGTTAAACACTTATTTACAAACACTTGTAACAACTAATTGACAAACATGGGTAACAACTTATTGACAAACACTGGTAACACATTTTCGACGCACACTGGTAACAACTTATTCAATAACACAACCGTCAACTTATTCACAAACACGGGTAACAACTTATTGACAAACACTGGTAACATCTTATTGAATAACACTGGTAAAATTGTTCTGGCAAACACCTGTAACATCGTACTAGCAAACACTTGTACCAATTAATTAACAAACACTAGTTACAATTTATTGGGTAACATTTGTAACAATTTTTTGAAAAAAACTGGTAACAATTCATAGACAAATACAAGTAACAACATAGAAACCTTATTAATGCTTATTGAACATCACTGTATTGACTTATATAAAAATTAGGAGATGTTGGTATAATTACAAATATGACAACTATCCACCAGAGTTAAAATGGAGTGGCAGTTAGCAATTATAGACCACCGTACGGCCTTCAACAATGATGAAAATACATATAACAAAGTTGGCACTTTTTAGACTTTAGAACACTGGTGACAACTCATTTTAAAACAAACACAACAGACTAACAAACACGGCTAACAACTTATTCACAAACACAATTAATTAACAAACACTGGAACCAACTTATTGGCAAACACATAACACGTATTGGCAGTCATCACACAGAAAGAAGGAAGATAACAGAGAATCGGAGAAAACTTTGCGACTGCGCTGATACTATACTGACGTCATAAACATCTCCAATGCCAACGTTATTGTCGAAGTATCGCCAATACATAGCAGCAGAGGAAGTTTTTAGAAGTCTAAAAATTATTTCTCTTCAGCGTTTTGAAAGATTAAAAAGTGAAAGAAAGTCTAGTGAGTAATGCTATTTCACTTTTTCAATTAATGTACTTTTTATCCCGTTGTTGAATAACAAATACGCATTTCAGGAAATTTTGACTCTTTCTTATGTAATATGTATAACTAAACGCAAACGTAAATCTTATGTTTCATCGTTGTCACTTTGTCGTTCTGGTAAAAGGAAACGTGGTACTATCTTCCATCGAGTCAAAGCAATATTTTTTGTATTCCTGATGCTTATCTAACATGTCTAAAATCTAAAGTTTTATGAAAATGTCAGTTTGCCTCAACAATGACTATGTGTATTTTGTTACTGTTGGTCATTAAATTATAAGTTAAATTCATTCTTCATTTTGACCGGGACTTATTGAAAACGCTTATTCAGCAAAATTCGAGTCCAAAATAAATGGCATTAATACTACTAGCACAAATTTTGGAAATACAACATATCGAAAGAACAAAACCGAAAAGACCGAAAATATAACAACAGAATCGATCACTTCGGTGAATGGAATTTCCTTTAATCTTGATTGTATAAGCGGCTCAATGATTTAAACCAACTTTAATAAAAGAAATTAAAATACATATTTTCATGCAAAACAATGAATGATTGATCCAGCAGATTCCGATTTAAAAAAAGGGCGAGGGATGAACAGATGATTTAATGATGTATTTTGAATTCATAGTTGATTAAAAATTTAACAGGATAAAAAGGTCAGATAAAGAAGAAAGGGAATGTCAGGCCGTCTCTGAGTTTTGCGATGCTATTTTGAGGAAGCCGTATTTGAGTGTTCGCGTGAAGACATACAGGAAATACAGGCCGCTGAGGCAAAGGAGACAGCTTGGAAAATGGAAAATTAGGTATGTCAGAAATGAGAGAGAGAGAGAGAGAGAGAGAGAGAGAGAGAGATTAGAATAATATCGTTGAAGAGGCTATTTTTTTTAACCATATTAGAATATTTTTTCATAGCATCAGATTCAAAATCTAATTTGGATAAACAGGTTATTTGTCCAACAAATATTGTTAGTTCGATTCTGTCAGTGTATTTATTAGCTTACGGTTATCAAACAAGAGCGTAAAATTTGAACTGTTAAAAACTGATTCTGGTATCATTACAATTTATTAGGAACAATTTCATGCACCATCTTCATCTTTTCGTTAAAGATTTTAGATTTCATTTACAAAATGTCATTGTATGAAATAATGAATGTCATTGTATGAAATAGTGAATGTCATTGTATGAAATAATGAATGTCATTGTATGCAGTAATGAATGTCATTGTATGAAATAATGAATGTCATTGTATGAAATAATGAATGTCATTGTATGAAGTAATGAATGTCATTGTATGAAATAATGAATGTCATTGTATGAAATAATGAATGTCATTGTATGAAATAATGAATGTCATTGTATGAAGTAATGAATGTCATTGTATGAAATAATGAATGTCATTGTATGAAATAAAATAGTTTCCTTATTTGATTATTTGTTTAATTTATTTAACAAAAGAGTAGAAAAGGAAGAGAAGAAGAAACCAGAGAAAGATGTGGATATATCAACAAGGCAAATAAGGGTAATTGTAATGTTTCTTTGATAATTTTGTCGAATCATCACTATTTCCGTTTGCTGGTTCTGTATCTTTATGAAAGTTTATCAAAATTTTATTCACTGAAAATGTGAAATGACAATTCTGATTAAAAACAAGGAGATGTGGTTTGGTTGCCAACGAGACAAATATCAACAAAGAGTCCAAATGACGTTGATGTAAGCAACTTTAAGTGACCGTACGACCTTTACAACAAAACCTTTCCCTACAGTCAGCTGTAAAAGCCCCGACATGACAAAATGTGAAACAATTCAAACTTCAGAAAACCAACGGCTGGATATATGACACATTAATAACCGAACGAAAACATTGACAGACAGCAAACAGCGACAACCATTGAATTGCAGGCTCCTGGCATGGGACAGACACATACAGAATGTGGTGAGGTTAAACATGTTTGTGAGCTTGCGATCCGGCCTGTTCTAATCTGGGACAGTGGTGTGACAGAACAACATAACAAAAACTGTAAAAATCGGTTAGAAATTGCTTAAGTCATCAGATTGGCATGAACCACAAAACAACTAACAATGCAAAGACACGATCGGAGTACCAATCTAAGAGTACTCAAAGCAAGTTCACAGCCAATTACAATGAATACGTTGTAGTAAATAAAGCATATTCTTTCAGACTAAAGGTTATATATAATTTCTAAAATAGTTGTTGAAACTGCTGGGACTAATAAATCTAAAGGCCTAGGAAAAGCAAGTAATAAGGGTTAAGATTTTGTTATTTCTAGAATTGACAATAACAAAGGTCCATAAGCAGAGAATTGCAGAGAACCCACTGAAGAATGTGGACAGACATGTCAATAAGGTACATAAGAGGGTTTGGGATAAATAAGTATGGGTAGTGTAGATGTCAGCGATGATAACAATCCATGTTATACAATCAGTGGAGCAGTGCCTGCATTGCTGTTCTTCATATGCATAGTAAGTTGAATGATCATAGCAATAGGCCAAAGAACGCACATCTGACAACAAGACCAAACCGTTTCTGGTCTTATCAGAGGGTCTTGACTGGGTGGGGGATTCCTTTATTTCTGTATTTTTAATGGCCATTTTCTCTACTCATAATACTGTTTGCCCATTATTTTCTATTCTTTATATTTTAGCACCTTTTATTCTCTATTCTTTATTTTTTATCCTTTTTCTCTATTCTTTATATTGTTTTGCGCGTTATTCTCTATTCTGTAAACCCCGTTCCACACCCTCTTATCATAATTAGAACTTGAAACTACCAAATTTTCATTTGGTTTAGTATGATCTCCCTTTGATCCGGATAAAATCAAACAGAAAGAGAATAGGTGGGTTTGTTTATCATTTTTCGCAAGTGGGCGCATAAAAATAATTATAACTGAATGAATAAACGGTGCAAGTTCACAGTCTTTTACATTAACCAAAAATAACATGTTCTTTGAAATTGAAATTTACTACAAATTTCCTACTAGTTAATAGTGAAAGTTGTTCCATCTAGCCCTAGTATGTGATTTATCTGTGTTCGTCCACTTGCTGGTATGCTTTTATGGTCTGGGTTCTGATGCGAATTAAGAAATTATGATTTTAAAGGGACAATTGAACTTCACTTTCAATCATCGAAGCGTTTTTCTAGATTGTGTTTCAATTGTTTTGTTTGTCACAGTTTCTTCTGTTGGTATCTTCCGCCTCCTTTTAGTCATATTGATGTCCTTAATCTTTATTGGTTTCGATAGCTGCTGATAGAGTTTTAAAATTTGACTTCACGAAAAAATAAAATTTAGAAAACCCAGACATGACTTAATGTGGAAAATTAAGTTTTTTAACCCATAATGGAAAATATGGTTATGAATCATCAAAATTTTGCAACGTGTCCAAAATTAATTCAACTTGTGTGTGTTTCTAAAGAGAGAGAGAGAGAAAAGACACAAAAGTATTACATGAAAATGTTATATAGTTAATATAGGATCCAGTCCAGAATTCTGAACATAATGGATCAATTTATGACAGAGAAACGAAAAGGTCAAAAGAAGAAGAAAAGAGATATTATAAAGAGGAAAAATACGAGAGAAAAGCCAAAGAAGAGGAAAAGATTGTTCAAAGACAATACAAAGCAATCGACAAGAGTATAAAAAGTACACAAAGGATGTCAAATCCAAATGGAAGAAGGAAGAAAAGAGGAGAAAGCAGATGAAAAGATGGAGAAAAAGCACAAAAGATGTTGGAAAAGAGAGCAAAAGCTGAGACTAAATGCATAAATACGTAAATTTAGGATGAACATGCGCATGCCAAAAGAAAAAGCAAACAACATTGTACCGAGTTTAAAACTTTAATGAAAATATGGAATTTCGACATTTATGTTTATGCTTACAGAAATGAAGAAGATCGAGAAAGAAAGAGTAAAGGACGAAAAGAAGAAACAAGTCCAAGCTATTGATGTTGTTCAGGAAAAACAAAATGGTTTCAAAATAGTCAAAACAAATGAAGAGACAGAGAAAATCGAAAATGAAAAACAAAATGACTTAAAGAAACGCGAAACAAAGAAAGAGACAGAGATAACCCAAGAAAATAAAATCAGCTGCGATGTCATTGAAAAAACGAAAGAAAAGAAAAGACAAAAAGACGCAAAAGACACTAAAATGATTACCAACAATGCTGAGAAGAAAAACACGTTTGCTGCAAGTTTTTGCATTCTTCCGATCCTTCTCGTGTATCAAAGGACAGAGAAAAGCCAAACTGTTTGTTGATGAACTGTTTTATTTATTAAATCTTTTTATATCGTATTTTAGTTTTAAATTTGAAATTTAGTCTATTGTCCTTCGGTAGGAAAACTGACAATCCTAGTCAATTGATAAATTTAGTCCGGAAGTCTGGTTTATCTTATGGCTTTAATTGAGATTTGAACTAGCATTTAGTAATTGCGAGTATACTCTTATTTCGGTACTTCGTGTTTTTTTTCTTTTATTAGTTCTTTTGTGTGTGCTTCATGCCGATCTGATGTGTCAAGCCCTTTCCAACTGATGTTTTCAGTTCATTCTTATTGCGCTGTTAAACAACTGTCCAAGGTTGGAGTGGGGTAGTTGAGCGCTGACAAATATGTTCAACCTTACCATGTTTGTATTTGCCTATCTCAAGTCAGGAACCTGTTTTCAGTTGTTGTTGTAGGTTGCTGTCTGCCGTATTCGTTTTTCGTTTATTTTTTGGTATAAAAAGGGTGTTGCTTTTCTGGTTTCTATTGTTTCACATGATGTCCTGTCGAGGTCTATTACCGTCTTTTATGCGGTATGGGTTATGCTCATTGTTGAAGACCGAAGGATGGCTTTGAGTTGCTCATATCAATGTCCTTTGTTCTATAGCGGAATGTTCTCCAATTACATGGTAATCATACCACATCTTCTTATTTTATACTTGAACCAACTTACAGGCAAACATAGGTAACAATGTAAAGACAAACACGGGTACTTAAATCTTGCCAAATACTGGTACCAAATTTCGACATATTCTGGTAATAACTTATTGACACATATTGGTGACAACTTATTGACAAACACTGGTAACAATTTATCGACCAACACTGATAGCAACTTATTGACAAACACTAGTAACAACTTATTGATTAACACTGGTAACAATTTATTGACTAACACTGATAACAACCTATCAATAAACGCTGGTAACCACTTATTCACAAAACACTGGTAACAATTTATTGACTAACACTGATAACACCTTATGGAAAAACACTTAAAACAACTTATTGGCAAACACTGATAACAACTTATTGACAAACACGGGTAACGCCTGGTTGACAAACACTTGTAACAACGTATTGACAAACATTGGTAACCTCTTATTTACATACACTGGTAACAACGTATTGACAAACACTGGAAGCAACTTATTGACTTACACTGGTAACAATTCATTGACTAACACTACTGACATCTTATTGACAAACACGGGTAACAACTTATTGACAAATATGGGTGACAACTTATTAACAAACATGGGTAAAAAATTATTGACAAACACTGTTAACAATTAATTGACAAACACGGGTAACACCTTATTAAAAAAACACCGATAACACCTTATTGACAAACATGGGTAACCAGTTATTTTTAACACTGGTAACAACTTATTGACAAACACTAGTAACAACTTATTGACAAATATGGGTGACAACTTATTGACAAATATGGGTGACAACGTATTGACAAATATGGGTGACAACTTATTGACAAATATGGGTAACAAACTATTGACAAACACTGGTAACAACTTGTTGATAACAATTGGTAACAACTTATTGACAAACACGGGTAAAACCTTATTGATAAACACTGATAACATCTAATTGACAAATACTGATAACACCTTATTGACAAACATGGGTAACCAGTTATTTTTAACACTGGTAACAACTTATTGACAAACACTAGTAACAACTTATTGACAAATATGGGTGACAACTTATTGACAAATATGGGTAACAAACTATTGACAAACACTGGTAACAACTTGTTGATAACAATTGGTAAGAACTTATTGACAACACGAGTAAAACCTTATTGATAAACACTGATAACATCTAATTGACAAACATAGGTAACCAGTTATTTTTAACACTAGTAACAACTTATTGATTAACACTGGTAACAATTTATTGACTAACACTGATAACAATTTATTGACAAAACACTGGTAACAACTTATTGACAAAACACTGGTAGCAACTTATTGACAAACCCTGGTAACACCTTATTGAAAACACTAAAACAACTTATTGGCAAAT
Source organism: Mytilus coruscus (assembly GCA_017311375.1). Lineage (NCBI taxonomy): Eukaryota > Metazoa > Mollusca > Bivalvia > Mytilida > Mytilidae > Mytilus > Mytilus coruscus. The sequence continues at coordinate 31,841,457 of CM029599.1, forward strand.
ACTGATAACAACTTATTGACAAACACGGGTAACGCCTGATTGACAAACACTTTTAACAACGTATTGAAAACATGGGTAACCTCTTATTTTCAAACACTTCTGACAACGTATTTACAAACACTGGTAGCAACTTATTGACTTACACTGGTAACAATTTATTTACTTACACTACTGACAACTTATTGACAAACACGGGTAACAAGGTATTGACTTACGCTGTTAACAATTTATTGACAAACACTGGTAACACTTTATTGACAAACTAGGGTGATTACACATTGTCAAATAGTGGTAATAACTTCTTGATCAACATGGTTAAACACTTGTTTACAAACACATGGGTAACAACTTATTGACAAACACTGGTAACAACTTTTCGACGCACACTGGTAACTTATTGACTTACACTGATAACAACTTATTCAATAACACAACCGTCAACTTATTCACAAAAACGGGTAACAACTTATTGACAAACACTGGTAACAGCTTATTGAATAACACTGGTAAAATTGTTCTGGCAAACACCTGTAACATCGTACTAGCAGCCACTTGTACCAATCAATTAACAAACACTAGTAACAATTTATTGGGTAACACTTGTAACAATTTTTGAAAAAACTGGTAACAATTCATAGACAAATACAAGTAACAACATATAAACCTTATAAATGCTTATTGAACACCACTTGATTGACTTGTATAAAAATGAGGAGATGTTGGTATGATTACAAATATGACAACTATCCACCAGAGTTAAAATGGAGTGGCAGTTAGCAATTATAGATCACCGTACGGCCTTCAACAATAATGAAAATACATGTAACAAGGTTGGCACTTTTAGACTTTAGAACACTGGTGACAACTCTTTTAAAACAAACATAACAGATTAACAAACACGGCTAACAACTTATTCACAAACACAATTAATTAACAAACACTGGAACCAACTTATTGGCAAACACATAACAACGTATTGGCAGTCATCACACAGAAAAAGGAAGATAACAGAGAATCGGAGAAAACTTTGCGACTGCGCTGATACCATACTGACGTCATAAGCATCTCCAATGCCAACGTTACTGTCGAAGTATCGCCAATATATAGCAGCAGAGGAAGTTTTAGAAGTCTAAAATTATTTCTCTTCAGCGTTTTGAAAGATTAAAAATGTGAAAGAAAGTCTGGTGAGTAATGTTATTTCACTTTTTCAATTAATGTGTTTTTATCCCGTTGTTGAATAACAAATACGCATTTCAGACAATTTTGACTCTTGTATAACTATGTTTCATCGTTGTCACTTTGTCGTTCCGGTAAAAGGAAACGTGGTATTATCTTCCATCGAGTCAAAGCAATATTTTTGTATTCCTGATGCTTATCTAACATGTCTAAAAATCTAAAGTTTTGATGAAAATTTCGGTTTGCCTCAACAATGACTATGTGTATTTTTGTTACTGTTGGTCATTAAATTTTAAGTTAAATTCATTCTTCATTTTGACCGGGACTTATTGAAAACGCTAATTCAGCAAAATTCGAGTCCAAAATAAATGGCATTAATACTACAGGCAAATATTTTGGATATACAACATATCGAAGGAACAAAAACCGAAAAGACCGAAGATATAACAACAGAATCGATCACTTCGGTGAATGGAATTTCCTTTAATCTTGATTGTATAAGCGGCTCAATGATTTAAACCAACTTTAATAAAAGAAATTAAAATACATATTTTCATGCAAAACAATGAATGATTGACCCAGCAGATTCCGATTTAAAAAAAGGGCGAGGATGAACAGATGATTTAATGATGTATTTTGAATTCATAGTTGATTAAAATTTAACAGGATAAAATGGAAATGTCAGATAAAGAAGAAAGGGAATGTCAGGCCGTCTCTGAGTTTTGCGAGGCTATTTTGAGGAAGCCGTATTTGAGTGTTCGCGTGAAGACATACAGGAAATACAGGCCGCTGAGGCAAAGGAGACAGCTTGGAAAATGGAATTAGGTATGTCAGAAATGAGAGAGAGAGAGAGAGAGAGAGAGATTAAAATAATATCGTTGAAGACGCTATTTTTTAACCATATGAGAATTTTTTTTCATAGCATCAGATTCAAAATCTAATTTGGATAAACAGGTTATTTGTCCAAAAATATTGTCAGTTTGATTCTATCACTGTATTTAAGCCTACATCTTTTCTAAATTTCGTTTGATGTTTCCTGTAAAATGTTTGATACTTTTAGTTGTGTGTGGCACAACACGATTCACGATTCATTGTTATTTCTAGAATTGACAATAACAAAGATCCATGAGAAGAGAATTGCAGAGAACCCACTGAAGAATGTGGTCGGACATGTCAATAAGGTACATAAGAGGCTTTGGGAGAAATAAGTATGGGGTAGATGTCAGCGATGATAACAATTCAGGTTATACAATCAGTGGAACAGTGCCTTCATTGCTGTTTACTACGCATAGTAAGTTAAATGCCCTTAGCAATGGACCAAAGAACGCACATCTGACAACAAGACCAAACCGTTTCCGGTCTTATCATACTTAGAACTCAAAACTACCAAATTTTCATTTGGTTTAGTACGATCTCCCCTTTTGATCGGGGTAAAATCAAACAGAAAGAGAATAGGTGGGTTTGTCTATCATTTTTCGCAAGTGGGCTACATAAAAATAATTACAACTGAATCTGAACTTCACTTTCAATCATCGGTGCGTTTTCTAGATTGTGTTTTAATTGTTTTTGTTTGTCAAGCTATCGTCTGTTGGTATCTTCCGCCTTCTCTTTAGTCATATTGATGTCCTTAATCTTTATTTGTTTCGATAGCTGCTGGTAGATTTTTAGAATTTGACTTCACAAAAACTGAAATTTAGAAAAACCCAGACATGACTTAAGGTGGAAAATTAAGTATTTTTAACCCATAATGGAGAATATGGTTATAAATCACCAAAATTTTGAAACGTGTCCAAAATTAATTCTACTTGTGAGTGTGTGTTTCTAAAGAGAGGAGAGAGAGCCACAAAGGTATAACATGAAAATGTTATATAATTATAGAATCCAGTCCAGAATTCTGAACTTAATGGATTAATTTATGACAAAGAAACGAAAAGGACGAAAAGAAGAAGAAAAGAGATATGATAAAAGAGGAAAAATCACGAGAGAAAAAAGCCAAAGAAGAGGAAAAGATTGTCCAAAGACAATACAAAGCAATCGACAAGAGTATAAAAAAGTACACAAAGGATGTCAAATCAAAATGGAAGAAGGAAGAAAAGAGGAGAAAGCAGATGAAAAGAATAGAGAAAAAGGCACAAAGGATGTTGGAAAAGGTATTTATTTCATGTAAATTTCCAATTTCTTCAGTCTTCTCCTATAGAATATGAAAGGATATGGAGTAAATGTACATGGGACAAAATCGCACACAATACATAGAAAACATAGAAAATTATCAATGAACAGGGCTTTTATTCCTGTTCTTCATCTTGACAGTTGATGTAGGGTCTTCAACAATGAACAAATCATTCATACCCTACAACAAGGTCAAGACGGCCTGATCTAACGAATTTAGATGGACGCCGGTGACCGGGCGAATTAGTCTTTTTTTACTTCAACACGTGCCAATGATAAAAAAATTAACCAGAGAAATGCATCAATTTTTAAATCTATCATCATATTTCATATTTTCAAATTACGAGATGTAAGAGGGTCTGGGTGGGGGTCCTTCATTTCTGTATTCTTCTTTTTTCATTTTTTTAGGCCATTTTTCTCTAGTCTTTATACTTTTTGCCCATTATTCTCTTTTCTTTATATTTTAGCACTTCATTATTCTCTAATCTTTATTTTTTTGGTCCATTTTTCTCTATTCTTTATATTTTTTTGCCTATTATTCTCTATTCATTTAACCCACATCCACACCCTCATGTAATCGTGTATAATCTAAGTTTTTGCATTTTTGTAGAACGTTGATAAGATTTACAATTAGTACGAAGCGCTTAGAGCTTCACATAAACTGTTAGAAGCTCAACACTTTGTATAAATTCAATATATTGTTATTTTCAATTACACCCTATATAAGAAATAAGAATAGAAATAACTGCATTCAGTTGTTTCCTATACAATCTCTTGTTTCTAGTTTCCACGATTTCCACTGTAATACTTGTGCTGACGCATTTCATGGTATAATTTATAGACAGTTATTGATTAATTCAAAGTTCCTTGTACATATAAAATTCACGAAAAATTTGTCTTACTTGCAATTTAATTGATATAACTTGATATTTTCAGTAAAAAGAGAGCAAAAGGCTGAGACTAAATGCATAAATACGTAAATCTAGGATGAACATGCGCATGCCAAAAAGAAAGAGCAAACAACATTGTACCGAGGTTGATAAAGATCTGCGCCATGAACGCATGATACTCCGTCGCTTTTTCAAAGTTCCATAACTCCTCAATGTCATATAAGAAATTTATAAAAAAACTAATGGGAGGTTATTTTAATAGATATAAACCAGTCACCAAAGTTTCATGAAAACTGCTGAAAGCACTTTTGAGTTACTGTCCAAAAACTATAAAATACCCTTTTATGAATAAAATCCGCAACTCGGAAACTTTAAATCAAAATTTATAAAAATCGAAAGGGAGCTTAGATATAAACAATTCACCAAAGTTTCATGAAAATTGCTGAAAGCATTTTGAGTTATTGTCTGAAAACTGGAAAATCCCCTTTTTAATGAATGAAACCCCATAACTCGGAAACGTAAAATCTAAAATTTATAAAAATAGAAAGGAGCTCACGTCAATAGATATAAACAATTCACAAAAGTTTCATGCAAATTGGTTAGAGCGTTTTTGAGTTATTGTCCGACATGTTTACGACGGACGGACGGATGGACGGACGGACAGACGGACGGACGGATGGACGGACAGACAGACAGACGGACGGACGGACGGACGGACGGATGGACGGACGGACAGACGGACGGACGGACAACGGTATACCATAATACGTCCCGTAAACGGATGTATAAAAACTTTAATGAACATATTGAATTTCAACATTTATGTTTATGTTTACAGAAATGAAGAAGATCGAGAAAGAAAGTGTAAAGGACGTAAAGCAGAAACAAGTCCAAGCTATTGATGTTGTTCAGGAAAAACAAAATGGTTTCAAAACAGTCGAAACAAAGGAAGAGACAGAGAAAATCGAAAATGAAAAACGAAATGACTTAAAGAATAGCGAAACAAAGAAAGAGACAGAGATAATCCAAGAAAATAAAATCAGCTGCGATGTCATTGAAAAGAACGAAAGAAAAGAAAATGACAAAAAAGACGCAAAAGACACTGAAATGAGTACCAACAATGCTGGGAAGAAAAAAACATTTGCTGCAAGTTTTGTTGCATTCTTCCGATCATTATCGTGTGTCAAAGGACAGAGAGAATGCCAAACTGTTTGTTGATGAACTGTTTTATTCATTAAATCTTTTATATCTTATTTTAGTTTTAAACTTGAAATTTAGTCTGGATTATTTGTTTGATTGATTGATTGGTGTTTAACACCACTTTCAGCACTATTGTGCTATTTTGTGGCGGTCATTTTTTATTGGTGGAGGAAGCCATAGTGTCCGAAGAGAACAACCGTCCTTCGGTAGGAAAACTGACAATCCTAGTCAATTGATAGATTAAGTCTGCATGTCTGGTTTATCTATCGGCTTTAATTGAGCTTTGAACTAGCATTTAGTAATTGCGAGTATACTCTTATTTCGGTACTTTGTGTCTTTTGTCTTTTTGATAGTTCTTCTTTGTGTGCTTCATGCCGATCTGATATGTCAAGCCCTTTCTAACTGATGTTTTCAGTTCGTTCTTATTGTGCTATTAAACAACTGTCCAAGGTTGGAGTGGGGTAGTTGAGTGGTCACAATATAAATAAGAAGATGTGGTATGAGTGCCAATGAGACAACTCTCCATCCAAGTCACAATGTATAAAAAGTTCACAATTATAGGTCAAAGTACGGTCTTCAACATGGAGCCTTGGCTCACACCGAACAGCAAGCACAAATATGTTCAACCTTACCACGTTTGTATTTGCCTGTTTCAAGTCAGGAACCTGTTATTCAGTTGTTGTTGTAGGTTGCTGTCTGTCGTATTCGTTTATTGTTTTAGTATTAATAAGGCTGTTGCTTTTCTGGTTTGTATTGTTTCAGATGATGTCATGTCGAGGTCTATAACAGTCTTCTATGCGAAATGGGTTATGCTCATTGTTGAAGACCGTACGATGGCTTTGAGTTGCTCACATCAATGTCCTTTGGTCTATGGCGGAATGTTCTCCAAATAAATGGTAATCATACCACATCTTCTTATTTCTATACTTGAACCAACTTACAGACAAACACAGGTAACAATGTAAAGACAAACACGGGTACTTAAATCTTGCCAAATACTGGTAACAACTTATGAAAAACACTGGTACCAACTTATTGACAAATCTTGGTGATAACTTATTGACACACATTGGTAACGACTTATTGACAAACACTGGAAACAACTTATGAAAAACAATGGTATGAGCTTATTGACAAACAATGGTAGGAACTTATTGACAAACAATGGTAGGAACTTATTGACAAACACTGGTAACAACTTATTGACTAACACTAGGAACAACTTATTGACACTTCCTAGTAATACTTTATTGACAAATCCAGGTTACAACTTATTGACAAATCCTGGTAACAACTTAATGACAAATCCAGGTAATAACGTATTGACACACATTGGTAAGAACTCATTGACAAACACTGGTGACAACATATTAACATTCACAGGTAACAACTTTTTATATAACTAATTGACAAAAACTGGAAACAATTTATTGAAACAATTTATTGACACACATTGATTGCAATTTATTGACAAACATTGGTGAAAAATTATTGACAAACACTGGTAAAAATTTATTGACAAACACTAGAAAGATCTTTTTGACAAATCCTGGTAATAACTTATGGACAAATCCTGGTAATAACTTATGGACAAATCCTAGTAATAACTTATTGAAAATCCAGTTAACAAATAATTGACAAACACTGGTAACAATTTATAGACAAACACTAATAATAACTTACAGACGAACACTGGTAACTGGTGACAACGTATTGATAAACACTGGTCATAACTTATTGACACACTCTGGTAACAATTTATTGACAAACACTGGTATCAACTTATTTATTAACACTGGTAGCAATTTATAGACAAACACTGGTGAAAACTTATTGACAAACACTGGTAATAACTTACTGACGAACACTGGTTACAACTTTTGACAAACACTGATAACTTTTTGATAAACACTGGTAACAACTTATTAATAGACACTAGAAACAATTTATTGACACCCATGGATAGCAACTTATTGACAAACACTGACGACAACTTAATGACAAACACTGGTAACAACTAATTTACAAACATTGGTAACAAGTTATTGACATACACTGGTGACAACGTATTTACAAATACTGGTAACAATTTAAAGATAAACACTGCTAACAACTTATTGACAAACACTGTTAACAACTTATTTACAAACACTGCTAACAACATATTGACAAACACTGCTAACAACTTTTGACAAACTTTGTTTTACTATTATGTAACAATTTATTGACAAACACTGGTAACAACTTATCGAAAAACAATGGTAACAACTTATTCAAAAACGCTACTAACAACTTATTCACAAACACTGCTAAAAACTTATTGATAAACACTGCTAACTACTTCTTGACAAACACTGGTAACAAATAATTGAAAAAAATACTGGTAACAACTTATTGAAAACACTGCCAACAACTTATTGACAAACACTGGTAACAACTTATTGACAAACACGGGTAACAAATTATTGACAAACACGGGTAACAACTTATTTGCAACTTATTGACACACACGGGAAGCAACTTCTTGACAAACACGGGTAACAACTTATTGACAAACACTGGTAACAACTTATCTCACGACAAACACTGGTAACAACGCAATGACAAACACTGGTAATAACCTGTTGATAAATTCTGGTAACAACTTATTCACAAACACTGATAACAGCTTATTGAAAAAACACTGGTAACAACTTATCGACAAACACTGGAAACATCTCAAGACAAACATTGGTAACATTGTAATGACAAACACGGGTAACAATCTATTGACAAATACTTGTAACAACTATTGGCAACCACTGATAACAACATGATGACAAACACGGGTAACAACTTATTGACAAACACTGGTAACGAATTATTGACAAACGCTGGTAACAACATATTGACAAACACTGGTAACAACTATTGACAAACACTGATAAAAACTGATTAAAAAACTGGTATCAACTTATTGAAAAACACTGGAAACAACTCATGACAAACACTGGTAACAACTCATGACAAACACTGATAAAAACGTATTGACAAACACTGGTAATAACTTATTGACAAACACTGGGAACAACTCATAACAAACACTGATAACAACGGATTAACAAACATAGGTAACAGCTTATTAATTACAAATGATAACAATTTATTGACAAACACGGGTAACAACTTATTGACAAACACTGGAAACAACTCATGACAAACACTGATAGCAACTTATTATCAAACACTAGTCACAACTATTGACAAAGACTCGAAACAACTCATGACAAACACTGGTTACAAGTTATTGACAAACATGGGTTACAACTTATTCACACACACGGGTAACAACTTTTTGATAAAAACTGGAAACAACTCATGACAAAACTGGTAACTGGGTAACAACTTAAAGACAAACACGGGTAACATTTCTTGACAAACACGGGTAACAACTTATTGAAATACACAGATAACGACTTATCGACAAACACGAATAACAAATTCTTGACAAACACAGGTAACAACTTATTGATTAACACTGGTACCAACTAATGAAAAACATTGGTTACAACTTATTGACAAACACGGGTAACAGCATTTTGACAAACAAGGGTAACAACTTCTTGACAAACAAGGGTAACAATTTCTTGACAAGCATGGGTAACAAATTCTTGGTAAGCACGGGTAACAACTTATTGACAAACACGGGTAACAACTTATCGACAAACACGGGTAACAACTCATGACAAACACTGATAACAACTTATTAACAAACACTTGTCACAACTTATTGACAAACACTGGAAACAACTCATGACAAACACTGATAACAACTTATTAACAAACACTTGTCACAACTTATTGACAAACACTGGAAACAGCTCATTACAAACACTGGTAACAACTTATTGACAAACATGGGTTACAACTTATAGACAAACACGAGAAACAACTTATTGACAAACACTGGTAACAAATCATAACAAACACGGGTAACAACTCATGACAAACACTGATAACAACTTTTTAACAAACACTGGTCACAACTTATTGACAAAAACTGGAAACAGTTCATGACAAACACTGATAACAACTTATTGACAAACACTGTTAACAACTCACGAAAAACACTGGTAACAACTAATTAACAAACACTGGTCACAACTTATTGACAAACACTGAAAACAACTTATTGACAAACACTGGCAACAACGTAATGATAAACACGAGTAACAACTTATTGACAAACACTGGTAACAACGTAATGACAAACATGAGTAACAACTTATTGACAAACACTGGTAACAACTTATTGACAAACATTGGGAACAATTCATGACAATCACTGATAACAACTTATTGACAAACAAAGGTAACAACTTATTAACAAAAAATGGTAACAACTTATTGACAAACACTGAAAACAACTTACTGACAAACACTGACAACAACGTAACGATAAACACGAGTAACAACTTATTGACAAACACTGGTAACAACTTATTTACAAACACTAGTAACAACTTATTTACAAACACTGGTAACAACGTGATGACAAACACGAGTAACAACATATTGACAAACACTGGTAACAACTTATTGACTAATACTGGTCACAACTTATTGAAAAACACTGGAAACAACTCATGACAAACACTGGTAACAACTTATTAACTAAAACTGGTCACAACTTATTGAAAAACACTGGAAACAACTCATGACAAACACTGGTAACAACTTATTGACAAACACTGTGAATAACTCATGACAGAAACACTGGTAACAACTTATTGACAAACATGGATTACAACTTATCGACATATACAACTTATTGATTAACACTGGTAACAATTTATCAACAAACACTGGTAACAACTTATTGATAAACACGGGTAACAACTTATTTACAACTTATTGATAAACACGGGTTACAACTTCTTAACAAACATGGGTAACAACTTATTGACAAACACGGGTAACAACAACTTGACAAACACTGGTAACAACTTATAGACAAACACGGGTAACAACTTCTTGACAAGCACGGGTAACAACTTATCGACAAACACGGGTAACAACTCATGATAAACACTGACAACATCTTTTAACCAACACTGGTCACAACTTATTGACAAACACTGGAAACAGCTCATGACAAACACTGATAACAACTTATTGACAAACATTGTTAACAACTCATGACAAACACTGGTAACAACTTATTGACCAACACTGGTAACAACGTAATGACAAACACGAGTAACAACATATTGACAAACACTGGTAACAACTAATTGACAAACACTGGAACATGACAAACACTGATAACAACTTATTAACTAATACTGGTCACAACTTATTGAAAAACACTGGAAACAACTCATGACAAACACTGGTAACAACTTATTGACAAACACTGTGAATAACTCATGACAAAAACACTGGTAACAACTTATTGACAAACATGGATTACAACTTATCGACATAAACAACTTATTGATTAACACTGGTAACAATTTATCAACAAACACTGGTAACAACTTATTGATAAACACGGGTAACAACTTATTTACAACTTATTGATAAACACGGGTTACAACTTCTTAACAAACATGGGTAACAACTTATTGACAAACACGGGTAACAACAACTTGACAAACACTGGTAACAACTTATTGACAAACACGGGTAACAACTTCTTGACAAGCACGGGTAACAACTTATCGACAAACACGGGTAACAACTCATGACAAACACTGACAACATCTTTTTAACAAACACTGGTCACAACTTATTGACAAACACTGGAAACAGCTCATGACAAACACTGATAACAACTTATTGACAAACATTGTTAACAACTCATGACAAACACTGGTAACAACTTATTGACCAACACTGGTAACAACGTAATGACAAACACGAGTAACAACATATTGACAAACACGGGTAACAACTCATGACAAACACTGACAACATCTTTTAACAAACACTGGTCACAACTTATTGACAAACACTGAAACAGCTCATGACAAACACTGATAACAACTTATTGACAAACATTGTTAACAACTCATGACAAACACTGGTAACAACTTATTGACCAACACTGGTAACAACGTAATGACAAACACGAGTAACAACATATTGACAAACACTGGTAACAACTAATTGACAAACACTAGAACATGACAAACACTGATAACAACTTATTCACTAACACTGGTCACAACTTATTAAAAAACACTGGTAACAACATATTGACAAACACTGTGAATAACTCATGACAAACACTGGTAACAACTTATTGACAAACATGGATTACAACTTATCAACAAAAACAACTTATTGATTAACACTGGTAACAACTTATCAACAAACACTGGAAACAACTTATTGACAAACACGGGTAACAACTTATTTACAACTTATTGATAAACACGGGTTACAACTTCTTAACAAACATGGGTAACAACTTATTGACAAACACGGGTAACAACAACTTGACAAACACTGGTAACAACTTATTGACAAACACGGGTAACAACTTCTTGACAAGCACGGGTAACAACTTATCGACAAACACGGGTAACAACTCATGACAAACACTGACAACATCTTTTTAACAAACACTGGTCACAACTTATTGACAAACACTGGAAACAGCTCATGACAAACACTGATAACAACTTATTGACAAACATTGTTAACAACTCATGAAAAACACTGGTAACAACTTATTGACAAACATCGGTAACAACTTATTGACAAACACTGGTAACAAATCATAACAAACACTGGTAACAACTTTATGACAAACACGGGTTAACAACTTATCGACAAGATATTGTAACTATTGTAGGTATTGTAGGTATTCCTATAGGTACCAATTGTGCCCCTTTAATAGCAGACTTGTTCCTGTACTGATATGGATCACAGTTTATGGCCAAACTCAGTAAAACCCGTCTAAATTCCATTTGATTGATAAATTCAACAACACTTACCGTTATCTTGATGATATTTTTTTCGTTAGATAATGAAGAATTCTCTATATATACTGCCGAAATTTACCCACAGGAACTTACCTTAAATAAATCAAATATTAACAGCAATAAGTGTCCTTTCCTAGATTTGGTATTTCAGTTTTACACCAGAAACTATACACAAAAATTTACGACAAAAGGGATGATTTTTCTTTCCTATTGCTGATTTTCCTTTTTTGGAGGGTGATGTTCCTCTGGCACCATCTTACGGTGTGTATATATCTTTATGCCCGTGTCTGTAGTGACGTTTTGGATTTCAATGAGCGTAATCTATGTATTACTGGTAAATTATTAAGTCAGGGATTTCGTTACCACAAATTATTTAAAACCTTTAATAAATTCTTCCATAGATACAAAGATTTGGTAAGCAAGTTTGGCTGTACCTGTAGAAAACTTATTTTAAACGGAATAGCACATCCTTAATCTTACGGTGATGTTGTTTACCGAGCCCGGAAATTCAGATACGATCCTTGTCAACTTACAAACAAACACGGGTAACAACTTATTGACAAACATTAGTAACAACTTTTTGACAAAACGGGTTAAAACTTATCGACAAACACTGGTAACAACTTATTGACAAAGACGGGTAACAACTTATCGACAAACACAGGTATAAACAACTTATTGACAAACACGCAACAATTTATTAACAAACACGTAGCAACTTCTTGACAAACACTTAAACACTTTTGACAGTCATCTGAGAATACTTTGCGACTGCGCTGAAACCATTCCTCGACGTCATAAGCATCTCCGATGCCAACGGTATTGTCGAAGTTTCGCCGATTCATTGTAGCAGAGCAAAATTTTAGAAGTCTAAAAATCATTTCTGTAAAGCGTTTTGGAAGATTGGAAAAAGTGAAAGATAAGTCTGGTGAGTAATGATATTTCACTTTTTTTTTAAGTAATGCGCTTTTTATCCAGTTGTTAAATCGTGGCATAGCTGATGCTTATCTAACACGTCTAAACATTTTAAGTTTAGGTTTAGAATTCTGGTTGCCTCAACAATTAATATGTATAGTTTTGTTACTGTTGACCTATACATTTGAAGTTAAATTCATTCTTCATTATGACCGGGACTTCTTGAAACGCTAAATCTGCAAAAAAAAAGTTTGGAAATACAAAACATTGAAAGAACAAAAACCGAAAATATAACAACAGAAGCGAACACTTTGGTGAATGCAATTTTCTTTCTGTCATGATTTTATAAGCGATGCGATGATTAAAACGCATCTAAAAAAAGTTCTCTTCAATATATATACATATTTTCATGCAGAACAATGAATAACCTTTAAAAGTAAAATTTGATTGATCTAGCAGATTCCGAATTTTAGAAGGAGAAAGGGGCTGGGGTGGTGTACAAAGAATTTCATGATACACTTTTAACTAATAGTTGATTCAACAATCAACAGGTTGAGAATGGAAAGGATCACTCAGGAAGAAGAAATGGAACGTCTTGCTGTGTCTGGGTTTTGTGAGGCCATTTTGAGTACAGCTGTATTTGAGTGTTCGCTTGAAGACATACTAGATAAACAGGCCGCTGAGGCAAATGGGAAAGCTTGGAAAATGAAATTAAGTATGTCAGCAATGATGAGAGAGAGAGAGAGAGAGAGAGAGAGAGAGAGATATTCAGTCTCCAGTCCATGCTTACACTTCTAACTTTAAAACAAAATCGTTTAATATTTTAACAAATATATCTTTAAAGATGCTGAATTTCTAACCGTATAAGAAATATTTTTATTTAATAGCATCAGATTCAAAATATAATTTTGATAAACCGGTCAACTGTGTCGTTTCAAATTTTAATCTTGTGTGGCACAACACGAATGAGACTTTAGCACAATATGACTCATAAAACCTTCAATCTAGAGGTCAACATTCGACCTTCATTCGACCTTCATATATATATACATGAATATGTGTGTCGCTCAAATTCGAGAATAAATCTAGCTTGCGGTCATCAAACAAGAAGGTAGAATTTGAACTGTTTAAATGATTATGTTGTTGTTACAATTTAAAAAGAATAATTGCATGTACCATCTTCATCTTTTCTTTTACAATTTTTCATTTGATTATTCAATATGTATAAAATGGCAGATTTTCTTAATTTGACAATTTATTTGATTTATTTTACAGAAGGAGTGAAAAAGGAAGAGAAGAAACCAGATAAAGATGTGGATGTATCATCAAAGCAAAGAAAGGGTAATTGTGATATTTCTTTTATAATTTTGTCGAATTATCATTATTACCGTTATGAAAGTTTATCAAATTTTCTTCACTGGTACATTGCCAATGAGACAACCATCCACTATGATAGTTCAAATGACGTTGATATAACCAACTATAAGTCACCGTAAGGACCTTGCAGCAAAATCCATACCATACAGTTAAACTGACGAGTACTGTCCCCTGGCTTTGATACCTACGCTCAATATCGACCAGATTTGAGACATATTTATCAGTCTAACCATACAGTCAGATTTAAAATGCCCCAACATGACAAAATGTGAAATAATTCACACTTGAGAACGACATGAGTTATGACATAACAATAAGCGAATGACCAAAATAACAGACAGCAAACAACGACAACCACTGAAATAGAGGCTCATGACATGGGACGAGCACATAAAGAATGTGGCAAAGTAAAACACTTGAACAGTGATGTAACAGCACAACATAACAACAAACTAAATAAAATAGGTGGAAATTCCTTGACTGATCGATAAGAGGCACAATAACAACTAACATAAAGACGAAAGTACCGACCAGTCATTGTAGTTATGTACTGAATAAAATTGAGAATGGAAATGGGGAATGTGTCAAAGAGACAACAACCCGACCAAAGAGCAGACAACAGCCGAAGGCCACCAATGGGTCTTCAATGCAGCGAGAAAATCCCGCACCCGGAGGTGGTCCTCAGCTGGCCCCTAACTAAAATGGTGTGAAAGCTACTTCACAGACAATGATTACAACGTATAAATACATCATGTTCTCTCAGATTAAAGTTTATATTTATAATTCTTAAGATAGTTTCACTACTATATCTATTGACCCAGGATGAAGTGAGTAATAAGAATATCTAATTTTTGTATTTCTAGAATTGACAATAACAAAGATCCACGAGCAGAGAATTGCAGAAAACCCACTGAAGAATGCGGTCGGACAGGTCAATAAGGTACAAAAGGGTTTTGGGGAAAATTAGTATGGGTAGATGTCAACAATAATAATAATCCCATGTTATACTATCAGTGGAACAGTGCCTGCATTGCATTTCATATACGTAGTGAGCTGCTCTTAGCAAAAGGTCAATGAACATTTCCTGACAAGACCAAGCCGTTTCTAAGATCTTTTTATCATAATAAGAACTCGAAACTATAAAATTTTCATTTGGTTTAGTATATTCTCCTTTTCATCCAGAAAAAGTTAAACAGAAAGAGCATATAGGTTGACTTGTCTATCATATCATTTTTCGTACGTGGGCGACATAAAAAAACAACTGAATGAATAAAAAGTTGAAGTTCAGAGTCCCTTACATCGGCCAAAAAAAGTTTGAAATTCAAAGTTACTATACATTTTCTATAAGTTATAAGTAAGTGTTGTTCCATCTATCCGTAATATGAGGTTCATTTGTGTTCGCCCACTTGCTGGTGTTTCATTTTTTTTATGGTTTGATGGAAATCAAGATCGTTTTTAAATGGGACAGAGAGATAACGTCATTGCACTGAAGACAACACCCATAAAAGTATAACATGAACATTTTTTATATGATTATTAAAGGATCCAGTCCAGATTTCTGAACTTAATGGATCATTTTATGACAAAGAAACGGAAAAGGATGAACAGAATAAGAAAAGAGAAATGATAAAAGAAGAGAAATTACGAGAGAAAAAGCCAAAGAAGAGGAAAAGATTGTTCAAAGACAATACAAAGCAATCGACAAGAGTATAAAAAATTACACAAAGGATGTCAAATTAAAATGGAAGAAGGAAGAAAAGAGGAGAAAAGAGATGAAAAAGATGGAGAAAAAAGCACAAAGGATGTTGGAAAAGGGTATTTATTACTACGTTCTACAGTCTTTTTCATGATATAATTCATAGACATTGAGAGTTCCATGAACACTAAAATTCACGAAAAATTTGACTTATTTGCAATTTATTAAGCTGAGACTAAATGCATAAATACGCAAATTTCGGATGAATGCTTGAAAATAAATTCATTGTACTGAGTTTTAAAAAAATATGAAAATATTAAATTTCAACATTTACGTTTATGTTTACAGAAATGAAGAACATCGAGAAAGAAAGTGTAAAGGACGAAAAGAAGAAACAACAAGCTATTGATGTTGTCCAGGAAACTGTCAAAACAAAGGAAGAGACAAGGAAAAAAGAAGATGAAAAGGATCAGACCATCGACGTCGATGGGGAAACACATAATGATTTAAAGAAAAGAAAACAAAGAAAGGGACAGAAATGATCAAAGAAAAGAAAATCAGCTGCGATGTCATTAAAAGAATGAAAGAAAAGAAAATGACAACGAAGACACTAACGCCATTGAAATGAGTACCAACAATGCTGGAAAGAAAAACACATTTGCTGCAAGAATTGGTGGATTCTTTCGATACTTATCGTGTATCAAAGGACAAAAAACAAGCTAAATTGTGTGTTTTTTATAATTTTATTCATTAAAAGTTATCTTATTACTGTCTTTAATTTTATTTTCTAAATGAGAAGCCGAAATCAATGGTTTATTTATACTAGCAGTAATTAGGCTTCGAAGTAGCTTTTAGTTACGGCTAATACTCTAATTATTGAGGCATAATTCCCAACAAATGCAATTTTTATGAAATTTTTGTCTCTGTTTCAGCCATTCATAGCATTCTAGACTCGGTGTAATTTAGAGATGACTTTGCGTGTTTGTCATGTGAAACATTTATCATTCACGAAGTTCTTCTCTTGTGGTGAAAATATGTGTTTTATTAGATGTATTTCTGCTTTGTATCGACCTGATGAGTTAAGCCCTTTTCAACTGATTTTTAAAGTTTGTTCTTATGTTTTTGTTTCACAACTGTCCCAGGTTAGGGGGATTGGCGCCTTCAAACTAGTTTAACCCCGCCATATTTTGTATGAGCCTGTCCCAAGTCTGTAATTCATTGGTTGTCGTTTGTTTCTGTATATCATATTTGTTTTTCGTTCATTATTTTGTATATAAATCAGGCCGTTAGTTTTCTCGTTTGAATCATTTTACATTTGTAATTTCGGGGCCTTTTGTTGTTTCGTTTGAATTATTTTACATTTGTCAGTTCGGGGCCTTTTATAGCTGACTATGCGGAATGGGCTTTGCACATTGTTGAAGATCGTACGTTGACCTATAGCTATTTTAACTTCTATGTCATTTGGTCTCTGGTGGAGAGTTGTGTCATTGAAAATTATACCACATCTTCTTATTTTTATATATGAGCTATGGCCAGATTAAACTTGGATTTTGAGATCTCAACCATCGCCCTTTTACAAAAAAAAAAAAAAAAAAACGTACAATAAAAATCAGTACATGAAAGCTAGCTCATAACTCTTATATAATAGATTAAAAACAAAAACACCACTTCAATCAATACAATCACGAAAAATATTGTATCATAAAATGGAGTATTGAAACGGGGAGTGTGTCAAAGAGACAACAACCCGACCAAAGAGCAGAAAACAGCCCAAGGCCACCTATTAGTCTTCAACTCAGCGAGAAAATTCCGCAGTCGGGGATGGGCTTCAGCTGGCCCCTAAACAATAATGTATACTAATTTAGAAAAATGGGCGCCACGCTAAACTCTGAAACATACAAATGAACCAAAATAAAAAAAAACACATACAAAAAAACAAAGGCTAGAGGTTCCTGATTTGGGACAGGCGCAAAAATGCAGCGGGGTTTAACATGTTCTGTGAGATCTCAACTCTGGCACTATACATTTAGACGATGTGGATTTTACAAACACACAGCAATACGCACAGTAAAACTCGGTTTAAAAGAAGTCCAAATCCGATGAGGTAACATGAGAACTAAGCAAAATGACAATATAAACATTAACCGATTGATGCGATGATACCATCTTCACTTCATGCATAAACCAACATCATAAACATACATGAAGACACGGTCGAGTGCAATCATTGATCAGAATCAATTTTGTATAGAATTAACATGATTAAAGGCAGAAAAAAAACAAAACAATTTTAGTCCGTTTCAATCTATAGTATACATTTTTTAATTTAAGAGCATACCCCCAAAAAAAAAAAAAAAAAAAAAAAAAGACGCAATGATTGACGAAGCTACAACAGTATGATTATAAAGTTTACCAATAAGCCGAAAAGAAACCATCCTAAACGAGTCGGTTTGTTTCGAAAACTATCGTTGCCAAGTTGGACTTTCTAGAAATACAAACAAAAATCGGATAAACACTTCTTCTAGTGTTAATCTAATTACAAAGGCTCTAAAACTTACCTGGTTGTCCACTGTACATTAGGAGCACTTAAGACCCGACACAGATGGAAGTCTATTTATTCGGAGGTCGAAACAATCCAGGCCAAAGACTAAGATTTATTAACAAATAAAGTCTTAGAACAACTTGGCTTTGAAAAAAAAAACAGAATTATCAAGCATCGGTTTTCTGGTCATTAACAACAGAATTATTCATTTGCGATTGGGACATATACACAAAATCTACACAACGGCAAATGCCAACAATATCTGAAAGACAATCTTTGTAAAGACAATGAACAACACAAATACAACACAAAAAGATCAAAATCGGATTGAGAACGGGATAATCGGAAGCTTCCTGAACAATATCTGATTGTTGTCGTGATTAAATAAATGTTTATACAAATTTCCAGCCACGAATCACAGTTAATGCAAATGCATATAAAAGAGAGGCGAAAGATACCAGAGGGACATTCAATCTCATAAGTCGAAAATAAACTGACAACGCCATGGCTAAAAAAGAAAAAGACCAACAGACAAACAATAGCACACAAAACACAACATAGAAAACTAAAGACTGAGCAACACGAACCCCACAAAAAACTGGGGGTGATCTCATGTGCTTCGGAAGGGTAAGCAGATCCTGGTCTACATGTGGCACCCGTCGTGTTGCTCATGTTAGTACAAACCCAGTAAATTCTAATTCGGTAGGTCACATTCGGGAAAAGGGGGAAGGGATTGTAGTTACGACATTAGGAACATGTCCGCTATCATCTGTGAAACGGATATTCCATAAAGGTCAACCAACTCGTGATGACGTCCGTAAAACTAACGAAGGGATGATTTCAACCTAACCACTCGGAACTCTTAGTTTAATAGCTTCCTTGTGAACAATAACCCTCTATCAAGGAAATGATGATAGGACATACAAGCCCTGGAATATCGTATCAACTGGGAGATATATACTCCGTATGGGTTTGAATATCCCTTTGGTATCATTCGGTTTTATTTTACACAATATTGAATGATACGACTGTCACAGAAAGAGGCTATATTACACATACAAACTACCAGAGTCAGAAAGGCTGAATCGTTTTTATATTATTATCACATTAATTGCCGTTAATATATTTATGTGCTAAAAATTTGCAGGTATTATATTGTTTTATTGTTCTACGTGTTTTATATATAAAAGCAAGGAGATGTGGTATGATTGCAAATGAGACAACTATCCATCAAAGTTCAAATTTAAGTGGATGTAAGTAATTATAGGCAACCGTTCGGCCTTCAAAAATGAGAAAAACCCATACCGTATGGTCGGCTATAAAAGGTCCCGACATGAAAAATATGAAATAATTCAATTGAAAAAACTAACGGCCTAATTTATAACAAAACAATTTACGAAAAACAAATATGACAACCATGAACCAACGAAAATCACTGAACTACAGGGCCCGTATGCATAAAGCTACTTAAGTTAAGATTTGTTCCGAACGGACGGATTTTTCTACTTGTCCTACGATAAATTAGTATTACGATTGGATATCTTAACTTAAATTGTTTTATGCATATCAGCCCAGGCTCCTGGCTTGGGACAGGCACATAAAGAATGTGGCGGGGTCAACATGTTTGTGAGTGCTCAACCATCCCCCTAACCTGGGACAGTGGTGTAACAGTACAACATACAACATAAGAACAAACTATTAAATCAGTAGAAAACGTTGAACTCATCAGATGGATAATAGAAACACATCTAATAAAAGCACAGACGTGGACGGGTACTTATACATCCTAAAAACAAAAAGACATGAAGTACAGAACTGAGAGTACTCGCAGTTACTGACAGCTAGTTCAAAGCCAATAACAAATAATGAAAAAAATCATGTATCTAAGACTTAAATATAAACCAGTACATGTCGGTTTTAAAGACAATAAAAGCTTACATTATTTTAACGTTATTTTAACATGTATTTTACCGACTTTAAATAAGATTTTTACTTATCAGTGTATGTAATGTGCGAATCCTAAAATGTCATTTTCACTGTATCCGTGATGAATTTCTGATGTAGAATGATAAATAAACAGACAACAACTTCAAGATTTTTGAATAAAATAAGAAATAATATATAATGTGTACTGTTTTTATAAATTCATGATATAGGTATGAGATGCAGACGGGTTTTCATCTCGCCTACAGCCATCCAGGTGCAAAATTGATACACAAATAGATAAATATTAAGAATAGTTCACGAACAGAGCGTGCAAGAGATTTAAAAGTAGCAGTTAAGTTTCATTTGCAGAAAAATGTACCTTTTAACATAATTATTAATGTTGTTTAACTTAAAACAGGTTTTGTTATTCAGCTTGTTGATATTGAATCAAATTCCACTATGTTGTTTTCGTTATGCGATTCATGTTTACTGTCGAATAATGATACTAGACTTTAATTTTTCACTGTAGGGCGACTAATTTCTGTTGAATATGCGATGCATTTTCACAGAAGGAAATTAAGTAATTTTCATTATATAAAGTCTTAATTCAGCCGACTCTAACAAAATTTATGAAATCAGAAGGATTGATTATATATGCATACATAGTGAGTGAAAGTCTGAGGTAATATATCAATAAATTCCTTAAACATGGTATTTATTGCTAATATAGTCAATTCTATTTTCTCAAATAATTTGTCCTGATCTATATTTAGGTTAAAATGTATTCTTTCCTATGACACGTCATCATTAAATACATATATCTTGGACAGTTAAGCCAAAACACGTCACCGGAAAAGCAAAGTTTCTGTGTCGGTCTAAATCTACATCGCATACTAATAAATTAAACGTCATTAGAGCTAATATCCTAATGCTTGTAGTTAAAAGGTGTGGTTGACCTTGATTGTGTAAATGTTGCCTAAGCATTGTAATTAAGAATGAGCAAACGTTTATACAAGCAAAGCAAGCAAGCCAACCTAACCTTTAAACTGCAAGCGTTAGGAAAATAGCTCTAATGGATGCATTTGAGATAACAAAGAGCATTCACAAAACGATCTTCATTTTACGATTGAATGAGTGGAAACGTTTTCATCTTGCACAAACAATTGACGCTTGGATGACTGGATAATTATCATGCCATTGTGTACAAATCTTATACTGTAAAAAAAGTCGAGCAACAGTCGAGTCACCTTAAATATGCTTGAATTTCTTATAAGTCGGTGTTATAAATAAGCCAATACGCAATTGTGACAATACAAATATTGAAAACAGTTTATTGTTACATGTTTAAATGGTTCTATACCACGGGGTATAACCGCCTTACAGTTGATTCCGGACGTTAATCGCTACATCGCGAAGCAATGTTGGTAGATATACCGTTCTTATATTTACACCAAAGACTAATTGACTAACTTTTCAGTTAAGTATTCAATGTTTATGAAAACAAAGTTTACTGCTCCTGGCAGCATTGTATATCATTTATATTACATGAACACCATGTGACTATTTTTAAATAGACAGGTTTGTGAATTACTTGTAAACATCGCGAAACGAACACTATGTGTAACTCAAACTTGATTAAACTACAAATAGAGCATAATTGGTTGGCTCTTTCACTAAATGCGACCGTGTATTTTGTGCTTTGTTGTTGTTTAAATACATAATACGAATGAGAAACCCGTTGTTTTAATTTTATTTGAAGACATTTACTTGAAAAACTGACCTCAGAATTTTGACACTGTACGATTCATTCTCTTTGTAGGTTGTTTTGTTTCTTTAGTACGGTTCGTTGTATATTCTTGTACTGTTCGTTGTGCAAAAGCCTATCAATACGGTAGAAATATGTATGACACGGCGTGACAAATGTTCAAAGTTTTTTTAAGCGAGTTATAAAACTTTTCAAAGAAAATTCGTCGTAGAAAAACGTTATATTCATGGATGTTCTGCTCCAGTAAATTTTCGGATCCATGACAAGCTAATAACAAACTCACCAACAATATTTGAATATTCATGATATGAACGTGGTTATACCAGTGTATATTCAAGTAAGCTTCTACGACTAGCTTGAATTTCAAATTGTAAATATCATCAATATTAAAGTCATCTAAAAACTATTTTCAGTTGTTGTATGTCGAATTATCATATAAAACGACAATGAAAATTCATCGCACTTCCCAAAATTCCACATCAGAAATGATTGCACTTACAGTGATAATTCATCGCATCTATAGTTAAAATGAATCGCATTCAGTAATCAATATTATGGATTCTGCTGCTTAAATAACACTTTTTTGGACTTTAATCCTGTTATTATACATTAAAAAGTTATATTCTAATGAAATTCTGTTAAAACATACATTCAAATCTATTATTTTGTATTTTCAAAAAGTAAACAAACGCATTTTTTCCCATCATCCTTTATTCTACAATAGACATACTCGCATACAACAGGGAAAATGAACTAACTGGACTCGCACTTTATATACACTGCTTATCTTGTTTTGATTTCTTTTCCGGTACTATTTGAAGTTATCAATCGTCGTTTTCATGTAGTCTATTTAGTATGCAATCCTGTGATGGTCACAGTTTCGTTGTTTTTCTTCACTTTTATATCTGTTTTATTCGAATCATATATAGTGTTAAAGGTTTTAACTTAAGTAAATTTCTTGTCTGTTTGCCTTAGCTTGGCAAAAATATTCACTTCTATAGGTAAAATACCTCAACCATTACGTTTTTCAGTCATTCAGAAAACGTGGGGTAGTCGAATGACCTACTAAAATAGCGATTTTCAAATATTTTGCACTGGTTCGTGTAACCTCCGTTTTCCCTTTTGCAAATAATGAAAATAAGCGTGTTGTGAATTAAAAGGAAGGGCCAATTTCCCATGCCGCGAGTGCATTGTATTTATTTTACTCAGATGTTCAAAATATTAAATTTCTTGTTAAATACTATTGGAAATTGAATATTGAAGAGCCTGAATAATATACTTTTCAAATATTTTTAACAATTTTACATATTTTTATTACTCAAAATTCCATATGGAGCATGTGGTGTAATGAACCGTGAACTTCAAGGAAATAATGGAAAAAAAATAAAGAATAGAGAAAAATGGGCAAACACAATAAAGAATAGAGAATATTTATTGGATAAAACTAAAATATTAACTTGTTTTAAATAAATAGGCCACGTATGCACCAGTTATTAATCATCTTTATTCAGATGGAAGACTGGAAAACTTAAAGAAGAGAAGAATAATGGGGTGTATGGCGTATCATTAGGGTCAAAAGTATATTTTGTTGCAAATGCTATATCTTTAATTGCAAATGCTATATTAAATACCGCAAATGTACGAGGCGCCTTTTTATAGATATAAGAAGATGTGGTATGAGTGCCAATGAGACAACTCTCCATCCAAGTCAAAATTTATAAATGTAAACCATTATAGGTCAAAGTACGGTCTTCAACACGGAGCCTAGGCTCACACCGAACAGTAAGCTATAAAGGGCCCCAAAAATTACTAGTGTAAAACCATTCAAACGGGAAAACCAACGGTCTAATCTATATAAAAACGAGAAACGAGAAACACTTATGAACCACATCAACAAACGACAACTACTGAACATCAGATTCCTGACTTAGGACAGGTGCAAACAAATGCAGCGGGTTTAAACGTTTTAATGGTACCAAACCTTCACCCTTTTTCTATTTATTCCTTATTCTCTAATATCAAAAATCAATTTTTGATATCAGGAAATCGATTTTTGATATCAGAAATATTATCTATTTTTTTTTATATCAAGAAATACCTGATATCAAAAAATGATTTTGTGATATCATCAAAAATGCGAATTCCTGATATCAACAAATCATTTGTTGATATCAGAAAATAAGAAATGAATGAATGAAGGCTCCCTGTGTGTCAATAAAAGCATCCAAGCTCACCCATGAGCCCAAACATCAAGAAATATCTGAAATAATGTTTCCGGTAGACCAATTGTTTTATAATGTGGACTACCGCTACACGATATAGGTCATTATATTGATGGCAAAGGGTCCATTTTTACAAAAACAAAATGCTTATACACTTCAAGTTTTATAAACATGATTTAGACTCAAAAGTCTCCAGAAAACTGCTATTTTTAGATAAAAATAACAATATTTGAAGAAAAAAACATGTACACTAATCTTTAGTTTGACGAAACTGAACGAGTACTGAATTACCTTGTTCCAACTAATTACGCAATTCGAGTCCCATGCACTACAAGTCAATATATTGAAGATTTTTTGAAATAATTCTAAAATATAGCATATTTACTTTTGCGTCGAACAATCCCAATCGGCGAAATTAGTCGACCTAAGAATTTACTAAATACTGGAAAATGTTTTACAAAGCTTGACACATCGAAACAAAATACTGATGTGTTCAAGATTTAGATACGATGGCTGGATGATATATTCAGGTTCAACTGACGTAATACACGATCTTTTCGCCTTATATATCTAATACAATGCATATACCCACCTAAATTGTACATAACAATTTTCTCAAAATGAAGTGTAACTTCCTTGACAGTCGTTTAATACAAAGACAAACGCCTCCAAAATGAAGGTATTTTAGAAATGAAAACGTACATCAAAGCTACTGAAACTTTTCAATACTTCACAGAAAAAGCTCATATCAAATAAATACATTTAAAGGATATATGCAAGGCGCGGTACATAAGAAATACTAGCAGTCTTTCAAAAAACGTCTCGTAAAAAGACGACATAGACGAAGTATTTGAAAATACAAGACATGATATTTTTTTATTTGTTGTTATTGGCTTTGAACTAGCTGTCAGTAACTGAGAGTACTCTCACATCTGTGCTTTGTGTCTTTTTGTTGTTGTTACCCTGCCACGTCCGGTCTGGGTTTTTGTAAGCTGTTTTTCTTCTTTGTATCGATCTGATGTAAAGCCCTTTACAACTGATTTTTATAGTTTGTTCGTACACTGTGTTGTGATGTAACACCAGTGTCCCACAGGTTAGGGTTTAATCCCGCCACATTCTTTATGTGTCTGTTCCAAGTCAGAAGCCTGTAGTTCAGTAATTGTCGTATGTTTTGTTATAAATTAGGCCGTTATATATAATTAGCTTTCTAAATTGAATTGTTTCATATTTTTCATGTCGGAGCCTATTATAGCCGACTATACGGTATTGGGCTTTCTCATTGTTGAAAGCCGAACGGTTGCCTATAATTTCTTACATCCACTTCATTTGAACTTTGGTAGATAGTTGTCTCATTGGCAATCATACCAGTTCTCCTTATTTTTATACTAAACAGAACTAACTGACTTACTAAATTCGCAACATAAACAACGGGAGAAAAACTATAAACAAGATTACCAAAACACTGGGGCTTAATTTCACAAAAACCTGGCTGCACAAATCTGTTTCAGAGGAAACCAATAATTGCTTATAAAAGAAGCGGGAACTTACAATTGTTGACTATAAACCTTAAAATAATGAATATGTGAGAAACACAAACACACAAAACTTCTTATGACTGATGAAGCCGAACTCTGAGATATTCTTTCCTCAAACACGACCGAAACACCAGATCTTTATATGTTAGGGCTCATGGGTGAGCTCGGATGCTTTTATCGACACACAGGAAGCAATCATTGATATTTTTCTTATTTTCTGATATCAAAAAATCATTTCTTGATATCAGGAATTCGAATTTTTGGTATTTTTGATATCAGAAAATGTATTTCTTGATATCAAATAATCGAATTTCTGATATCAAGAAATAAAGATTATTTTCTGATATCAAAAGAGGCATTTTTTTGATATAAAAAAAAATGAATTCCTGATATCAAGAAATATTTTTTGATATCAGAAAAAAGGACTAAATAGTAAAACGGTGCCTCATACAAATGCTATGATTAATACTGCAAATGAGGCAATTGCAACTGCAAATGGCGACAATTGTAACTGCAAATGCGACAATGCGAAAATTAAAACTGCAAATGCGACAATGCGAAAATTAAAACTGCAAATGCTATATTTTTTTTTAAATGTAGCATTTGCTATACTCTCACGTACCAAAGGGATCAAAAGCAACATATTGTAACATTTGCACCATTTGCAATTTCATTTAGCAAATGCATTTACATACAAGGGTCAAAAAGATAATAGCGTTTGCCATAATATAAATATAGTATATAGGGGAGGAACTCGTCAATTGTCTATATTACACATAATGGTAGGAGCTTATCCATAGTGATAATGAAGGTTGTCTCATTATTAAGGAGGTAGGGAGGAGCTTAGAAATTATTTTATCATTTTCATGTGTGCCATGCATGACATGTCAAATACATTGTTCTCCATTCTAATCACATATAAGTATTGCTGCTGAATACGTACTATAAAAATGTACATGCTGTACGCTTTAAACATGATGTATGAAGTTTTCTTTTTTATTGGGCACAATCAAAGACTTAGTGGCGGATCCACCATTTTTTAAAAGGGTGATAAAATTTTGCCAAAAAAAACCCTGTAAATTTAATACAAATCCAAGATAAGGGGTGGTGGTCAAACCCCCTTCATATACTGAAGTTTTGTGAATTCACGACCCATTACATATTTCATGGCAAAATCATAACCCATTCATATATTCCTCAGTTGTCATATATTCATTTTTGTACATTTCAACTTGAGTTTATACTTTATAATTGATTGCATGTAAGTGTTTTGTCTTAAAGGGGCACTAGCTGTGAAGTTGACAAAAAATCAAAATATATTTTTTTTTTGCCTCAAACATAAATGAAAGTAGAATATTGAAATTATAATCCTCTTTTAGCAGCCAGTTTGGTACAGTTTGATCAAAATAAGGTAAAATAAATCGCTGATTAATTATTTACTTGCAAGCTCATTCATGCGAACTTCAATTTGACCCTTAAAAAATTGTTACGCACGAGCTAAGCGGGTTTGGTTATTTATAAAAGAAAAAGAATATCAAAATTTAAAAGTCATTAGTGAAACAAGGTAGCCGCCGGGAATATCCTTTCGTGGACTAATTCTTGCCATGAATAGCATTAAAATACTGGTAAAATGATGATTTACATATTTTTTAATCTATTCTAACAGATATAGACAATTCGTCTTATATACCATTGCACGTGCTTGCATATATGGATTGTGTATTTATATAGGTATATGTTTACATCAGGCAATATGACCATCGGATATCTTCGGAGATAAACTCGAAAATTAATTAGATGATCTAAAATGCAGACGAAATGTTGATGTGTTATAACGAGTTTTTACATTGTTAATACTTTCTTATGGACTTTTTGTAATTTGAATAGACGTTTTAGTATGTACTTAATATAGTACGAGAGATTAAGTCGAATCGGTGAGCATGATTTTGACAGCTAGTGCCCCTTTAATTAAACTCTAAACAAGTTATTTAAACCTGAAATAATTGCAAAATTTGGATCCCCAAATCTATAACAATGTATGTGATCATCATTGTTTTTTTTCTATGATTGCACGGCATATACTTCTTGAAGATATAGCCATACTAACGTTAAGCTGCATTTTGTGTGTTTGTTCCCGATCAGGAAAACCTAAAGGTTCGCAGATGCAGATTTAGAAGGGGCCAGTCCCCCATATGAATTATCTTGATATATCTTTACAATTTACATGAATTTTGGGTCAAAATGTGGTACGGCCCCCTATAGATTAAAAGGATATCCCCCTTTTCAGAAATTCTGGATCCGCCACTGTTTTGAGTCGATAATCAATTCAGGAGATATGATAATATAAACATAAAATTTATCAATATTTTCTCATCTTTTTCTTTCTTTCTTTCTTTATTTTCATTTATGATTTGAATTTTTTTTTTGTAATATTCAGACTTGGACATTTAATATTTGTTCTTCAAAAATCCCAGCCCCTTCTCCCCGGTAATAAAACGCCGTGCGGGATTCGAACTCAGACAACCGTTAGGGAAATGATATTCCTTTCATCTCGAGAAAAAATATTTTCCATCCAGGCCATGTTGAATTCAAATTTACACAATAGTGGGACTCCAAAAACTTTCTCGTCTCCTTATAAATATCTGAGACTATGTGTTATAGTAGTCTCAGTAAATAATATCCGCAGAGATAATTTAGAACCATAATATATGGCGCGGAATCAGGGTCAAAATACTTATTTACGTATATACATAATTAATTCTGTATATATGGAATTCGATTTACGTATATACGTAAATCGAATTCGTATATACGTAAATCGAATGATCTGTAATACATTCATGGAAAGTTAAAAAAAAGTAATCGCTTAGATAATTGATTTTAAAAAAATACTACCCAAGATGTAGTATGTGAGGTTTTTATAAAATATACACTGTGTGCTTATTTTACAACTGCACCGGCCCAGCAGAACATTTTATATATTGAACATTTTGAATTTGTTGTTTCCGGGTTTTCACGATTTACCGATTTGACTCGAAAAGAGCCTCGCTGGACGTGGCCGGAAGTGGTATTTTCAACTATGGCTGACACCGACAAACTTGCCAGTGAAGTCAAAACTATGAGCCTGCAAAATGGCGAAAACACTTCCCCTGATAAATCGAGTGATGACTTTATAAGTCAGTGGGGATTTCCACTGCCTGACCTATATAAACTTGCCTTAAGATTTTACAAAGGTACAACGAATGGCAGCGGTAAACATGACTTCCCAACATTATTTTTAGTTTTACCACACAAAGTTCTAGCCGGTGACAACTAAATTTATTTTATAAAAAAATCAATGAATTTGGTATTGTTTAAACATTTTAGAAGTGTAAAATTTGGTATTACATATATCTAGGTGTCGAAGACACAATGCACTCTTTTGATCATTAAATTATAACAAAATTTTACACGCCTAAACCAAAAAGCAATATACTAAATTTCATCACTGTGCCTTTCTTCACACCTAAAGCTTCAAGGTATGAGAGCTAGCTACAAAATTCATTAAAATGCACATGATATTGTAACACCCCAGGTCAAGCATCACGCAGCTAAGATATTTGTGTGTGTATATTTGTATATTATTAAACATGAGGTACAAGACACACCATGGTAGCAGGCCTATCAATAACTTTCACTGGTAATTGTGAAACTGCAATGGTAACTTGCAAATGACTGTGTAGCTTAACTGAGCAGTCTAGACACTGGTTTCTAATTCTTGATAAGATGAAATATAACAAAAACAGTTATAAGTTTCAACAGTGACTATTTAAATAGTCATTAAATATCAATATATATCATAAATAAGTAACCCAGAGCGAAAAACAGTACAGGGACCCCCCTTGGACATTAATCGTCGTACGTAAACATGGGAAAAGTTGTAGTATTTGTAGTAAATGATCTAGGTCACTTGGTCAGGTCATAAATATATATATATATCAGGGTTATTAACTTGGTAATGGTTTTAAGTTCAAAGGTTCACAGGTGGTCCGCTCTGGTTAAGGTTTATGGAACTGAAATAATGGTAAAGGTTCCGTGAGCTGTGAACTGCCAGAATCGTCTGCAACAGCCATATTTATACTTCCGGAAGTCCGCAGACACAGAAAATTTGCCGGCAAATCACCTTGGTGATTGGTTGTATAATCACACATATACATAGTAAAGGGCTCTGGAAACTAGGCCATCTCTGTCGATTTTGATTAGTCTAGATAACCGGAAGTTCCCACGGCAATAATATAGAAAATGGGGCTAATACAAATGGGAATGTACAACTGTCGAGGGAAAAAGGGAGATATGGGCTTATCAAAGATAACCCTTAGGGAAAACATACCCTGGTTACAATATACAGTACGGGTAGAGACTTATTATTATGGATGTCTTAATCCGTCTAGATGTCAGACTGGTCGGACAGTTGTCTCAGTGTAATTAACACCTGCTGTGATATTAACCTGTACAATATCCGAGTGGAAGGTCGTAAATCAATCTGTACCAGCTTGATTAGAATTAAATTTTACCTGTACAGATATTTTAGTATTTATGGAGGATAGATGATAAATGTAAAATATTGTTTTGTATTCAAAGAAAAATTACAATAAAAATAAAAATTTAATATCATGAATTTGGGATCAACTTTTTTAACTTGAAAATGAAAGAAAGACGATTTTCAACAATGTACTGTAAAATGTGTTGCCAATTATAATAATTGTGTTTGTGCCAATAAACTATTTGTATTTGTAAACCGTAAATATTTCATTTTATTCAAAATTATAACAACCAGGACTGTTTTCAATCAAGTTTTAATCAAAATGTTGAGACATCAATCTCGTAAATTATACGAGTTTTCGTTGATGGTTACAATATTTCCCTTTTAACGTCCTGTTCCTTTATGCTATTAATAGAAACACAGTTTTAAGTATAAGGCCAACATATCGTATTTATAAAGTATATAAACAAATTGAATATATGCATTGTGAATAAACTGTTATTTTCCTTTTGATACCACGTTCCCCTTCGCAGCCTCTACGCTTATTCATACCTGTCAATCATTTCTCGCAAGTAAAACAATTCTATTTTGACATATATTTCCGTTAATCTCTTTGAAACAATTGTTTTTTTTTACAATATTTATAACGCCGTGATCATCTTTCGATTCCTAGTTTTATATAAAAAACTTTTCATACAATGTATGCACGTCAATATTCTATGACCCAGCATTATTTTAAATTTTGTTTGTTAATAAATTTACATATAATGGAAATAACAGATTTGTTGACACTCGTTGTATTATAACAAAGATATTGCCTTTCTATTTCCATGTTTGAAATTTTAATGAAAATCGTGTTTTTATAAACATATTTTACGACTTGTGTCAATCAATACACGAAGATCAAAGTTTTACACTAGTCATGATCAGCCGCCTTTACTTTTGCGTCGTATTTCTAGCCATTCTAAAGCTCGTGCAGTCAGTAAGATTTTGTAAATCGATGTCGGCAGTTTAAATTGTATAATTTTCGAACTTTAAAGGAGGTGTCCGAATAAATTATTTAAATAGGAATCTGGGTGTTGACTGATAAATATAATAAATAAAATAGTTAAGAAGACTAAAAGCTTGTTTTGTTTATATGTACAAGGATTAATTTTTCTATTCTGGTAAATCTGGTGGATCTCGATCAAGAGCCTCAAAACTAACGCACAATACTGCCAATCGTTACGTATCAAATTTAATCACAAATGATTTTCCCACGGTCGGTCAGTAAGGTCACCTGTGTTAACTGTTACGATATTTCCGCCATATGAAAATCACGTGCATTTGGCAAAATTAATCCCAGCTATTTTTAGCATTCAACATTGTATTGTGAGTGAAGTCAAGTTCAAAGTTCAACCACATGCTGTTGATCACTGATATGTGTATCATGGAATTGTCTTTTCACGGCAAATATTTTTTAGATTGGTGTCAAAATACAACATACAAGTTAACATGCATTGTGCGTAAATTA
This sequence comes from Mytilus coruscus, assembly GCA_017311375.1. Lineage (NCBI taxonomy): Eukaryota > Metazoa > Mollusca > Bivalvia > Mytilida > Mytilidae > Mytilus > Mytilus coruscus. Next base: position 31,873,876 of record CM029599.1, read on the forward strand.
ATATTATGCAATTAAGAGTCAATGCAGCACCAAAAATTATTTAAATGGGAGTAATTGCATTTCTTTAGACTACGAATAATAGTAAATATTTAATTAACTGGTCATCAAACGATTGAATGCTTCTAGTTTTAATGTCCGTTCATGTCAGTGGCAATTATTTCATGCCATATTTAACAAACACAGAAATATCAAAATAAACCTGATTCGCGAGAAGAATCGTTATCTTCTTCTAGTGTTATTATTTGCGCACTACTTTAGTTATATATCACCAACTTTCGGACAATATTTGTTTACAGTAAAAGTAAATTCACAATTATAAAGAATCATCAAACTTCTAGTCTACAAGTATTGCTCACTGTAATTATTTTTATTTCAGAACTGACCCAACGGAGACTGAAAATTAAATACAAATGTAGTGTTGTCAAACTAAAACGTATGCAGCAGCACTTTGCACATCATTCTGCTAATCAATGGGTTTACGTGGAAAATAAATCAGTAAAACAAAAATAACCTTCCAGAAATAAAAAAGAAAATATTTTAAAAACTGTATGCCAACAAATACGAAAAAGATACATAAAAAAAAAAACCAGGGAACATAAAAATAATATTTTGAGGAATATAAACAGCATTTGAAATATAAAAAGCCATAATTAAAAAAAGGCTATTTTTATTAAAACAAAGTTGTCTCCAGTACTTCACCTGTAAAAATATTTTATGTCAAATACGATGTAGAACTAATCAATAAAGTGACTGAGAGGTTTAAATCACAGGTAACCTGATTCTGAAATCAGTGAAGCGTAATAATCTAGTAGCACGGATTGAGATGAAAGGACAATTATATTACCGTTCACACCTGGATCTGTTGATTAATGACCATACTACCTACCATAAAAAGTCGGATTATTCATTTCCGACATGTCCCAGTCCGTTATTTATAGTAATAAGTCTCTACCTGTACTGTAGACCCTTAACGTAAATCGATAAAACAGGTGAGCAAACAGGACAAGCGATATATAGGTCAAACTAAAGCTGGGAACATGTCAATGTACCCCTGGTCAAACAGTGAGAAGGAACCCTTCCTAACTATATTTCCTTAAACAGTACTATAACAGGCTGCTCTGGCTCCCAAAAGTTGGAGCCAGCAAAATCGCCAGCTCCCAAATTTTGTCGCCAGTTTTGAAAACTGAGCCAACTTTAGGGCCAGCTAGAGTCTTGATTTCTTCTAAAAAAATTCAAACTACATGTATGTTCAATTTAAATTTCGTATGCACTCAGCCTGCACTTTACATCATTTAACATGTTACATTAAGTAAGTTATAGCATAGGGTTTATATACATACAAAAAACATGTGTACTTTTATTTTCTTTGTCAGTATTTCATATGTATAAGAATATAATTAGCTTAGTTATGGTCTGTATACATGGTATATGCTACAGAATAGAAAAATTGTTTTTAAATAAAAAAAAAATAAAGAGAAAAAAATTGGTAATTGAATGAAGAAAACATAATAATGGGTGTTTAGATTTACAGAATAGTGAAAATTTGTATTAAAAATAAAGAGTACAGAAAAGATGACCAAGGCACTGTTCAAACATTACCCATCCTGCTACTAAGACCCTCTTTAACTCTACCCATATCTCAAAATACATAAACATATGAATTCTTCAGTCAGAAGTATGTAGACATATCTTAGACATATCTAATGTAGGTCTCCCAATGGTAGGAAAAAATAAAATTGAGTTAACTTTCTTTATTCGGGTGTGCTCCTTCTTTGGAGGATTATACATAGTACGTAGAAGAGGTAAATATGATCAACAATATGGCGGCCGGTTTTGTTATTTTCGTATCTTAACTGAGGGCATGCAAAGACAAATTAAGTCTGAATTTGCTATTTTTTTACGGAAAAGAAAAAACTTTGTCTTTGTATAAGTTGATTATGGTTTTCGACTTCCTGTCAATTACGTTTTCTTCATTAAACTACGGTAAACATTGCAAATTGTGTTGTCGTATGAACATTTATTCAAACGAAAAGACAAACGCTGACTCAGTGACTGACCGATTCTATTTGAATGAATTAATGTTAATGATCATTAATGACCCATCCGATAAATGGATTACCTGTAACAACAGATTATGACATCTGTTGTAACCGTTGATTAGCTTGGGGTCATAAACAAAGTCATAAACTTGTCGCCAGGTAAAATTTCGTACAATTTATTTTACCAATTTAAATGAAGATCGATATTGTCAAGAAATGAAAATTTTGACATAGGAAAATGTTGGCGCCAGAAATATCGCCAGCAGCCGTATTTTGTCGCCAGATGAAATAAAAAATCGCAAATTGCGACATTGGCGACGCACAGCGGTCCCTGTATAATACATACAATACAATATAATACTGCCGCGATACCTGAAATAAAAAGTGTTCATATCCATGGTCCTTTCGTTCATAATATATACACAACAGTGCAGCTCAGAGTAGCAGACTCGAAAATAAAAGTGGAAGTAGAAATGAACTTTGAGCAACACAAGAAAAGAATGAAACATGATACATATAAACCTACCATACTTAACTCCTTCCCTTAGGCATAACAATATATTGTACACGTAAAGGGAAGACTTAATATAGTATTATGGTGGACAAATGCAATGCTAGTGTGGCTTGCCTTGGGAAAGTGCAATTTTTTTTATCTCGAGAATTTCTAAAGCCCTCAATCGAATATGGAAATATTTATAAACAGCAGGGTGACTAAATAATAAAGTAATTTTCAAAGATTGTACATGACTCCAAATTAGAAGAGGGTGGATATGGATTTTGCACGTAAAGGCCGAATATTACATTCTAAGGAAGCCCATATTTGCCCTGGGAAGCAATATGACTTGGGCAAATCAGCATTTATTACATTGCAAAACCTAATGTTTTCATAACAAATATATGATAAGATGTATTATGATAGTTTAGGGTTTAATAGTACTTTTTATTTAATGTCTTCCTTTAGACAACTTCAATTATCCAAGATATATCACATATACGAAAGTTAAAGGCACTTGTCATAATTATAATTGCCTAAAAAGTTATTCAAATTGTATTGACCTATTGTTGCTTGCTTAACATCCAGTGGCAAATAATTCATTCATGTTGAGGAATCATCATACACAAATTTCAAATTCTAGAATGCCAAGACTAGTGACCTCAATGATGTGTAGATTGACCTAATGACCTTTGCAAAATGATCAGTTCTGTTCTGTGACATCAAATATTTTCTAATTTGGTGCTGAAAAATTGCAGGAAAACTTTTTATTTCTTTCAATGGTAAAAAAACTTGAGATTGGTGTATAAGAAACTATTCTGTTTAAAAAAAATTAAAAGAGCTATATGTACAATGCAACTTTTATGTTTTATGTTTTTAATGCAATAAAAGGATGTGACATTACATGTAACTAAAGGCAATTTTCATCATGTTCTAATGAAGTAAACAAATTTATTCTGCCTAAAATCAGAATGTTTTGATATAGTGTAAGAAATACATCAGAAAAAGTTGCTTCTTTGACATACATTTGTACAACTAATCTGTAAAGTCAATGCTTTCACCTCGTCTCATCAACTTGGTAAAAATGGGAACTTGCCGATGACGAAAGTGACGGTTGTGAAAACCAGGGCAACTAGACATCGCTTTTGACAGTCTGGGAAAAGCAAAGTGACCAAAGGAAAGCAACTTAATCTCCCAGTCACCAGTTAGCGTGAGCCTGGTCTTTTGTATCATCCCGTTTTGTACCCACCACTTCATACATGTAATCAGTGCATTTAATTTGGTCAAACAATTCATACAGTACCATTTAAACGGATCGATTCGAGATCGTTTTTTCCGATTTCTGTGTTTTTCAGAGTCACAACGCGTACCACGGATCATACTCCCAATTTTCTCCAAAGATTCTCTCTCAACACTGCGTCGCTGTTGATTGGTTTATTGCCCATCGGATGTCCTAAAAATTAATGACGCGTGACAACATAATCGGATTAACCAGATTATTTACCTATGTACATTTAATTGATCTTGATTGCACCTGTGTGCTTTTAAAAACACGGTATCAAAATTTTAACAAATGTTTTCCTTTCTTTGACAGATAAAGATGTGACTTTATCATTCAGCATAAGATAATTTTTCTTATATATTTTGCCCCATGTCATTGTCATTTGAAATAAAACGTACAAACGAATAAAAATACGAAGAAAAACTTATTTTGTATTTCTTTTATAGTCCGTCAGGTCATACTTTGTGTTCTTTCAACAAAGACGATTTTACCACAATTAGAATCTTTTATGACTTACTCAGTAAGCAATTTCCGTGCATATTTATTTTGCAATGTGTTTCACTACCTCGGTTCATGACCGACTTGAATTATTTGAATTCCAAAAGAAACTGTAAAGTGAAAACTCTGTTGAACAAAGGGAATAAGTTTTGTATGCATGTCCTTTATTCATAAAAACAAAACACTGAGAGAAATTCCCCCAGGCACAACACAACATTCACAACTTAATTAATTATATGGAAAAAATCATGCTTATCTCTGTTATTGATCTTTAATTATTTAAAATAAAATTGGATGAGCGCAATCCATATTTTACTGCTCTTTAAAAGTCCTTGGTGAAATGAAAAAAAAGAATTATTTCAACAATTACTATAGAAAAATCAAATATATATACGAAAGATATTAAATGAAATTATATCGTAAACGAGATGCTACAAGAAAAAATATGTGAAAAATAAGTGGACAGGATTTTAACGGAGGATCTCTACCAAAGCCCAACTTAACAACATGCATTGTGTTTTCGTCTACAATAAATTTATATTGTTGACCATGGACGATAACTAATGTTCAGGTCTACGTCCTGTTTTGACTGATAAGAAATAAAATAGTTAAAGAAGACGTGTGTTCGTATTGGGAAAAGGATTATATTTTAGATTCCGTTAATCAATTGTAAAAGGACCTTCTAGAGCCTCAATACTAACGCACAAAATGTCAATCATTAATACAAAGTAACTTTAAAAACCTGAATGAATTTTCCCACGGTCGTTCAGAGAGGTCACCTGAGTTTACCAGTACATGATATTATTTCCCGACATATAAAAATCTCGTGCTGTGGTTAAAATTGATGTCAGTTATTTTTAGCATTTAATGTTGTGAGCGAAGTCAAGTTCAAGTTCAACCACACTGTTGATCACTGAGATGTGTATCGTGGAATTGTCTTCCCACGGCAAATTAATTTCTTTTAAAATCTTTTAAGATCACTGTCCAAAATACAACACACAAGTTTACATTCATTGTGCCTAAATAAATATCATGCCAAGACGAGTTAATGAGGCTGTGGAAGTATTCCTGTTGTAGACGAAATGTATTATTATCCTAAAGTTATGCCAACAAATCGTAAAAGAAAATGCTGTAGACTTATTAAGCATAACGAATGGTGAATGATATTTTCTTTTTACTTGCATATACAAAACTTTGAGACCCGTAATTTTCTTTAAACTGCTCACATGTAATCAGCAGTAGTTTCCGCTTATTTTATACGACCGCAAAAAATTTTTGTGGTCGTATATTGGTATGACGTTGTCGTCGTCGTCGTCGTCGTCCGAAGACGCATTGGTTTTCGCACTCTAACTTTAGTTTAAGTGAATGGATCTCTATGAAATTTTACCATAAGGTTCAATATCACAAAAGGAAGGTTGGGATTGATTTTGGGGGTTATGGTACCAACAGTTAAGGAATTAGGGGCCAAAAAGGGGCCAAAAATAAGCATTTTTGTAACTTCCAGACATAACTTGTGTGTTAGTGTATGGATCTCTCTGACATTGTACCACAAGGTTCCATATCACAAAGGGAATGCTGGGATTGATTTTTGGGGTAATTGCCTCAAAATTTCAGGAATTAGGGGCAAAAAGGGCAAAACAAACATTTTCTAGTTTCATGACAATAACTTGTGTGTAAGTGTATGGATCTTTCTGAAATTGTACTACAAAGTTCCATATCACAAAGGGAAAGCTGGAATTGAGTTTGGGGGTAATTGCCTGAAACGTTTAGGAATTAGGGGCCAAAAGGGCCAAAATAAGCATTTTCTAGTTTCCAGACAATAACTTGTGTTCAAGTGTATGGATCTCTGAAATTGTACTGCAAGGTACCATACCTCAAAGGAAGGCTGGGATTGAGTTTGGGGTGATGAATCATAAGGGGTTCAAAAAATTTGGGGGATTTTTTTTTTCCTTTTTCCTTTTTTTTTTTTTTAAAATTTTCCATTTTAAGTTGGTTATTTCTGATTTATATTTAAAAGCAAATAATAATGATATGGCAGGAGATACACACCAAACAGGATGTAAATTATTATATAATAAGTATTGTGCTATAGCAAGAAATTTTCAATTGCACAGTATTGCGCAATAGCAAGAAATCTTCAATTGCACAGTATTGCGCAATAGCAAGAAATATCCAATAGCACAATATTGCGCAATAGCAAGAAATTGTCAATTGTACAGTATTGCGCAATAGCAAGAAATATTCAATTGCACAGTATTAGCAATTGCAAGAAATATTCAATTGCAAAGTATTGTGCAAAAGAAGATACTTTGTATAAATTGCTTATTTCTTGACCAATTTCAATGGGGTTTTATTCTTGAACTCTTGGGGTTCTGTAATATGCTGATTCTAACCGTGTATTAAGTTTTTGGATTTTGGGCCCTGCTTTTAAATTAGTCCACATTGAGGTCCAAAGGGTCCAAAATTAAACTTTGTTTGATTTCATCAAAAATTGAATTATTGGGGTTCTGTGATATGCCGAATCTAACCGTGTATTTAGATTCTTAATTTTGGTCCAGTTTTCAAATTGGTCTACATTAAGGTCCAAAGGGTCCAAAATTAAACTTAGTTTGATTTTAACAAAATTGAATTTTAGGGTTCTTTGATATACTGAATCTAAACATGTATTTAGATTTTTGATTATGGGCCCAGTTTTCAAGTTGGTCCAAATCGGGTCCAAAATTAAACTTTGTTTGATTTCAACAAAATTGAATATATGGGGTTCTTTGATATGCTGAATCTAACCATGTATTTAGATTTTTGATTTTTGGGCCCCGTTATCAACTTTGTCCACATTGAGGTCAAAAGGGTCCAAAATTAAACTTTGTTTGATTTCATCAAAAATTGAACTCTTGGGGTTCTTTGATATGCTGAATCTAACCATGTATTTAGATTTTGGATATTGGACCATAATAGGTGAATGTCCAATTTAAAATTTTTAAGTTCTTAGACCACATTCATTCTGTGTCAGAAACCTATGCTGTGTCAAATATTTAATCACAATCCAAATTCAGAGCTGTATTAAGCTTGAATGTTGTGTCCATACTTGCCCCAACTGTTCAGGGTTCGACCTCTGCGGTCGTATCAAGCTGCGCCCTGGAGCATTTTATTACACAAGTATGTCCCTTTTGTAAATAAAATATTAATTTACCGATGAAAAAACGAGGTCAAAATCAAGTTTAGTTTTTTATCAGGAAAAGATATTTTAGATTAGCAAGCAAGAAATACGAAAATATTTTAACTTATTTTAACACAAAAATTAAACTTAACCAACATAAAACAGTCAGGATATAACTCTATAGGGTTATTACAGAAAAATAACATACATTTGTTATTGTGGACTAAAAATCAAAGAACTGTGATAACTTATGTATGTTATATGTTTCAAAGGGACAATATACATCATTAGTTTAGTTAAAATGTTTAAAAGTTCTATTGATATTACTTTTGTCTATATGTATACTTAACTATTGAAAGATATAACAGTTCATAGTTTGCCAATTTTGCATAGTACACCTATATGTTATTACAGAAAAATATGCCTGTAATAACTAAAGGGTGTTATCACAGCTTCTCTATATCACTTCAAAGCATTTGCTCAGACATACATCATGCTTAATTACAATATATTTTAATTTATTGTAAGAAATAATGACCAGAGCATGTAATGAGGTTCTCATGCAAGTTTCTCAGTAATTCCCAAGTGTCTTATATAATAAGTTAAATTCCTTTAATAACTGAGCCTTGTTATCACAGCTAAGTTTATCCCTTAATAGCCTTGTCTCATTGATTTACCATGGTTAATCAAAATGTATTAATTTAATTAAAAATTAGTTATCAAGGCTATGCATTTAGTTTCTCAAAAGTCTCAAGAGATCCCTAGAGGCCACTATAAATGAAATAATTTTACACATAACAAACATATGTTATTACAGGTTTAGAAAATTTAAGGAATAAAGAGAAGACAACTCATGAAAGTATCTGTAATAACACACACAAGTTATTTTCTGTAATAACCCTATAGAGTTATATCTCTGACTGTAAAAGACATTTAAAATTATACACTTGTTTGACACTTAAACTGGTACAGTAGACCGGAAATATAATTGTTTATTACATCAGGTAATCCAATTACCCTATCAGTGGTGTGCCAGCATAGATTAAAGTAGGATTAGGCAATTAATTCCTCGGTGTTGGGAGTGAGCTCGCTATCACAATTAACATTTACGTGATTTTGGGAGAGATTACTCCTAAATTCCTCCTAACATTTTGGGAGGAATATCGAGTTTCTCAAGTGACTCTGAAATTTTCCTCGTGTAGGGTATGGGAGAGCTGGTCCGTTTGAATGGTACTGTACAGCCAAAAAAAACCCCATTAGAATGAATGCTTACTCGTACAGAAAACAGCTTTTATTTAACTGCATCTCCAACTGTTTTATAACAACCTGTTACATTGGGAAGTTAATTATGTTAAAATTTGGCACTTAGAACTTTTTTTATCATGTGATGACCACAGTGATTTTGAGGTGATGAAAAGATCACACGGAACTACACACATGTACATGTAATATACAGTTGCAATATACATTTGTTAATGTTTACTTCCAATGTTCCACTCTACTGTAAAGTCAAACTGCACATGATTAGTACACATTCATATTATTAATGGTAATATACATGTAGCCCATTGGTATGCATATTGTACAAAATAATGATAATCATTTGAAAATTAGATATTTATAGATTATCGTTGATCATTCAACGAGATTGATTTTCTCGCTTGAGCCGGTACGGCGAAAGCCAGAAAAGCAATCGAGTTGAGATGACCAATGATAATCTGTTTATCACTATTTTACATATGACGACGTTGTCAATTTCATGTCAATTTCATTAGCAACGCCACGTGCCTCCTTAGTTTCTATCGATAATTTTCCATCTCAAGCGAGTAGCATGATAAGAAAAATTATCACAAAAAGATCAAAGGAAAATGCACAAAATAGCGATAAAAATATATATGGTGGGATTGGTTTATTTTCTCATTTAGGTGTATTCCACATTTTCTGTTATTTAAAAAGAGAGTGTTATTTATTTCCAGAAAAAGATGGAAAGGCTATACATTTAACTTACAAAGAAAAGCTGAGATTAGTAGCATATACAAAGCAAGCAGCCCATGGGAAATATCGTAATGATGTATCTCCAGATGTTGGATTCCTAGATGTTGTAGGCAATGATAGGAGGTAAGAACTATAATCTGGGTGAAATCTTGAATTTCGCTCTGTTGCTAATTTTAGCAATCTTTCAAGCTTACAAGTGTAAATGTACTTGCATTGAGTGCAAAGATTAGGTGATTTCTTCAAGGTGAAATCACACTGAAAATTTTTCCCCAAGCTTAGCAAATTTTAGGAATAAGAGCTAGGAATGGTCAAAACAAAATCAAAATGCGTCGGACCGTCCAGTGAAATGACCTATTTCCTTCAGACACTTAATTATTTTTTTAGCAATATTAAAATTTGGCCTAGCCTGTTCGTCTTGTACGAGACATGGTTCATTTTCTACATAAGGAAATGTCTGTACCAAGTCAGGAATATGACAGTTGTTTTCCATTCATTAGATGTGTTTGAGCTTTTGATTTTGCCATTTTACAAAGGACTTTCCGTTTTGAATTTCCCTTGAGTTCAGTATTTTTTGTTATTTTTTTTTTTTCATATCATGCATACATTTATTGTATGACAGCACATTTGCTTGTCCTTTAATAGTTTGAAAGAATGCCAAGTTGGTAACAGGACATTGTGTATCCCCCATTTGTTGTAAACATTGCATTATATCTAATAAAGTTACCCTATTGTAAACATATACGGCATCTTGTTACAATTTCAATCAATAATCATCTACTTAGATTTACTTTTTTAACCTGCATCATTCTGCAATATGTCATGTAATCAGTTTACAGTCATATGTGACACAATATGAAGATTTGTGAAAATAATTGGATGGAAGGCTGTTTACATATTATACATCTGTTGGTCCTGAACAAAATACATATTAAAGTTATTTTATTTACACGATCTTTTGATAACAATGTATACATTTACACTTGTATTTAATATTAAATTTTGATAATTCAACTATTGAGGGCTAGCAGTTGTCCAGTGTGAGCCTGATAGTATAACTTTTAATGAATTTAATTTATAGATTCTATTTTGTGCAAAAACATATGCAAATATTAATGTATAGATTATTTACTTGAATAATTAGAGAATAACTAATCCACAACTTCAAATACAGAAATATAGTCAACAAATGACTGAACAACACATTAATTCACAAATGTTTGTAGTGCACGAGTTAATTATTTGTGTTCTTTGGTCATGAGTTGAATATTTCTTTATATTTTGATTCTTGGATTAGTTATTCTTTTTATTACATTGACCATTGACATTTAGTGGAAATTAAGAAGAAAATGATGGAACTATATTTTTCTACGCATTCTCAACTATTTTGATGGAAACTCATCGACAACGTCTTGACAACTCCGTTGTTGTTTGATGTCAGAGGAGGAACATTATCAGATTTATTTGACATGTGAAATTATCTGGGTTTTTTTTCACTGGGAAATCATGGTAATTCACTGCAATCAATGTTATAAATACAGTTATCTGCTGTATTTGAATTGATAACTTCTTCATGTTCAAATGGATTAAGTGCTCAGGGAGTGAAGTAGACTCAGAGAGGGCGTGTCTATCAAACTTGTTGCTCTTTGTACGCAAGTGTCAGTCACAGTCTGTTTTGTCACTAGAAAGGTTTTTTTTTCTTTTTGAATTCTTATGAATATTCTGAAAAAAGAAGTAGTATGTTTATGTTTCATTTTTGTAGGTAAAAATTGTTGTCTCATTGGCAATCATATCACATCTTCTTAGGCCCAAAATGAAATTTTCATTGCTTGATGTTTGCCTTCCTTCCCTCTTAAAAAGCAGCCAACCCCAAAACTTTTATGGCACAAATCGTTTCAAAATTTGTTATAAAAGTTTGTTTGGTGCTCTAATGTCTTTTTCTTGTCTAAAACATGTAACATATGTTGTTGGCCAAAAAAAAATCCCTACCTACCCAACCCTTTAAGGCATGGGTAGGCAAAACCAAACAAAGAATTTGTTAAGGGTGGCCTTATTTTTATAACCCACCACATGCCTATGTGTTGTCTTTTATATCAGAATGCTTGTCATTGGTTGTTATTGTTGACTTTCGGTTAATGATTTTTGTAATGATAACAGGTATTATTAGTTTAAGGCCACAATTAAAAAATTGTCTCCCTCCTCCAGGATCATGGTTTAAGAGTAGACCAGACTGGCAGATATATTAAGATTGCAGAAAAGACTCTTTAAAATGCACATATTGTAATCAAGGCTGCGGTTTCATGTTGCTAATATTTCAGTCAAGACTGTGTGGTTTTTGAAGTGTTTGATTGCAAAATATACTCTAAAATTTGGACACTTGGTTTCAGACATGATATAAATTTTTTTTAATTCTTGAATTTTATGCTAAAATTCTATCCCTGGATTTTGATCTATCTTTGAAGATCAGACAATTCTGATAATTGCTGAACCAACTTTGGGTGCACCACAATTTTTTGTGGAAATCACAGATTTGCACACTCTCCCCCAATAACAAAAATAATAAACAAACAAATAATTGACCCAGGTTGGTAAAACAAGTTTATATTTTAGTTTGGCCTTTATAAAATGAAGGATATGTTGCAATTGTCTATATAAAATTAAGGATTTGTGGAATGATTGCAAATGTGACAACTATCCACAAAGACAAAAAGGCAATTAGAGTTTATGGTATGCCCATCAACTTTGAAGGTCAGCAGGACAGTCTGACACAAGTTTTGTATTATAATGGCATTGTATATACAACATATTGTCATGTCAGACAACTGGACTGATACTGCAATAATTAAATAAAAACAAGACAAAATATGTTTACTAAGACTGAGATTCCAAGCAAGTCCCAAAAGAAGTCTGTAGTCAGTGCAATCTCGGGCAAGGTTTAATCAGACTTGTTCTGAATCTTGAAAGCTTTGGTGGTGTCTGGCTGCTGTTACCTAGTATTCTCCATCTTAACACAGCATGATTTATATTAAGTTGCCTTTTCGCTTTATAAGTTCAGTTTCTATAATTTAGCACCAGACTAAGTACAGATCCCAGTATGTGGTGAGTGTTCATGTTGTTTTTTCCCTGGACAACTTTTAGCTTCTCAATTCCCAGTTTGCTGTTGTATAAGATTCTAGCATGGTCATTGGACAATCAGACAAAGTTGCATAATAATGTTCTGTTGAAAAATAAGCCTTTTCAATGTAGCTGCAGTCCTAAAATTGGAATGTGCATATAATGAATGACCTTCAAATTGTTCAGTTGTGGTGTCATGCATAAATTTGTTTGTTTCACTACAACATTTATACGGGGAAGTGTATAATCATTGTTCCCTCATCAACACAATACTTCTAAATGTAACTTGTTTCTTTTCCAATCTAATAATTATGCTGTTATAATATTTCTGCAATAAATTTCTATTTCCCAATTTGCATTTTGTAAAAAAAAATGCTCTGCTTTCCATCAGAGATGCTTTTTAGTTCACCTGGCCCAAAGGGCCAAGTGAGCTTTTCTCATCACTTGGCATCCGTCGTCCGTCATCATCGTTAACATTTTACATTTTGAACTTCTTCTGGAGAACCACTGAATGGAATGAAACCAAACATGACATGAATGTTCCTTATGAGGTGCTGACCAAGTGTTGTTACTTTGAAGCCGATCCATAATCCAAGATGGCCGCCAGCGGGGACTTAGTTTAACATAGGACCCTATGGGAAATACATACAAATGTCTTCTTTTAGAGAACCACTGAATGGAATGAAACCAAACATGGCATGAATGTTCCTTATGAGGTGCTGACCAAGTGTTGTTACTTTGTAGCCGATCCATAATCCAAGATGGCCGCCAGCGGGACTTACTTTAACATAGGACCCTAAGGAAATACATACAAATGTCTTCTTTTAGAGAACCACTGAATGGAATGAAATCACACATGACATGAATGTTCCTTATGAGGTGCTGACCAAGTGTTGTTACTTTGAAGCCGATCCATAATCCAAGATGGCCGGCAGCAGAGGACTTAGTTTAACATAGACCCTATGGGAACTACATACAAATGTCTTCTTTTAGAGAACCACTGAATGGAATGAAACCAAACATGGCATGAATGTTCCTTTTGAGGTGCTGCCTAAGTGTTGTTACTTTGAAGCCGATCCATAATCCAAGATGGCCGCCATGGGGACTTAGTTTAACATAGGACCCTATGGGAACTTCATACAAATGTCTTCTTTTAGAGAACCACTGAATGGAATGAAATCACACATGACATGAATGTTCCTTATGAGGTGCTGACCAAGTGTTGTTACTTTGAAGCCGATCCATAATCCAAGATGGCCGGCAGCGGAGGACTTAGTTTAACATAGACCCTATGGGAACTTCATACAAATGTCTTCTTTTAGAGAACCACTGAATGGAATGAAACCAAACATGGCATGCATGTTCCTTTTGAGGTGCTGACCAAGTGTTGTTACTTTGAAGCCGATCCATAATCCAAGATGGCCGCCAGCAGGGGACTTAGCTTAACATAGGACCCTAAGGGAAATACATACAAATGTCTTCTTTTAGAGAACCACTGAATGGAATGAAACCAAACATGGCATGAATGTTCCTTATGAAGTGATGACCAAGTGTTGTTACTTTGAAGCTGATCCATCATCCAAGATGGCCACCAGCGGGGGACAATGTTTAACAAAGGACCCTATGGACAATACATACAAATGTCTTCTTTTAGAGAACCATGTACTAAATGGATTGAAACCAAACATGGCATGAATGTTCCTTATGAGGTGCTGACTAAGTGTTGTTACTTTGAAGCTGATCCTTCATCCACGATGGCAGCCAGCGGGGACTTCCTTTACGTAAGACCCTATGGGTAATACATACAAATGCTTCTTCTAGAGGTGCACTGAATGGAATGAAACCAAACATGGCATAAATGTTTCTTATGAGGTGCTGATGAAGTGTTGCTACTTTGTTGCCGATTTACTGTTCAAGATGGCCACCAGGATTTTTTATTAAATTACAGGACTAATATTAAACCAAATTTGGCCTCACTCATTATTAGGGTATCTGTTATGATTTTAATCTATTTTTACATGATTTCCAAAACCAAAGTAGAATCAGGTGAGCGACACAGGCTCTTGAGAGCCTCTAGTTCTTGAAGCAAGCATTATCGAATGATAATAGTATTTAATATTGATAACCAAAAATTTCTTCATTTGTTATATTTGTAATTAATATGAATTTGTAACATATGTTTGAATGTTCAACTTTTTTGTGAAACTAAAGATTTTATTTTGTTTCCCCTTTGTCATGATTTCTCAGTATAATTTTGTTTTATTCAATCATTAATTCTAACACGATTTTTTATCCAGAATAAAAAAAAAATCTATTTTTCAGATGTTTTGATTTTGCTCCATCCATTTATTGCTATTTCTTCATATGGTATATATTAGATTTATATCAAAACCTGAAGAGTACCTCCCACTTAAGTTTCTTTGTTTTTAAAATTGTTGGCGACTGCTAAGTGTACTTTAGAAATTTAATTTGGCATGCAGCTGTATTATAATTGGCATATCTCTTTTAATAGAGATTATTTAGCCGAGTCCGCTTCCTCAGGATGTATTATATTTATCATATAAATTTCTCACTTATTATGAGTAATTCATTTTGTAGGATGAGCATATTTGGTAAAATCCTTTCAAGGTCTTCATGTTTATCAGACAAGGTTCACTTGACCTTGACCCCATTTCTCGGATCATTGATTCAGGATCAAGTTCATTTCTCAGATATTATAAGCAAAAGGTCAACTATATTTGGTCTATGGAATGATATTGTAAGGTGCATATTTTTCTTCAGGCAGGGTTCATCTGATCTTTACCTCATTTTCATGGATTATTGGTCAAAGTTAAGTCTTCATGATTAGGTTCACATATTAGATACTATAAGCAATGGGTTAACTATATTTGATGAAATGAATGATTTCAGCTGTGCATTCTTATTAACAATTCTGCTAGCAGTTGGCATGGTCATGTGATGATGTAATTCTGCAGACAGTTGGCCCTGTGATGTTATAATTCTACAGGCAGTTGGTCATGTGATTTTGTAACTGTTTTATTGTGCTATTTACTGGGCAGAACAAATAGATACCAATTACAAGTACACTGAGGAGTAATCTTATACTCTGTGTTAAAGAAAGTGAGTTGTGAGCTAATGTGCTAGGCATCACTGTGACCTTGAGATAAAGAACAGCTATAAAAGTGTTGTTCCTTGTCTTTTGTTTTTGTCAAGTGTGTGTTGAGACTTTTGTTATGAATTGACACAAGACATTTTTATGCCCTGCTCTAACTTGAGTTTGCCTCAACCAAATGTTATAAAACTTATACGCAATGCTTATTACCACAAAACACAGATCAAGTTTGAATTTGGGTGGCGTCACTTTTACCATTCTTGAGTTATGCTTGTTTACAAATGGAAAAATTGTTGAATTCGTTTCGTTTCTCTAACTTAAGTTTGCCTCAACCAAATGTTATGAAACTTAAACACAATGCTTATTACCACAAAACTCAGATGAAGTTAGAATTTGTGTGGCCTCACTTTTACTGTTCTTGAGTTATGTCCCTTTATAACATTATATGCGAGCAGGGGCATCATCTATGTCCCATGAACACATTCTCCATTTATTTTTCTTTAAGTATTAGTGAAATTAGTTGTGCTTTGAACATCAATAAGACACCAATTTTGTACTCCACGATACAATCAACCGATAAATAGATTTTTTTCAAAGTACTTTTAATCATTTGTATTTAAGTTTGGTTTTTGTTTGTTTTACAGGCAAGCATGGCAGTCTTTAGGAGATATGTCCAAAGAAAGTGCTATGGTGGAGTTCATAAAACTGGTAGACAGTCAGTGTAGCCTACTACGACCCTACATAGAGGCACATAAAGCAGAAAATATGGAAAAAATTAAAAAGCAGTAAGTCAACTTTTATTGACTGGTGGTGTCAAAGGGTTGGAAAAAAAAGAATTATGATTAATATTATTTTTATGCCCCGCCTTAGCGGAGGGGCATCAAGTTTTACCCTTGTCCATCTGTACGTACGTACGTCCCAAAATTGGTTCTGTTCTCTAACTTGAGTTTGCCTCAACCAAATGTTATGAAACTTATACACAATGCTAATTACCACAAAACACAGATCAAGTTGAATTTTGGTAGCTGCACTTTAATCATTATCGAGTTATGCCCCTTTATAAATCGAAAAATTGCAAAATTTTTAGTTTCCGTTCTGTAACTTAAGTTTGCCCCAACCAAACATTATGAAACCTATACACAATACTTATTACCTTAAAACTCAGATCAAGTACAAATTTGGGTAGTGTCACTTTTATCGTTCTTGAGTTATGGCCCTTTATAATGTTGTATGCAAGTGGGGGCAAGCGGGGGCAATTTGGCCATGGGGACACATTCTCCATTTATTTACTTATTACATGTACAGTAAATCCCTTTGCAATTA
Organism: Mytilus coruscus; assembly: GCA_017311375.1. Classification (NCBI taxonomy): domain Eukaryota; kingdom Metazoa; phylum Mollusca; class Bivalvia; order Mytilida; family Mytilidae; genus Mytilus; species Mytilus coruscus. The sequence continues at coordinate 31,890,886 of CM029599.1, forward strand.
CAGTTGTATTAAATTAAGGTTAAATTAAAAAAGCAAAATCAAATATTAAATTAAAATTCAATTTAATGTAATGCTATTTACGTTATTTTGCAATAGATATTGGACTGTTTCTAGTGTATTTGAAAACATTTAGAAATAGTTAACTTTTTTATGTGTATTTAAAATATTACGTGGTACCGTATTACTACCCTCTTCTATGCTTCCTTTATCTTGTGGTACATTTTTTGTAACTTGTTTCATCTTTATGGTTCTTATATATATAGTGGATTCATTAATTTTGCCTTGGTACCAACTTTTGTGGATTGAGGAAAAAATTGTTCTTTTGTTTATACATTTACGTTATTGTTTGTCTGGACAAATTTTGCAGACAAGCCTTTAAGTTATAGGTTATTTGCATAGCAGTTCTTAAATTCATGGTTCGCTTATACCCAGGAAATCCATGAAATTAAATATAACATTAAAAGATATGAATCCATAATTTACAAATGTTTGGCCCAAGATTCAGCATTATCAATTTAATTGTGTTATAATTATAATTAGGCCTTGTTAGCTAATTAGTCACCTCTTACTTCATATATCTGACAGGTGTTTCACACATTACAAATTCAACTCTTAATCAATGTAATTATATGTCATGTAATAAGTTTTTGTCACTTTTGCCACATCTGAATAACTTTTCAAATTATCTTTTTCTCAGTGAATTACAGGTGGTTTTTTTTAAGACACAGTATGATAAAATATATAACTACTCTCTAGTCATATTAAAAACAATAATTAAAAAAATAGAACAACTGGTTATGTTTTAGAAGATTTTGAAATATTCAGAATTTCGTAAATGAACATTTTACAGGAGAGAAGCAGAAGAACAAAGAAGAAGGGAGGAAGAGGAAAAGGAAAGAAAAAGATTGGAGGAAGAAGCTCAGAGGCAGTTAGAAATGGAAAGAAAACGACAAATTGAACAAGAGTAAGATCATTACGACAGAAATTATTCATGTGATGACAATTTTTTGGCATTTAGTCAGTTTACTTGATAAAAAAGATGTATGAAATGAATGTTGCCCAGTTGAAACAGAGAGATTTGACTGATGTCATAACTTAATGTTTTTCATTATTTGGAGAATTGGGTGTTAATGGCAGTTTATTGCATATTCAATATGAGCAATGAATATACTACTACGGATTACTGTAAATTCAGAAATTATTGCGTGCATTTATTATTGCGATTTTGTCATTTTTGCGATATTGAGAAAAATCCTGTTTAATTCATATAAAAAATTTCAAAATGCGAGTATAAATTATTGCGATTATAACCCTGTCGCATTTGTCGCAATAATAAAAACATCGCAATAATTTCTGAATTTACAGTAGTTTTGTTTCATTCCTTCGCAAGAATAATATAAACAACAAACAATTGAAATTTGAAATTTTCAAAGCATATTCTTTCTTAGGTTTAAATATATAGTTATGTAAGGATTTAAATGGTAAACCGTAAATAATGGACTGACTGTACATTTGAAACACAATAAACAAATAAATGAATTTTGAATGCAATAAATCAATTTAATTATAAGATCATTAAATTTTATTATTTATTGTTCCTTAGAGTTTATTTACAACTTTTAAAGAACATGGGGCTAATTAGAGCTTGACATATGGTAAAGACACATGTCTATTGTTAAAGACTTCATATTGCTCTCTAGATACTTTTGATATTATTGTCGTTGGGTTACTCATTGACGTATGACCCAGATCTATTTTTATGCCCCTGCCTCAGCGGAGGGGGAATTAAGTGTTAACCTTGTATGTATGTCCCAAAATTCGTTTCCGTTCTCTAACTTTAGTTTGCCTCAACCAATTGTTATGAAACTTATACACAATGCTTAATATTCAGATCAAGTTTGAATTTTGGTGGCATCACTTTTACAGTTCTCTAGTTATGTTCCTTTATAATGTTATATGCAAGTGGGGGCATCTTCTGTGTCCCATGGACACATTCTCTATTTATTATTCATAAGACATATTACCTGGCTTTGTTAATAGCTTTATTGATACTTTATTTCAGCAGAATAATTAAAAGGGTATATTTTATTGACTTTTTATGCCCGGCCTACGAGTAGGGGAGTGGTAGTTCTTCAAATTTAAAGCATCTGTCTATTCATATAGTTCCTTTCAGGTTAAAGTATTTGTTAAAAGGTAGTTTACCATGAAGTTGTGATCACATCAACAAAAATTTATGTAATGTGTGTTGACTTAACTTGTTAGTGACCTGAGGTTTTTAAAATACTTGATAAATAAGAGTTTTATCTCAGATTTTATGTGATAGTGTGTGCAGAGGTAAATGTTGTCTTATACAGCTATTGATTCATATTCTTGAATTCTTAATTCTTAAATTCAAATGCTTAAAGCTGTTATCTGTCTTCCAAGAAAATTCCAAAAATTAAGTATGCCTCAATAGTTTAAAATGCATTCATCAGCTGCATTCACAAGAGTTGTCTTTCTTTGACTTTAATTTTGTTGAATTCAAGAACTACAATATTACAAATTATAAGCCTGGTATTTTTGATTAGTTTTTTGTTTTAACAACTATTGTTTAAGTATTTCATAGTCAATGATTGACATAATTAACTTTATTCACATACTGCAATTCTGTTCCCTAATAAATCCATCTCAAACTTTGCTGCTTTTTAGGTAAAAATGAAAAAATAAAATTATGGATAAAATAATTCAAATCATTCCTGAACTTCACTTTTTTCCTACTATATTGTTACAGAACGCAGATAAGAACAGCTTTAAATCAGCAGACGGCAGTACAGTTCAGTCAGTATGCTTCTCAACAATGTCCAGGAAATAAACAACAGGTAAATAAAATTACTTCCGTAAAATCAGTGACTGGCAGTAAAACCAATAATTAATGTTAAGCAGGAAATAAAATATGTTTATCTTTTGATTCTGGCAAATTTTTAAAAAATTTTACAAAAATTCAGTCATTGTTGTTAATTTGTCCTCTACTGTGAAGCCTTAAGGGACTATAAGTTTGTAATTCTATCATTCTGTAAGGTTGTTAAGTTTTCCACACTTTTTTCTGTAATGCTTCAATCTGTAGATTGAACATCTGGTTGATAGTTATTTCATAAGAAGTAATAGATTGAGGTTAAATTTCATAATGCTTGAGCTATTCTTGTAGAAATTGTGGCTCTGGGTCATTTATTTATTTTTTTACACCTTTTCTGTGATACCTGAATCAGATTGAGTTTAAGTTTTGTTTTGTTGAAGTGATTTTTGCAAACCTAGACATAGAAAATTGCCCTAAAGAGGCAGTATCTACAGTTTTCACAAAAATATTGGTTGACAATTTTTTTCAAGAATTTATACATGTATTAGTATATTTTTGAATTGTGGTAGACTGACCACATTGACAAATTCAATAATAAAAAAAAAGGATTGTATTGAAGTCAACGAAATATGCCAGGACCACAAGTAGTATTGGGAAACAGTGTTACTGGAAGACAAGTTTAAAGGCCTCAATGAACATAAATTGGTATTGAAGTTTCAAAAGCCTTACCTGAATGTACACAACAAATTTATGAATAGGACATGTATTTATGAATAAAATTCTAGAGGCACTATAAATTAAATGAAATTGTTAAGTGCTAAGTGCTGAAGTCAACTTTAAGAAAAATCTCTATTGTTGGCCTTATAAGAAAAGCAAGAAAAAAAATTCTAAATAACTTTCTCGCATGATATTCAATAACTTGAAAAAATGGACTTTATATTTGGGTCAATTAAGGTCCAAACTACACTTAACCCTTTTGATTTGTTTACCCTAATTGAAATTTTGCCATTCATGGAAACAGACATATTAAAATTGTGGGTGATTGTTAAATATGTAAATTCTTTTGACACCTGAATTAGGACATGTAATGACAGATATGTATTCAAGAAATCAAGGGCTATTCCTGGAAAAATTTATGGGAAAGTTTGACACCACATGATATTTCTTTATGTGGTTAATAAGGGTGGAAGCAAATACAATAATGTTATGAATGAAAATAAAAATTATTGGTGGGTAGTGGACATGGGGTATAAAAAAGTGTTGTCATTCCCCCCTTAACCCCTCTCCCTTATACATTGTGTTCCTGGGATAGCCACTCAATAAACTTATAATAAACAGAAAAATGTTCTAAATTTGTAATAAAACTCGTTATGCTTACAGTTAATATTTTTGTAATAATTTAACAACAGAGCTGATGTTAAATTTACTGAAGTTGATGTTTTATTAATTTACAACAGAAGTTATTTATTGATTAAAAAATCTCTCGTTAGAGTGTTATGTAGTTTGACTTTTTATGACCCTACAATGGTTTAAAATCAATTTGATAATTTTAGCTCACCTGGCCCAAAAGGGCCAAGTGAGCTTTCTCATCACTTGGCGTCCGTCGTCCGTCGTCGTCCGTCCGTCCGCCGCCTGTTAACTTTACAAAAATCTTCTCCTCTGAAACTACTGGGTCAAATGTAACCAAACTTGGCCACAATCATCATTGGGGTATCTAGTTTAAAAATGTGTCCGTGACCCGCCAACCAACCAAGATGGCCGCCATGGCTAAAAATAGAACATAGCGGTAAAATGTAGATTTTGGCTTATATCTCTGAAACCAAAGCATTTAGAGCAAATCTGACATGGGGTAAAATTGTTTATCAGGATGAGATCTATCTGCACTGAAATTTTCAGATGAATCGGACAACCCGTTGTTGGGTTGCTGCCCTGAATTGGTAATTTTAAGAAAATTTTGCCGTTTTGGGTTATTATCTTGAATATTATTATAGATAGAGATAAACTGTAAACAGCAATAATGTTCAGCAAAGTAAGATCTACAAATAAGTCAACTTGACCAAAATGGTCAGTTGACCCTTAAGGAGTTATTGCCCTTTATAGTCAATTTTAACAATTTTTCGTAAATTTTGTAATCTTTTACAAAATCTTCTCCTCTGAAACTACTAAGACAAATTTAACCAAACTTGTCCACAATCATCATTAGAGTAACTAGTTTAAAAATGTGTCCGATGACCCCGCCACGAACCAAGATGGCTGACATGGCTAAAAATAGTACATAGGGTAAAATGCAGTTTTGGCTCGATCTCTGAAACCAAAGCATTTAGAGCAAATCTGACGGGATAAAATTGTTCATTAGGTCAATATCTATCTGCCCTGAAATTTTCAGACCAATCAGGCAAAACGTTGTTGGGTTGCTGCCCTGAATTGGTAATTTTAAGAAAACTTTGCACCTTTTGGTTATTATCTTGAATATTATTATAGATAGAAATAAACTGTAAACAGCAATAATGTGCAGCAAAGTAAGATCTACAAATAAGTCAACATGACCAAAATTGTCAATTGACCCTTAAGGAGTTATTGCCCTTTATAGTCAATTTTTACAATTTTCATAAATTTTGTAAATTTTGTAAATTTTACAAAATATTTTCCACTGTAACTACTGGGCCAAGTTCATTATAAATAGAGATAATTGTAAGCAGCAAGAATGTTCAGTAAAGTAAGATCTACAAACACATCACCATCACCAAAACACAATTTTGTCATGAATCCATCTGTGTCCTTTGTTTAATATGCACATAGACCAAGGTGAGCGACACAGGCTCTTTAGAGCCTCTAGTTTCATTAAACTGAAAGATATATAGACTCATTTTTGTCTTGCCTGCAACAATAATTGAGGAAATGGTTTTGACTCAGGAGTGCTGTTTCCAGTTTCTTTGCTTCTTAAAGTGCATACAATCAAAATTGTATACTGGTACTGAAAATAAGGTATCAGCAGCTTAATACCCTATTCATTTAGTTAAATGTTTCACTTTTGTTTGTTTAATTTTTGGTCTTTTTCAGCTAGTGCCAAATTTACGTACTAGGATTCTCTTTTTTGTCATACTTCAGTGACTTAATTTTTAAAATGTGTTTAAATCTTTTCTGATTGAAATGAAAATATTGTAGACCAAAGGTCTGGATACCCTATTCATTTAGTTTAATGTTTCACTTTTGTTTGTTTAATTTTTAGCTCACCTGGCCCAAGGGCCAAGTGAGCTTTTCTCATCACTTGGCGTCCGTCGTCCGTCGTCGTTAACTTTTACAAAAATCTTCTCCTCTGAAACTACTGGGCCAAATTTAACCAAACTTGGCCACAATCATCATTGGGGTATCTAGTTTAAAATTTTGTCCGTGACCTGCCAAACCAACCAAGATGGCCGCCATGGCTAAAAATAGAACATAGGGTAAAATGTATATTTTGGCTTATAACTCTGAAACCAAAGCATTTAGAGCAAATCTGACATGGGGTAAAATTGTTTATTAGGTCAAGATCTATCTGCCCTGAAATTTTCAGATGAATCGGAGAACCTGTTGTTGGGTTGCTGCCACTAAATTGGTAATTTTAAGAAAATTTTGAAGCTTTTGGTTATTATCTTGAATATTATTATAGATAGAGATAAACTGTAAACAGCAATAATGTTCAGCAAAGTAAGATCTACAAATAAGTCAACTTGACCAAAATGGTCAGTTGACCCTTAAGGAGTTATTGCCCTTTATAGTCAATTTTAACCATTTTTGTAAATTTTGTAATCTTTACAAAATCTTCTCCTCTGAAACTACTAAGACAAAATTAACCAAACTTGTCCACAATCATCATTAGGGTATCTAGTTTAAAAATGTGTCCGATGACCCCACCATGAACCAAGATGGCCGACATGGTTAAAATATAGTACATAGGGTAAAATGCAGTTTTGGCTCATATCTCTGAAACCAAAGCATTTAGAGCAAATCTGACGAGGATAAAATTGTTCATTAGGTCAAGATCTATCTGCCCTTAAATTTTCAGACCAATCAGGCAACACGTTGTTGGGTTGCTGCCCCTGAATTAGTAATTTTAAGAAAATTTTGCAGCTTTTGGTTATTATCTTGAATATTATTATAGATAGAGATAAACTGTAAACAGCAATAATGTACAGCAAAGTAAGATCTACAAATAAGTCAACATGACCAAAATTGTCAATTGACCCCTGAAGGAGTTATTGCCCTTTATAGTCATTTTTTTACAATTTTCATAAATTTTGTAAATTTTTACAAAATATTTTCCACTGTAACTACTGGGCCAAGTTCATTATAGATAGAGATAATTGGAAGCATCAAGAATGTTCAGTAAAGTAAGATCTACAAACACATCACCATCACCAAAACGCAATTTTGTCATGAATCCATCTGTGTCCTTTGTTTAATATGCACATAGACCAAGGTGAGCGACACAGGCTCTTTAGAGCCTCTAGTTAGTCTTTTTCAGCTAGTGCCAAATATACGTACTAGAATTCTCTTTTTTGTCATACTTCAGTGACTTAATTTTTAAAATGTGTTTAAATCTTTTCTGATTGAAATGAAAATATTGTAGACCAAAGGTCTGGAAATTGTCATACTTTCCAGCCATGACCAATTCTATAACGCCTATGATCAAAATGTATTTCAACACAACAGAGTTAGACACAACAAGGTTCGATTGTACTTGGTAAATGTTAATCAGCTCCACATACATTTTGTAATATGATAATTGGCCAAATAAATTGCTTTAAAGCAGACAAAACCTATCTTTGTTTCATATTTTAATTAAGAAGATGATGGACTAGTTACATCCACTTCATTTGAACTTTGGTGGATAGTTGTCTCATTGGCAATCATACCACATCTCCTTATTTTTATATAATTATAAGATACCCCCTTTTGAATGAAAGGAATTGTCCAAAGTCAGGAACTCCATCAATGGTGCCTTTTGTGGAGGGGGCATCTTCGCTAGCCAAGGGTTATGATCCAGTCCCCTCCTCTCCACCCTTGGCGGATTAAGATAGAATTTCAGATCCATGAGGTAATGATTTTCATTGGTCTCAGTTGTAACTGGCTGCATCCAATCAAAAAGCGCCTTTAAGATGATCACGTGTAAATTTAAAAAAAAAATGTAAATAAACAATTGCCAGGTGCTGATATTAAGTGACAATTTTAAAAGTTCTTAATTAACTAATTGGAGTTCTATGGTATGTTTAATGTGCAAATGTTGGAATGTCAACGTATATTTTCGGTTCCTGCTTCACGAAATTTGTAAACACTAGACACGACCATTTTACACCTCCACTCTGAAGAGAGTTCAAGTGCTACCATTGGTCAAAAATGATGCAGTCAGAATAGGTGTGACTCTTGTCTACCAGAAGATGGTGAAGCATTGTAATTACAAATGTTGGCTTAATCTGCCAAGGGTGGAGAGGAGGGGACTGATCGTAACCCTTGGCTAGAGAAGAGGGGGAGGGGGTTTTGAGTATTTGATGGTAATGTCAGATCTTTGCTAGTTTCTGCTTAATCTATTCAAAACTTGTATACATGTAGACTTATAGTCTTTTCATGTTTCTATGATCAGCTAAATTTGTTCTTAGTTCAATTCAATTCAATTCAATATTTTATTTATGTCTCACCTTATGCATAAAATTACACAATACATTTATAACAGATACATTTTGTATACATAAGCCTATCTGTACAGATTTATGAGAGACGATAATCAACTAAAACAATATGTATGTACATAATAAATATTAAACATGAATGGTAAAATTATACAACATAATTATTCAATTATTATTTACAATATAAAACTTCTCTGCGTCTTTTCAGAATAAAATTACAGGTTTTGGCACATAATCTTATAATACATGTATCTTGATTCGAAAATAAAAATACCATTTTCTGACAATCTGTAAAACTATTAAAATGCTCATCAATTTTAAGAGATTCAGTAAAAAGAACTTGTCTAAGATCATTATAAACAGGCAACTCTCAAGGCAAATCTGGTCACTGTTGTTTCATTTAATGATGGCAATTTTATTTTTCTATGTTTGATAACTTATTATAGACATGAAAATAATTGTTTGGATAACAGCAAATTAAATGAAATTTTGGTTGATTTTTTACTGTTTATATTTTGTACAGTTGTAGTTGGAATTGAACTAAACATATTTTTAGATGAAACTCACACATATTTCTAAAACATTATTTCTTTACTTATTATTATGAATATTGTCCTTTCCTTCCGACCTCTTGAAAAGTCAGGCTGAGCTTAATACCAAAAAGTGTTCATAATAGGAAAGGACAATAAGGCCCATATTTTGCTCCTTAGTTACCATACCTGATTTAAAGATTGTTTGTTAAAGATGTGGAGAAAATAAAAACAAATATTTCTCTCGTCTGACAAGTTAACCTTGCCACAAATAAACCATGATGAAATTTGTACATATATATATTGTAACATGTTTTACTTTGCCTGATTTTGTTTTAACTTTTGAGTATATTTTTGATTGAAAAAGTATGTACACCTCCAAGAAACAATTTCTATTCTATGAGATTATGTAAATAGCCATAGAATACTCTCTGAAATTATTTTGTTATTTTTTGGTGTGGAAAATATTTCCACATGGAAATCAGACTGAAAACTGTATATAATCAACACAAATAACCAAAAGATGAATAGAGGTCATCATACATGTACAGGTTTTAGCAAGAGATGGGTGTCTTTACAATATGCAAAGCTGTAAATTGTCCAGACTGTTCTTCAAACTGTTTTCTGACTAAGCTTTGATGATTTTTTATGGAAACAGACAAAGGGTCTCACTGGCCACTTCTCTTCACCAACTGTGTGATAGCATAGCAGGATTTATTTTTATCTTCTTTCTATAGTTGTATCACCTTGTTAATGGTGCTCACCTGACAAACAGCTTCATTTTGTGAATCTGCCAGTTCAGTATCTAATGCATTCTGGGTAATATTTTGAGAAAGTGTATGCCAAAACATTGTGATTGGCTATCAACTTCAAAAACAATGGAAATTCATCCAAATGAGATGATGTTATCTTCTTTTTGAGGTATTATGTAGGAAATTACCCATGCATAGTCCTTTAGATTTTGAATGGCGAATTATAGTCAATATTTTATGATATGATTCAGGAAAACTGATAATCAGCACATAAAACCTGTAAATATCATATATTTTATATTAGATCTGATGATTATTACTATTCTGTATAAATTCATCAGCATTGCAATTTACATGAAACATTTCAGACGATTAAATTTCCATGGAACATTGCTGAGGATTAAATATTCAGTATACTAAAATTTCTTTGGAAATTACAATGTAGATGAATTTAGTAAAATCTAAGTAAAATTTAATCATTAGAAATGTTCTGTGGAATTTAGAATGTTGATGAATTTACTCATTGTAATTTCCAAAGAAATTTTTTTAATTGTATTCAGTGACATCTATTTGTCTATGGCCAATGCCATAATTTCTTACTGATTTAATTATTCTGTAAAAAGCAAGATAATAAAAGGAGAATCCAATTTTAAAGTTCTACGTATATTTAAACTTTGAAATCTAATAATATGTAATAGATAATCCATCTTTACTTTACGTGATGAGCCTCTAATATTTCATTAATCTTCTTCCTGGGAGTACAGTTATATGTATTGATTCTGACATTAAAAGACTTATGAAGTACATAATTTGATACAAATGACATGAATGAGTTATATCCCCACTATGAGCGATCAATATGCTATTGTAATATTAAACATTGATTCTAGATATACTACAAAATTTATTTTAATTTCCATATAATGATTGATCTTTAATATACAGTGTCATCTATTTTGATTTTGATAATGGAATCTGTCATCTTGGAAAGTTGTACGAAAATTCAGTTAATAGCCCCTTAGGCCAAACAAAACAAATTGTTATTTCTTATTCTACAAAAATGGGATTGGGAGGAAGGATTTTGGTTGAAATGTCTTGTTAATAATTTACTCTAATTCCTAAGAATTTTAGATAAAAAAGATAGAGTGTCAAACAGATAATGAAATTGGAACAAAAAAGATGTGGAGAGGTAGGGTCACTGGGGTGCACGTGAGCATCTAAAAACCAGTTGCTTTCTTTAAAAAAAGAAAAGCAATACGTGAACCTGAGACTGCTGACTGGTCACCAAATATTTTTTGCTGAATTTATTTTTGGTGTTGATTTGAAATAATTGACTGTTAATAAAATGAGGTAATGAAGATATTAAAACACCTTTATTGAAAATATGTTATTGTGTGTAGATTCTTGCACAAGCCAATTAAAAGCACTGTTGGATTTAAGTTGTAAATAGAAAATTGTATACAGTTACCATTTGAAATTATCTGTTAAGGCTTGACTATTTTATTTACAAATTATAAGAATATTTCTTATTTTGTTCTTGAGAGTACCGGTAACACCAGCTTCATTAGGACCTCTTATATAATGACAATTATTTGGTCAGATAAAACATTTCAAATTTTAAGGATTTCCAGAAGTAACTTAAATCAATTCAAAAATTCGACAGGAACACTTAGTTTTGAAAAATATCTTATTTTCATAAGTCTTGTGAATACCCGAACATGCATTCAAAAGAACCAATTCATATTTGGTAAAAGCCAATAAACTCATCATGGACATGTGGTCAGGATTAAAGTTTTGTACGCCAGACGCACGTTATGACTACAAAACATTAAAAAAGGCCAAATATAGAACAAAGTTTAGGAGCATTGAGGACCCAAAATTCCTAAAGGTTTTGCCAAATACAGCCAAGGTAATCTATTTCTCTGGTTATCCTTAGTATTTTGAAAAACTTCAAAGTTTATAATAGGACAGTCACTCAAAAAGAAAGAATAGTATTAGAAAAACAACTAGATGTCGGAGTACCTCAATAATGAGCATGCTTCAAAATCACGTTTAGCTCTTACTGCAGTGTCCTAGATTTTGATAAGAAATGCAAAAAAATCACCTACCACGTGTGAAATCAATGTTTACGCATGCACGTAGTTTTCTTGCTCAAGAAATAGTAAATGGCAAGCATACGCACTGATATTCTGGTTAAGAATATGCATTTACGTCATCATGTCTATTTACATATAAAACAAAAACAAAAAAGAATTAAAATTTAATTAACATACATTCCTAACTGTTAATAAATCTTTTACAGAAATTTAAAATATGCTATCAATAAACACAAACGTCAAGTATTTACTAATGGCAATTTTTTCATCAAATCAATCTCTTCTTCAAGTCTAACTTTCTAATTTATTTCTATACAAAATATAAGCAGAGACTTATCAAACGTATAGGTAGTAATTATGATTATTGTAAAATATTTATTACGTTTATTGTGAAATGCAAGGATTCAAAATTCTTGTGAATTATAACCATGCAACTATTTGTTTCATTCCCTGCAGTTTAAATATTAGATACTAATTTATTTGTGTTCATTCCTGATAATTGGTACTCATATGATGCATATGATTTTCATAAAATGTATTCACTGTTAAAACTCGCGGGATGATAATATAACATTAATTTAGTTTCATTTTAAACTTTAATAATTTTAATGAATGTTCCCTTGGTCTGTTGGTATCTATTAATGAAAATAACTATTTTCGACACAATACTGTTTTGTTTAATTATCTTTCTGTTTTCCGACCTAAGATAAATATTTTTAACAGTAATATCGTTTTGTTCATTTTCTTCTTGTATTCCGACATTTGCTCAGGCTATGGTGGAATTACAACATGTTAAAAATTCAGAAATAATCAGTTTATTCTTGGACATAATTTAATGTTAGTATATTATTCCCATGGGTATTGTCACAATGGGCAATAGCACATTGTATTAAATACTACACAAATAATGCGTACAGGGACCGTCTCAAAACATGAATTATATACACTTTTAAATAAAAACGCATATGCTGTCAAAAGCAAATAGGTTGTAATATATAAATGGCTTTCTTACTGCAATCTATTCTTTATTCTTTTATTTTCCGATCTACAAATGAACTTTAATTTGGTTGTCGAAATATTAATACAATGTCATGTGGTAACATACCAACAGAGGACTGTATCAAAGACATAGATAACTACCTGTATAAATGATCGACAATTTTCGAGACGTTCCGATAATCTTGTTTCTGAGAATATGGAATGGCCCATAGAAGCTTCCAAAACTCGCCAATATATAAGCGTGAACCCTTAATTTTATTGGGCCTTTCATAGTCAATGTAAGTAAATGCTTGTAATTGACACCTATCAATGAGTTTTCTGTCTGTTGTGTTTGCTTGCACAGTGTATGAATGATACAAGGACTGTCTAAAATTTGCAGTGGATGTGACCTTTTGCTCCATATTGGAAGCCTCTTTATGATATTAAGATAATTGGCATCTATCAGTGAGCTTTCTGTCTTGTGTTTGTCTGTGCAGTTATATGAATGATTAAGAGACTGTCTAAAATTTGCAGTGGTGGGATCATTGGGATGTGACCTTTTGCTCCATGTTGGAAGCCTTACTGTGACTTTGAGGTGAAGAACAACAATAAATGTGCTGTTCCTTTGCTTTGGGTTTTGTTAAGTCAGTATGGACTTTGTGACATGAATAAATACACCATCTTTTCCATGTTATCAAATACTACTGGACTGGCTTCGACAAACATGGCCAGGAAAGTTTCTTTTCAGAATTTTTCAGACAGATCATATGTCATTCAACTTGTCTGCAAGATTTTAGCCAAGAACATGTGCTCTATTGGTAGGGATACTTGCTTATCATCCAAAATGGCTGGTATGACTTTAAATATATTTCATCTTCTATGAAGTCATTTTGAAGTCTTTTAAAAAATACATCATAACAAATTTGTGATATTTAGCCGTTACTGTCAACTTAATTTATCATAATCAGTTCCTGTTTCATCTTCTATGAAATGGATGAAATAAAATAGTCATTTTGAAGTCTTCTAAAAAATACATAGCAGTAAATTTGTGGTATTTAGCCATTACTATCAGCTTAATTTATCATAATCAGATTCTGTTTCATCTTCTATGAAATTGCTGAAACAAAATAGTCCTTTTGAAGCCTTATAAAAAATTCATCACAGTAAATTTGTGGTATTTAGCCGTTACTATCAGGTTAGTTCATCATAATTAGATCCTGTCCATGGACTTAATTTGAGTGAATTTTGTCATTTTAGGCTTCATACATTGAATTGATGATATATGGTTTCAGAAATGTAACGAAATCTTTAAGTTGCTGAATTAAAGTAATAGATCAAATCTGATTTAAAATCCAATTGTTTCAGTGCTGAAGTGATTTTTAAAAAAGGACAGGATTTGACAGTTATTTACACACCGAAGTAGATATTATTGGAAAATTATAAAACTATTAGGCTTATGAGATGTATTTGTACATTTTGAAATTTCCCCCCATATATGGTTATTGATTGTGTTGCTGACTCTGAGGAGGAAATAGGTCATTAAACAGAAATGTTGATGGTGTAAACTCGTTGTTATCTCGCCAATAAGGTAAACTTCATATTCTATATTATATCATAATTTTAGTGAACGATCTATTATTGATATTTTTATGTTCACAAATAATGAGAAAATAATTAACAGTTTCTTTAGTTAATGTTTCAGGTAACTTGTAACATGTGTTGTAATTAGCTGTAATCATTAGAAAGTAGAAATGTATAAAATTTAAAGTGCAAATCAATGAAGCTCTTAGTATTCTCTTATTACTTGGCTTTTGGTGAGGGAATATTTTGTGTGTTATATTTACGATTTTTAGTGTTTCAGTTTCAATCAATTATTGACTGAAATTTCGATTAATATATCCTCTTGGTACCCCTTTTTCTGTTTAATAGGAATATTTAGATCATTGTTATGTATTTTGGTACATCAATTTCTATTAAGCGCAGGAAATTGTTTTCTGTTTTGATGTGTAGATTAGAGAATTGTTTTGGGGATTATTAGAAAAAGGTAATTGTTAAAAATTTTAAATATATATGTCTATGTTACCACTAGTGAAAGGTCAACATGGCCATGTCAAAAATATTGTTTGGCATTGATTCATGCAGTATTGAAGGTTATACATGTATTTTGCAAACAAAACTTGCTGAGAAATGTGAGTGGATGAATTTTTTGAAAATAGAATTTTTACAATTAACAGAAAAATAGAATCGAGTACATGTATAAGTAATGTGATTGATTTAAACAGTTTTATATTTGAATGAATACATGATTAAATCAATACATGTATTTTGATTACTGACTATTAGCACCTATTGGTTATTGTTATACATCTGGGAATGATTAAAAAAAAATGTCAAGTACTGTGGATTCATTATTATGTTTGAGATATCAATTTTTCGTGAGTATAGGTAAATCATGGATTTAAATGTTCAACGAAGTCCAAATTTACCATAGGCTTGTATGCATGCAGACTTTGGCTAAACCATCAGTCAAATATCCATGAAAATTCAATTTTTCCACTGTTGACAAATATTAGCATCACAAAAGTAAATGAATCAACAGAACTGTGAATTCATGATTATTTTTTAGATACTTATTTTCGTTGATTTCGATGGAACATTGGAACCACAGTGGTGGATCCAGAGGGGGGGTTCCGGGGGTTGGAACCCCCCCCCCCATGTTTTTTGGACGATCAATGCCTTTGAATGGGGACATATAGTTGGAACCCCCCCCCTTTATCTTGGGTTGGGAACCCCCCCCCTTTTTAAAATGGCTGGATCCGCCCCTGAACCACAAATTTAAATGTTTGACCAATTACAAATGGTCTATAGGAACACATGCAAAACCACGAAATCATATGATATATCCACAAAAATGCAAGTTTTCCTGAATCTATGAAAATTGCATTGGTACCCACAAAAATAACTGAAACCACAGTATATGTTAGTGACATAGTAACCAAAGATCAAAATCATTTGACAAAAATTAATCTGGTTTCATGAAAAATTTCTCCTGAGAAGAGAGCAATGTGTACATTTGGAAAAGTTCTAAAGCCTGATTTTACCAGATGCTATAAATTCAAAAATATTCTAGACCTTTGTACACTGATTCAAGATTGTTTTATTTCATTTGTACAAATAACATTTAAAAGAGTGCAGATGGGTCAATCGATGGTACAATGATAGCCATATTGTTCCTCCCATCAAACATGACACACACTACATTGTAACTCAAGTATGTCTTTTAATATTGATTTCCTTCAAGCTTACTTAATTAATAAAAATAGGGTTTGTATGCAATTTGGCGAATTCAATTTTGTCGCTCCAGAGTTGCGTTAATTAAATCTCTGCAAAATATATGCAGTTTTTCAAATGTCTCAAAATACTTAGGATTTTCTACCCGAAGAATAGATTACTTCAGCTGCATTTTACAAAACCTTTTAGAATTTTTAGCTCTCAATGCTTTTGAACTTCGTACATTATTTGGCTTTTAAACTTTTTTGATTCGAGCGTCATTAACGAGAGTTTTGTGGATAAAATGCGTCAGGCCTATAAAATTATAAGCCTTGTATCTTTGATGAGTTTTTTTTTTACACAAACTTAAGTATGATTTGCTTTTGACTTTGCAAATCGTAAGCATAGGTCATCTGACATTATGTCTGAGGACAAACATTCTTTTTGACAATTTTCGCTTTTATTTTAGTTCAAACTTGTGAGACAAAATTTAAGTGACGAAATTGATTTGAAAATCTTTGTCATTTTGAAAACGTTTTCGTAAATGACGAAAATGACGAGCACTAGCAAAACACTGAACTTTTCAAATTTTTTAATTAAGTATTGTGGTCTGGGAGTCTGTATACATTCTTATTATTTTCAACTTTATGGATTGATTGATGTTTGTTTTATGCCACATCAGCGCAAAAAAAAAAACCTCTATTGCAACAAGCCCTAGACTTAAATCTTCAAAAATAAGCAACCTTTCAAATGCTGAAATTAAAGATTGCCTTTTTTTGTAATACTAAATGACATTTGAATGAAAATTAGGATAGAAATTCATATTTGTAGTAAACTGTGAGAATTTGATTGCTATAGCTATAACCTGGTTCACAGTTTTTGCAGTTAAAATTATCTGGGATGTTTTATTTACTTTGAAATTACAAAAAGGTGTTAATCACTCTAGATTAGATGCAACAATATTGATAATTAAAATGATAAGTGATCGCATGCAGCAGCTGGTTTATGAAGTAAAATGAAATATGACTAGTGGTACATATAATGGAATTGGAATTATAGCATTTTACAGTGGATTCATTATTGTTTGTTGGATACCAATTTTTGTGGATTTCGTTGTTAAAGGTAAAACATGGGTATAAGTAATAATAAAACACAAATTAATATATTCAACTAAGTACAAATTTTTGTGTTGACTTGTATACAGACTTTGGCAAAACCACAAAATCAATTATCCATAAAAATACAACTTGACTTCAATCCACAAAAATTGGTATCCACGAAAATAAACGAATCCACAGTATGATATTCAACCATGGCAACACAGCATTCAGATTTTTTAATGTTTCTAAACTTTGATATTCATACAGATGTACCAATATTTTTGGCACATTTACCATTAGTAATTGCTTTAATAATGCTTGCAAATTCTCAGCTTGCTTCTGGTGACAATGCCTCTTTTTTCCAGATTTCCAGAATTCTGCATTCAAGTAATATTGCTATCAAAATTTTACATGCAAGTTTTTTTTTTCAAACCCATTCCAACACAATTTTGCAATAATAAAAACATTGCAAAATTTTCTGAATTTAATGTATTTTCAAAACTACCTACAATATATTCTCATTTAGAATAATAAAACAACACTGACTTGCTTTTTAGCTCAGCGCTCCCAAAAGGTCTGTTATTGAATAAATGCAATAAGGATATGTTTAAGCAGTAATGAACGTCTGTTTTGTAAAGGTTCATTTTTAGCAACATTCATGACATAAATATCTTTATGTCTAGACAATTTTGTGCCTTATGGGTCTATTAAGAAATCAGAATATTTCCTAACTCTGTTATCAGGTGGGAAATGAAAATATAGAGCAAATATTTCTGTAAAAGAACTAATAAATCACCTCTTACTAGATAAAAAAAAAAATAAGGAGATGAGGTATGATTGCCAATGAGACAACTATCCATCAAAGTTTAAATAAAGTGCTGAATATTAAGAAATACATTACTGTAAGTGGACAATGATAAAATCTCTGACATATTTGGATAAAAATACATGTACAGTAATCAAGAGGTGTTTGTGTTGTGCAAATATGGTACTGAAATGCACGTTTTTGTTCGTTCTTGGAATTGCTATTTCTTATCGGACAAAAAGAAAAAAAGATAGTTATGAGGTAAAGATATTTAATGAAAATCTCATCTCAAACAAGCCTCAAACTAAAAAGAATCAATAGTTTTCATTAAATATGATAACATTTCTTATCTTTATGTAGACCCACTTTTGAACTTCAAGTCCATAAAACTGATTAGATTTTTGTAAACCCTTCCTTGAGAGACTTTCACTGATTTATTGATTGGTGAGGATCTGACTGTGAAATTAAAAGTATTTTGGTAGTAAAGGAATATGCAAAAAAGCACTGGAAAACTAGATTAAATTATTAGAGATCATGTGTCAGACAGGTTTTATGGTAAATCATTAAGTTTTATTGAACTTTTATGAAAATTTTTCCAAAATTAGAAGTAATAATTTAAATGAGAGATGTTATTATGTTTTGCAAAGGATGTTCGTGACTATATATTAATCTGAGACGTATGAGGGAATTTTGTTAATGTGAAGCACATTGTTGAAGAAAGATGGGAATCTCTTTTCATTTTTGCATTAATGTTTTAAGAAATTGAAAACAATTATCTTCATATTTGGGTTATGATTTCTAATCAACCCCAAAAGTAGCTACTAGGGTATAGAAATTTGACCACCAGGACTTCTTTCATCCTGCTGCTAGTAAGACCCTTGCTGAGGACGTGAAAATATGTAGTCTTGTCTTTATACAACCGCAAAAATTTTTTTGGGCATGTACTAAAAGGTTGAGTGGAGTGGAGTGGATTGTTGGAGTGCTGGAGTGTTGGAGTGGAGTCATGGAGTGAAAACATGGAGTTAGGAAATGGAGTGTAGTTGAGTTGTTGAGTCAATAGTTTTAAAATTAAACCAATTTAAAAGATATATTTTTATAGCTTTAAAAATCATAGAATGAATCTAGATGTTTGGTCTCAACAACGTCCAACTGCATTCATGTACATTGTACCAATATAATTCACCTTGGATGTGTCAAAGGTATGATTTAAAGTTATATCTCCAAACATACAGTCTAGGTCGCACACACATTTAAAGATGTCCTGAAATGTGTAAGATGCACCATGAGGGTGTTAGCCCGAGTAGGTGTATCTAATTTACACCCCAAAATATTATGATTAATGTTAAATGATAGATTTCTATAATTTAGGAGGTGGTCTTTCAGCAATTTTACCTTAGTTAACAACATTCTGGTGTAAATAATTTTACTTGCAAAGCAAAGTTAAAGTTATAAACTACAAGTATATACAAAAACAACAGCATAAACAGAACAGTCTTTTGCAAGAAAAACGACACTTGGATTCTGTATGTTTCATTTGATAAAGATATGAATTTGCTTATTTGTTAAAAGATCTATGTATCTATGGAGATCAATATATCATTCATTTAAGTTATTTTTAAATCAAGAATCAAAACTTTGTCTGTTTGACATAAATTATATAGTTTTATTCGATGATCAATTAATGATTTTTTATACATTTCCTGTTAAATACATCATTTTGTCAATGTTCAAGTTTATTATTTCCATAAAATTATAAGAATTGGAAGAACAATAATAAACACAATATTGAAGTTTCAGATATCATATAAAATATTTGTAGATTATTACAAGAAATATATTTTGTGAATTAATGTGTATAACTTATGGGTGTTGCTGTTGCATCAATTGAAAGTGTATATAGCCAGTTGAATGCAGACGTTTTCATTCACTGATATTAGAAACAATGATGGGTTTTTAATTTCTTCAGATAGTTATTTACCCTTCAAGGTCAAATGATTGCTGCATTTTAATTGTTTGTGATGAGACATTAAACAATTATTATGATAAACAAAGTCAGAAAAAACTGCCATTAGAAATACACTACAATTCAGAACAGTAAAAATAATTACTAGCTAGACACCTCCAACTGAGCTGTCATAAAATGCTACCCAAAAAATTGTCCAACTTTGATGAATAATCAAATATGACAAATGAAATAATATAAAATCATCGTGTTCTGCAATTTAAAAAAAAAATATGAAAAAAAAACCCAATTAAAAATGATTTTCATTTGAGATTTTCATTTGAATTTGTTAACAATTTCATTTGATATGAAGTGTGATTGATTTGTGGATTCGTTCAATATTTAACCAAAATCCGTTACTCCACTCCACTCCACTCCATTTCCTAACTCCATGTTTTCACTCCATGACTCCACTCCAACACTCCAAAACAAGCATTTTGTAGTTTCCAGACAGTAACTTGTGTTTAAATGTATAGATCTCTAAAATTGTACTACAAGGTTCCATACTACAAAGGGAAGGCAAGGCTTGGATTGAGTTTGGGGTAATTGTTCCAAGGGTGGGGTTCAAAAAGTTTGAGGGGATTTTTTTCCAATTTTTTAAGGGGTTCATATTTTTTTTCAAAATTTTTCAAATTTTAAATTTTTGGAAGTTTCAAGAAGAAATCTTCAAATGTACAGCATTGGGCAATAGATTTTTAAGATCTTTGAACACATTTATTTTGTGTCAGAAACCTATATTATGTCAAAAATTTTATCACAACCCAAATTAAGACAGTATAAAGCTTGAATATTGTGTCCAAATTTGCCCCAACTGTTCAGGGTTCGACCTCTGCGGTCGTATCAGGCTGCGCTCAGCGAAGCTTTTTATTAGTCCCCTACCGCGAAGTCAAAGGGGACTTTAGGTTTGCACTCTGTCCGTCTGTCTGTCCTTCTGTCAGTCCGGCAAATCGGTTTTCCACACTTTTTAGTCCCCTACCGACGAAGTCGAAGGGGACTTTAGGTTTGCACTCCGTCCGCCTGTCCGTCTGTCCATCTGTCATCCGTTACAAATCTATATTAGTTTTTGACAAATGAAAGAAAAAATATTTGGAACTATTAATTATATTTGATTATAATTTGAAAATAGATATACACTAGCTGTATTACATCATATCTAATTTTAGAGAACTATTAATCATATCTAATGTTTTTTTCACTCATATAATCAGTTTTCCACACTGTTTTTAGTCATTCTTGAAGATATTGACATGATATTTTCTTTTTGTTTGCACCATGACAAGTTATAGAACAAGTTAGCATTTTGTCGGTAGGGGACTATGTATTGCAATGCAATACTCTCAGAATGCTTGTTCTCTTCATGCTTGAAGATATTGATTTGATATTTGGTATATTGTTTTATCATGACAAGTTACAGATCAAGTTCGAATTTTGTTTCGGTCTGATAATTTTGTGCAGAGTTATGGTCCTTGGACTTGAAAAATTCACTCAAAATATTCAGTTTTCTGCACTTTTTTTCGTCATTCTTGAAGATATTGATTTAATAATTGGTACATTGTTTTATCATGACAAGTTACAGATCAAGTTCGAATTTTGTTCCGGTCTGATGATTTTGTGCAGAGTTATGGTCCTTGGACTTAAAAAATTCACTCAAATAATCAGTTTTCCGCACTTTTTTTCGTCATGCTTGAAGATATTGATTTGATAATTGGTATATAGTTTTATCATGACAAGTTACAGACCAAGTTCGAATTTTGTTTCGGTTTGATGATTTCTTGAAGATATTGATTTGACATTTGGTATATAGTTTTATCATGACAAGTTATAGATCAAGTTCGAATTTTGTTCGGTCTGATGATTTAGTCCAGAGTTATGGACCATAACTCTGGACCATATCTAATGTTAGAGTACTATGTAAAACCATATTTCTGTACAAAGGGAGATAACTCATTTTAGAAACTGTTAGGGTCCTTGGACTTAGAAAATTCACTAAAATTATCAGTTTTCCGAGATTTTTATACGACCGCAAAAAATTTTTGTGGTCGATATTGGTATGATGTTGGCGTCGTCGTCGTCCAAGACGCATTGGTTTTCGCACTCTAACTTTAGTTTAAGTGAATGGATCTCTATGAAATTTTACCATAAGGTTCAATATCACAAAAGGAAGGTTGGGATTGATTTTGGGGTTATGGTACCAACAGTTAAGGAATTAGGGGCCAAAAGGGCCAAAATAAGCATTTTGTAACTTCCAGACATAACTTATGTGTTAGTGTATGGATCTCTGACATTGTACCACAAGGTTCCATATCACAAAGGGAATGCTGGGATTGATTTTGGGGTAATTGCCTCAAAATTTTAGGAATTAGGGCCAAAAAGGGCAAAACAAGCATTTTCTAGTTTCATGACAATAACTTGTGATGTAAGCGTATGGATCTTTCTGAAATTGTACTACAAGGTTCCATATCACAAAGGGAAAGCTGGAATTGAGTTTGGGGTAATTGCCTGGAACGTTTAGGAATTAGGGGCCAAAAAAGGGGCAAAAACAAGCATTTTTCTAGTTTCATGACAATAACTTGTGTGTAAGTGTATGGATCTTTCTGAAATTGTACTACAAGGTTCCATATCACAAAGGGAAAGCTGGAATTGAGTTTGGGGGTAATTGCCTGAAACGTTTAGGAATTAGGGGCCAAAAAGGGGCCAAAAATAAGCATTTTTCTAGTTTCCAGACAATAACTTGTGTTCAATTGTATGGATCTCTCTGAAATTGTACTGCAAGGTACCATACCTCAAAGGGAAGGCTGGGATTGAGTTTGGGGGTGATGAATCATAAGGGGGTTCAAAAATTTGGGGGTTTCTTTTTTTCCTTTTTTTCTTTAAAATTTTCCATTTTAAGTTGGTTATTTCTGATTTATATTTAAAAGCAAATAATAATGATATGGCAGGAGATACACACCTAACAGGATGTGTAAATTATTATATAATAAGTATTGTGCAATAGCAAGAAATTTTCAATTGCACAGTATTGCGCAATAGCAAGAAATCTTCAATTGCACAGTATTGCGCAATAGCAAGAAATATCCAATAGCACAATATTGCGCAATAGCAAGAAATTGTCAATTGTACAGTATTGCGCAATAGCAAGAAATATTCAATTGCACAGTATTGCGCAATTGCAAGAAATATTCAATTGCACAGTATTGTGCAAAGAAGATACTTTGTATAAATTGCTTATTTCTTGACCAATTTCAATGGGGTTTTATTCTTGAACTCTTGGGGTTCTTTAATATGCTGAATCTAATCGTATTAAGTTTTGGACTTTTCGCCCCGCTTTTAAATTGGTCCACATTGAGGTCCAAAGGGTCCAAAATTAAACTTTGTTTGATTTCATCAAAACTGAATTATTGGGGTTCTTTGATATGCCGAATCTAACCGTGTATTTAGATTCTTAATTTTTGGTCCCGTTTTCAAATTGGTCTACATTAAGGTCCAAAGGGTCCAAAATTAAACATAGTTTGATTTTAACAAAATTGAATTTTAGGGTTCTTTGATATGCTGAATCTAAACATGTATTTAGATTTTTGATTATGGGCCCAGTTTTCAAGTTGGTCCAAATCGGGTCCAAAATAAAGCTTTGTTTGATTTCAACAAAAATTGAATATATGGGGTTCTTTGATATGCTGAATCTAACCATGTATTTAGATTTTTGATTTTTGGGCCCCGTTATCAATTTTTTCCACATTGAGGTCAAAAGGGTCCAAAATTAAACTTTGTTTGATTTCATCAAAAATTGAACTCTTGGGGTTCTTTGATATGCTGAATCTAACCATGTATTTAGATTTTGGATATTGGACCATAATAGGTGAATGTCCAATTTAAAATTTTTAAGTTCTTAGACCACATTCATTCTGTGTCAGAAACCTATGCTGTGTCAAATATTTAATCACAATCCAAATTCAGAGCTGTATCAAGCTTGAATGTTGTGTCCATACTTGCCCCAACTATTCAGGGTTCGACCTCTGCGGTCGTATCAAGCTGCGCCCAGCGGAGCATTTTATTCGTCATGCTTGAAGATATCGACTTGATATTTGTTATATAGTTTACACCATGACAAGTTATAGATCAAGTTAGCATTTTGTTCCAGTACAATTAATTTTTAACCGGTAGGGGACTATGTATTGCCATGCAATACTCTCAGAATGCTTGTTGTTTTATAGGACTTATACAAGACAACAACTTGTAAACCATAAATAATGTTACATTTAATTAAACATTAAATCCAAGAAGGATTTCGTGAATGCCACAACTTCTTTTTTATTTTATACAGCCATTACAAAATTTCATGCTATTTTTTCTGCACAGGAATTGTAGAAATTCTATGTAATACACAGTAATTGCATGAAATTTAGCACTGATGATGGCTAAAATGAAAAATAACTTGACAGCCCTTATGGTTGAAGTAATTTGTATTCCAGCAAGCTTTTATCACCGGAAACTTAACACTGCATATATGATAATTATGGAACAGTTTTATTGATGCATTATATCATGTAAGAAGACCGTAAAATAACAATTCTGTACAAAAACCTATGATTGTAAATCAATAGATTGTCTCATACAGTATTGACTACTAGGTTTTAGTTGATTATACGTCAAGGAAAATGTACATTATTTGTAGTCCACGGAATCATTCCCAAAGACTTTACATTTATCATTGTCAACTTTTGGTCTTTAATAACTTAGTGTAGGCAAAGATAGCACTTCCTTCCTATAATGAAAAAGTCTTGCTGTTAATACAGGATTTTGTAATAAAGATTGATTGTTTGTTTTGTGACGGTAAATTCTGTTCTGATGATATGGGAAGATAATGTCAAGTCAAGATCTCATCAGGAAGACGGCATGCAATCTGCAATTAAAAAAAAAAAGACAAAATGACTCTTTCATACTAATTAAGTCTTGACCATGAAAGATTGAGTTACGAAAATTCATTTACATTTTGAATTCTTACTACTTAAACTTGACTTCAGTTCTTTAGTAGTATTTTTGTAACATGACACTTTTAATTGCACTGGAGTTCTTTGACAAAAGGATTAATGGAAGTAATTAAACCAAGGCTGTTTTTCAATTACACTGTAAAAGGCTTTTTCTAATTGTTTTTTTTTTCATTCTTACAAGCATAATTCAAATGTCCCTAGCAGTTCTGAAATATACCATCATTGCTGTACAAGTAAATCCTACAAAATTTATTTGAGTTAATGTTATTTCAAAGTTTGACACATGAATCAAATGTGATATAACAGCAACATGTTGTTCTCTAGATCATATCAAATATCTGTAATTTTCAAGGGGCCTTAATTAAAAACCTTTAGGATGGTTGTAGCCAAAGTTGATCAGTTTAGTCTCCAATTCACTGAACTATTTCATGATATCTGAATATTGAAAGAAACAAAAAATTGACCCATTTTATCAGTTAAGAGGTATCATTATAACAATTTATACTTTAATTCACAGCTTAATTTAATGTAAAACTAAAAGTTACAATCTAAAATTGGCATATGTAAAACTAAAAGTTACAATCTAAAATTGGCATATGTAAAGACATAAATATTTTTAGAACTAAAGGTTACAATCTAAATTGACATATATAAAGCATAAATGTAATGAAAAGCTAGAGGTCATAATATGATCTAACATACATAAAGACATTGATATAATAACAAGAGTGCACAGCTGAAATGTCTCTCCTGCTTTATTGACTTGATTTTATGTTGATAGTCCTAAATATAAAGTTTTACTACATGTATCACATTAACTTAACATGATCCAAAAAAATGAGGTCAAGGTCAGATAAACCAAGCCAGAAATACATGTACACCTTACAATCATTCAATACACTGAATATAGTTGACCTGTTGCTTATAGTATACAAGAAACAGACCAAACCATGAAAACTTTATAATGACCAATGAACCATGAAAATAAGGTCAAGGTCAGATGAACCCTGTCAGACAGACATGTACACCTTATAATCATTCAATGGATCAAATATAGTTGACTTATTGCATATAGTATTTGAGAAACAAACTTAAACAGGAAAAATTAACATTGACCAATGAACCATGAAAATGAGGTCGAGGTCATATGATACCTGCCAGACAGACATATACACCTTACAATCATTCCATACACCAAATATAGTTGACCTGTTGATTATAGGTAAGAAAAACAGATCAAAACACAAAAACATAACATTGAGCAATGAACCATGAAAATGAAGTCAAGGTCAATGGACATATGACAGATGGAAACTTCATAACATAAGGCATCTATTTACAAAGTATGAAGCATCCAGGTCTTCTACCTTTTGAAATATTAAGCTTTTAAGTAGTTAGTTAACACTGCTGCCGGATCACTATCCCTAAATCGAGCTTTCTGCGACAAAAGTTGCAGGCTCGACAAAAACTAAAGGTTATTATATCTAAAGCATAAATGTAATTGATAACTAAAAGTAACAATCTAAACTAGCATACTTAGAGCATAAATGTGATGAAAAACTAAAGGTTACAATCTGAACTGGTATACTTAAAGCATAAATGTAATTAAAAACTAATGGTTACAGTCTAAACTGACTAACATAATGAAAGACTAAACCATACAAGTTGACGTACATAAAGACATTCAATCTAAACTGGCATACTGTAATAATAATATACAGAAATTCTAATAATATTGAGAATGGAAATGGGGAATGTGTCAAAGAGACAACAACCCGATCAAAGAACATAAAACATAAAACAGCCCAAGACCACCAATGGGTCTTCAACATCTGTATTCTAAGATGCAATTGTAAGGAACAAATTGTTGTTGGGAGTGCCAACCACTGAAATTCAAAATACATTATTTTGTTGAGATAACATGCAACACATCAAATTAATGTAAGAATAAAGATACATGTTTTCTTGTTTTGAGTTGTGCTTTCAATGAAACCATTTTTGCTTGTAAAAGAATGTTAATTTTTCACGGTGAATGTTTGGACAGAATTAATTTAAACTTGGAAGATTTTAGAAGAATTAGACGATAATTCTCCAAATGTGTAATTAAAGATTTATATTTTTCTGTCTTTAGCAGCAAATCCTTGAAAACAGCTTGTTTATGTCTATATAACATTAATGACGTACTTTAGTGTTTTTGACAGTGTATATTTTTTAATTTCAACATATCTTTTTTATGCCCCCACCGTAGCCAGGGCTCGACAATTATGCTTGTCTGATTGTCCGGTACCAGAGGAAAAAAAGGTCGGACAAGTAAAAGCCATATCAAGCTTGTCCGAAGGGACAAGTAAAATCATTTTGTAGAAAATAAATTAAATCCAACTTTGATGATCAAAGTAATAAACAAAAAACCAGAACAGAAGATAAAAACAAATATTAATTTGATATGTTTACTTGCAATGATAATTTAAAACTGGTTCTTTGTCAGATACTTTATAACAGATTCTCAGAAAGTGGTGTGCCAGTGGTGTGCCTTTGTTATAAGGTAACCAGACAGTTTGGCACCAGCACGGAAACAAATCGGCTCCATGTTTAATAGACAGTTCGGCACTGTTGAAGACATTTTTCTGTTGCTTTAATAAATATATGATAAATTTTATTTAACAAAAATATTTTAAAAAAAGAAAATGAAGAAATTATTGACCATAACATTCAGAAAATCATATTTGATCATGTTTAGACAAACAATATTTGATTGTGTTTGAATAAACATTTTAATATATTAAAAACAAAGCTGATTGTAGTAAGGCATTAATCATAATAATCAATATTCTGTCAACATAAAAGACCAGGATACAAAACAAATGAGTGTAGAGGACAGGCATACCAGACTATGCCTGATGTGCAGTCTGATGAGACTTTGGCATTGATGAAAACTAGAACCTAAGTCCTGTGACTAGCCTGACATGACAAGATTCAGTTGTTCTTGTCACTCATATTTTTGAAAAGGATATCAAGAGATATTATCAAATTCTGTTCTATTGTTTAAATTCATTTTGTTCATTGAATCCACCTAAAGTGCCAAAAAAAGGTGAATCTAAAGGTTTTTTTTTTTGGACAAGTTAAAATTCCATTCAGACAAGTAAGTTTGGTATGTACTTGTCCTATTGGGCAAGTTGAAAAAAAGTTATTGTAGAGGCCTGGTAGTGGAGGGGGCATTAAGTTTTACCCGATGTCTGTCTGTACGTACATCCCAATTTGGTTTCCTTTCTCTAACTTTAACTTATACACAATGCCTATTACCACAAAATACAGATCATGTTTGAATTTTGTTTTAGAGTAATGCCACTTTACAAATGGAAAAATTGCTAAATTTTTCGTTTCCGTTCTCTAACTTAAGTTTGCCTCAACCAAATGCTTTGAAACTTATACACAATGCTTATTACCACAAAATACAGATCAAGATTGAATGTTGGTGGTGTCACTTTAACAGTTCTAGAGTTATGCCCCTTTACTAATGGAAAAATTGCTAAAATTTTCGTTTCCTTTCTCTAACTTAAGTTAGCCTCAACCAAATATTAGGAAACTTATACACAATGCTTATTACTACAAAATACAGATCAAGATTGTTTTTTAGGGGTGCCACTCATATTGTTCTAGAGTTATGCTCCTTTACAAATGGAAAAATTGCTGAATTTTTCATTTCTGTTCTCTAACTTAAGTTTGACTCAACCAAATGTTATGAAACTTATCGACAATTGTTATTACCACAAAACTCAGATCAAGTACAAATTGTGGTAGCGTCACTTTTACCGTTCTTCAGTTATGTCCCTTTATAATATATTTATTTTGTTGATGAGTTGCTCTCCTTTGTATTTTAAAAGTATAATTATTCATTTTTTTTTAATTTCCAGCAAGAGGAGTTGATTCGACAGTTACAAGAACAGCATTTCCAACAATACATGCAACAAGTTTATCAACAACAGCTACTCCATCAACAACAGCAGTACCAACAGTTACAACAGAACATGTCTTCTGTTGCTCCCACAACAACAACTAACAACAATCCTAATGTAACAACAGTTATAACGAAAACAGAAACAAAAGAAATAACACAAGCACAACAGCAACAAATGCAACAACAACAACAACCTAATGGTCCTACATCAGTCCCAACAGAACAACCAGACACAAATGGCAACAAAGAAGGTACTGTACCCCTACAATTCAAGGGGCATTATATTTTCAAATGTGTCCATCAGTCTGACCCCTATTTGTATAAGAAGTTGTGTTCACATGTTCACATGTTTATTTTGGTGTGAAACTTTCTAAATATATGCCAAATTAGAATTTTGACAATATTCTTGTTTTGAAGATCATTCCAATATGACATCCTTATTTCGCTTTGAAAACAAAGCAGTGTTCTTATTAGCACAAAATATGTTTGACACATGTGCACAAACTTACTGTTTTCATTCTCGTTACTTTCATTTTGATCGCAATAAGATATATTTATTTTAGCTGCTTACATAAAATTTTATTATATATTGTTATTAAAACATAGTGTATTTACCGTGCTATTAGTTTTTAAACTTATCAATATGAAAATGTAATGTACATAACTCATGGGGAGGAAACGGGAACAGCCAAACATTCCTAACACATTTTTGTACGCTTCAACCGATAAAAATACCGTTTTGTCCTATTAGAATTGAAATAATTCCTTCATGTCATGCTCTATGCTCATTTTAACATGGGTAGGCATTATATTTGGCCATATTTTACAACTCGCTAATACTCAGTGTAAAAGATCGACAAATATAATGCCTACCCTGGTCAAAATAAACATAGAGCATGGCATGAAGGAATTTTTCTTTCATTTGTGAGAATTGTCCAATTTTAAATCAGTTACTACTATTACACAGTTTTATGTTTCTGAACTACTGCAAAGCATGTTGAATCCCAACACTGCACAAATATCTATTTGGGTAAAGCTGTTCCTCATATTTATTTTGAACAAAAACTATGCATGAAATGGCTACTTTAGGTCGAATACGTAAATTTCCACATGTTCATTTATCGATGAAATTAACGTATTTTTGAAAGTCTAAATTAGTTTACTTTTTTTGCAATTTCAGCTCTCATTATAGCTCCTCCTGTATATCAATATATATGAATCTAAATTGTGGAAAGAATCCAGTGTGTGACCTCTAATTCTTTTCATTATCAGCATCTAGAATTCATACAACCGTTTTAAAGCCGATATTATGTTTCCTGTTCATTATCAGTTATTCGTTTAGATAACATGAGCTTAAGTAAGAAATAATTTTTATTGACGTGTCAGGATTTTGTAATAAAAAAAAAAATCAATATATGAAGTCATCATGTAAAAATTCATTCAGCTGACAATTGAGCTTATTTCAGTTTACGGTAAAAAAAAAGCAGTTGCATAAGCTTGTTACACCCAGTTGTGAACTTCTGAACTTACGACTGTTGGGCTCATTTTGAATTCTACTTAGAGCTATTAATGCCTATGTGTGATTTTGAAATTAATATTGCTCAGGTTCAACTGCTTTCTTCTGGCGACTTGACCTCAGATTAACCCTACACGTAGTTCCACTTTTTAACAGTTTTGGTTTCAACAGCTGATTTTTAAAACTCCCTAAGATTTAAAATAGAATTAATCACATGTAAAATAAATGTTTAAGAGTTATATATGTTGTAATTGCAATACTGTACAGAATTGATAAGGTTTTATATCTGATATTCAAATTTCAAACGAGAACTTTGAAAATTGAAGGGGAAAGGGGTTCTGTATTAATCAGAGTTCAAGATGGGTTAATAGATCTTTAAAACACCATTTCTAAGTTTGGATAGAAGTAAATCCAATGTTCTTAGCTGAACCCATTCCCTGTAGCTTGCAAATTAAAATTCCATTCAGACAAGTAAGTTTGGTATGTACTTGTCCTATTGGGCAAGTTGAAAAAAGTTATTGTAGAGGCCTGGTAGTGGAGGGGCATTAAGTTTTACCCGATGTCTGTCTGTACGCATATCCCAATTTGGTTTCCTTTCTAACTTTAAACTATACACAATGCCTATTACCACAAAATACAGATCAAGTTTGAATTTTGTGGGTGTCACCTTTATTGTTTTAGAGTAATGCCACTTTACAAATGGAAAAATTGCTAAATTTTTCGCTCGCTTCTCTAACTTAAGTTTGCCTCAACCAAATGCTTTGAAACTTATACACAATGCTTATTACCACAAAATACAGATCAAGATTGAATGTTGGTGGTGTCACTTTAACAGTTCTAGAGTTATGCCCTTTACTAATGGAAAAATTGCTAAATTTTCGTTTCCTTTCTCTAACTTAAGTTCGCCTCAACCAAATGTTAGGAAACTTATACACAATGCTTATTACTACAAAATACAGATCAAGATTGTTTTTTAGGGGTGCCACTCCTATTGTTCTAGAGTTATGCTCCTTTACAAATGGAAAAATTGCTGAATTTTTCATTTCTGTTCTCTAACTTAAGTTTGACTCAACCAAATGTTATGAAACTTATCGACAATTGTTATTACCACAAAACTCAGATCAAGTACAAATTGTGGTAGCGCCACTTTTACCGTTCTTCAGTTATGTCCCTTTATAATATATTTATTTTGTTGAGTTGCTCCTTTGTATTTTTAAAAGTATAATTATTCATTTTTTTTAATTTCCAGCAAGAGGAGTTGATTCGACAGTTACAAGAACAGCATTTCCAACAATACATGCAACAAGTTTATCAACAACAGCTACTCCATCAACAACAGCAGTACCAACAGTTACAACAGAACATGTCTTCTGTTGCTCCACAACAACAACTAACAACAATCCTAATGTAACAACAGTTATAACGAAAACAGAAACAAAAGAAATAACACAAGCACAACAGCAACAAATGCAACAACAACAACAACCTAATGGTCCTACATCAGTCCCAACAGAACAACCAGACACAAATGGCAACAAAGAAGGTACTGTACCCTACAATTCAAGGGGCATTATATTTTCAAATGTGTCCATCAGTCTGACCCCTATTTGTATAAGAAAGTTCATCATGAAGTTGTGTTCACATGTTCACATGTTTATTTTGTGAAACTTTCTAAATATATGCCAAATTAGAATTTTGACAATATTCTTGTTTTGAAGATCATTCCAATATGACATCCTTATTTCGCTTTGAAAACAAAGCAGTGTTCTTATTAGCACAAAATATGTTTGACACATGTGCACAAACTTACTGTTTTCATTCTCGTTACTTTCATTTTGATCGTAATAAGATATATTTATTTTAGCTGCTTACATAAAATTTTATTATATATTGTTATTAAAACATAGTGTATTTACCGTGCTATTAGTTTTAAACTTATCAATATGAAAATGTAATGTACATAACTCATGGGAGGAAACGGAACAGCCAAACATTCCTAACACATTTTGTATGCTTCAACTGATAAAAATACCGTTTGTCCTATTAGAATTGAATTAATTCCTTCATGTCATGCTCTATGCTCATTTAACATGGGTAGGCATTATATTTGACCATATTTTACAACTCGCTAATACTCGGTGTAAAAGATCAACAAATATAATGCCTACCCTGGTCAAAATAAACATAGAGCATGGCATGAAAATTTTTCTTCATTTGTGAGAATTGTCCAATTTTAAATCAGTTACTACTATTACACAGTTTTATGTTTCTGAACTACTGCAAAGCATGTTGAATCCCAACACTGCACAAATATCTATTTGGGTAAAGCTGTTCCTCATATTTATTTTGAACAAAAACTATGCATGAAATGGCTACTTTAGGTCGAATACGTAAATTTCCACATGTTCATTTATCGATGAAATTAACGTATTTTTGAAAGTCTAAATTAGTTTACTTTTTTTGCAATTTCAGCTCTCATTATAGCTCCTCCTGTATATCAATATATATGAATCTAAATTGTGGAAAGAATCCAGTGTGTGACCTCTAATTCTTTTCATTATCAGCATCTAGAATTCATACAACCGTTTTAAAGCCGATATTATGTTTCCTGTTCATTATCAGTTATTCGTTTAGATAACATGAGCTTAAGTAAGAAATAATTTTTATTGACGTGTCAGGATTTTGTAATAAAAAAAAATCAATATATGAAGTCATCATGTAAAATTCATTCAGCTGACAATTGAGCTTATTTCAGTTTACGGTAAAAAAGCAGTTGCATAAGCTTGTTACACCCAGTTGTGAACTCTGAACTTACGACTGTTGGGCTCATTTTGAATTCTACTTAGAGCTATTAATGCCTATGTGTGATTTTGAAATTAATATTGCTCAGGTTCAACTGCTTTCTTCTGGCGACTTGACCTCAGATTAACCCTACACGTAGTTCCGTCTTAAACAATTTTTCTAGAAGATTGCATATAAAAATTTTGTTACAGTTTAATGATGCAATACTGCATGAAAATATCTATGTAGATATCATATAATCTGTAAGCAGCTTTAAAATGAAGATTAGGTAATATATTAGTAGACTAGTAGGCAATTTTAATAGTTGTCATTAGTTGGATTTTCCTTGTTTTAAGTTCAATATAAAACAAGTCTGAGACATTTATTTTATAAACACATGGGAATAGTTGTGGAACATTATTTTACTTTAAGATTATAAGGATCATTATAAAAGTGGATATAGAGAGAAAGAAGGCAAAAGATACTTAAAACAGACAAATACTATAGCCAAAAGGAAAACAATGAGAAGACAAAACAGTTACAACAGAACATGTCTTCTGTTGCTCCCACAACAACAACTAACAACAATCCTAATGTAACAACAGTTATAACCAAAACAGAAACAAAAGAAATAACACAAGCACAACAGCAACAAATGCAACAACAACAACAACAACCTAATGGTCCTACATCAGTCCCAACGGAACAACCAGACACAAATGGCAACAAAGAAGGTACTGTACCCCTACAATTCAAGGGGCATTATATTTTCAAATGTGTCCATCAGTCTGACCCCTATCATGTAAAATTTTTGTTTAAGAAAGTTCATCATGAAGTTGTGTTCACATGTTTATTTCGGTGTGAAACTTTCAAAATATATGCCAAATTAGAATTTTGACAATATTCTTGTTTTGAAGATCATTCCAATATGACATCCTTATTTCGCTTTGAAAACAAAGCAGTGTTCTTATTAGCACAAAATATGTTTGACAGATGTGCACAAACTTACTGTTCATTCTCGTTACTTTCATTTTGATCGTAATAAGATATATTTATTTTAGCTGCTTACATAAAATTTTATTATATATTGTTATTAAAACATAGTGTATTTACCGTGCTATTAGTTTTAAACTTATCAATATGAAAATGTAATGTACATAACTCATGGGAGGAAACGGAACAGCCAAACATTCCTAACACAGTTTTGTACGCTTCAACCGATAAAAATACCGTTTGTCCTATTAGAATTGAAATAATTCCTTCATGTCATGCTCTATGCTCATTTAACATGGGTAGGCATTATATTTGGCCATATTTTACAACTCGCTAATACTCGTGTAAAAGATCGACAAATATAATGCCTACCTGGTCAAAATAAACATAGAGCATGGCATGAAGGAATTTTTCTTTCATTGTGAGAATTGTCCAATTTTAAATCAGTTACTACTATTACAGAGTTTTTGTTTCTGAACTACTGCAAAGCATGTTGAATCCCAACATTGCACAAATATCTATTTGGGTAAAGCTGTTCCTCATATATATTTTGACCAAAAACTATGCAGGAAATGGCTACTTTAGGTCGAATACGTAAATTTCCACATGTTCATTTATCGATGAAATTAACGTATTTTGAAAGTCTAAATTAGTTTACTTTTTTGCAATTTCAGCTCTCATTATAGCTCCTCCTGTATATCAATATATATGAATCTAAATTGTGGAAAGAATCCAGTGTGTGACCTCTAATTCTATTCATTATCAGCATCTAGAATTCATACAACCGTTTTAAAGCCGATATTATGTTTCCTGTTCATTATCAGTTATTCATTTAGATAACATGAGCTTAAGTAAGAAATAATTTTTATTGACGTGTCAGGATTTTGTAATAAAAAAAATCAATATATGAAGTCAGTCATGTAAAATTCATTCAGCTGACAATTGAGCTTATTTCAGTTTACCGTAAAAAGCAGTTGCATAGGCTTGTAACACCCAGTTGTGAACTTCTGAACTTAGGACTGTTGGGCTCATTTTGAATTCTACTTAGAGCTATTAATGCCTATGTTAGATTTTGAGATTAATATTGCTCAGGTTCAACTGCTTTCTTCTGGCGACTTGACCTCAGATTAACCCTACATGTAGTTCCACTATTTAACAGTTTTGGTTTCAACAGCTGATTTTTAAAACTCTCCTAAGACTTAAAATAGAATTAATCGCATGCAAAAAAATGTTTAAGAGTTATAAATGTTGTAATTGCAATACTGTACAGAATTGATAAGGTTTTATATCTGATATTCAAATTTCAAACAAGAACTTTGAAGAATGAAGGGAAAGGGTTCTGTATTAATCAGAGTTAATAGATCTTTAGATATTGGAAAACACCATTTCTAAGTTTGGATAGAAGTAAATCCAATGTTCTTAGCTGAACCCATTCCCCTGTAGCTTGCAAAGTCTTAAACAATTTTTTCTAGAAGATTGCATATAAAAAATTTTGTTACAGTTTAATGATGCAATACTGCATGAAAATATCTATGTAGATATCATATAATCTGTAAGCAGCTTTAAAATGAAGATTAGGTAATATATTAGTAGACTAGTAGGCAATTTTAATAGTTGTCATTAGTTGGATTTTCCTTGTTTTAAGTTCAATATAAAACAAGTCTGAGACATTTATTTTATAAACACATGGGAATAGTTGTGGAACATTATTTTACTTTAAGATTATAAGGATCATTATAAAAGTGGATATAGAGAGAAAGAAGGCAAAAGATACTTAAAAACAGACAAATACTATAGCCAAAAAGGAAAACAATGAGAAGACAAGCATCAGTCCATAAAACACTACACAGAAATCTAAAAACATAGTGACGAATCCAACCAAAAATTGGGGGTGATCTCAGGTGCTCTGGTAGGGTAAGCAGATCCTGCTCCACAAGTGGCACCTGGCCAAGTGAGCTTTTCCAATCACTTTTCGTCTGTCCGGTTTCAGTTAACTTTTACAGAAATCCTCTCCTCTGAAACTACTGGGCCAAATTTAATAATAAAAGTTGGCAACATTTCAGCAGGGGTTCAAATTAGTGGTAGTCCTAGGTTCGTGACCTTCCATTTTTACGAGTTCGGACCTTCCCACCGATAGTTAGTTACACCCTACAGACTTTCGTATTTTTTGCAGGTTAAAAAATTACAAAAGCATTGTGAACAAAAATATAAAAATATAGTATAAAAATAATCTTAAAATATGCAACTTTACTGAAAGGAAACTTATGTGATTGCTTAAATTCTTCACAATTGATTTGATGAGTAGTCACATGACCAGTCGTCGTACAAGATACAGGAAACTGGAGAAAATAATATTAAAACATAACTAGTAAACGGTATGAGTCTGTTTGGTTTTGGGGTAACCTCTTTCAAAAGAAAACATGATGAAACGGGTGATACAGCGGGTGCAATTGATGAAACATCTTAATGCAGCCCAAAGACAGGATCTGACTAAAGACCAAATATATGACAGGGAAAAACGAGAATGTAATTTTTTCCAACACACAGTGAAAGGGGAAAGTGGACAAAAAACTTAAAACTTGACCCCATAAAAAAACATGAAAAATTACTTCCCAGCATCCATCTATCTTGCCAAAAAATTGTTATCTGACACAAAGTTAGGCCAGTGTGTTCTTTAGCAGCAATTGAAACCAAAACAATTAAAAATGTACAAAGTGTTATTTAGCACAGCGACATAGTGTTGGGCCTCTAGTTTTTCCTTTTTCCTTTTTTTTCTTTAAAAGGGTAGCCTTTTTTTAATCACAATCTGACTGAATTTATTTAAGAAAATATCAGAAAAAAAAGAGGTGAATGTAGTAAGATATGATGAGTGCTTTGGAATGGTAAGCATTTTCTTTTTTTATAAATTGAATTTTCAATAAAAATTGGACCTTCAAAGAATAAAGGAGAACCTTTAAGTATTTTTGGTCACAGGTCCTGGACCTTCCATTGCCTAAAGTAAATTTGAACCCCTGCATTTGATTTTAGGGTATATAGTTTTAAAAATGTGTCCAATGACCCTGCCTGTCAACCAATATGGCTGACATGCCTAAAAATAGAACAATGGGGTAAAATGCAAGTTTTGTCTATTATTTCGAAAACTGCTATGAATAGAGAAAATCTGACAGGGGAAAACATGTTCAGAATGTTGAGCTCTACCTATTGTCTGTCTGAGTTAAAACTGTCAGGATTACTCATAGGAGTTATTGCCCTTAAACGACAAATTTTACCATTTTTGGAAAGTTTTGAACTATTGTTCCAAGTCTTTCCTAAGGCACCGGCATCCCAAATAAGAAGTAGGACAGGTTAGCTACTGAATCTACAAAATATATACACACTGAAATATAGTTCCCTATATTTTGTCAATTTGCAGGCTATTTTTGTCATTTTAATTAGGTAAGAGTAATGATACAATACCAGTGTGATTGACAACTGCCAAGGTGGGGCCTCACAATCTCAGTGTTGACAGGCTAGTGATACAGTAGTTAGACTACTTAGACCACTTGGTCAAACCAGAAATGACCTCTAATGATTAGCATATAAGTAAAAAATAGACAAGTACCATTACCTTATGCTAGGCTCTAAATGATCTAAAGTATGAATAAGTTGTGAAAATATTAAATAGAAATTAACCTCCACCCTCCCCTCCCCCAAAAAAAAAAAAAAAATACAAAAGATCCTGGCAACCTCACATTTTTTGAATGATAAAAATACTTAAGAAAAAAAGACAACCAGTAATGAGGATCCCAACTTTGGACAGCTATTATCATGAAGGAGGGATAAAGTAGCTGTTTCAGCCCATTTTTTAACATTTTTTATCAGTGGAATAACAAACAATTAGTAGAAATGCATACAATAGATTTAAACTAGTACAGAACTAAAAGTGACGCAATTGTATAAGCTTAGTGAAAAAAACACCATTTGAAAGTCGCCTTTAACTATTAAAGAAGCTTTCACTAAAGTAATTTGCAATCACAATAGAACTATACAGGAAAGTGCACCAATGTGAAAGTCACTTTTAACTACCGGTACTATAAATTCAGAAATTATAGCGTGCATTTATTATTGCGATTTTTGAAGAATGGGCTAAAATGCGAGGTTAATTATTGCAATTTCAGGAAAATCTGCATACAGATATATGTATCAGATATCAGAATGCGAATTCTTATTATTGCGATCTTCATCCACTCGCATTATTCGCATTAATAAAAACCTCCCAATAATTTCTGAATTTACAGTATTAATAATGCTCTCACTAATCGCAATTATAACATAGAATAAAAACAAACATGCACAGTAATATTAACACTTGTTATTTGAATATTTTGTTAGATTTTCCAACTCCGATGCCAGTTTTAATGCCTGCATCAATCTGGACTCGCAAAGATATTAAAGCCTTTAAAGACAGTGTAAAAACTAGTAAAGAGAATGTAATAAAGATAGCATCATTGGCTACTGCCACAGTGAGTTGGGAAAAACAATTCATATGTCTGTTTCTGCACTGTCTTCACAAGATATCTAGTCATGGAATTTTTGTTTTCAAAATGAGGCTTTGGCTGTCAAAAATTAATTTGCCTTTTTCGAAAAATTGCAGAATTGCAAAATAAAGATTTCAGTATGTTAAATACTAAATTTATGTTCAAAAAATGCATTAGCTTTTCAGAATAAAGCTGGATTTCAAAATAAAATAAAACCAAACAAATAAACATGAGAATCATTATTATCAATATTTTGGCAGTTTTGTTTTTGAAAACTACTTTCCGTTAATGGATATCTTACAAGAAATACACTATTATCTATATGCATGTGTTGTTTTTCTTCAGTTATTCGGTGTATGTTGTGTTTTTAGATCATGAGTTACCTCCTCTTGCTGCTGCCTCTATGTGGACTCGTAAAGATATAAAAGAATTCAAAGAATCTCTACGTAAAGATAAAGATTCAGTTATAAAAATAGGTTCTGGAGAAACGGTCACTGTAAGTATTTGCTTCTGTAATGTCAGCAGTAGCGCTTTGATTTTGTGAACCTGCTTGAAAATAATGGTGCAGTTGCTTCGAAATTTTTTGTTCCCCATATTAGCTAAAGCTTAAAAGTTTGAAGTAAGCCTGCTTTAGTATTGGCAGTATCTTTTGCATATTCATCAATGCCTTTAATAAGTTTATGGCTATTTTTTTAATAAAAAGTTTTTGGGAAGGAGGGAACATATGTTTGTTAACATTTTTATGCCCCTGCCGTCACTGGAAGGGGCATTAAGTGTTACCCTTGTCAGTCCGTACGTTTGTCCCAAAATTCATTTCCGTTCTCAAACTTAAGTTTGCCTCAACAAAATGTTATGAAACTTATACACAATGCTTATTACCACAAAATACAGACCAAGTTCGGATTTGGGTGGCGTCACTTTTACCGTTCTAGAGTTATGCCCCTTTATAACGTTATATGCAAGCAGGGGCATCATCTGTGTCCATGGCATCTGTGTCCCATGACCACATTTTCCATTTATTTTGTAATGCCTTCTACCTATGCATATTTCATTCAACCCTGCTACACCCATATGTTCTTAAATTTGGGTCAACGTTATCCCCTCCCTAAAATGACTTTTTCTGGAATAGCTCATAATAAAAGAATTTGTTCACAGTATAGAAATTTGGTTAATTTTCTACGCTAAGATTATCTCTGTGTAATCAAATAAATGAGATCAGTCAAACTCCTGATTGTAATCAATGATACATTTTTTTTTGGTGAAGTTTGGTCTTTGGTTTAATTTGTATTAATACTATTTCTTTCCTAAAAAATTTCTTGTAAGACATCTTAAGCTTGTAGTAAGAAGAATTATGTAAGATTTCAGAGACAGTTTTTGGTATAAGAAGATACTAAGTGGATATTGTTAAATGAGATAATCATATCTAGTGGATAATTCAGGACAAAACAAATTAAAAGCAAGAGATGATGTTTATAAAAAGCGAACTTTGTTCAAGGGGAATAAGAAATCAAGTAAGGGAAAATGCATAACTAAATGAATTTAAGGCAAAAAAATTGTAAGGGTTCCGTGGAATCCAGTGTCTCCGGGCACTCCACTTTAAAAACTGCTGTTGTCTATGTCTTCAGTGTGATAGGGATAGGGAATGCACATAATAGATTTACAGTTAATGAAATAAAACGTTTGAAATGTATGAAAAAGTTATGCTTGTAAAAATGAATACAGTATGCAATCAAATCTATAGATTTATAAAAGAGTTGAAACATAAATTTATTGAATGAACAAATGATAAAGAAAATAATTTTTACATTTTCCTCTAGATACTATCTTTTGATTGTAAGAAGCTTCTGTCCAAGTTTGGTAAAAATCCAGGATAGTTTATGAATCTAATAAATGTTTTAAATCTTTAACTGCAGACTGTATGTAATGTTAACTGGAAGAAAAACTAAGTCCATTTATGAGTAATATACGGATAAACAGGAAATAAATTTTTACAAAATTTCCTTCTAGATACTAGCTTTTGATCATAAACAAGCTTCTGTCCAA
The DNA here is from genome assembly GCA_017311375.1 of Mytilus coruscus. Taxonomy (NCBI): domain Eukaryota; kingdom Metazoa; phylum Mollusca; class Bivalvia; order Mytilida; family Mytilidae; genus Mytilus; species Mytilus coruscus. The sequence goes on from CM029599.1 coordinate 31,931,711, forward strand.
GTTTGGTACAAATCCAGGATAGTTTAAGAAAGTTATTAAAATTTTTAAACTTTAACCACAGAGTGAATGTAATGTTAACTGGCAGAAAAACTAAGTCCATGTAAAAGTAAAATACAGATAAACAGAATTTTTTTTCACAAAAATATACTTCTGGATACTATCTTATGATCATAAACAAGCTTCTGTCCAAGTTTGGTAGAAATCCAGGATATTTTAAGAAAGTTTATTAAAATTTCAAAAACTTTAACCACAGAGTGAATATTTGTGGACGACGACGACGGAATGTAGGATCGCTATGTCTCGCTTTTCGACAAAAGTCGCAGGCTCTACAAAAATGATGTTCTTGAAGAGCAAATCTAAAAGACTAAAGCTTTGGACAAAACAAACTCCCATCAAAACCGCCAGAGGTATCAGGTGGTAAAGTAAACATCACCCTCTTTGCATGCGACACTGATAGTATTTGTTGTGTTTAAAGTGGTCATTGCGAGTGATTAATCAAATTCAGTAATGGTCAAAATCATTAGGGAAATGGTAAGCACTTACCGAAATATGTTTTTCGATTAATTGTGACACATTCGTCTGATAACAATTCAAGTATATACAGCTGTCTGACTGATTAGAACAGATATGTCAAGTTGATAAATTATCTGAGGGAGCACCTGTTTCTGCCTTTTTATGGAACATAGTAGTATTTGATGATTTGTTTAGCTGTTCTGAAGGGTTTTCTTTAGGAGGAATGTAGCATTAACTTGAATTACTAGTATTTATATCTGATACAGCATGATTGTGTAAACTCTTGTCTTGTTTGTATTGAACTATCTTTACTCGCTTTATTTCCATATTGTACAGTTTTTAGACTATCTAGATTCTATTAACATGTAAGGGATTATGACCAAGACTGTGAGGCAGCAAATCAACAGGGAAAGAACATTAAAAAATAAATGTCGAGCTCCATAAAAAAAAAAAAAAAAAAAAAAAAACAACATATTAGACAACACTTTTTTTCAGGGAGGAAAACTGTAGTTAAGGATTAAAATTTGACATTTTTTTTCTATGGAGACAAAGCCTTTTTTAATGGGTAGGAAATTACTTGTTAGAACTCCAAAATTATAAAGTGAAGTTCTAAAGGTATTATGTCCTGAAAAGACCCATTTTATTATAAATCAATTAATTAATCGGTTCTTAAATTTTATTTCATTCACATGATATGCTATGAGGAAAAGATGTCTGACATTTCCAGTTTTAATTTTCTCCTCTATCCATATTGTAACAGTATTTCATTACTAATGAATTGACCATTTATCTAAACTGATATTGATTAAATCTTGCTAAAGGAAATTCAAGTTAAACACTATTTGATGAAGTGGATTTATAAATGAAACTCCTATCTTGATGCCCAAGATTCTGTGTACTCGATTTTTGCAACTGACTATACAGATTATTACAAGAGCTATTTAAGAAAAACTGAAAGCCCTTGATATAATTAGCTCAGACAGAGTGTGGGAAAAAGTAAGGTAATTTATTTGACGATAATAAAGTCTAGCCTTGCTGATTGAGCTTCTTATTTTAGAAGTTAAAAGTTTTTTATACCATGCATACTGTCAACTCATTTATATTCCAAGATACCAATTTTCATGAAGTGAAGAAAAAATGTATTTTTCCTAAATATCTGAATTCTTTGGTTTGATAAATTCTGCATACAAGCCTATAGGAAATCTACACTTCTTTAAACAGTTAAATTTGTGGTTAATCGGAATGGGTGTGACTTTTGTCTACCGGTAGATGGCACAGCATTGTAATCACAAATGTTGGCTTAATCTGCCAAGGGTGGAGAGGAGGGAACTGGATGGTTACCCTTGGCTAGCGAATATGACTCAGCTTATACCCACGAAAATGAGTATACCACGAATTATAATGAATCCACAGTATAGCTCCCCATCTGATTACAGATAAACAGTTACACGAAAAAAGTTTTAACAGGAAACCAGTTTTCGCTGTTAAATTGATGATATTACTGTATGTTTTATAATGAGTTTAATGGTGTATTTGTTTTTGTAGCTCTTATGATTTTCTAATGTACAAATAGTTATATTTGTTTTTATGTTACATTGTTTTTGTTGTATATGTATTGTATTCGTTAAAAATAATGGATTTGAACTTAATGATGGAAATAATACATCCATTTTTCAAAGAGAGACAGATGTTTGAAAAGAAAATCAATGCATTTAAATGGATCAGAATATTTATTTTATGAAAACTAATGTTCATCATTAATTGTAGAAGTATAATTCTAGGGACAAAAATCTTTTGTATAATTTGATGTCACAATATTCAGTTTAAAGTAAATGAAATTAGGAATTAAGGATGTAGTTTGGTGAAATTAAAAAAATCTAGAATTTAAAATTGATACTATAAGTCAGAAGAGCATTAGTAAAGGAACAAAATAAGCTAAAAATATTGATAGTTATGGAACTCCTTTTTGCAATATTTGATTTTTTAAAATGTCGGGAAAAGGCTGACTTGGACTTTTACCTTATATTTAGCATTGACATTATTTGGGTCTCAGATTGTAACCTGTCCTGAGTACATCCTTAAGTACTGTTCTTCATTTTACATTCTAATGTGTATCAAACAGAAATTTTCCTCGAAAAGATAAGTCTATGTAACAGGGTTTGAAATTAGCAGGGGCCCACTCGCCAATGGCCCCTAAAATTTGGTGGGGGCTACTAAAATTTCTGCTTTTCTTGTATTGGACTATATATGTGGGCTACAAAATTTAAGCTGTGGGCTACCATTGCCAAAGTCTTTAAGTTCAATCCCTGTGTAATATGTAAATACATACTTTTTCTTTTTTATAAATACAGATACTTAACTCTCTTCTAAAAGATAAGATACTGAAAGAAATATGTACTCTTGTTGACCCCCCTCTCTTCCAAAAATTTTTTTAAAATAGTGGATCGTTGCCTGCATTAGTTCTTTGACCTTTACACTGTTGTACTGTTGTAAATGAATTCTTATCTTGCTAAAGATTGTTTACAAATAATTGTCTGTTCAATATTATATTTTAGGTACAGTAATTAGCAACTTATTATCAATATTTTCAGTATTCTGTTCTAAAATCAGTTTACATGGTGGCTTATAAAAATCAATATCGGTAATGAAGCCATACTCTTATTTGGAAATTTGTAAAAAGAAAATGGTGAATTTTGCTCTTTGGAAATGGTGAATTGGCTCTTTATGAAGACACCTTATTATTGATAGATATCTTTTTGTACGCTGCAAAATTTTTGCGCCCGTATATTGGTATGATGTTTCAGGACAATGACTTGTGTATAAGTGTATTGATCTCTTTGAAATTGTACCACAAGGTTCCATACCTCAAAAGGAAGGTTGGGATTGATTTTTGGGTTATGGCCCAAACTGTTTAGGAATTAGGGGACGGGCCAAAAAGGTGCCAAGAAATGAGGATTGATTGGATTCCAGAAAAGAACAAGTATAAGTCTATGGATCTCTATGAAATTGTACCACAAGGTTCCATACCAAAAATGGAAGGTTGACCTTGGTGTTGGGGGTTATGGCCCCAACCATTTGAAAAAAAGAAGCCAAAAACAATACTTTTGTAATACTTTGCATAAATTGCTAATTTCTTGACCAATTTCAATGGGGTTTAATTCAAAGTCTTGAATTTTTGGGGTTATTTAATATGCTGAATCTAACCGTGTATTAAAATTTTGGATTTTGGGCCCGGTTTTCAGACTCTTTTCAAGTTTGTCCAAATCAGGGTCCAAAATTAAACTTTGTTTGATTTCATTAAAAATGGAATTTTTGGGGTTCTTTGATATGCTGAATTTAACCATGTTTTTAGAAATTGGATATTGGACCAAAATAGGTAAATGTCCAATTTCAAATTTTTAAGTTCTTAGACCATATCAATTAAGTGTCAGAAACCTGTGCTGTGTCAAATATTTAATCACAATCCAAATTTAGAGCTGTATCAAGCTTGAATGTTTTGTCCATACTTGCCTCAACTGTTCAGGGTTTGACCTCTGCAGTCGTATCAAGCTGAACCCTGCCTGCAGAGCATTTTATTTTCTTTGACAGCAAAGTGAAAATTTTTTATACCAATGTGATCCTCTGTTTGAAGGTGTTGATTAGGTTATGTTATACCCCCCTCCAAAAGACAAGAAGGTATACCCGTTTACTTCTGTTCTACCGTCCATGTTTCAGTCTGTCAGTCAGTCTTTTTGTCCATGTTCATCCATCAGTCCCATAATTTTTTGTGAGCATTGTTGTCAGGAACAACAAATCAGACTTTTAAGAACGTTGATAATTGTGATAAAGGGTTTTATTGATATTTCAGGTACGAGTACCAACACATGAAGATGGGTCATGTTTATTCTGGGAATTTTCCACGGACTACTATGATATAGGGTTTGGTGTATACTTTGAGTGGACAGTAGAACCCAGTAATGCAGTCACAGTACATGTTAGTGAATCTAGTGATGAAGAAGATTTAGAAGAAGAACAACAAGGTTTGTTTTACAGAAAAAAATATGAAAATAAGAAGATGTGGTATGATTGCAAATGAGAGGACTCTCCACTAGAGACCAAATGACATAGTAGTAAGCAACTATTGGCCAATGTACGGCCTTCAACAATGAACAAAAGCCATACCACATAGCAAGCTATAAAAGGCCCCCTAATGGCAACAACATAAATGTATGTTGAACATTATTGAAGATTCAGATGGAAAAGTACTGTAGCAGCATTTTCAGGATGAATTTAATGTTACATTCTTACCGGGAAAATGTTTTGAACCACTGATTACAGCTTTTTGAGCATGCCAGTATACATTTATACTGAAATTGTTTATATGAATACTGGTTTGTATCAGATATTAAACGATCAATGTATTGGCAATTTGATGTTTAGCAAAAAAAATCCCCAGAAAATCATAGACATTGTTTCAATTACTTTACTGTCATCACAGATGATTCAATTTAGAAGATTTCTACTATCGTTCATTACAAATTGATTATCTTACATAATAGTTGGCTTCCTGTACAACCATTTCCACTTTTATTTGATGGACAAAATTATCTCAGCGTCATATAAAAAAATTATTAAGATATATATGACAAACAGAAATTAAGCCAAGCTACCAGCTAAATTAACGTGGCACATAATGAAGAAAATTGTATGTTCATAAAGCATAGAATGATAGATTATTGTTCTGAAAATTGAGGAAGCTGAAAGACCATAGGTAATCTGTTTATTGCAATTTGCCTAGGCAACGTTAATTGCGTTGGCTTATGACAATTTTTCGTTTTCACTGTACTCAACTGAGAAAAAACATTTTCAGTCCAATAGATTTAGATGGAAAATTATCACACAGAAAAAGATCAAAGCAAAATTTTAATAAAATAGAGATAATATACATTCCTTGTTGTCCACATGTATGACTGCTTGATGAAGGAGTTAATGTTGTCTGCTGTTGTTGTTGATTGACAGAGAAGATGTTTTATTTGTTCACTTTCTTAGCTAGCTAGCTTGTTATATGTTATATTAGATACTGTTATTTCAGAAATTTTTGTGTGTTTTTCTTTTAACAATTGTTGATCATACAAATAATCCTGTCAAAATTTAAAAGGTGAATTCTGTTTAATGTGATATTTATTATGCTGCATTTTTTTTCCCAATAATGAAAACATCTAACAATAGAAATAAAATTTACAGTAAATATAAATATCAATGCTATTTTACAGAAAATAAGGTTGATGTGGAGCAGGGGAGTAAGCAAGACAATCGACCACCAACAGATGAAATTATACCTGTATATCGGAGAGACTGTCATGAAGAGGTGTATTGTGGGAGCCATGCGTACCCTGGGCAGGGCGTGTATCTACTTAAATTTGACAATTCCTACTCTTTGTGGCGATCTAAGACCTTATACTACAGAGTTTACTACAGTAGATAATTTGTGTATATGTTATGACGTTATGTATACTGTTATTGTGTCAGTCGTAAGGCTTTTAATATTATTTTAAATATTTGTTAAGCCAAAACTGATTTATCGTTAAATGGAAGAGAGACCTGTAAACTTACACAATTCAGATAAGTTTTGTGAACTATTTTAAATGTCCCTTACAAGCTTTAATGGGTTGATCTTAGAAATCATTTATTTTATTGTATGACAATATATCAAGCATTTAGATAAGCCTCTGAAACCATGGTCTTATAACTGTTCAAAAGATTGCATAATACCTCATGATGCACTGTTGGTATACATGCTACTTGATTTAAATTTCAGTACAATGGATTTATTGAATCACTAATGTGTTCTTGTTGATGTATTTGCCTTCGAAAATATTGTAAACATCAAATATTAAAGAGATACTGTAAACCAGCGATTTATATTCACGACTTTCCAGAGAAAAAAAATAACGTTTATTTAAATTATTGGGAATATGTGAAACTTTGATCTACCCTTATATAAATTATCAAGAAAAATGAGACGATTGTGAAAATAAATTGCTGTGAAGTTGGCTAGAAATAACTTAACACGAAATTAAGTATGCACCAATATTAGTTGCTTTTCAGTAAATACAAAATATTTCCGAAGTTTTTTACTTTTTATCACTATATCATTTCATTTTTTGTTTCAATAGCTGTTGTGTAGATACTCCTTTTCTGATTTGAAAATTCACATTAAGGAACTGTTTACTATTCTGATAGATACTGCAAAGAAGGAAGCAACATACATTTAACTTTCATCCTATATATGCTTGAAATATTTGCCACTTGATATTACGCTAAAAACAATCAATTAATCCCTTTTAACTGGTGATAATTATTTTTATCTGGTTTTCCTTTGATAATTATTTATAGATGGAAAATCTTATGCAGGCACGTGTTCAATGAAATTGACATTGACAACGTTCAAAGGTAAAATTAAACAGATTACTTGGTCATCTCACTGAATTTCTGCTTTTGCCGTGCCGGCTCATAAACATAATCTATAAATTCTTTGAATAATATTTTTAGTATTTTAATATAAACATCAAATTTTAATGAAATCTTGACACCAAATACATAGGCACATATCTCTAAAAATAACAGAAAGCCATTTTGCAAAAATGTTTTATATTGAAAAATATGAATTGAAAATTTGGTGTATAAAATTTGATAATTGTATAAATAATACACATTTAACAAAGAAATGTATAGAAAATATTGCCTATCCAATCACTTCTCTCAGTTTTCTGTATGAATATTTTGAGAAAGTATATATGTATTAAGAATTTCACATTTATATAGCCTTTTGGTTATAATGATTTTAAAGTAATTTTATATGTTTTGTATTAACATAAAGTAAAAAGTTCTATATGACAATTGAGCCATTTTGTGCCAATTTTATTCATCTTTTTGAAGTGATAAAATGGTAAATGAATAACATACATGTACTCACTAGTTGGTTATGAAAATGTTTTCTTTTTGTGCATTTTTGAGGGTCTGGATGTGGTTTATAGAATAGAGAATAATGGGCAAAACAAATAAATAAATAAAAGAGAATAATTGGGGTGCCCAAATATAAAGAATACAGAAAAAAATGGCTTGAAAAGTTAAAAGAATACAGAAATAAAGTAGGCCCCATCCAGATTCTCAATTATGTGTGGAATTGTTTTCTTTCTTAGTTCTTACAATACATTCAGTTTAATATAGTTTAATATTTATGTAAAATTTCTTTACCATGTGATTATTTAACTATACATTCATTGTTATATGAAGTTATAAAATACAGGCACATGAAGCTTCAATTATTGTATTTTGAGACACAAAAACATCATATATTTCACATTCTTCATAAAAAGAGGGTTTACTTAATATTATTGTCCTATATTATAGATTCTTTCAATCAACAGTACTTTTTCGTGTACTCATAATTTTGATTATCCCCCTTTGTGTGAGTATTATGACTATTGAATGGTAATCTCTAATAAATCTGTTTGGGTATTGTTTGTAAACATAATTCATTCACTGTTAACTTAAAGCAAAAGTAAAAAATGTTTTAGATCAAGCTTTGTATTTGTTTACCTATTCATCTATTTCTAACAATATCATGAAGAGCAAATGTAGTCATAGATGTTGCATTTTTGGGAATAAAATAAAATTTTGGAATAACTCACTATTCTTGCATGCCAATCAAAATTATGAAATCTTATGAAACTTCTATGTAATGTAATTATTAGCAGATGAATAGACTTTTCTATAAAACTTGAATATAAACCATACATTTTAATCTTTCTCCAAATTGAGTTTGTTGTTGACAGAAAAAAATGATAACCTGTTTTAGCATGTAATGTTGTCTTGTTTTAAATTTCCATTTTATTGGCAATTGCTTTAAAAAAAAAAAATAGAAAATTGCATAAATCATACTATCAGTTAAATTTTCATCAATATTGGCTGCTGATTTTGTAGTAAACATATATTTGTTGGCACAGTATTGGACTTAAAAATAGGAATCATTATTCATATTTTCTAGTGGTATAGGTTTTTACTGGATTTTCACACTTTTTTGGTGTACATTCCTAACATAAACAAATGTTAAATACCAAAAAAAGTAAAAAAAGAAAATCCTGGAGCTAATTTTTCCAAAATATATTTTAGGCGAAAAAGTTGTTCCAGCTTGCTTTTCATTAATCCAAAAAGTAAAAATTAAACTGATGGAGCCTTACCATATTAATTATGTGTGCTGAAAGGGAGACTTTTTTTTATAATAATGGTTGTAAAGACTTTTGTTTGTATTGTATTATTTCTGTGTGATGTTATTTGAATATTGTCAGTAATACTACAAAAATTATGAATTCATATTGAATAAATAAGTTAATATTTATATTCCCATATATCTTGCATATTTGATAAGGATTGTAACAAAATGTTAAAGAGGTAAACTTCATTCAATAATATTTTAAAGGTGGATATTTTTGTGGGTTGATATTTATGTGATTTTACTGTATAAACCTATGGTTGGGTTATATTTGCTCATCCACCAATAAGTTTCATACCAATATTGTGTTAAACTATTTGCACAGGTGGTACTGTAGATTCATTTATTTTCATGGGTACCAATTTTCATTGATTGAGAAAAAGTTATGTTTTCGTTGATATTTGATTTCGTGGCTTTGCCAAAGTCTGTATGCTAGCCTATTGAAAATATGTACTTCATCAAACTTTTAAATTCGTGGTTTGCCTAAACTAACGAAATCCACGAAAATTGGTATCCCACATATAATAATGAATTCACAGTATTATGCCACATTATATATGTTCACAAGATAAGGGAAAATAACCCCAGCATGAAAATTTTGTCATTCACTAGCTGTACGTCATTCCTGTGTCATAATCATGCTATCTGCCCAGTCCATTCACAAGGTAACATAAAGAAGAGACTATATGTATTGTGTGTGTTTCTACCATCTTGCCAACTTCAATGGATTTATAAATTATATATTAAGCAGAGTATTTGTGACATAAATGTGCATTCATCTTTAGTTAGGAGTTTTTACGATATCTTTTGAGTCATACAAGGATTTGAAGTTGAGTCTAGCTGTTACTTATTTTTTTTTTTTTTCACTTCTTTTGTAAATGTTATATTTATATTGTATATTTTCTTTATTATTTATTACCTTACGTAATACTGTGCAAATCCATGGAATATTTTTACCACTCTGATCACCACATTATTTCCCATACTTTGTATGATGTATAGAGGGACAGATTTAGGTTATGATAACAATAGACTGTGATTGGCTTCTGTTATGTATAAATATGGAATATACAACTGTGGTCTTTGTTGGTTAATAAATTGTGATATACCATGGTTATTTTGCTTTATTAACCTTTAGGAAGAGTTGACAGGTATGTGTGGTCTTTGTTGGTTAATAAATTGTGATATACCATGGTTATTTTGCTTTATTAACCTTTAGGAAGAGTTGACAGGTATGTGTGGTCTTTGTTGGTTAATAAATTGTGATATACCATGGTTATTTTGCTTTATTAACCTTTAGGAAGAGTTGACAGGTATGTGTGGTCTTTGTTGGTTAATAAATTGTGATATACCATGGTTATTTTGCTTTATTAACCTTTAGGAAGAGTTGACAGGTATGTGTGGTCTTTGTTGGTTAATAAATTGTGATATACCATGGTTATTTTGCTTTATTAACCTTTAGGAAGAGTTGACAGGTATGTGTGGTCTTTGTTGGTTAATAAATTGTGATATACCATGGTTATTTTGCTTTTTAACCTTTAGGAAGAGTTGACAGGTATGTGTGGTCTTTGTTGGTTAATAAATTGTGATATACCATGGTTATTTTGCTTTTTAACCTTTAGGAAGAGTTGACAGGTATGTGTGGTCTTTGTTGGTTAATAAATTGTGATATACCATGGTTATTTTGCTTTTTAACCTTTAGGAAGAGTTGACAGGTATGTGTGGTCTTTGTTGGTTAATAAATTGTGATATACCATGGTTATTTTGCTTTTTAACCTTTAGGAAGAGTTGACAGGTATGTGTGGTCTTTGTTGGTTAATAAATTGTGATATACCATGGTTATTTTGCTTTTTAACCTTTAGGGAGAGTTGACAGGTATGTGTGGTCTTTGTTGGTTAATAAATTGTGATATACCATGGTTATTTTGCTTTATTAACCTTTAGGGAGAGTTGACAGGTATGTGTGGTCTTTGTTGGTTAATAAATTGTGATATACCATGGTTATTTTGCTTTATTAACCTTTAGGAAGAGTTGACAGGTATGTGTGGTCTTTGTTGGTTAATAAATTGTGATATACCATGGTTATTTTGCTTTATTAACCTTTAGGAAGAGTTGACAGGTATGTGTGGTCTTTGTTGGTTAATAAATTGTGATATACCATGGTTATTTTGCTTTATTAACCTTTAGGAAGAGTTGACAGGTATAGCGATGATTGTGTCTGTTTATTCATTTGTTCATTTGTGCTATATGAAAATAAGGAGATATGGTATGAGTGCAAACTATCCACCAGAGCCCAAATGATATGGATATAAGGAACTATAGGTCACTGTACTGCATCCAACAATGAGAAAAACTCAGTCAGCTATAAAAGGCTAAACATGAAAAAATGTGGAAAGAGAAAAACAAATGGATTAATTTATGAAAAAACAATAAAAGAAAACAAACATGACAGACAGAAACAAACAACAACATCTGAATTGTAGCTCCTGACTTGGGACAGGCACATAAAGAATAAGGTTGTGTTAAACATGTTGGAGGCAGCTCAACACTCCCCTAACCTGGGTCAGTAATGTAACAACGCAACATAAGAACAAACCAACATCTGAATTGTAGCTCCTGACTTGGGACAGGCACATAAAGAATAAGGTTGTGTTAAACATGTTGGAGGCAGCTCAACACTCCCCTAACCTGGGTCAGTAATGTAACAGCGTAACATAAGAACAAACTTTAAAAATCAGTTAGAAATGGCTTGACTCACCAGATTGCACAAAAGCACAAAAACAATTAACATTGTGATGTCTGTCTGCACTTTGTATCTAAAACTTTGAACAACTGACTGGATTTAAAAAAAAAGAACTTTATAGTAAGAAATGACATTCTGTTCCTCCTGTTTTTTTTTGGCAATTTTTTTTAAGGTAGTTTTGTTGTTGACTATTAATCTGTACATAGGACAAGGATTACTTTAAGCCAAGTATGGCCTTGAATTTCAACTTTAATTTGGTTCTTAAATGGATCTTTTTCAAAAGCCTAGGTAAAACTAATTTATTCATAAGAGGACATTATAAGCATCAAAGTCAGCACATCTTGGATGCAAAAAATTTAATGATTTTATGCATTTTTCAGACTCAAAAAGCCCTTAAGAAATTTTGGCCTTAAAATATGTTTCAAAATGTTCTGTTACCAAAAAGCTAGCTGTAGTATGCTTAAATCAATTTATAACAAGCTTAACACTGTTATTGGGATTGGTTAATGAAGACACTCTTTTGATTTTGAAAATTTTATATATCCTCGTTTTCGACAGAGCCATTTTACCATTAGATATAAATATTTCATTTTATTCTCGCAACAATTGTAAACTTCGTAATATGAATGTATCAAACACTCTTGACACAGCTGCTTATTAGGTGATAGATTAATTGATTAATCAACAGCTGATAAATGATAATATTACCTGCATCAGGATGAAAATGTTATTAACAAGATATAAATATACCTTATTTTGTACAAGACTTGAAACATGAAGCTAGAATTTGATATGTCAATTTTACAGTAATAAAACAAAGACTGCTACATGTCCTCAGACATAGTATAAATGAGGAATTTAATTGGGTATCACAATGTGTCATTGTGATATAATACTAGTAGTCAAAATATGGTAAAAGTCCATTAACTCCCATAAAAATGGTCAAATCAAATTAGGGAATGACATGGTCAACAACACATGATGCAAACAAACCTACAAAGTTGGAGAGTTTTCTGTGGAATGGTGTCAGAGGATTTGCATTTACAAAGTTTCATTGTAGAACAAAAGTAAACTAGAGGCTCCTTAGCCTGTGTCGCTCACTTTGACCCATGTGCATCTTCAACAGTGGCCATCCTCCAACATAGTAGACTAGAATATAATTCATAACTAAAATATTTTTTGTTAATGAACTGGTACTGCTGATTTTTGTCTTGCCTGAAAAGAAATTTACAGAATGCAAGACATCAGGATTACAATCCGGCGGCGGCGGCATAAACTATTTGTATTAGCTTTATATTTCACAGGGTAGAAGATCTGAAGACTTCATACCTTGTATACAGAATCCTTATGTTATGAAGTTTCAGTCTGTCATATGTCCTTTGTCTTTGACCTCATTTTCATGGTTCAGTGGCTGCTTGAAAAAAAAAGTTTTTTTTTTTGGTATGTTAATTTCTCACTTATGAGTAATAGGACAACTATATTTGTTATATGGGTTCCTTCCAAGGTCTACATGTCCATCAGACAAGGTTCATATGACCTCGACCTCATTTCATGGATCAGTGATCAAGGTTAAAGTTAAATGATTAGGTCTGTTTCTAAGATACTGTAAGCAGTAGGTCAATTATATTTGGTGTATGGAATGATTGTAAGGTGAAAATGTCAGTCTGGCAGGTTTCATCTGACCTTGATCTCATTTTCACTGTTCATTTGTCACTGTTCAGTTTTTGTGTTTTGGTTTGTTTTTCTAATACTAAAAGCAACAGGTCAACTCTATTTTGTGTATGGAATGATAGTAAGGTGTACTAGTCTCTCTGGCAGGTATCATCTGTCCTTGACCTCATTTTCATGGTTCATTGGTCAATGTTAAGTTATAGTAGTAAGGTCCTTTTCTAAGATACTATAAGCAAAAGGTCAACTATATTTGGTGTGTGGATTGATTGTAAGATGTACATGTCTGTCTGACTTGGTTTATCTGACCTTGACTTCATTTTCATGGATCATTGGTAATGTTAAGTTTATGTGATACTTGTAGTAAAACTTTATCTCATAAAATGATTCATGAAGAGTAAAGCTGCGAGACATTTCAGCGTGTGCATTCATGTTTTTTTATTATTTACAGTTTCTCTCTTTCTTCTATAATTTTTGCAGACAAAACAAACGTGTAAAAATCCTCACTGAGGGCAGTAATTCCCATAAGAAGGGGACTAACAAATTCAGCTTTGTTGACCTATTTGGTAATCCTGCCTTGCTAATGTTTTTACTGGTTTAATTTCTCTCATTCTTCTAGTTTTTGTCCAAAATGCGAAAAAAAAAGATTTTAGGGCAAACATTCCTGCAAGGATTCATCTGACAACTTTGACAATACTTGACTCATTTGTAGAGTTTGACTTCCTCATAATTTGTTGTTTACAGTTATTTTTTATCTTTTATATATATAGTTTCCACATCATATGCAAAGTTGGCTAAAAAAAATCATCATTAAAGGACAATAACTCCTATAATGAGTCTACTGAAATTTTCGGCCATGTTGATATATTTGCAGATCTTGCCTTGTTGATCATTTTGCTGTTAACAATTTTTCTTTATCTACTAAAGTTTTGGGCAAATATGCAAAAGTTAAGGGAAAGTTATCAATGGGGCAGTAACTCCTATGAGGAAGTGACAGAAGATTTCAGCCACATTGTCAAATTCGTAAGTCCTATCCTGTTGTTCATATTTGCTGTTAACAGTTTTTCTTTATCTACTATAGTTTTGGTCAGATATGCAAAAGTTGGGTAAAATCATTACCTAGGGGTAGTAACTCATATAATGAGTTGATCGAAGATTTTAGCCATGTTGCCACATTTGTATATCATACATATCCTGCTTATCATTTTGCTGTTTACATTTTTTCATCTACTATATTGTTGGCCACAAATACAAAATTTGCAAAAATCATCAATATTGGTCAATAACTCGTAAAAGCAGTCAACAAACGATGTAAGCTTTTGGTGATAAATTCGTAGAAATTGCCCTGTTGATCGTTTTCGTTGTTTGCAGTTTTTCTTCATCTACTTCATTTTTTTGCAAATATGCCAAAATTGGTAAAAAAAAAAAAAAATCGTCAATCAGGGGCAATAACTTGTAAAAACCATGAGTCGACAAACAATTTCAGACATGTTGATAAATTTGTAGATCTTATCCTGTTGATGATATTGGCTGCTTACAGTTTTTTATTTATTTACTATATTTTTAGCCCAATATACCAAAATTGGTTTTAAGAAAACATTATTAAGGGGCAAAAACTCATAAAAAGATTCGACCAACGATTTCCCCCATGATGTCAAATGTGTAGATCTCATCCTGTTAACAGTTTTTTGCAGTTGAAAGTTTCTTTTTTTTTTATCTATTATAGTTATTAGAAATTTAAATGGAATCTTTGAAAAATCTGATCGCAAGTTTATTAGCTGCAACTCATATAAAGCTTTCTTCTGTAATAAAATAGGGAAATATGCCAGATACACTTACTGGAACTGTGATGAGATGATGTAGATTTTCTCCTTTACAACATCTATGTGCGTTTTGGCAGTACAGTTTTTCGACAGGTTGTAGGCATTTTTATAAGCACAAATTGCGCCCCTTAATAGCAGACTTGTTCCTGTATTGTTATGAATCACAATTTATGGCCAAACACAGTAAAGATCCGTCTAAATTACATTCAATTGATCAATTCACCTTGATGATCATTTTTGCTTTAAATAATCAAGAATTTTCTAATTTTACTACGGAAATTTACCCAAGGAAACTTTACTTTTAATAAATCTAATACATACAGCAATAATTGTCCTTTTCTAGATTTGTAGACGTTATGATTATGGCAAACCATAGTCCATCCATCCTTCAATACTTCATACGATGACTGAAATTTACCTTAACCAATTCCATGACTTTTTTAAACAAAACATAAGGATCAACAGAAACGGCTCCCTTTCGATTTAGAATTTTTTTTTATCCAGTGTTATTGGACTTTAACCTCAGATTTAATGTAATTTTCACAGTTCGCATGCACTCTAACCCCAGTATGCTTGAATCAATTCCCTTAAAACTTTACACTATTGTTTGGTTTGTTAAATGTATCTCCCTTTCGATTTTGTATGTGAACAGGTTGTAATTCCAGATTTACAGGACTATTACTGTCAGATTTTTTTTTTCTAAATTTTTGTACCGTAAATTGAGTATGGTTGGAAAATGTACGTAATTGTTGGAATTGGTAAAAGGAAGATAACGTTCGATTTTGAAAATTTTCCGATTTGTCATTCAAGAGTTATGGTAGATTAGTTCAATTAATCAGATTAATTAAAGGCAAATGTTCACGTCATGCACTAGCTCTTTAATGCTTGTACCAATTTGCTACACGTGTAAACCTAGCTTATACTGTTGCTGGGATTGGTGAATGTAGGTTGCAGTCTTGTAATTGACTGCTCCATAGGCTTACATGCTAAACAGCTGATCTTTGAAAATAAAAAAATAAAAATGCTACATAGAAAAAAATTTTCATGTTCATATCATGTATGTACTAATGTGAAATTGTGATTTAATCGAAAAAAAAGTGGTTCATGCCACGAAGAATAAAAAGTTATGTAACCCTGAAGTCAAAACTATTTTTTTCTACTTTGTGTTTGCTGTTTTTACTAAGCCGCACCACTTCCAGTAAACATGATATCCTTCCACTTTCCTGGATTGATATCCCCAAAAAGATGCAAGATTTTTTAAATCTATATATATGTTTCAATTCAGCATAAACTTTAAATCAGACAGAAAAAATTGAGTCCAGAAAAAAATTCAGAAAAAAAATGGACTATTTTATTTCCCTCCATGTTTTGACATGCACCGTAAACTGGAGTTGTAATACAAGACTGGTACCTATAGGCTATAACTGTAATGACATGTCTTTAAAAAATAAATCATTTATTTTGTTTCATTAAGTAGCCATATTTGAACATAAAAATGCCATTAAAAGAATTGTTTAGTTGTATTGTTAAATATAATCCCAATATTAAAGGAGTACCCTTTTCTGAAACAAGGCAAAATTTGGAAATAAGTCATGCCTATCAAATGATCAGTAAATCTCATTCTAGTCTATCTTTATGAATGTTTACTAATTATTTGGATACTGTGAAGCTAGAAGAGATTTCTTGTCTTTTATTTTTATTTTTTTCCTTCTTTTTGATTGAACCACATTCAATATTTTACCCCTCCCCCTTTTTTCCATGAAATCTATCCAAGTGGGCCTCTTGTTTAAGTCAAATTGAAAAACTACCCCAAAACTTTTTCATATTGAAGAATTTGTTGCAATACAACTATCTAAAGACAAGAATGACCATACCTTTCTCTTTTTTGACTACACATGTCTTTATACATGCCTACTATATGATGATTTTTAGACTGTATTTCACACCCCCATGCATATAAAATTTGCAATAAAATTCAAGAAAAAACAAAATGAATACTCAAGTTGGTGTTTTTGGTAAGAATATTGATTACTTGTCACACTTAAGCACAAAAATCCTTGTCATGATGGATAGTTTTAGAAAAATTCTACTTTTTTAACAAATTTTTACCCAAATATGGAATTTGCAATTAACCAGGCAATGCCGCAGACAGGAAAAGAAGTCATAAACTCTTGTAAAGAGAAAATTTTGTAAAAATCTTTTCACTAAAAGTTCATTTTATATATATTCTACCTAAATGTCAACAATTGAGCCATAAAAATAATAACCCTAAAGAAAAAAAATACTTTTGTATGTAGCTGTCTCTTCAACTTTATACTGATTTTCAATGAAACTGTGCAACTAGAATTTTCATCACAAGAAGAAGATTTCATGGAGGAAAATATCTTTCCATGTTCTTTTAAATTAAAAATCATGTATGTAATACTACCAGAATCTCAATTTACCTCAAACTGTTGTGCTTTATATTTTTTTATACTTTTGAATGGTGTCTTGTATAAAAAAATCATAATTATTACATAATTTCAGTTTTTTCAATGTAACTTGATACCCCATGATTTTTATTTCTTAAAAAGTCCTTAAATCATGATGTTTTGTCATTCTGGGCACTCAAAAGTCCACATGAGCTACTTCCTTGCAGTGAACATATGAAAAAAATACCCTATAACTGTAATGACATGTCTTTAAAAAATAAATCATTTATTTTGTTTCATTAAGTAGCCATATTTAAACATAAAAAATGCCATTAAAAGAATTGTTTAGTTGTATTGTTAAATATAATCCCAATATTAAAGGAGTACCCTTTTCTGAAAACAAGGCAAAATTTGGAAATAAGTCATGCCTATCAAATGATCTGTAAATCTCATTCTAGTCTATCTTTATGAATGTTTACTAATTATTTGGATACTGTGAAGCTAGAAGAGAGTTCTTATCTTTTATTTTTCTTTTTTTTTTCTTTTGATTGAACCACATTCAATATTTTACCCCTCCCCCTTTTTTCTAAAAGATACTTTGCGTATTTAAATTTAATTTGAAAGTTCAGGAATATCTGAGTTATGATTAGCCAGCGATATCACCATAGGGGAGTTCTTTTTACATATTCATAAGTAATAGACACATTTTGTATACCCCACTCTAGATGCCGGGGCTGTCATTGCAATCACCTTGTCCGTCTGTCTGTCCAAAAAATGTCACACATTCATCCAAAACTACTGAACAGAATGACTTCATATTTGTTCAGCACCTCACCAGTGATGAGTGATGATGTTGTATATAACTTGTAAGAAGCATAGAAGAACACCAATTGAAGAGGGTGGTAAAGGGTTATTTTCGTGCAACGTTTTCGGCCTTTTTATTTCACGTGTTTTCGTGTTTTGACTTTTATTTCTCGTTTTCTCGTGTTTGGTTCGATGTGCGTGCTTCGTGTTTCCCCTTATTTATTTTCACATTTCGTGTCGGTACTCTTAACTTCTCGTGCTTGTCCCGCAACTGATTAAAAGTAAACCGGGACTAATTCAAAGTCAGCCCGGATATTGTTTTAAATTATGCAATTCTATTGTAGTGTATGGTATGTAATAAAGTCCATCAAATATTACTATAAATAATATTTTTTTGTCAAATCAGATGCAACTAGCGGACGCTAAAAGGTGACCGGAGGGTCATCATGTCCATTAATAATGACTGCATGATCTCAAAGAACGGCTGAGTAATAACTTCTAGTGTTTTTTTCGTTAATATTTATGATTTCATTTCTCGTGCTTCGTTTTTCCCGGTTTTTATTTTCCGTGCAACGTTTTTGCGATTTTTATTTCACGTGTTTCCGTGTTCAGGCACTTGGCGCAGAAAAAAAATTCCTATATACCTTAATATAACACAAGGTACTTAACTCGCAGTTTTGAAAAATGTCAGCCGGTCGCGAAATTCCGTTATATGCCGATTTATCGGTTGTCAAGCCCACTAAAACTTGTTACTAGTATGTCGTAAATTTAAATTGATTTTTCTAACACGTCTACTTTTGTTGTCGGAATCATCTGTAGCAGGCCTACCCAAGTACGTCAATCGTAATTATTTCGTCTACCGACCACAGGCACTTGTCTCAGAAAAAAAATGTCCTATATTTATAGATTATCGTTGATCATCTCAACGAGATTGATTTTCTCGCTTGAGCCGGGACGGCGAAAGCGAGAAAAGCAATCAAGTTGAGATGACCAATGATAATCTGTTTATCGCTATTTTACCTATGACGACGTTGCCAATTTCGTGTCTCCTTAGTTTCTAGCGATAATTTTCCATCTCAAGCGAGTAGCATGATATGAAAAATTATCACAAAAAAAGATCAAAGGAAAAATGCACAAAATAGCGATAAACCTTAATATAACACTAGTCCAAATAATTATGACGTCTTGAAAGGCTATTATATTTTTTTCTTTGACGCCTTACATCGACGCAGGAAGGCGTCAAAACAAAATTTAAAATAGCCTTCCAAGACGTCATAATTATTTGGACTAAATATTAAGGTATATAGGACATTTTTTTTCTGAGACAAGTGCCTGTGCCTCGTGTAAAGAGAATACCGCGTTCTCGGCACGCTAAGAAGTTAAGAACCCTTTAAATAACTCTTCGAGGGCCCATAGCTTGGCTGTTGCAAGGCTAAATTTCTGTCTCCATCTATCAAATATATACTCTCATTTTCCGGTGGCAGTCCAAATTTCCCGACCTTCATCCGAGCGGTCGATCCCTATTGCATGACATACCTATTATACTTATTGTTTATTTGTACTCGTCCTGAAAATACATAAAATATTTTCCACTGGACGTTATGCAAATACAAATCAATTAGTACTAAATGGGGTTGTAAATTAGGATTATCATTCCAGATATACAGACATCATCCTATTTGCACTCTATGATTCAACATTTACAAGAATAATTTTTAAATCAATCACCTTGTTTGTAATGTAACTCTATACCAGTTTAAAGAACCACAAAACCTTGATTAAAGCAAATTATCATAAATTATACCATATTAAAGAATGTTTCCAGTTTCTGCAAGCAAGCTAAATGTACTTGATCTACTGGTGTTAAATTATGTCATCGAACATTCTAATTTTTGCGTAATCATATGGAAAAAAAAAGAGCAATTTAAAACTAACAAGATAGTTCCCTTGTATCTATGTATTGTTGTCTTTTATACTTGTGGAGACTGTGACAAGCTAATTATCATAAATTGTAGCCTACTTAAAGTGTTCTTTGTTTCTGAAAGCAAATCGTATATTCAAATATTGGCGGCTGTACTCAAGAGTAATCATATGGAACCAATAACACTTTTAAACAGACAAGATGATCGAATGTTTGCAGTCTCAATGCAAAAGTTAAGACCACACTAAATTAGTGTAAGCCCAATGTTTAGGGGATCTGTTTTTGAGTCCTGGTGGTATAAATACACAGCGAAGTTGGTCAGATTGGGAATGTTAAAACCTATGGCTTGTGCTGTACTGTAAGAGCGCCACACTTTTGCACGGATTACAATAACTCTCCAACATATCTTTTTTTTTCAAAAACAATTCAGATTACCATAGCTTCATCGCAAACGACGCCCTTGTTAAACCTAGGAAAACCGTACCTTACATAATATGAAAATAAGGAGATGTGGTATGATTGCCAATGAGACACTATCCACCCAAGTTCAAATGAAGTGGATGTAAGCAATTATATATCAATATAATGAGAAAAACCCATAACGTATAGTCGGCTATAAAAGTCCCCGACATAAAAAATATGAAACAAATTCTGAGAAAACTAGCGGCCTAATTACACATCCCTCGGATTTCAAATGTTTGGCTTTGAGCGTTCCTGATGAAGGTAAATCCAGAAAAGCGCTTCGGACGCATGAAATTATTAAACGTGTTGTTTTCAATTTTTTACATCACTGGGTCGATACCTCTGCTGGTGGACTATCAGTCCCCGAGGGTATCATCAGCTCAGTAGTCAGTACTTCGGTACTGACATGATTTATAACAAACTTTTCTAAAATTGTCCGTTTATAAATTTTGAAAATATAAAGAAACTAAGGTTTCAACTCCCTCAGGCAAAGTTGACCTTAGATGGATTTGGCTATTTGTTTTAGGGATTTTTGTCATATAGCTCTTCAACTGTTTCGGTACTTACACATCCCTCGGATTTCAAATGTTTGGCTTTGAGCGTTCCTGATGAAGGTAAATCCAGAAAAGCGCTTCGGACGCATGAAATTATTAAACGTGTTGTTTTCAATTTTTTATAACAAAACAATTTACGAATAACAAATATAACAGACATGAACTAACGACAACCACTGAACTACAGGCTCCTGACTTTTGACAGGCACATAAAGAATGCAGCGGGGTTAAACATGTTTGTGAGCGTTCAAACCTCCCCCTAACCTGGGACAGTGGTGTTACAGCACAACATAAGAACAAACTGTAAAAATCAGTTGAAACTTTCTTCACTCATCAGATCGATACAAAGCAGAAAAAACACTTTCCTAGTGTTGATTCTGCTTTCAGCACATTTTATTCTCTATTCCTTTCCCTCTATATTATAGTATGGCTTTCTACCGGTTATTGGTTCATACTTTTCATTATAGTCAGACATAAGTTTGTGGTTTACCCAATGCTTTTCTAGTCTGTTCTCAAATTTGTCAATGGTCTAAGATGTTACTATCTGATCTGGTAAGCTGTTCTTTAGATCTACTACTCAAATTATGATTTCTGATGTTTCGTTTACAGCGATGTTTTATTAACTTATATGTAATACAATGATTTATTACCGAGTGTGCCATGGCCTTGTGCATAAAGAAACCCATCATATAACCGTAGATGACTTGTTGCACGGATGAAAACGGGGAATTCGTCAAAGAGAAAACAACCCGACCGAAGAGCAGAAAACAGTCCAAAATATATATATATTTACTACCCATTTCGAAACTGAATTCGTTGTACAAAATATGTTCTGAACAATATCCATTCTTATTTTTAACCAATACAAACTAACAACTACCATATCGGATGTTAGTCATCAAAAACTTTTCAGACTGTTGGCATCGGAAAAGATGAAACAGAGAACCGATTTCTGGATGAAAGACAAAATACTATACATGTATAGAAAACTAGTTATCAAGCATAAATCACGCAACCAAAAACTGGAGGTGAACTCATGGTAAACTCAGGTGCTCCTGAAGGGTGAGTCAGTTCCTGCTTCAGTAGTGTAAAGTGAAGAAACTGAACAAAAATGAATAAAGAGGGACAACTCAAACTAAAAATTCAAATAAACTTAAAAATCAGTGAATATTTGGAGTATGACACTGCCAATTCATTAAACATCTCTGACCTTCCTACGTTTAACCCTTGAAAAACGGAACTATTTTTCGAAAGTATTGCTGCCTTTGTCTGTGTCACCAAGGCAAATAATTTCAACATAAATGAGAGTTTCCTCTCTCAATTGCATATTGTATATCTTATTTGTCATTTCTGTTCTTCTTCATACACGCTCTCCCTCCTTCTCTTTTCCACAAAGTTATATCTAAGCTGCTCGTAGATTGACTGTTTTAAAACTCATTCAAAGCAATAAGCCAATTCTCGCAATATTGACTTCATGAACATCTTCAAATTAATTATCTCTTAACCATAAAAGATCTATTTCGTGCACATCTTGATCAGTTTCTCTGCATCATCATCAAAAATTGATGCATTTAATGATGATATTATCCTCTTCAATCGAAGTGATGGATTCATTGATTTTACGTAAACCTAAACCCCAACAACACTTTTTACGAGATTTTTTTTTTTAATTTTATATCAAAGCAACATGTTTTCCTACAAGATAAAACAAATAATAACAATAAACACTGAAATAAACTAAAAAATTCGCTCGCCAAAAAATGTCTGAATTGATGTAATTAAAAGTATATTGAGAGGTATCAATGCAGAAGTGATCCTCCCTCAATAAATAGAAGTTTTCTCGTGATGAATTGTAAATGTAATTTATAAAGATGACACAATGTGGGTGTTCTTACTAGTCTTGGAAAAAATACGTCTTATACCGATTATTCTCAGACTTTTTGATGTGAGTAGTTTTTCTACCTGTTCATCCACTATATACATAAAGTAGGCTACTGATTCCTACAAGAAGTGACGTCAGGACATATTGGTATAATTATAAAATAAATCAATCAATGTCCATATTTATTTAATGAAACTCTACCCATAGACCTAGTTTATAAGCAGGCAACCACATATTAAATTTATTTACGTGTGTATTAAACTGTCGCATCTATTGTAAACAAATATTGATTCCTGTTATTTTCTATCTTGGAAGAAAAGTTTGACCATAGACAGACTCCATATTTCACTTTGTGTTATAAACCATACAATATTATACAATTACTGTCTTTTGATGAGGTAAATGTGTGGTTTTATTGACTTTTGAAAACTGATATTCACTGAGGCCAACGGCCGAAGTGAATGTCACTAGGTTTTCAAAGTCAATTAAACCACATATTTACCGAAACAAAAGACAGTAATGTTTTATTCCATGTTCCGAGAGAGAAAATATGTTTAAAATAACAGTTATTTACCAAAACCAACTAAACGTCAAACAATGTATCGTTATTATACACGTAAAAGCACGCGACGTTTTGCGCGGTGAATATACTTTTCCGTAGGTGAATATGCTTATTTATTCAAAATCCCATTCATATAGAAAACCTACTAAAGTTCTTTCAATATGGAATAATTCAAATTACACCACGGTTAAATATACTATCGAGGGATCATTATCATAGGGATTAAAGAGCAGCATTATGTCTAGATGCATTCTTGTCTTCACGTTCCAAATATGAGATTTAGCGAGTTCCTGTTATATATGTGATTAATAGGTGTTCCGCATGCGAAATCAGCTTAACATAAACTTTGTTAAACAAATTTGAACACTATATATACTCATTCACGATTACTCAGGAGAATGCAGCTTCAATAATTGAACAATGATATGTGTAAACGCGTGTTACTCATTCCTGTAGAAAATATTTTCGTGTCTGGCATATCAATGTAAAGAGGTTGAATGAATCAATTTTCAACAAAGTTATAATAACAATAGATACAACTACAGTACTTTAACATTAAAATTGCAGACTTTGATTAAGACATTACCCAATCTTCACCTGGCATTCAGTGTTTTACTAACATTTTTTTATACGGACACTTAAGAAATTTTGAGTTTACAAAATGATTTTAAAGATGTTGAAATCTATGATTAGCCTCCTGATACACAAGTACTCCTCTGATCCATTTTGGATTTTTTTTTATGCTAATTTGAATTTATGTGTCACGACGTTTGATTTACTTTTTGATTTACAATGTGTTCTTGAACAATACTGTAAATATATACTATGATTCTTCAATTACGCAGCAGCATCTTCTCATAAAGGACATGATGTTGTAATTGATATACATGTCACTATGTCATTGTAATTATCTTTTTTCTGTGTCATTTTTTATCTTTTTTTTTCTGTTATCGATATCATCTTTGTCTAATGCATAAAACTGTTAAAATTTTGACAACTGCAGGGGGTTTTCGCTTAAAATTACCGTAGCCGTGAGAAACTTTAAAAGAATAAAGGATGCACGCTTTCGTTACGTGACTGCACATGGTTTTTCAAAACGTAAAAAAATATTTTACAGTTTTTATACTTGCTTCTTGGACAGTGAATCTGAACAGGTGTGTAGGCATTGATTGTATTGTTAAAATGCAGATGAGGGTAGAAAGATGTCGTTCAGAAAATTACGTCCAAAAAATAATTCCTGAATTGATACACGTAGGAGGGTGTGGATAGGGTTTACAGAATAGAGAATAATAGGCAAAAAATATAAAGAATATAGAAAATGGCATAAACAAATTAAAGAATACAGAAAGGAAGGACCCCCTTCCCAAACAAAATCAAGACTCTCACGTTGAATAACTTGTTCCAAATAAAAGACTATATAGGGTATACGCTAAAGGAGACAGCAACATAACGATTAAGAAAAAACTAAAAAGACATCCAGAGGTCACCAATAGACATATGCTCTATGTGAAAGATTCATTTCTGAAAAAAAGGTTCGAAAGGTATTCCGATAATGGTGTGTACATGCGTGTCAATCTTCTATTTAAGTAGCACATTTTCTGCCATGTAAAAAGTACGAAAAACAATTCATTTTTTTTTAAAATATGTGTATTTCTTCAATATTTAAAGCACCTAAAAGGAAGACTCAGGCCAATGATTAGAATTAAGGTTTGATCGACATGACAAGAGGCTTAGAATTCAAGTCAGCAACTGATTGAGCAGAAGTGATTGTAAGGGGCACGGGTTTCTTTTTCTGATTTAACAAAAATATGGGAATAAAAGGTAAGAGCACATTCTTCTAGATCTCTCTCTCTATATATATAGTTATGCCCCCTCCAGTTACTAATACCGAACCTGATAAAAAGACCTATGATAGTTCTTACAATAAATTCTCCTAACGAGGAGCATGTATATTTATTTACCTTCAAAAATCTCACTAAATAACGTGCATTATGTTAACAAAAATTAATTAAAATGACGGAAACAATATACCGAAAGAGGCTAAGGTGAGGGTAACCCAATCTGCAAGTACATGTGATCTCAGAATAGATATAAACCAGACAATGAGTGATACCTTGCTTAATATTAAAAATAGAATGTATAAATTAGTTATTTAATGTGAATACCAATCCCGTTTGGGATTATGTGTCCGTGCACAGAATCCCCGAAGAGATTAGCATGACTTCATAAGTATGCTGGGATGAAGAAAACCAACTGCGCTAACTCTTCCTTCGTCATATTTGAAAACCCAAAATATAAAATGTCTTAAAAGCGGTGATAAAAAGCCAACCAAACCAAACCTTCTTAGACCAACCAAATTGCCCGAGAGAGTTGCAACCTTATCATAGTTTATAATCACATAATTAATGAACTGTAAATCTAACAAAGGAGTAAAAGCATAAAAGTTTTTTTTTTTTTGCGTCTGCATGGATGGAAAATTTTGTACCACTATTCCATTCATTAATGGTTTTAAAAAAGACTGCTGATATGCCCTGCAGTGAAATATAGAGGATAACCCGGAAAACGTTCAGTGCATGCGTATATGCAGAATTCCAAAAACACGTTTCGTGCGCACTAAATTGAAAAACATACGATTTTATGTTCCCATTATCTAACAGTCAAGTTTGCCTTATATCTTGACACATCTATAAATTGACAATGGGGTCGGTTGAGAAAAATTTTACGACAATTTTTAACTTTCCATTTCTAAGTAGCAACATTCTAGCAGCACCAGCATATGTAATTTGATGCAACTGTCATACAAGTGAGAGATTTAGCTAGCTATAAAACCAGGTTCAATCCACCATTTTCTACATAAAAATGCCTGTACCAAGTCAGGAATATGACAGTTGTTATCAATTCGTTTGAGCTTTTGATTTTGATTAATTTGATTAGGGACTTTCCTTTTTGAATTTTCCTCGGAGTTCAGTATTTTTGTGATTTTACTTTTTGGAGTATACAGTTCCCAGCAGGGCGGATCCAGCCATTATAAAAGGGGGTTCTCAACCCAGGATAAAGGGGTTCCAACTATATGTCCCCATTCAAATGCATTGATCGTCCAAAAAATGGGGGTTCCAACCCCAGAACCCCTCTGGATCCGCCACTGCCCAGTTGATACAATATCCCAGAGCTAGTGTTTCCTTTCATGATTTCCTTGATAGAGGGTTGCTGCTTACAAGGAAGTTTTTGAATCAAGAAGAATTCCGCTGAGTGGTATAGTTGAAGTTATCCCTTCGAAAATTTTATAGACCCCATCACGATTCGGTTGACCGTTATGAAATATTTGTGTCGCAGATGACCACGGATATGTTTCACTGGATGATTGTCGTAACCACAATCCCGTCCCCTTTTCCTAGAATGTGACAGCACGTGACCGAATTTTTGCACTTTCCACTCTGAGCAATTACACATTAGGGTAAACATTTTAAACATTATGTAAGATTTCCACATTGATTAGTCGCTGCATGTCCAAATTTGTAATATGATTTAAAAGAAATATGGTATATAAAATGTGCGGAGGCGTGCAGATTACGATATTTTAACTGCGCTTGTGGAACACAAAAATATGCATATCATAGCAAAAAAAAAAAGGGGGGGGGGGCATTCACCAAGTGCCAGTGCTTTTAACCTCGATTTGCATGTTCTGATGGGATTAATGAGGTTTGAACAACGGTAAACTACCAGTGCCTTACATTTAAGCTGATCCACAACATAAAGCATTGCACAAAACGTATGCGTCTTTCATAATTATGTTTACAATGTAAATATATAGCCGGTGCAAAAAGCCCTGAATGAAACTGATTTTTATGCTCCATTTATGGGCATTATGTTTTCTGGTCTGTGCGTCCGTCCGTCCGTTCGTCCGTTCGTCCCGCTTCAGGTTAAAGTTTTTGGTCGAGGTAGTTTTTGATGAAGTTGAAGTCCAATCAACTTGAAACTTAGAATACATGTTCCCTATGATATAATCTTTTTAATTTTAATGCCAAATTAGAGATTTTCTCCCATTTTCACGGTCCACTGAACATAGAAAATGATAGTGCGGATGGGGCATCCGTGTACTGGGGACACATTCTTGTTTGGGTTTCTTTTAAAGTGACTTTCGGATGTCAAATCTCATAGCTTAACAGAATATCGAAACAGATTGAGTAGTCATCGCAGGGGACCCAAGGACTTCGTTCTTTTATGATCAAACTTTGTTTTTTGTAAGCCTACAGTCTTTTCCGATTTTTACCTATATATACTATATTCAATATCTGTCTCTCACATTTTGAAAATCATAGATCAGATTGGTTTTTGTGGTAATCAAGTTGTGATTTGCCGAATTTTACCTCACGAATAGTTATATCGGATGCAGATTGAAAAAAAATGCCGAATTGCACTGTGTTGATTAACATTTCAGAGTAATCGGCAGAGGCGGATTTATTTAGGGTATCACATATAAAGTGTTATATGTATAAGTCCAAGCTATAAACGGTCAACGGTAGAATAGGCACCGACCTAGTCCAAATAGTTATGACGTCTAGAAAGGCTATTGTAATTTATTTAGACTAGCACCGACCATACTTCATCTCTATTTGTTGGAGTGGAAGTACTAGGGTGCAGTGTTTTCCCTCGTGACAAACATTTTCCTACTTTAATAAAAAAAAATAATTATTTCAATCAATAGCATCTGGGTCCAAAATGTTGGTCCGAAATAACCATGAGTTTAGTTGGAAAGCTGCATTGGGGCTTTTAAAGTTTTGTGACATGATACAATTTTTCCGCACTTTGCGGCGATGTGGAAGACCTTTAAGCACCGGAAGAAACAGGCCCCTGTAACTATGATAGCAGTTTCTCTGAGCGTAACAAACCAAATCCATCTGCGAGGGAAATATTTTGTTTAATCTTTAAAGCGAAACGTATTTCCCGCTTTTCTTTAGTCCAAAACCGCACACGTGCAATGATAGAGTGCAGGCCACGAACACAACGCGTGTTAAACACGTGTTACACAAAAATATTTGGCAAATCAAATTTTAATATATCCTTGGATTTTCATTTCAATGGAAACGCTTTTCACATTAAGTATATTAACAATTTCATAATAATTTGCAGAACACATAACACGGTTCTAACCGGAAGTGAATTAAGGCATGCGTGGATACCTTTCAACTATCAAGTCAATAATCAACGTGGTTCGTCTGAACGCATGCTGCAAGTGGAGAATAACTGTGCAAATTTATGAATGAAAAGGTATACTAATTGATTTCCTTTTTGTATTATATTGTTCTTTTAAGAGGAATTTACACTTTTTGTTGATATCACTGGCGTACGGAATGAGATTCATAAGAAAAGCAAGTAAATTTAAAAAGCCGGCGACTTCTGTCAACAATGGAAAAAATATGAAACACACATAAGTAAGTGAAAAATGCTGTCAGAAATCAGACATTAAACATTCTTATTGAATATTTAAACAATTTCTATCAATTCCTTGAATTGTTTTATACACTAAATGTATTTTATTTGTCGCGCTAACCTGGTTCAATACGTCACTTTGGAGCATGTACGTTTCAGCCGTTGTGTCAAGGCCGTATATATTTAATAACTGGAGGTGTGTTTCACTTTGACCAATGAATATTGAAAGGCAGTGATATTTCGAAATACCTTGTACCATAAATAAAGTATATAAGTGCAATTTATCTTTTAAGTAGGTTATGAAACCACATCTCCGTATTTTGATATAATTATAATTTCTGATGAAATACAGTTTATTTTTTCAGTTTGTTCCATTTTATTACCTGAAATTTACATTGACATGATTGCCTGGCTCAAGTTATATGTAGGATAGGGAATATTATTCTAACATAATTTAACTATCATAATTCATGAGTTCGAACTGGGTTAATATACACTGGGGGTCTCTTCCTATATGAAGGTATATACATATGTGCCGCTGGAAAGGGTCCGTTTTTTGATACGTCAAATATATCAATGTGGTGTAATTTTACCGAGGAAATATATCAATAGGTAGTAATTGACCAGTGTTTTTAATATATGATAAGATTGTATATGCATATAGGTACTATTTGAGCGGATAAATATATGAATGGGTTATGATTTCGCTGTGAAATATATGTATAGGAAGAGATTTCACAATTACTCAATATATGAAGGGGGGTGTTTTTTAAATCCCAGATGCGCAACTGTACCCAAAATCCCATGTTGAGACCCCCGATGTTAAGTACAAGTGTGAGCTGTCAGGTAAAATTGTGTGCTGTTCTAGTACAAAGCAGGGTGTATTCTCAGTTCATTAACAAGTTATCATCCTGAATAGCAACCTTTAATAATCAAAATCATCTAAAGACATCATTTCTGAATCGGTATGATTAATCTTGACATGTGGACTTTTCTGTTTGCCATACATTTCATTGGGGGGGGGCTCTTCCTATATAAAGGTATATACACAGACCTGCCGCTGGTATGGGTAACTTTTTTGGCATGTCAAATATATCAATGGGGTGCCAGTTCACGGAGGGGTAATATACCAATGGATAGACAGGTTATATTTGTGCATCTTCTGTTAAGACTGTGTTCTGTGTTCTGATCTATTTACCTATTTACCTAACAATATGAATGATACCATGTGGTTAATGTCTGAATAAGATGCCATGATAAGTGGGAAATATATATAACTGGGTTGTGAAATTCATACGAAATATATGAATGGGTAGGGATTTTTCGTATAAATCAATATATGAATGGGGGGTGGTTTTCAAATCTCAGGCAAGCGTCTGTACCCAAATTTGTATGTTGAGTCCCACACCAGGATAATTGTAAAACAAACACATTTGTTCTTACTGTTCAAGAATGATTAACATTGTCTCTTGAAAATTGAGTCTTGTGAAATGTAAAAGGACATTTCTTATTTTCAATTATCATGATTATCAGAATGTAATGAATGATAATTATAAATTATTGTTATAAATAGTGGATTTTGATAAATGATTTAAACAAAAATGAAGGATGACACCCAAAATGCTTTTTTTTTCTTCCGTCACCTTAAGGGTTGCTAGCCTACCGTACATATGCATACTGAAATGCAATTAATTAAGTCATATTGACCCTATTCAATATGTCTATATGATCACTACCATGCATTTACTAATTTGTTAAAAGTATTGTGAGCATGTACAAAAAATCCAGTGACAATTAATAACGGTGCAATGATATAATCTACTATAGCTTATAGTTAATTTAGTATTGTGACATATTGTATCTATGATAATGACTGTTTGGGTATTTAAATGGACCTGTAGCAGATTTTAACTAAGACAATTTGTATTTAAACAAAGGTGGACTGTTTGTATGACAGCTTCTCATTTTAATATATGATGATTTTTGTTGGATGAGCAACCACAGAAGAGATGGGAAATATGATTGTGGTTAGAAAGACACATGAATTGGACATGTGATTTTATATGTTGTAGTACATATAAGGCCAACTAAGAAGTACAGTAGGCTTATAGTTATTAGGCATAGTTTCCTGAAATTTTCCATGCCAGTTTTTTTTTTTATCAAAATGTAATTCAATCTTTACCAAAATTCACTACACCACAGCTGCGTACATGTACATTGCATTTAGTTATAAGGGTAAAACATAGATTTCACGGAAATTTTCCACTCCATTTTTTTTTTAAAAAGCTTTGAATCTTTACTAGCACAGCTTCATGTGTATTATATATCAGGAAAAAAACTGCCGATGTGCCACAACATTAACGATTAACTTAAGCACTATTGATTTTTTTCTGCTAAAGTTTAGGGGCCCAGTCTAAAATTAATTATCCTGGGCTACATGGCCCTGCTAATCTTAATTCCTGTAGTCATGTACCCTACTTAATTTTGAACTATGACCCTGACCGTGTTGCTTTGATGAGGATGTCCCTTTGGTTTCTTTCGCCCATCTTTTACCATTAACTTTTCAACAACACATCAGTTTCTGTAGCTAAATATGCATCAGAATTTATCACAATCACATTATTCATTGTCACTTTGTACATTGACTGATTGCAAATGATACCAAAGGAACATTCAAACTCATAAGTCGAAAATAAACTGACAATGTCACGGCTAAAAAAGAAAAAGACT
Source organism: Mytilus coruscus (assembly GCA_017311375.1). NCBI lineage: Eukaryota > Metazoa > Mollusca > Bivalvia > Mytilida > Mytilidae > Mytilus > Mytilus coruscus. The sequence continues at coordinate 31,963,467 of CM029599.1, forward strand.
AAGCTAGACTCTGCTTTCAATTCGTTATTGTAAAAAAATAGACCCTACTGACTATGATTTTATTTTAGCAAAAACCCTTACACACACTTTTTTGGCCTACATTTGATTTTACAAACAGAAGTATGCAACAACTTTGAATATACTTGTGTGTTAACCGTTATCTACACTACTGTGGATTCATTTTTATTCGTGGTATACCAATTTTCGTGGGTTTCGTGGGTCACATCGAACCACAATTTAAGAATTCAACGAAGAATAATCCCGAGAAATGTGTATGGAGTCGGATGTTTATTTCGGTTATGTTATGCAGTTCTAGTATAGTGTTGACTAGCGATAAACATTGTAACATAACACATGTTTTTATTGAAAGAAGATACAAGTATTTTGATTAAATCAATAATAAATATATCGAATATCAGTGATAATTTACTTTTAAAATTGATTAAAACTGTTCATGGAAAATAACTGCAAGTTGTTAATTACCGTGTCATAGTTTGGTTTACTGGTGATTAAAATCAATAGGATTAAGTAGGAGGATATTGCCCGTAGGTAATATTGTTTATGACAGGAACATTTATTTTCACACCGTTTACTTATATGACTGTTTATTATATGTGATTAGGATATGAGCTTTCAATCATAGAGTTTTGAATGCCTTATAAAATTCTGACAAGAATTTATAAATTGTAAAACAAACAAATAATTAGTTGTCCCTGTCCATTATTGTAATAGAAGTTTTCAATGAACACTTTAACCTAGAATGACCAAGCGAGGATTTTGAAAATTCAAAACTTTTCAATGAATTCCTTCTTTTTGTTTGTTTTATTATTGATCAAACCAAGGAGGTTATATGATCTCCAAAATCAAAAGAAATCCACAATTACGAATCTGAACTTTTTTTTTTTTTTTTTTGTAATCAGCGATCCACAATTTATGTATACCACGAAACGTCTTTTTTTCTCTATCCACGAAAATTGATACCCACGAAAATAAATGAATCCACAGTAGTTTAAATGAGCTTGTATGATGGACATTAATGTTATCACCTGGCCATAGTACTGACCACAAACTGAATAACATATAGCTATAGGGTCAATAATGCTTGTTATGACGAAATTGTTTTAGATTTTGGACATGAATGACATCAGTCCATATCCAATTGCAGGAGACCATTTATTTGTCAGATGGATGCACTATGTTCAATGACCTCATAAAACTTTCAGTCTTTTTGCACTGAGTTCTGTTCCAGATTTGGGACTTAAAAGCCATCAATTTAAGCCTGGCCTGATTTTATTGTCCAACATGATGCCATTTCATGGTCTATTTTGCATGGATTTTTCTTTATACTGAAAGAAAAAGCTGATCCTAAAGGATGTATGTTTTTCACTCTCCGGGCCACTCTTTTTAAAAATCGTGAATCTGCCGCCATGGCCACTGGAAACTAGCAGTAGCAGCTGTTGATATAGGGTAAATAAGATTTTTTTTAGAGATTATAATCTTGCACCCTATTTTTAATAAATCCATGAATTTTTTCTTTTGATATCTGGTAAAATTTAAGATAACACATTGGCTGATTGTGGAGTACATTGACAGAGTACATTGACCTACATGTATTGACATACCTGATTATCAATCTGAATGTATTTGCATAATTTTGTATGGACTTTGGCCACTGAATGTTGTCGGAAAAGTTTCTTTTAGTTGCTGTTTGGGTCATTAGGTAAAACATGCTGGTTTTAGGTCCAATTGATATAAGGTTAATTTGAAGGAATTTGTCTTGAAAAATTTTAGCTGTACAGTTTGTCTATTCTGAGATATTTAAAACAACAACTCCTGGGTAAGGCTTGCAAAATTGATCTCTTCAGAAAGGATCATGTGGACAGATTTGCTCAAGATATGTATTGTAAGCAATTAGGATACAGGATCCACGAAGGTCCTATTCAAAATGTACTAGGCTAAAGAAGAAAATTAAAATGTTTTTTGAAGGTTTAATTTAGACAAAACTTTTGTATCTGACAACTTTTTTTTTTTGTGAAATATCTTTCAATGTTCATATATCAAGGTTTAAATATGTCAGAAGATGCAGTCTTTGTGCTCAACCACAAGCCCACCAGCCCAGGCTTGTAAAAATGATATGGGACCTGTAAAAATCATCTCTACAGGCCAATAGAATCCAACTTAAATTTTCGTGAAATTCAGCTGCAGGCCTGTAGATTCAAAAGTTTATCTTGAAGACTGACTTAGATGCCAGGAAATAATGTATATCGGATAGACAACACAATACTCAAAAGAAAAGAAGAAAGAAATCAGACACTGAAAACTAAAGATTGAGCAACAGAAAATTCACCAAAAAGCAGGTGTACTCAGATTCTTCTATAGGGCCAGCAGTTTCTGCTCTGCAATTGACTTCCATTACATTCATGACATTGCCCATGTTTAACTAATCATTTACAGCCATCCATAGGGCACTGCAGTACTGGCATATTGATAAAATGCACATTGTTTCAGTTGTTAGTAAGAATCAGTCATCCATGTAATTGAAGATATTAACCTAGGAAGACCTCATTTAATGTTGTTTACACAGAAATTAAAATAAGCAGATGAAACTCTAGACAACTTTAACTTTGCTATTTTACATTTGGTATGATTTTTTTACTGTTTTTGAAATTGATGAAGTAAAAGGAAAATCACAATAGCCTATAGACAATACAATGGTTTCTTCTAACCTCACTAATCAGAAACTTTTGTTTGTAGGCCAGTTTATTTTGTTTTTCAACAATATCCATTAAGGAATTTCCAATTTGATTACTATGTTACAACATGTATGCCTTAAAAAAGAACAGGATGTTATTTCAAAAATTGATTATATAGAAGTTTTAATGATTTCCTCTGCAAAATGGGATAAATTATTTACTTCAAGGAAAAGAAGGGATTTAGTTTATTGATTCACGACACAAAATCCCTGCATGTATGCACTTGACAAAACCTCTTTGGCAATGTGAAGTACGTAGTACGAAAGGTATAAAAAAATAAAAAAAAAAACAAATGTAGTACATACATGGTATTTAAAAAGTTATCTAAAAAAATAAATATACAATAGCTTTAAAAATATGAGACCATACATTTAGTTTATTATCGTACAGCTTGAAGTCTGAAGTCAGCTGGTAGCTACTAAATATGGTAGAAAAACTTGAGTAAAAATTTGTTCCTTGTAGAATCCTCAGTATTAAAGCACACACAAATTTAAACTGAAATTTAGGGCTTATGAACTGATCTGATTTTTTTTAAAGAAAAATCAATGATTTGGTAGAAGAAACATTATTCTTGGGGCCTAAATGTGTTCAAAACTATTTAATCAATTAATTATTAAATATGTTTCAGCAATTTTTATAATATTTTGTACAATAGAAGATGCCTTAATCTTAAACCCATCAATTTAGACCTTTAATTTAGTCTTTATCATACATAGATCTTTCTCGTTATGGATAGATATTGAATAAACTGTTGGGTAGTATTGATTTATTGAAGAATTGGCTTAGAGCTGTAGAAGACCTTGACCATGTCCTTACAAGTTAATGCTACCAAGCTCGTCGGCCCTGGGACCATATAAAGTTAATCGAGCTATAGCACAAACTTAATACATTTGAATACAGATTATGGTAGATGATTATACATAAGTCTACCTGTGTTAATACAGATTAGTTAATGTTAATCTACCTTTTATTCTGCTATGGTGAATAACCGTTTAAAAATTCTTTTTTTAAATTGCAGAACCGAACATAATCCAAGCTTTACATGATGGCATACCCAAACTCTCAGTATATATAGGAAGGTAGGTAAAGTTGGTAGTAGTCGGGTTTGAGAATTCTTTAGGTACATGTAGTGAATCTCTATAATTTCATCTTTAAATTATATTATGCTTTATATCAATGTTTTATGTCTTTTCTTTCACTTCAATGACTTTTTACAAATTAAAAGTTAAATGTATATCTAGAGGCTATAGTAAAAATAATATTATTACCTGTTTTGTAAGTTATTGTTATAGATAAAATAAATACAGTGTTGAAAAGCATCTTCAAAGCAAATCATCGAAAATTACGTGTTTATGCCTTAAATGTGCATCGTGTTTATTTATACCTTAAATGTGCATTTAAGTTTATTTTTAATTTATGAATGCATGATATAATTAGTTAGGATGTACTTTTATGTCTTTAGTAGACAAGGACCTAGTTAATACAGACATTTGCCACCTCATCACAAAGAAATTTTGGAAAATCAAAAGTATAAAGAAATTTAGTGAAATAGCCTACAGTTAGACTTTTGGGATTTATAGAATTAGAAAAACAGTAAGTACTAGAAAGTCAAGATTATTTTCATATTTTGAAGGTTTCTTTGTGTCGATCATGGCTCCTGGTCAAAAGAATGAAGTTTTATTTTGTTAGGTATTGGTGATTTCATTGTTGACTTGCCCAGTGTGTTTTCTAGTGTTAACGAGAAAAGGTTGCAATAACCTACACTTGATGATGTCATATTAAAGATATCTTAGCCGGTCAAAACTAAGGCCTAAAAAAATATATGCTTGTTTGCTGCATCCCTGTTGAAAAAGAAGGGTCCTGGTTTCCCGTGGCAATGGTTCCGAAAACTGCCAAAAGATAATACAGACTCATTTTGCTGGTAACTTAGATGAAGGGGCCTTCCAGTCACGGTTTTCATAAAACTTATAACATGTAATTTAGTAAAGAAGGAATCTGAAATTTAGTAATGTGTTGGTCAATTTTGTAAATTTAGTAAACTTGAAATATAGACATTTCTTAAGGTCTCATTTTACCTTTGTCACATAGTGTGTTGCCAATTTTACTTCAGATTTAAAAATCGTCTGGGAAGCTGAGAAATGGTTAGCCCTATTCTTTACTGGAAACTTAATGTGTAATTGCGATGCTATTTTTTTTCCTCAGAGCACCAAACTATCCTTCGTGTATTTTTAAATGAATCTCTGTGAAGATGTTTTGAAAAGTGGAAAAGTCTATGTGCATTTTAACTCAAGATTTGGTTCTGGCTGATGTTAATAAAACAATAAAATTTGTAACAATACGATTCTTTTTTTGTGTCTTTTCTGTATACATAGTACATGTATAGGAAATGATTCACCGATTGAAAAACTGAAGACTTTCTGTTTCATTATCCTGAGTGTTTGTATGCGCATGTTATATAAAGTCTTACAATTTTGATGTTTTTCAGTATTTATTGAAATATACCGGTATACACATATATATAAGTAGATGTGTGACAAAAGATTTAATATTCTCATTTGAAAATATGTGGGTGTCTGTGGTTCATGAGGTCAGTTGTACATGTACTGTCCAGTATTTTTGGGTGATTCCTGCTATCCTAATTATTCTGTAAGTTTATAAACTAAACTTTTTTATTTTGCCATTTGTATAACTTCTGTAGTGAAATAGATCTCTGTGCAATTATCTGTCGTCACCACATTAATCAAGTGCATTGATTTTACACAAAAACATTTGATTTGAAAGTGAATGCTTGTTTGTTTTGTATTCTTTACTTGGTTTATATTTACCATTCAGTTTCTTAATACAGTTCATACTATGACATAGGTTAGGTTCAGTTGTATCAGCAGAATTTTTTATCAGTCCAGGGGAATTTGGCATTCATTACTGTATGCAAATATTTCTATCGGTTGACAATATCTATTGATATATTTAAATAACTCATTTTCTCGACAAGGACTGTGACTTAGTTTTGATTATAAGTAATTGAATGTGGCATTCATTTGACTATTAAATGGTTTTTTATAGTTTAAGTGCATCAATTATTATAATGTATTGTGAACACTTTTGAACTTAACATTTGTAGTGGGTCTTTACGATTACGGTGACGTAAATATGTATAAATCTGATCTTTGTTCAAGTGTTATCTTTCCTTTTTTCTGTGTAATAAATTTTTCAAAAATTTGAATTTCTTATGTATAGAAGTTCCTACTTGTGAGGTTATAAAACATGATTTTTAAAAAAGATCAAAACATTCCATCATTACCGTACATGATCAAGATATGGGGTCACAATATAACTGATAATCTTCAGACCTAAAACAGCATAAGAAATGCATTATGTATAAAAACTAATAAAGTTATTTAATTTGGATTTTTATTTTTCTGCAGAATAAGCTGCAGAAATCTCATTACCACTAAACAATTTAATTATCAAATAAGGCATTTAATCATCTGAAATAAGAAGATTGGCATCGAATCGTGAACTTATATCGACCAAAATAAACATGTTTATGCAAAGATTTTTAAAAAGCTGTGTGTGCATAGTTCAACATATTTTGTAGTAGTTTCAATGCCTAGAGTTTTTTTTTAAGGAAATCAGTAAGCTGAAATCATTGTGTCACAGAAATGTTTCCTTATATATTTATATAGATAATATTCATTTATAATTTAATTGTTCAACACAGAAAGTCTTAAGCCAGCATTTTTCTAAAGGATCTAATAAATTGGTTAAAATTTTAATGGACTAGGCCTTGATTTTTTAAAAAATGTTTCCAATTTGGTTTTCTTTCAAATTTGCACACTAATTGGACAGTCTTTCGTCTGGCCTCATACATTTACCTACATGTACTAGCTGGCCTATATTGTAAATTTTTAACACTGAATAATTACTTTTTCCCATTTAACCTTTAAAATAAGTTATAAATACAAAGTTTACTAATTATGATCCTAATTTTAAACTTGAACACTGAATATATGTACATGTATATGTATTCAGATGTTAAGTCTTTAGATTTCAAATTATTCTAGGGCCAGGCATTTTTTAGTAATAGTCTCAATGCAAAGTGCACATGTTATACATGCATTTATATGCTGTTAAAATCTCTTCATATGAAACCATTTGAAAATCGAGTGAAAATTGAGACAGATTAATATCTATGTAAACTTTTTAAGATTTTGTGGTCCAGCAGTTATTCTCTAAAATATGCTCTATTTAAAAGTATCTTTCTTTTCATGATTGTGATGAATAAATTTTCTAACTTTCCAACTTCTGGACCTAGAAGTTCAGAACACAACTTTCATCAATGACAATTTGAATTGTACCGAGACAGTCTGACTTTCATATATAATCTTGAAGACTTTCAGACCTTAAAGTTAAATTAGGTTCATGTATTAGTTCCACCCTAACCAAGATGCATTAAAAAGATAAGTCTGTTATTTCACTAGCAATAACATACCCTATAGAATTTTTGATTTTGATTCTCCATTAAAAAGTAGGAACTGCTCAATACTTGAGAGACATTCAAAAGTATGACTATGTAGTTAAAAAGAACCGAAAAAGGGAGGGGAAATAATCTTTGATCTTGTTGTCAGAGACCGCATAATTTTCTTAGTAACCCTATGTACCATACGAAATGTGTTGTTTTATTTTAAAACTTAGTTCAAGCTGGATTTGTGTAAAAGGCCTTTGTCTCTTGTTGCGTCATACATAGGTAATTGAACTAGGTGAAGAATTTGTGTCTGACAAGACAGTGAAACATGGCTTCCTGTGTAATGGATGAAGGTTTGTTGTTAAAGAAGTATAGAAAGTGACAAAGGATTAATTTAACAATGTTGACATGGAGAAGTTTTTTTGTAAACTGTAGAAACGGAAACGTCAAAACAAATTTTGTCTCTGATAAACATGTACTTTTAAGTTTTCTTACATAACTAATATATCCTGTTAGCTACACATGTATATTGTAATGTTTATATAAACAATACAAACATGGACATATTATGAATAAATTATAGAAACAAAAGAACATCTGACATCTACATCTAATTCTAAATTGACACAAGAACAGATAAATACACCTTTCTTAATTTGTCTGCCACTTCTGGCCATCAGACGATCCCTTGAAATTTTGAGGTCATAAGAGAAAATATTGTATGCAACAATGCAAAAGTGATTGTTGGATGACGTCAATAGTTCAAGTGTCGCAAATTCTCAGGTTAAGTGCTGCCGATTCCAAAATAGTGATAAGGTCTATACAAGATCAATATGTGACAGGCATATAAACATGTGGCAGCGTTAAAACTTAAACCTCCTTGGTTTTCTTCTTTGGAAATGAAGGGACCAAAATAAGCTAGCCTAATATTTTCGGCCAAAACTCTTGACTTCCTTTGATTGGTCCAGTCTTCACGATGAACTTTGTAGTGATAGGCCCTGCACTCATTTTATTCAAATCTTTTTTAGATTCTATTGGCCTGTAGTAGAAATTCTTACAGGCCCAATAATAATTCAACAAGCTTGGCCTGGTTGGCCTGTGGCTAAGCATGAATACTGAGTATCCCCAATAGCTTTTAGTTTGATTTGTACATGTGTATGATGTTTGGGACTAGTCTACTCAGTCTTTACACTGTACTTATCTGATAACTTATTACCTCATGTAAGTATGTCCTAAAATCATCGAAAAGATTTCCTAAGAAGCTTAAAACTTTAATCATGTTTAATCATGCCTTGATAATGATTTCAGTAGGGATTACTGTTAATACCATATACCACCAAGGTTAGGAGACTACTACACATAAGTATGCTTAGAGTTCAATGTACATGTGATATATGCACATGAATTATAGTATAATGTATTTGGAATTTAAAAGTTTCTCGAACTGTAAAGTTGAATTGAAAAAAAAGATTAAGAGTTCAATTTCCACATGACTTGTTCTGTTACCAGACTGCAGTGTTATATTTGAAAAGTGCTTTGGTCAGTAAGTTTGAGATTGCGCAGGGACTGAAGAAACATTTGCTTTAGAGGTATGGCTTCAGTAGATCAAAGTTGCTTATGATCTATCACTATTGGGAATGTTTAATATGCTGTATTCTGCATGATAAGTGCCCTTCTCCCCAAATTTGAAATATAAAAAGGAAGTTCATCCCATTATTTGACCATGGAATAATGAACAGATATATCATGTTATGGAGGGGTATTTGCCAAAAATACCAGTCGAGGGACTGTTAAATTTCCCGAGCCGCTAGGCAAGGGAAATTTGGTCCCAAGACTGGTATTTTTCGCAAATATCCCTCCATAATATGATATATCTGTTTAATTACACCTAATAGATTTTGATTGAAACTCTCTGTACTGATGAAAGGAAATATTGTTTTACTAGTAAGCTGTAATCCATAAACATGTTTATGCATTATTTTGAGGATAAATAGATACTATCATAATACCGCGGGAATTATACACGCATTTGTACGCATTATCGCTGTCTCTATGTAACGTCATAACCCAATAATTTTGGCGGAAGAGGCTCATGAGGGTAAAAAGGAATATCAAAATGGCAAATACCACGGCATAGAGGGGAATTTGAGGCAAATTCACCGGCAGTGGTGAAAAACATGCAAATTTGTTTGAAATGAGAAAAAAGGCTAGAATATGCGAAAAATACACTGGCTACCAACCAATCAAAATCCAGCATTCTTATATAAGGTGTAATTATTTTGCATACATGTGTTCTGATGGTCATTAAAGCCTGATATTTTTTCATATACTGTGGATTCATTATTATTCGTGGGATACCAATTTTTCTTGGATTTCGTGGGTATGGATGAACCATGTATTTATATGTTCAATGAATCCCAAATTTTCTATAGGGTTGTATGCAGATTAAAGCAAATTCTCGTGAAAATGCAAGTTTTCCGCAATCCATGAAAATTAGTAACAACCAAAATAAATGAATCCACGGCAACTAAGATGTCATTAGGAAATCCTAGAAAACCTTTAATCATGCCCCATTCATGTATATGGTTCCAAATGGAAGTTAACTCCAAATTTGTTTTCACTGATTTGATAATGATTTTTTTCAGGAATTTTAATTCTCTAAAGTTAATATGAATACCTCTTACATAATGTTATTAGATAAATTTGATTTATAACTTTAAATATCAGTAAAGCAGGGCTCCCAAAACGGTCATATTTTCCGGACTTGTCCGATAAATTATATAAATGACTTGTTGTGTCGAAGCTGAAACGGACATTTTAATAACATAGTTTAGAAAAAAAAATGAAGTTCATGCGATCTTCTCAGTTTTGACCTGAACATTTGCCTTTAAACAGACACACATTTCCGATGAATAATTACTATCAAAACACACCCTACTTAAATACCCTCTCATTACAATCAAGGCTAATTAGTTCTCTGACAGCCTATTTTACCTGTTCAGGCGACAGGTAAACTATTTAGTACCTGACATTGATCGGTCGAATAAAAGTTATTTTCTTAAATTAAATGTTTGCATCTAAATAATTTAGTTATCAAGATTCATATTACCAGAAAACGTATATAAATATTATTTGATGAAAATTTAAAAAGGTAGTAGTAAAGGTTTTAAGTGAAAATCGTCAGAATCACGTTGTTTAAACTAGTACACTCGTGTGCATGTGCGCAGTTGCGAGATTTATTTATGCATCCGATTTTTCAAAAATGCTAAAAATATCATTGATACCTTTATCTAATGTTCATTTCGAGATTTTCATATAGAAATAAAGTGAAAGAGCTACTTCAATAACTCAATCGTGCTTTGAAACGTACACGGATTTTACGTATCCGTCTCTGGTCCGTGTGTTACCATTGTCAAGTCAACATCCGGTATGAGGAAAATGTACTTTTCAAAAACGAAAGTATTACAGCGTTATTTTGCACAAATAAAGAGTCTTAGGCAGAAATTAGTAAGCTGATGTTGCACACTTCGAATGGTGCACTGTCAATTTAACCATGTTAACAGTTTACGTCAGAACATCGAAATTTATATTAAAAAATCAAGTCAAATACCTTTTTTGTGTCAATCATTATTCATATAAAATTATAATGCCGAACTGATTACTATTGGTATCCTTTTGTTACTAAGTCTTAAAGGATAAAAATCGGGATGAGACAAAAAAAAAAAATGTCCGGCTGGCTCAAATATTTTTTGGAAGCCCTGCAGTAAAGCTGAAAATTTATTTTGATTAAGAATTGAAGATTTTTCCATTTGTATTTTTTAAAATGTATATTTGTTTTAACTGTTAAGGACAAAATTTATGACCAGTTTCCGGATAAGGAAGTTCGAAGAAAAATGGTTTTTATCTGGAATTTTAAAAGCCCAACATGACCAAGCTTGAAAATCTTGTACTTTATCTCCTATCGATTAAAGAGATTTAAAAACCAACAGGACTAGGTCCAAAGTACAAAGTAGGGTAAGAGTCATTATTGGTCCCTTAGATATGTCGATAGCATACTGCTTTTCCTAATGTTGTATTTACATTGATACTAAAATAATAAGTAAAGAATTACTTCCACTAGACAGAGTGCTTGGCATTAAGTAGTTGTTGATCTTTTTCATTTGTCTTCTAAACCAATTAAATTTTTTTATTTCACATTTTCAAAGAAATTTCACATTTTTTCAGTTCTTTATACTGCATGCCAGTTAGTCTTTAAGGTATCATCCCCTGGTGTCAGCTGCATTTAGGAAAGAGCTCTGGTATCTTACTTGCTGGTGCAACTAGAAGAACTATAAACATGCTGAACCTTCAAGGCTAAACAACTTTATATATATATCTTTTATATAATTATGTATTTTTATGCCCCACCTACGATAGTAGTAAGGGCATTATGTTTTCTGGTCTGTGCGTCCTTTTGTCCGTCTGTCCTGCTTTAGGTTAAAGTTTTTGGTCAAGGTAGTTTTTGATGAAGTTGAAGTCCAGTCAACTTTAAACTTCGTACACATGTTCCCTATGATATGATCTTTCTAATTTTAATGCCAAATTAGTTTTGACCCCAATTTCATGGTCCACTGAACATAGAAAATGAAAGTGAGAGTGGGGCATCCGTGTACTATGGACACATTCTTGTTATTATTTATATATAATTAATATTTATATTAATTATAAACTTAATATAAACTACACGTGTGTCGTGTATTATAAAAGCTTGAAATCAAAAAAGCTTTCTTTAAATGATGGTTTTTATCAATGTAGAAAAAAATTTAAATTCTTTATTTTTTTTAAGAAGCTTATATCATAGAATCATAAGTATAAGAAAAAAAAACTACATGTCAGACAAAACTGGGTTTTTTCTTGTTCTTTGGAATTAGTATGCACACATTGATCATCGGTAACCTTTTTTCATTCAGTTGTTGACTGCGAAGGTCTGTTTCCTTTTTATGGTATGACATTTAAGTGTGAAAATGTTGACAGCATCAGAAGCAAATTATAAGTTTCAGGTCAATAGTTGAACACAGCAGTATACATTGCTGTCAATCTATGGAACTATTTCAGGACATTTTTTTGCTGAGCTGACAGAACTTTCTATCATGGAATAAAATTGTTTTTTTGTCTCTTCCTAGTGATGCTTTTAATCTATAGTTAAAATGAAGCTTTCAATCGATAACTATCCAATAAAGATAGTGTTGTTTATTGTCTAATCAATTTTTTAGGAAGAGAGATGCAGAGTTGCAATTACCTGAGCAAATGTCAACATTCTTGTAAAGCAATTATCATCTGCAGCTACTGCATAAGTGTACTGAAAATCTTTCCTATCAACTCCTGGTTTTATAATTGGTGTATTCTTAATGAAGGGTGGATATTATATAAACAAATGTTATTTTTATTTTGGTCCTTGAACTTGGGACTAGAGGTTTCCAATTTGAAGGAGAGTTTTTGTTGTTAGTTCACGACCCTGTCAGGAGTTGAATGTACACTAATAATAATCTATAAGAAATTGCTGTCCTGTCCCAAATGAGGATACTTTTTAAGTAAGAGCTGATTAAAATTTTAAAGTCTGATACATTTCTTCATAATTTATCATTGGGAAAACGGCTGTTGGTCAGTTCTATTTATTTGGATATGCAGGCTTTAGGGTTAAAAATAAAATTAGTAAAGTTACCTGATTTACAGTTTAAACCTGAAGCAAATGTTTGATTACTGTTTCTTTTTAAAGTAGGTTCTGTCTCGATTTACTAAGAAATGAGCAATCTTGGATTGGTTTGTATTGTTATTAAATGGTAATCTTTTTAATTTCAGTCCATTTTTTCCTTAATTAAATAATAGTAATAACTTGGTTATTAGTAGGTTTTCATTATCACTATTAATGTCATATTTCATTTCTGCTTGTCAAATACATAAGGTTGTAAGAAATGATAAATATAAAATGTCAAGTTTGGTCCATCAAGGTGTCTAGTTTTGGACATAAGGTAGAAAAACTTAACTGGGCTTAGTAGTTGGTGGGTATTTATCTGAACAGTTTGTGAATTGTATATTTTTATACCTGCATTCATTTGGGAAAGTGGATTTTAAGACTTTTTAAGGTAATTTTTGATCCAGTAATTATTTATTCAACTTTAAGCAGTATATGTTTTTTAAGAAGTTGAGTTATGGAAGTCAGTCTTATTTTTGCTTTATTTTTGATAATCATGGTTGTCATTTAGTACAAGCAATATGGTATGAACAAGGAATTATTTGGATCTGGAATAATTTTGAATTCTGGAAAATTGATAACAAATGTTTGATGAAAACTAACTCAAGTTAATTGGGTTACACGTATGGCTAAGGGGGGTTAGTTAGTTCATACTGAAATATCAGTGAAAGTAACTAGAACATAGCTTACCCACTAAAGTTGGGTTAGTTTTCATCATACATTTCTTATCAATTTTCCAGAATTCAAAATTATTCCAGATTCAAATAATTCCTTGTTTATGGTTTTTAATTTGAGTTCATCCCTTACTAGGTTTTACTAAGTGAAAATGAGATGGTGTGCTAATCCATGACAAAATTTTCTTTCATGCAAACTAGATAAAACCCACACTGAAGAAACAATGCTTTTATTGCTGTTCTTCATCTCAAAGTCACATTAACACCTTTGCTGAGGGATTTCTAGATGTTTAGAGACTAATACATATTAGAATGACAGTATCATGGAGTTCACAACTGATATTATGATATATAATGTTCACCCCAATCTATGTGGCCTATATAACTGCTATCTTAACAGTACTTGATATGTTTCTTCAAGATGCAAAACATGTCAAGTGACTAACATGGAAAGTAGTCTCCTTAAGTTATGATATCAGGAAGACTTTCTTTATTTGATTCTGTCCTGTGACTCCTGTCAGATGTATTTTTTATGGTAGTTCTTGCATAAAACCTGCAATTTATGACTCTTGTAAAGTGGATGTGTAGTTTGAAGTAAGTCCACTCTTGACAATGGGCTTCACTGTAAGAGTCTGGAATTAAAACATTTGTCTATTGGTGCCTATTAATCAGTATATTTTTTAACTTGACTGTATTATTTTACATTCTCTTTCTGGACATGCATGAACTATTTGTCACTGGACATTTAGTATACAACAACCATCATTTATTTCACATTCAAGGCATAAAAACAGTAGAAGCAAATTACACATATTAGAAATCTACTGTAAAGATATATTTTTTTCCAACTGTTTCTAACTATTTCCTGTAGAAAATTACTGTATATTAAAACAGAAGATGTTTTACTAAATGAAGAGAAAAATACCTACGGAATGCCTAAATTTAAATACTACAGTTAAAAAATGGATTCTTATTGCTATCAAATATTTTGATTTATAATTTTTTTTAGTTTTCCTGTTAAAATTAAACAAACAAATACCTGGTGCATTTGATATCAGTCAATAGAATTGGTATGTATTCTAGACACTATTGACTAAAAAAAAAATTGAACTTATGTACAGGGGTTTTCCAGAGCTTAAGTACATTTTATGGTCTAGAATATGAAAGAAATAGCAAAAGTATACTAATTTGAGTTTTTATTTGTGCTTTTAAATTTGAGATAAACAGATTTGTATTTTGAATGCTAATGTCTTGCAGCACACACAACTTAAAAGCAGTTTTTCTGACTCGATTGTAAAATTTCTAACTCATAAAGTGTCTTTTAATAGATGTCATTTTATTGATATTTACAAGGCAGATTCGATGTGAAGAAGCTCAAAAGTTTTGGCTTATTGGAGAAAAAGAGGATTATTTTGCTTATAAATCAAAAAAGATTAAATTTTCTTTATATAAAATTTCCATTAGTTGATGCATATATTTCATTTAGCTGACAAAATTTACATGTACAGAGATCTTTAGGCAGTTTCAACTTGGTGACTTGTATAACAAGACAAGAAGAAGTTTGTGAATAATATGCATTTTGAATGTTTAATTGCATATATATGTCTATACCTGTCTGTGTAGGAAATTGTGTTATGATATACTTATAATACACCAGGTAAATCTACTGATTACGAAAGAGATATACTTATAACATAAACCATACAAATTATTGGGAATGTAAAAGAATCATTCAACTGACTATATGAACTGTAGTATTATTGAATGTTGATTATAGAATTGGCCATCACATTTTCTGCTTGGCAAATGTTCATTTTGTTGGAGGAAGGTGATGTAAATATCAGTCGGTATTTCTCCTAGCTTGTGAGCTCACTCAACCAGTATAATATCTGTAATTTTAATTACAATTAATTGATATGGTTGTTCGCTGTATGAACTAGTTGGGAGTTATATATACTATTGATTTTACGTTACTGATTTTGCTGAAATGGACTGTTTGTAGGTGCAGCGGATATATATAACAGCTTACAGAATTTAATTGTAAAGTATAAAGGTACGAATGGAGCTTGATTTTACTGTGAAATGTGAACCGGGAAGCCCAATCAGTTTTGGAAAATGCTCACAACTATCTCTAGAGGAGAGTTTTGGACGAGACGTATTTGCCGAATTTAATACAGATGGATATGGATCTGATGGGTCATATAACGGAAACAGTGGTAACACCAGCGGTGATGTCTCCCCAACGGGAGATTCCTCACCGAGTGCTGATACCTCTGGCAATGTATCACCCTGCAGTACAGATAATGGTCGAATGGATTTCGAAAGTGCCAAACTTGACTTAGAAAACAGAAAAGTTGACTTTGAATCGTTACGATACGATTTCGATAATAACAAAGTAGACTATATCAGTTTTGTATCTGACGACAACCTGGAAAATGTAGATGGGCCAAAGAGACTTTGTCTAGTATGTGGGGATATAGCATCTGGTTACCATTATGGTGTGTCATCATGTGAAGCTTGTAAAGCATTCTTCAAACGAACCATTCAAGGTAAGCATACATATATCAACTGAAATAATAGCTCTTTAGTTTAATGTTGAAGATCTTCTGGTAACTGTTAAGATGAAGATCAGCAATAAAAGCACTGTTTCTTTAATTATTTGGGTATTGCTAACATTCCAAGAGATTTTTCTTGTCAAGTACAACCACATCATATTCCTTCTTTTACAGTTTGGGAAGTGCAAATTTCATTTTGAAAACAGAGGATACCATTTTTCCTTGGTCATAATTGCTGTTTTTAAATGGCATTGACTTAAAAATAATTTCATTTGCTTCTATCATAGCAAATAGAAATTTGAAAATTTCACAGATTTTCTTCCATAAATGTATTTATTCCATAGGAATTCAGAAACCTAAGATAGAATTTTTTATGGATTTAAAATAAAATAATGAATGACAGAGCAATGCTAAATGAGGCACACAACACTATTTAATTCTTATTTCATTGTTTGATAACATTCTTTTGCTTTAAAATTCATACTATTCATATTTTTAACATTTGTATTTTTCAAATACATTTATGTACCATATTCTGATTCGGTAAATATACCATCTTCTGATTCCATAAATATATGGTTTAAATGTACACAATGGGATATTCTCTTCATTTCTATGTGTCAGTTATAAAATTGGTTTTCAGAAGTCAATAAAACCGCATATTGACCTTGTCAAAAGAAATTGTAATTGTATAGTATCTCACAATTAATTATATAGATCCACAAAAAATATATGGTGTGGATGATAAGACAAGGAAAGGTAATAGAAATTATTGTATGACATGTCGCACATCTCCAAGCTTCATATTGTTTTTAACATGTTTATTTACAGGATTTTCAGGTGAACTAGAAAATTTTACAGACGTATAGGTCAAGTTTTTTTCAGCCTTTACTTTTACTTTTCATAACCGAATTACTGTGCTCAAGAGAGTTGAACAAAAATTCAGTTCATAGGTACCGTTAGCAAGTCTTGTCAGGTATAAAGTACATCGTTGTAAGATGTAAACACTCTGACAGTACTGGGTTATTCATATAATCTATCATCATACTATCAGGCAAGTGCACAAAAGTAGTCAAACTTGTTTTCTTTGGGTTTTTCTCTTTTCTTACCACAATTCTTGCATTTTGTAAAAGTTTCCATCCATTTGGAAATGATGGATTGCTCTAGAAAACTGACAAGACAATGACGAAGCTGACTGGATGTCACCTATATATCTACAAGTGACAATACCAATTTCATTAAGAATTTATGTGTAGGCCGATTTATAGAGTTTTTTAAGGCAGTCATGCTCTTCAGAGATGTTTTTAATACAGCTTGCTAGCATCTGTCACATTGTTTATGCATAATGAGAATAGAAGTGAAAACTTAGTTGCAGAAGTGTTACCCTCTTTTGGTAATTAAGCATTTATTTGGATACTTCATTAAAAGGACTACTTCTTTTACATATATCTACTTAAGATTGTGAACACATACAAAATGACCTAGTTTTGGAAAAACATATGTAAGCTTTATTACATTAAGTTTAAAATGTTGTCATTAAATGTTATTTGAATTCATTACCGTGAATCCTATTTAAATGGTGTGATGTACCATCCTATATGTTGTTATTATTTCAAAGTAAAATGAAGAAGTTGTTACAAAAATTGCTTTTTTTATGCATATTATTTTTCATTTTAAATGCTAAAATTGCAAAAAATCAAATTATAGAGCTTGATCATCATGATAGTAAATTTAAATTTACAAAAAATGAAAGATTAGTGATAAACCCATCTTGCATTAGGAAGTAAACATTTGAAAGTACTTTAAACAGACCTTACATTACCGGTAAATAGTAATTGACTTTTACAACAACAAAAAAAGAAGTACCTTGGTGCAGTTTAGACATTGAAGTACAATTGTAACATAATAAATTGAACATCTAAACCAAAATAGGAAATATAAGATGAAGAGTGTACAGGAACTTCAGAAATGTTTGGTCACTGGACATTTCTTGTTTTATCCAATTTTATATAGTTGTTCTTGTTATCTAGTTGCTCCAGTTATTGCAAAATATATATCTGTCTGATGTAACTTGCATATGTGTTTCTATGAACATTTCAAAATATAGAGTATCCAGTCTTTTTGTAAATATATAACCAGATATGTGATGTGAGCATTACATATCAGTAGTCAAGTCTGTGATATTTTCGTTTTTAAAGCTTCATGGCTGTTTACTTAAGTCATTGGCAATCGATGCATATTAAAAATCACCAAGTGCTGTATTTTATATTAAGATTACAGTACAATGATGAAAGTGTAGAGAGCTTTCAGACAATCAATTGGTAACTTTAATGTTGAAAAAGTTTGGCTGTTTTTATTGCACAGGACTTTGATTGAGAATCTGTTCAGTTTTAATGTTACGTAATTAACAGTTCTGCCAAATGTTTTATCAATAAGCCTGTATTTGATGTCATAGATCTTGAAGACCAAAGACTTTGGATTGAACGGAAAATTTGTCATCTAACTAGACACTCTATCATTATCGATTAGGAACTCATCGCGGAAATACTATATCCTCGACAGACCGGTACGAATAGGAGAAATGAATGATAAAGATTGATATTTCTTGTATGATTTTCTTACGATTATAATCAAGGATTTTTTTTTTTATTCTAAATGACATACATACTTGCTTCTATGGCCATCATCATTTAAACAGAACACTGTATAGTCAGTGATTTTCTGATCAATAGTAGAGTTTGAATTTATATTAGATGTGAAGATTCGTAGATTTATAGATCTGCTATAAGAATCTGACGGTCACTATTCTGACCTTGTCCTGAAACTAGACTAAAATGACTGCAAAACTTTATCAATTATAAAACATTATGTCAGCAATAAAAACGATGGTTGTAAGATGGCGGATAAGTGATTTCTGTCTAGGCGGACATCTTTATCCTGTTGGGGATATCATCTCTTGTTTAATTTGTGTTTTATGGCTATTTATGATTTTAACTTATGTTTCTGGAATGAACCAACAAAGATGGAGAATGACATGCTAGACTATTGTTTGTATTTTATTACTTGTCTAAAATATACAAATAATTATAGGTAAATGTGGTTTAACATTAAAAGTGCAAATGTCACTCCTGAATAAGCCCAAACCCCTGTTTGATCGCTGGTAAATGTATTGTCAAAATTGTTTAGGGTTTTTACAAACAACTAAGTTTATTGACATCCAGATATAAAATATTTTAGGTATTCTTTTCCATGAATTGTAGTAGATCTGTGTAATAACAAGAAAAACAATAGTAGATCTCTGATGTTTGATGTACTAAACATGACAGATCTGTTCAGAATTCGAAATTTATTGTAACAAAAAAAAAAGGGTAAAGAATGGTGTTATTTCGTTAGAAGGCAATGACTTACTTAAATCCTAACAAAAGATCAAAGATCGCAAAGCATTGGTCCGTATGACGTCGTCTTTATCTACCATAAAAGGTAACATACGTAATTTTTGCTGTAATTGCATATGAATTATTGATATTCATCATAATGTATTTTTATTTTTTGGTTATAATCTGTTCAATTGTCCACATGTACGCACACACACATTTTGTATTGAGATATCTACTATTGGTTAACCATAGAATGACATTAATACTTATGTTTGAACACAAGATATTACATCAGCAGTGACGAGATTTAATTAAAGAACGCAGTCATTTGAATTCAAGTCCGAAGATCTTGTAGATATGTCCTTGACTTTTTATGTTCCATTTCCCATTCTTTATTTAGACGTTCATTACATAATAAGTGTCAGAGTTTCTTTTTTTGTCTTTTGATTGAAGGCCTATAGTCCAAAAACCAACTGTAACTCAGTGTAAGGGTCCTTGAACTTACACTTGAATCTAAGTATATGTCATCGTGTTTAAAAATCAGGAAATTAAACAGGCTTCTTGTTAAATATACAACCAAATGCGAAAGAGCAGCTTTGAACAGGAATTTAATATAGTAAAATTGGGTAATTTCGTAATCTTCAAATCAATGAAACTGCACTTAAATTGGTCTAAAGTTTATTCCAGTATCCTTTTCAATACTTAAAAGGATTGATAAAATAAAATTCTATATTAGATCTGATTTTCTATAGTTGCAGTGATATATAATGATCAGACATTAAATCGTAACCACTGTTATTTGAGTTTGCATGTAAATAGATATATAGACGATCTTTTTTGTGAGAAATCAATGGAGATATCTATTTATAACATCTGTACAGCAGGAATGCCAGAAAACACATGTTGTAGAGGCTGATGATGACGTCTGTTCTGTGATGTGACGTCGGTTCAGTTACATCATTAGAAAAGACTCATTGATCCCTCATCCCATTTCTATATTTGAGGCACTAATTCGGAGTATAATTCTCTGACAATTATAGTCATTTTAAGAAGAAGAGTGCACATGTACACCAACTTTTTTCCTGTTTAGTCATGTTCATGTAGCAGGATGTTAAGATCTGTACTTTTTCAACTTTTATTCAGGAAATGAAATTTCATTTTTCTCTCGTGAAATTGATTATGTAAATTTATAATTAATTTTGTTTGAAATTGGTACAAGGACATGCCACACACCCCAGTGCTGATCAAGCCATTGTGAAAAGAAGTTCAACCTAGTGCGGGGGATGTTTCAATCCTAACATATCCTAACATATGTCGATCTTAAGTGACTGAAAGAATCTACAAAAAACAAAGGGGTCCAACCCCCCAGAACCCGCTCCTTTCTCAAGGACTCTTTATATTGAAGTAATTGTGCTCCTATGCTTGTATTTAGGCTTAAAAATAAATATCTTGAGAATATCAAGAAAGATTTATATCACAGACTAGTCACTACTCAATTCTTAACCAATTTTCTTGCAGAAAGTTGTTAATATTCTAGATCTGATTGTTACCTAAACTATTAAAATTCAGTAAACAGCTTTAAACATTATACTCAGGTTAAGCTGTGGTTAAGTCATCTGAAACAAGTAAAATTTTCAAATCTTATAATTTTGAAATTGATTTTAAAGCTATTTGATATAAAAATTCATCAAAGATACCAGGCTGATGATTAAGTACTCCAGACACACGTTTGTCTTCATCAGACTCATTCATTGGTGCTTGAATCAAAATAATTGGAAGGCCAAATGAAATAAAAGTTGAAGAGATTTAAAAACAGAAAATTCCAACTTGTTTTCACAACATGGACTTCAAAAATATTTGGTTAACAGAGTAGTGGTATATCCTAGCCCTCTCCTTGGAAAACCCAGACAATAGTTTAGACAATCAGCAAATAGTGTACCATAAATATTCTATAGAGTGCTTTAAGTAGTAAAATATTATTAACTATAAATGGCCATTATGGCTAATAATTTAAGTCATTAGTGGTGAGTAGTTTATTTGCATGTCAAAAATATTAAAACACCCTGATCAACAGTAAAACCGATTCCGTCTGTTGAGGCCCTGTGTATGGATGACAAGAAAACACGATATCTAGTGTGCACAAATGGATTAATCAAGGAGAATGAACTAATTTATGCCATTAAAAATTGATTACTGTGCAACATGACAGATGATTCAGTGTGTATAATTAATAAAAATATAATAATTATTAAATTGTAATTAATTTGTAAAAGATTAAAGTACATTTTCATGCTGCCCTGATTAGGTTAAAAATGATTGGCATAATATGTCTGCTTTTGTGTTATGAAGTAAAGTTAAGTAGAGTATTATATCATCTATGGTCATTGAATCTTCATAGAGCTATTGTATAGTAATAATAAAGAATGTCAGGGTTTAATAATCCATTTCTAGTTCTCACACAATAATATAACAGGTTTGTTTGTAATGTTATGTTTTCTACTTGTAATTTTTAGCCTTAATGTAAATAAAAAACCGAACTGACAATTGAAATTGTCTATATGAGGTTATGTTTGTTTGGCAAAGTTTTTAATAACCTTTTATTTTTGGTTAAGGAAAGTTCTATAATACATTGTATTAAGAAAATAAATGTAATTGTATAGGGGATAACCTAGATGATTTAGTCATATACTATCAGTCGGTTTAAATTATAGGTTAAATTATGGGTCGTTTTAGCCTGAAATTTCAACAGTTTAAGGGGGAAATAAGGCTGTTGGCGATCAAAGGAATGGATTGGAATAACTATACTTTTAATCCTCAGTAGCTTAGTGTTTGAAGTTGAAGTCCCCCCTTTTCAGTTTACCTCTTACATTTACAAAGTTTTTGCAGAAGCTATCTATCAACATGGATTGGAGTTCAAAATCTTATGGATTTCTGTCCAATTACAAAGGAAAAATGTTTTTATCCTAAAAAAGTTCAATCTTTGACTATACATGTATAGCTTGCCAACTAAAACATACCTACCAATCTAAATTTCAAGACTTACTTTACCCCCCTTCATCGAGCTACCTTGACATATGATAAACCCTTCAGACTTACTCATTGTACTTTGGTCCAAAAATACCCCAATATCATTTAAACCAACAGTGAAGGTATTCATTGATATAGATGTTATATAAACTTGACTTTCTTGCGTTGACCCACTAACTACTTTTCAACTACTATCATTGATTACATATAGATTATCATTATACCTTGGTACATTGAGAAATAGATTTGTAAATGACTGAAGTTTACTTGGTACATGTATTACTTTATCAACTTTGAAATTTCTCACATTATTGTGTCTAACTTTGAAAATTTTGAGTAAATACATTGAACTTGTATCAACCCAGGGTTGTTTGCATTTGATAAAATATTCAAAGAAAAAACGTTTTGAGAATAGACCTGTTTTATTTTGCTTTGGGTTTAGAATTAATTCAAGGTAGACATTCTATGATACTGGGTACTTTAAATTTCCATTTGTACATGTGTATGCAAACTTTGAATGCATCACATCATCCCATTCTTGTTTCAAAAAATGAAAAAAAAGATCATTATCAGCTTCTTTTTTATCCATGCTTCACTAAATTTGCATGAAGATATAGTCTTTGTAACCTAAATTTTATGCATTACTGACTAGCGTTTACATCCTCTTTCTTTGGTGGATATTTTCCTCATTGGCAATCATACCACATCTCCTCTATATTTTCATAACAGTAAAGTCTGTCTGTTTTAACCTTCCTGTTGTTGTTATTAAATTTGCAATATATATATATATATTTTATTCTTATATATTTCTTACTTTCATATATATATATATATATATATATATATATAAGTAAGAAATATATAAGAATAAAAAAAAATTAAGGTAAATTTAATTAAACTTTACCTCAAATAAAATTTCAACAAAATGTATATATGTTCCTGATATTGGGTCTGGATGATATTAACTTTGTTCTTTTAAGGTGAATATGATTGAGTGGTTTTAGTATATTTGTGTTTGCTTTGGATTGATGTAGCATTGATGATCAATTATTGATTGTAAGGCAACCTACTTTTAAAGTATGGAGAGTAAGACAAAAAAATCTCTTCATGTTGATTGATACATTAAATCAAGTAAGGGATTAATTTATCACAATATTTTCTCAGTAAATCATATGATATATTGAGGTTAGCTGCCAGATGAAAGGTGTTCAGATGACAGTTTGCATTTGTGTCAATTCTTTAGACTTCAGTTTTGATCTCTTATATATATATTTTGGTTATGTCACTTTCTGCCTGGGAATGTTCAACCCAATATGTGTAATTAAAAAGGACTTACAATATTGTGTGGCTGTTGTAATTATCCGTAATAACCGCCAAATAGTTTGTTAATCTACTTAATATTTTGACATTATTTTGGTACACCTACACAAATAATATAAGAGGTAGCTGTAATGAGTTTGGCAGACAGATATTAGGGATCTATAAATAGATATTTGGCATTCATACTTTCGGTTCTTATGTTAATGGCACCAGAAGGGTTGATAAACCTTATGTTTTGAACAGATATTATTGTTTGTTTTTCATTGCCTTCAGCTTGAAGGTAAATGGAGTAGATGAAAAGCGATGACAAGTAAATTGCTTATTTTTACTGCCTTCTGTTTTAATGTGTTGTACAACCTTTGTCTTTGGAAACATTAGCTGTAATTATTTGTAAACCATATACATTCCAATAATATATAGAGAGATTTTTTTTAGAAGGCTCATTCTTGACAGGGGGGAGGGGGTTCACTTCCCTGTGTCATCCTGGTGACTTGTATAACCTACTTTACAGTACTGTTGAAAGGCGTACAATGACCTGTAGTTGTTCAGATTTTTGGCCTTTTGGTGGATAGTTAGATATCACATCTATAAAACAGTGGCTTAGCATTTAATTTTTTATCAGTACATGTACAGCAGTTCAGTATTTAAAAGGATTTTATTTGGTACTTATATAAAAACCACATGACAAATAGTCTATCAAGTGATTAGAATTAAGCAGATTAACATGTATAAATCTAAAAAAAATAATGATAAATTGTTTACTTCAGTGTGAAAATTAATCTTGTAAGTAAGATGTATGAAATCTGCTTAATAAATACATGTGCCTTTTGAAATAAGAAACAAAAGCACTCAGTTTTTTTTGCGTAAGATATGTGTTTGAGCATGTTCATTCAGAGTTCGAACTTAAGAATTGGAAAACGTCTTTAACTTTTTGAAAATGAAGACCAGAAAGGGCCTTAACTTAATAGCCAATCCTGTATTCATCTATTTAGTCATAAAGTCAAGAGCCTTAGTCATTGATTTAATTGCAAAATAGTCTGTTAAACATTATATGTTTGTTTAAGCATACTGGAGCATAGCAGAGTACACCATGACACATGACGATTTGCTGGGTTTGCTTTGGCTTAAAGGGAATTTAACACAAGGTTCAATTAAATTTTCTTTACTTGCACCTAAACCAGGATATACTGGTTAATAATATTTTTATTGCCATCGCAGAAAAGCTTTTTATATGAGAATTCAAAAATTACATAACTTAACAAAATTTCTAAATATTTTCTGTTTTCAAACTAGTCAAAGAGAGAAAAATTGTGATAGAAGCTTCTATATTTTCTGAGTATTTTTTATATTAGATGCCATATATATGATTTTGCATGGTCATTCTAAAGGATAGCAGAGCATACCCATGATTGATTCCACAATATACTCTGCATGCTAACGGAAAGCTGCTAGAGGAAGCAAATAACCTTTTCTTTAATAATAAATGTGCACCTGAACAGGCATCAGCATAATGCATGTTTAAGGAAAACAAGTTTAAATTGCTACTGCAGATTTAGACAGTTGTGTGAGAATTTAAGGATTATGTCTTTGTTAAACTAAAAAATAAACTTTACAACAGAATATCAAAATTTGTTCCAAATTCTTAATTGCACCAAGAAAAAATAACGGTATTGTTTATATGCTGGGCGTATTTCGGTTTAACTGCAAATTACACAATTCCAGCCTTGAAAGCTCTGCCTACACAAATACATTTGTTTTGAGGTTATTATTGACCTATTATGAAGTGCGAGTATTTATACCAGAACAATCAAAGTTTGATATGTTCCAGCAGTCAAGATAGATCTATAATTTGTTGGCTGCCACTGTGCATGGCCTTCAATGAAATGGTATTTAATCAGATAATTTGTATAGATTGATAGCTCCAGGTATAACATCAGATACTTCATCAATATCACTGGTAATTTGCTGTTTTTCAATATTGTGATTTCCTTGCTGAATTTCGAGCTATTGGAGTTCGGTATTGATTTGAGTTATTAGATTTTCAATTCCCTTGTGGGAAAAGTTGAAATTTCTGAAAAAGAAAGACAAGTTTGTTTAAATTCAGAAACACTCTTCATTTTGACATAATGATTTATAATGACAAAGGGTTAACTTGGTGTAATGCATATGTTCACTTTGACTTCTTCCATCTAGCAGTAAAATCCATTTTGAGGTGCTTCCATTTGACTGTCAGGAATTTATAAAGGAGCAATTTCGTCTGCTGGCAATGGGGCCATTCATCTTTAAGACTTCTTTCGGGATAGTCCCATGCTATCTGCATATTAGGTGGCCTGTTGCAAGGTTTATTTTTTGTCCTTATCCAGCATACCCATATTTTCAGCAACAGTCCAAATTACCATTCTTCTTTCTGGTAGGCAGAACTTACAAAGTGGATTATAGTTCATATGTTCTCACCTTAAAGATGCATGAAATATTTGACACTGGACATTAAGAAAACAATAATCAATCAATTGGCATTGATTTTTCTATTCATATTGGGTTTTCTGTGTTGTATTATTTATTCTGCTGAAAATTGTTAATTTTCCCTGTATATGTACATTTTACTTTACTAACTCTAAATCTAGATTTTTTTTAGTTTTCAAACCTATGAGTAATATCAGGAGTTCATGTCAACTTTTTTTTTGTGTGTGGAATGCCCATATAAGACCGGTTGTAAGTAATATTATATGACATGTTTGTGTTATCAGTATTAACTTAAAAAAATTAATTCAAGAAGATCAGCACCTCTTTGTTTCAATCTATTCAAGAAGATGACTAATTGCATACATTTTAAATGTTAAAATAGCAGATAATTTGATCTTATTGTGACTATTCAGATCATTGAATGATTGATGTGTCCTAAATTTTATGGCTGTGTGTGCAGTTTTAGATTTAACAGTTTTCACATTTTATAGTATTGATACAGTGTTATTATCTATATCTTTAATCATTTAATTGCCGCTGTTGGCCTATATTTCAGGTCAATATGGTGAAGGACCTATTTATTGTGATAAATAGTTCTATTTTTTAATGGTGTCTTGTTTCGGCAGGTTTACCTCCTTGTATGTTTGCCTAATAAGGCAGAATTTCGATACAATACAGATTTGATCAACTTGAAACGATAATAAATTTAAGTGTGATCCTTTTAATTCTACCTTTAAACAGCTAACATGCTTAAACAGATTGTATAACGGAATAAATGATATGTAACGAAATAACTAAATCTCTAGACCTTTTGTTCACATATAATTTAATTGTACGTCGTGTGTTTTGCAGCATGTGCTCACATGCATTTATTTAAATGGAGTGGAAAATTATGTAAAAAAAAATTTTTAATTTAGCAAAATTTTGAAATCAAAGTAACTTGTTTACATCAATCTCCGCTCTATGATTTCATTTGGCTTAATACAGAATATTTTGCCAAATATTTAAATAGTCTGTTGTTGATCCAGGATTTTCAAAATAAATGGATCACAGAAAAAGTCAGAAAATATGTAGAAAAGACCAAAATTTAGGCTAGAATGGGACCCTCCACCTTATCTTTCCGCTGTTGTTTGACTTTCCGCCTGGTCATTTTTGACGTTGCATTCTTGTTCGTTAAGTTGGTAAAGATATTGTTGATTGTTGGACTTTACTTCACAATACATAGATATAAGAAGGTGTGGTATGAGTGCCAATGAGACAACTCTCCATCCAAGTCACAATTTGTAAAAGTAAACCATTATAGGTCAAAGGACGGCCTTCAACACAGAGCATTGGCTCACACCGAACAGCAAGCTATAAAGAGCCCCAAAAAATGACTAGTGTAAAACCATTCAAACAGGAAAACCAATGGTCTAATCTATATAAAAAACGAGAAACAAGAAACACTAATGAACCACATCAACAAACGATAACCACTGAACATCAGATTCCTGACTTAGGACAGGTGCAAACAATTGCAGCGGGTTTAAATGTTTAAATAGGCGCCAACCTTCACCCTACCTGAAACAATAGTGTAACATCACAACATAGAAAGACGCACTATAAAATATCATGTTTATTTATGAACATTTTCTTGGGATGTGAATGTCATGTTTTGATGGACCATTATACTTGCATATTAACTTATATAAACCTATGATTATCTGTGTATTTAATTGATGAACCTTTGACTTAACCAAATGTCAGGTTTGCAGTCAAGTTCTTGAAAAATGGCATTTATATATGAGATAATAAAAAAGAATCATATATATACTATCAGTTGTTCTCAGGACTTGTTCTGACCTTTGAATTATCTGAAGTTTTATTATTTAGTTTAAAGAAGATGACACTGATTTACAATGTTGTAAAAACCATTCTGTTCCAATTTTTCTGTCCAATTCTAAAAGTAAGTAAGTAGTTTGTGAAACGTTAAGACATGATTTCTTTTAACCTTTGAACAAACTATTGTTGTGTGAAGAGTTATTATTTAAGAAGATGGCACTGATATACATATATATATGGTATAAACAAAAAATAATGTTCAGATTCTTTGGTCCAGTTTTGCAGCTTGCTGTGTCAAATGTGTTTGTGCGTATTGTTTTAAAATAAGTCAATCTAGGCCACCTGTGATTATAACAGAATAGATGATTTACCAAGCTTAATTATATAGAACTAGTTTTCATAACTGTTTGACTGAAGAACAATTTCAAATACAGATAAGTGTTATTATTGATTGCTCCAGTTATCTGTATTCCAGAAGAAATATTGTTGATTAATTCTGATCTAAACTAAATAAGTACTGTCACACTAAATAACTTTGATAATAGGTAAACATTTATACTTTGTTTTGCACTTGTATTATTCTTGGTGGAATTTGAGATCAGTACCTTGCACTTTAATCTAAATGTCAAGCCACTAAAAACACGCAATTCTGCAATCTTCTGCCAAAGAACTGCCTGGGAGGAAGGCAGAACACGAGTGTTCTACATGAGACAGGGATGTTGTTGATAAGTGGGACTATGTAGATTTTATTAATTTTCTTTGTTTACTTCTCTCTAAATAGCTGTCTCGTAGCCTTGGGTAAGAAATAACCGTTTGGAACTTTCAACATGTGTTAGAAAGTTTAAGTTGGCTTTCAGAAGTTTAAAATACTGTTTCAACAGGCAAGAAAATTAGCAGCCCATTCCATTTTGAAAATTTGATCTTGCCAAATGGGCTTTGTGGTTTAATTTTTAGGAACCCATTGGAGAGGTTAGAATTTGCAAGTCAATTTTTATACGCCTGTTTACGGGATGTATTATTTTATACCTCTGTCCGTCGTCCGTCTGTCGTCAACATGTCAGACAGTAACTCAAAAACACTTTAACCAATTTGCATGAAACTTTGGGGAATTGTTTCTATCTATTGACGTGAGCTCCTTTTCATTTTTTGTCTCACCTTGACAGAGTCAAAAAGCGAGACATAGGTATGCTGTTTCCGGCGTCGGCAACAACGACGATGGCGGCGGCGTCAACAGTGTATGAGATTGTGATTAGGTCTAGTTTATGGTGAGATGAATATTTTTTAATCAAGGACACTTTACAATGTTAATGTTGTATTACATCACAACATATTCACCCTTTTCACACAAAGTAGTGTGAGTTTTATTAACAGATTTTGTAACCTTCATTACTGTCATTGTCAATGATGCATTGTCCTGTTTAGAATGCTGAATATCTTGTATATTTTGTTGTAAGTGTCCTAGTGTTTACTCACTCCAATACCTGTCTTTGTTAATTACTTTGCTGTCTTTAGTAAGTTACTAATGATCTTAATCCATCCTTGATAATAGATATTTGCATATTCTTTCTTAAGTAACAAGTTGCAGAATTGTGGTAAATCATATGAAAAAAGCTGTTTTGCATTGTCCCCAATGCAAACATAATTGATTATCTCTAATTTTCTGTTGTAAACCTTTATGTCTGCATTTGCTGATATGTGCTCAGTAAAGGAACAGAGTTGTGCCTTTTTATCAGGCGATTTCCCTAATACTTGTACTTATATATATATATAAAAAACCAGAAATTACCAAAAATATTGTACACCACAACAAATCTGCACAAGTCAACTGGTCAAAGGCTAAAAATCAACTGCCAGATAGAACCAAAACACCAAACTTGCCAGATAGAACCAAAACACCATACTTGCCAGATAGAACCAAAACACCATACTTGCCAGATGGAACCAAAACACCATATTTGCCAAATAGAACCAAAACACCATACTTGCCAGATAGATTAATTTGTCATAGGTACTAACTGTGATGTGGTTATTCTTAAAATTTTCTGGTTACCTAAACTTAGCTATGGCTAATGCTTATTGCTTTTGCAGTAAATGTAAGAATGATCTGTGCCAGTGGTGTTTGGTTTCCAATGTTGTATTTCTGATCATGCATTGTCCTGGATTTTCAATCAGCTTCTTTCATCATTGTAACTTTGTTGCTCATTAGTCTTTACATGAATGAATGGTGGTTTTACGTTCAGATGTAAAAGGTTAGAGATCGCTTTGAACTTTATGTTTTGGTTTATTTTATGTAAGAGTTGCCAATGCTTTGAAATCAAATTAATCCATGATATTTTCCTTTAATTACAGATTATTGGTGTGCTGGCAGTGTTTGAAAAGGAGCATATTCTGATTGTAGCTATAAAAGTTTTGTATGTGTTGGAATATTTTCTTCTTTCCAGAAAGTCATATTTTTTATTTTCTTACAGGAAATATAGAATACTCTTGCCCTGCAAACTGGGATTGTGAAATTACCAAAAGAAGAAGAAAAGCCTGCCAAGCATGTCGCTTCCAGAAATGTCTGAGAGTAGGCATGTTACGAGAAGGTAGGTTTTAACAGAAAGGGTAATGGTATTGGTTAAATATCTAACAGAAATGGTAATGATATTGGTTAAATAGCCTGATAGAGTTCTTGTCATTTTACTGAATACCGAGAACTAGTTACAGAACTGGAATAGATCGCATAGGAATTAGAAAAGAGGGGTGAAAGATACCAAAGGCACATTCAAACTCACAAGTCGAAACATAAACAGACAACGCCATGGCTAAAAAGAAAAAGACAAACAGACAAACAATAGTACACAAAACACAACATAGAAAACTTAAGACTGAGCAACACGACCCCAACCAAAAACTTGGGGTCATCTCAGGTGCTCCGGAAGGGTAAGCAGATCCTGCTCCACATGTGGCACCCATCTTGTTGCTCATGTTAGTACAAACCCGGTAATAAGTCTAATTTGGAAGGTCACATTTGGGAAAAGGGGATTTAATAATTTAAAAAATTATTATTGAAATCACACAACCATTAAATTCATTCGAAGGTTTTTTCATGTATATGTAACATTCATTAAAAGTTTGGATTTTGTAAATCAGTTGTTTTCAATCTTGTTATTTCTGTTGTGTTGTGGCACTGATTTTCAAGGGACCTTTCTCTGTGCATTTGGTTAACTTGTATTGATAGGTTACTGTCTTGTTGGTATTTTACTCCTCTATCCTTTGTTAATATTAAAACAAATGTGACAAAAGATTGGGTTTTTCCAAAAGAGTAGAGCACATCTCCAGAAGGATATACAGAATTGCCTATATAAGAAAATTAGTAAAGGTATAGACGTCGGGTCACGAATTCTGGTTCCAATATTTCAACTTAGTATGACCCATTAGCACAAAAGTTTTAATCAAAGAGTTCTCCATTTCATTTGATATTCATTGAAATATATTTATAAATTATGCTTAAACATACATTGCTTTAAAATTGATAATGGACCGAAATAGGCAATTATT
This sequence comes from Mytilus coruscus, assembly GCA_017311375.1. Lineage (NCBI taxonomy): Eukaryota > Metazoa > Mollusca > Bivalvia > Mytilida > Mytilidae > Mytilus > Mytilus coruscus. The sequence goes on from CM029599.1 coordinate 31,995,193, forward strand.
ATTTTCTACAAAAAATTAATATGGTAATTTATTTTATTACTTACAAAAAAGGTTAATAAGTTAAGGAAAGGTTGAAATAATAATTTTGATTTTTTTCCAAAAACATGGTCATGATTATTGATATACATAAAAATAAGAAGATTTGGTATGATTGCCAATGAGACAACTATCCACCAGAGTTCAAATGAAGTGAATATACTTTTTTCTTATATCACTTCAAAATTGTTTACTGCACACATATATAGGACAAAAAACCAAGTAATGAAACTTCATCCTTGAGAATATATTTACAAACTCCATGAATAGGAAAACAAATATAAGCTATATCCTTAAACTTGTTTATTAAGCAAATCATGAGGTGTGAACACATTAACATTGACTTTATAGGTAATATTGCTTCCAAAGCTTTAAAAGATGGAAAGTGTATTGAAATTTTATTGGCGTAAATAATTTTATGAAGTGTTTATTGGAAAAGTTTATTGAAATGACAAGATTAGTATACCAGATTTTTTGGCAGTAGGGTCTGTCTCAAGGTTGCTGGATTGATAGATATTTTGGCATGGTTATTAATCCCATTCATACGTCTCACCAATGTTGATAAAGGCAAAAAGTATACATTCATCACCTTTGTTTACTATTTATACTGCAGGAGGTAAACAAATTAGATGGACATTAATTTTCCTGTTCATATGATCGAACAAGCTTGATGGTTGTATTGATTGCTTTTGAAATACCAATTTTAAATTTGGATCATTTCAAATGTTAGAATTGGTATGATTAATCCCCTTGGCATAGGATCAAACCTTTTGTCAACCTTTGTTACTTTGTCAGCATGAAGCCTTATATATATGCTGTATTTGGGTCGATTGAAATTTTAGTACAGTATTTAAAAAAAATATGTTTATTTTTTACTTTGATGCACTGTGTTATTGATACAGGGTTGAAGAGGGGATATTGAACTTAGCCCATCATCACAAGTCAAGGTTTTTCGTCTCTGTTACATAAATATGCAAAACTAATCTGTATACAGTAGCACCAAGAGAACCCTGACATGAAGGAATGCTTGTTAATGATGCTAAGCTCCTGCTATTATCGATAAAAGTTCAATCATTTGTTGGGAAAAAAGAAATTATCATAATTGATCGTGTAATTGTTTGTGAAAGTTTTCTTAGATGGCTGTTCCCTTCATTTATATATATAAGATATATATAAGATATCTTTTTGATAACTTTTTAAAAGTATAGATATCTTTGCATTTTTTAATCGAGCAAAATCCAAAAATTATCTTCATTTTAATAAATTTTTCCATTTTCAAATTAGAAAAGTACTTTAGCAACAATGACAGCAACCTCCTACAACTCCTGACGAAAACATAAGGTAAACTTGATCTTGATAAGGAAGTACTTAATACATGTAAATAAAAGAAAAAAAGAAAAAAAAAACCAGTTAGGAGTCATTTTCCATTAGTATTCCATGGAAATCCATTAGTATTCCATGGAAATGACAGTAATTAATGAATAATGATGTACAATGTTAACTCCTGACAGTTTTACAGATAATGTTTCACTTGTTACTTTTATCTATTTAATTGTTGTATCTTTATTTATATCTTGAACGATTTATTTATTACTTAACACTTCTTAAATGCTACAATTAATTAGCACCAACTCTTCCTGTGAAAGAACAAGCAAAAGCACGTGCTGTGATTTCTTCCTCTTTCACCTGATGAAATTGGAACCTGACCAATTACTATAGAAGTTTATGCTTTTATCTGACAAACAGTTCCATCATTTCAAGGGCAAAAGTCTATATAAGTAATTGGGTGTTAAATTCCATAGACCAGGGAATTCATTGTTTTCGAGGTAAACAAAACAAAAAATTTTGGCAGACCTAAGAAGCATTGTTCTCATTATCCTGAAATTTTAAGACTTAATGTCACATTGTAGCAACGGTCAAAGAACTTTTAGTGAACAAGCTTTCTTCTTTCTTGTCATGGTATTATTATCATTGTGTCATATTTGGAGAAGAGAGTAGGACTGGAATCTCCACACATTCCCTATAACTGTAGCCTGTCAGTACCCATAGGCCTCCAAGCCAAGTCCAAAATTTCAGTTCTGTAAAAGAAGACACTATTATTTACTTTACAAAAATAACTCTAAAAATTACGTTATATTTCTCTTCAAAACTAAATAAAACATGTAAATTTTCGTAACAGCTTTTTTCCTTTTCTTCCTTTTTTCCTTTTTTTTTTTCTTTAAAATGTTCCATTTAAGTTGGTTATTCTGATTTATATTTAAAAGCAAATAATAATGATATGGCAGGAGATACACACCAAACAGGATGTGTAAATTATTATATAATAAGTATTGTGCAATAGCAAGAAATTTTCAATTGCACAGTATTGCGCAATAGCAAGAAATCTTCAATTGCACAGTATTGCGCAATAGCAAGAAATATCCAATAGCACAATATTGCACAATAGGAAGAAATTGTCAATTGTACAGTATTGCACAATAGCAAGAAATATTCAATTGCACAGTATTGCGCAATTGCAAGAAATATTCAATTGCACAGTATTGTGCAAAAGAAGATACTTTGTATAAATTGCTTATTTCTTGACCAATTTCAATGGGGTTTTTTATTCTTGAATTCTTGGGGTTCTTTAATATGCTGAATCTAACCGTGTATTCAGTTTTTGGATTTTGAGCCCTGTTTTAAATTGGTCCACATTGAGGTCCAAAGGGTCCAAAATTAAACTTTGTTTGATTTCATCAAAAATTGAATTATTGGGGTTCTTTGATATGCCGAATCTAACTGTGTATTTAGATTCTTAATGTTTAGTCCCGTTTTCAAATTGGTCTACATTAAGGTCCAAAGGGTCCAAAATTAAACTTAGTTTGATTTTAACAAAATTGAATTTTAGGGTTCTTTGATATGCTGAATCTAATCATATGTTTAGATTTTTGATTATGGGCCCAGTTTTCAAGTTGGTCCAAATTGGGGTCCAAAATTAAACTTTGTTTGATTTCAACAAAATTGAATATATGGGTTCTTTGATATGCTGAATCTAACTGTATTTAGATTCTTAATTTTGGTCCCGTTTTCAAATTGGTCTACATTAAGGTCCAAAGGGTCCAAAATTAAACTTAGTTTGATTTTAACAAAATTGAATTCTTAGGGTTCTTTGATATGCTGAATCTAATCATGTATTTAGATTTTTGATTATGGGCCCAGTTTTCAAGTTGGTCCAAATTGGGGTCCAAAATTAAACTTTGTTTGATTTCAACAAAATTGAATATATGGGGTTCTTTGATATGCTGAATCTAACCATGTATTTAGATTCTTAATTTTGGTCCTGTTTTCAAATTGGTCTACATTAAGGTCAAAAGGGTCCAAAATTAAACTTAATTTGATTTTAACAAAATTGAATTCTTAGGGTTCTTTGATATGCTGAATCTAAACATGTCTTTAAATTTTGATTATGGGCCCAGTTTTCAAGTTGGTCCAAATCGGGTCCAAAATTAAACTTTGTTTGATTTCAACAAAATTGAATATATGGGGTTCTTTGATATGCTGAATCTAACCATGTATTTAGATTTTTGATTTTGGGCCCGTTATCAACTTTGTCCACATTGAGGTCAAAAGGGTCCAAAATTAAACTTTGTTTGATGTCAACAAAATTGAATATATGGGGTTCTTTGATATGCTGAATCTAACCATGTATTTAGATTTTTGATTTTGGGCCCTGTTATCAACTTTGTCCACATTGAGGTCAAAAGGGTCCAAAATTAAACTTTGTTTGATTTCATCAAAATTGAACTCTTAGCATGTATTTAGATTTTTGATCATGGGCCCAGTTTTCAAGTTGGTCCAAATTGGGGTCCAAAATTAAACTTTGTTTGATTTCAACAAAAATTGAATATATGGGGTTCTTTGATATGCTGAATCTAACCATGTATTTAGATTCTTAATTTTTGGTCCCGTTTTCAAATTGGTCTACATTAAGGTCCAAAGGGTCCAAAATTAAACTTAATTTGATTTTAACAAAATTGAATTCTTAGGGTTCTTTGATATGCTGAATCTAAACATGTCTTTAAATTTTGATAATTTGGAAGGTCACATTTGGGAAAAGGGATTTAATAATTTAAAAATTATTATTGAAATCACACAACCATTAAATTCATTCAAGGTTTTTCATGTATATGTAACATTCATTAAAAGTTTGGATTTTGTAAATCAGTTGTTTTCAATCTTGTTATTTCTGTTGTGTTGTGGCACTGATTTTCAAAGGACTTTTCTGTGCATTTGGTTAACTTGTATTGATAGGTTACTGTCTTGTTGGTATTTTACCTCTATCCTTTGTTAATATTAAAACAAATGTGACAAAAGATTGGGTTTTTCCAAAAGAGTAGAGCACATCTCCAGAAGGATATACAGAATTGCCTATATAAGAAAATTAGTAAAGGTATAGACGTGGGTCACGAATTATGGTTCCAATATTTCAACTTAGTATGACCCATTAGCACAAAAGTTTTAATCAAAGAGTTCTCCATTTCATTTGATATTCATTGAAATATATTTATAAATTATGCTTAAACATACATTGCTTTAAAATTGATAATGGACCGAAATAGGCAATTATTATTTTTCTACAAAAAATTAATATGGTAATTTATTTTATTACTTACAAAAAGGTTAATAAGTTAAGGAAAGGTTGAAATAATAATTTTGATTTTTTCCAAAAACATGGTCATGATTATTGATATACATAAAAAAAGAAGATTTGGTATGATTGCCAATGAGACAACTATCCACCAGAGTTCAAATGAAGTGAATATACTTTTTCTTATATCACTTCAAAATTGTTTACTGCACACATATATAGGACAAAAACCAAGTAATGAAACTTTATCCTTGAGAATATATTTACAAACTCCATGAATAGGAAAACAAATATAAGCTATATCCTTAAACTTGTTTATTAAGCAAATCATGAGGTGTGAACACATTAACATTGACTTTATAGGTAATATTGCTTCCAAAGCTTTAAAAGATAGAAAGTGTATTGAAATTTTATTGGCTGTAAATAATTTTATGAAGTGTTTATTGGAAAAGTTTATTGAAATGACAAGATTAGTATACCAGATTTTTTGGCAGTAGGGTCTGTCTCAAGGTTGCTGGATTGATAGATATTTTGGCATGGTTATTAATCCCATTCATACTTCTCACCAATGTTGATAAAGGCAAAAAGTATACATTCATCACCTTTGTTTACTATTAATACTGCAGGAGGCAAACAAATTAGATGGACATTAATTTTCCTGTTCATATGATCGAACAAGCTTGATGGTTGTATTGATTGCTTTTGAAATACCAATTTTAAATTTGGATCATTTCAAATGTTAGAATTGGTATGATTAATCCCCTTGGCATAGGATCAAACCTTTTGTCAACCTTTGTTACTTTGTCAGCATGAAGCCTTATATATATGCTGTATTTGGGTCGATTGAAATTTTAGTACAGTATTTAAAAAAATATGTTTATTTTTACTTTGATGCACTGTGTTATTGATACAGGGTTGAAGAGGGATATTGAACTTAGCCCATCATCACAAGTCAAGGTTTTCGTCTCTGTTACATAAATATGCAAAACTAATCTGTATACAGTAGCACCAAGAGAACCCTGACAGGAAGGAATGCTTGTTAATGATGCTAAGCTCCTGCTATTATCGATAAAAGTTCAATCATTTGTTGGGAAAAAAAGAAATTATCATAATTGATCGTGTAATTGTTTGTGAAAGTTTTCTTAGATGGCTGTTCCCTTCATTTATATATATAAGATATATATAAGATATCTTTTTGATAACTTTTTAAAAAGTATAGATATCTTTGCATTTTTTAATCGAGCAAAATCCAAAAATTATCTTCATTTTAATAAATTTTTCCATTTTCAAATTAGAAAAGTACTTTAGCAACAATGACAGCAACCTCCTACAACTCCTGATGAAAACATAAGGTAAACTTGATCTTGATAAGGAAGTACTTAATACATGTAAATAAAAGAAAAAAAGAAAAAAAAACCCAGTTAGGAGTCATTTTCCATTAGTATTCCATGGAAATCCATTAGTATTCCATGGAAATGACAGTAATTAATGAATAATGATGTACAATGTTAACTCCTGACAGTTTTACAGATAATGTTTCACTTGTTACTTTTATCTATTTAATTGTTGTATCTTTATTTATATCTTGAACGATTTATTTATTACTTAACACTTCTTAAATGCTACAATTAATTAGCACTAACTCTTCCTGTGAAAGAACAAGCAAAAGCACGTGCTGTGATTTCTTCCTCTTTCACCTGATGAAATTGGAACCTGACCAATTACTATAGAAGTTTATGCTTTATCTGACAAACAGTTCCATCATTTCAAGGGCAAAAGTCTATATAAGTAATTGGGTGTTAAATTCCATAGACCAGGGAATTCATTGTTTTCGAGGTAAACAAAACAAAAATTTTGGCAGACCTAAGAAGCATTGTTCTCATTATCCTGAAATTTTAAGACTTAATGTCACATTGTAGCAACGGTCAAAGAACTTTTAGTGAACAAGCTTTCTTCTTTCTTGTCATGGTATTATTATCATTGTGTCATATTTGGAGAAGAGAGTAGGACTGGAATCTCCACACATTCCCTATAACTGTAGCCTGTCAGTACCCATAGGCCTCCAAGCCAAGTCCAAAATTTCAGTTCTGTAAAAGAAGACACTATTATTTACTTTACAAAAATAACTCTAAAAATTACGTTATATTTCTCTTCAAAACTAAATAAAACATGTAAATTTTCGTAACAGCTTTTTCTTGTTTGAGTGCATTTGAGATAAAGTGATAACACATCTTCATAAAGCAGTGTCAGTGGCAGTGATCTAGAAAAAATATATGGATGTGTCCATTAAGTGTTTACTCTACTTTGAAAAAATGTGTATGGCTAATAGGCTGTGTACCTGAGAGATGTTCTCTTTAAGGAAGTAATTTGTGAGTCATTTAGTTGAGTTTTGTAAAGCAATAGCATATTAGATGACTTGAAAGAAGAATAAGGCCAAAATAGTATTAGCATTGTTTGATGTTGCCTGCCTACCCCCTTAAAAAGCAGCCTACCCAAAAAACAATCTCATTAAAATCTCTGTTGCCTACCTACCCCCCTAAAAAGCAGCCTACCCAAAAAACAATCTCATTAAAATCTCTGTTGCCTACCTACCCCCATAAAAAGCAGCCTACCCAAAAAACAATCTCATTAAAATCTCTGTTGCCTACCTACCCCCATAAAAAGCAGCCTACCCAAAAAACAATCTCATTAAAATCAGCTGTTATTTTTCGCTACAATTCTCTCAACCATATCACAACATCGGATTTTAATCAGATTGCTCCAAAAAATTTATAACACAAATCGTTTCAATTTTGTTTTTAAAGTTTTTCTCATGCTCGAAGGGTGTTTTCTTGTCTGCAACTTGTAACTTATGTTGTTGGCAAAAAACAAAAGTAAAGTCCCTACCTACCTACCCAACCCTATAAGGCATGGGTAGGCAATATCAAACAAAGACTTTGTTAAGGGTGGCCTTACCAATTATTTTTTCAGGAATAGAACCCTTCAATTATTTTTTAGTTTCAACAAATCAGGTGAAATCAGTGGATTTAAAACCTTATTTCAATATTTGCTCAGTAAAGTGATCTTTGACCCAAAGAAAACATTGATTTACATAACAGCTGTGAGGTTACTGTTGTTTATAATGATGGTACATTTGTACTAATTTGTAGGGCAAGGTGTGAAGATACTTATCGTAAACCATGTAAGCACAATTAGTATCAAACTATTAACTATTACTGTGTTAGTGTTCTGCACAATAAACAGTACAAATGTCTTACAAGCAGATGAGATGAAATTTCTGCCAACTTCAGGAGCAATTATCCATTTCATTATTAATTTTCAAGGTTCTAAGACAAAAATATTTTCTTAACATACCAATCTTTTTATGCTGATGAAATAAGATGAATAATATTAATTAAAAAAATACAAAATATTGTATAAGTGCATTTATTTTTTTTTAGCTTTCCAATCTTAAAGTTTGTACTGGATATCTGATAAGTGACTGATATTTTAAAACAAAAGAATAAAAACCAACTGGAAATTTGGTATAAAAATTACAGATCTATGATCATTCTTTTTTACGGAAGGACAAAAAATTTTAAGAAATCTGTAGGTTTTGACCATTCCCATTTCTTTAGAACATTTTGCCAAACAGGGCCAACAAAATGTGGTTTAAGTAAGGCAAATACAGAATAAAATGATATCACTTTTCACCAGTTTTAATAGATCTACTGAGTTTTTTAGGCTATTAAGAATTGATTGAAATATAATAGTAATTTATTTCTGATGTTAAATATCATTTTAAGTCATAAAATAGATGATATGCTATGAAATTGCATTTTAAGAAGATTTTTATCATCAAATAACATTGATAATGATTAATTTTACATGTTGGTTTGAATGAGATGTCATTTTAGCCAAGCATGAAGATATTAGTGCCAAATTGCCTTGTCAAATGATTGTAAATGTTTTTTTAGATGAAGATGTGAAAATTATTGGAAAAATTATATTAACTTGCTAAAATTAAAGCCTATTTTCATGTCAGTCCCACACAGTATTGAAATTGGTAGAATGTTTCTGATGCATTATTTATTCCTCTCCATTCAGTATGTTGAAAAGCTTTTGTAGTGAATATGGCCTTGGCAGATTTACTATAATAGAAGTTGTGGAAACTTTGTAATTAGTCTGTGAGAAAATTCCAATCAAATTAGCTTTTAGTTGGTATATCGACTTTTTCGGTTTCTTTACATATAAATATCAATATATGGACATTCTTCATGTTTTGTTAAAGACCCTTGGAAATCACTGCTGCTGAGCTGACATTTTATTTCTCTGTTCATGTAGCTTTTATAGCCAAGTGATTTGTGTGCTTCGATCAGTTTAAGAATATGATTTAAAATAAGCTTAGCATTCATATTTTATATCCCTTTATTTTGTAATAAGAAAAAGATGCTTTGAAAAAATAACTTTTCCATACTTAATTATCCAGAATGTAAATGGTGGTAAATAAGTGTACTGTCACAAAGTGATAACAAACCTTGTCCTTAGTAAGCCTTTGAAATAACTCTTCAAGGACAGTTGAACTTTGAAATTTCGAAAATTTAAATCTCTTTCCACCTTGTTGAGATCTGAATGCACTGACTATTTTTTTATCTTTAATTTCCTACTGAATTTGAATTTCTTTGTAATTGTTAAAACTTTTATTAAATAAAAACATATTTAATTTTGAATTTCAAAAAGGCAATGATTGGAAACATTTGTAGCGGTCAATTTTCTTGGTTGTTTCACATTATGGTAGTGTATTTTATACTGTACTGTAAAATACTGTTTCATTATTTTACAGTGGCTGCAATATTTAATACTTTTACAGTAATTAAATGTGAGACATCATTTTCACACACTTTTGCTTAAAACTGGCTTATTGTAAGGAGGGTTTGAAAATAAAGCTATTTGAACAGAGAGTACTTCCTTCTGATAACGGACAGAAGTTATTCAAATTTTCTTGTTGACAAACTTTGGTACATTTCATAATCTCATTTGGTTATGAAAATTGTTATTTAAATATGGGTGTATATGACGTACATATGTTTGACCTGCTTAGCGGTCAAGTATTGCGAAATGTTGTTGTCAGGGGTTAATAATTAGTATGGGAACTATATCACCCCTACAGCAATTTTTGTTTTTATAAATTGCTGTATTGTGTAAATGACTATATAAATTAAGTTTATGTCATGACTTTTAAGATATTGTTTCATCTTTTACCAAAAAAGCTATCTGTCACACATTTGTTTGGCCAACAGCCTGATTTAAAGGCCTAATTCTTGTTGTAATGAGTTTTTTAACCTTCAACCGAAAAAAATGTTTAACCCTATTGTATATAGTGCAGTGAAGACTTGTGCATTCTAAGGAGAGTTGCACCATGTTAATTTAATTTTTATGTAATTTTCCCTTGGAAGTATTCTAGAAAAGATAGGTAAACTGACATGCTCGGAAACTAATAATCCAGAATATTTTTCTCCTACTGTTAGAATACTCATAAAACTATTTTATCCACCACTTCTTTATGTGTCTGTCCAAGTCAGGTCAAGTTTTGTGGCTGGTTGTCACCAATTTGATTTATTTTATCCAATAAAGTATAGAGATTTTTTTATGTTGATGTTCATTCTTTGCTTGTCTCTGCTGAAATTGTTAACATTTGTCTAGACTTGGCAATGTAGAGCTTACTTTACTATGTAAGGAAAATATATAATGACCTCTTGATGTCTGATTTTGTGTTGAAGCTTAGTGTTGGTTTGCTGCCCTTTTTAATGTTTACCTTAGATATCCTTTAAATTAAATTCTTGCCAAACCATGTATTTATAAACCATTAAAATACCTCTTTTTGGTCATTTATTTCCCTGAGCGGTGTATTTCTATTAAGTGTTGGCTAGTGTTGCAACCAATTAACACATCTGCATCCTTGCCTTCCAGAGAACACTGTGTCCATATAACACAGCATTGTAATGTTTTCAAATGCATCTTTTGTATGATTTTATCATAGGTGACTTCAACATTGCATGAAAATCCCACTATTTATCTGGATGTATGCTTTACTCCTTATGGATGAAGACCATTGTAAGAGGTATTGGTCCATCCTTAGACCTAAGGCTTTAATTTTTCTGAAAGCATATGTCAGATTCTGGGAAATGAATTACCAAAAATGGGTATTTTAATGTTTTATATTTGCTTGTTAAACAATTCAGATAAAAAAAAAAAGACGAAAATTTTCCCTTACATGAATTTAATACTTAAGGAAGATCAAGATCAGGGACAAGCTAAATGTTCATATAAAACCCTGCGAAAAAGAGTTGGCCCTAGGAATCAGGAAATTTGAAATCCTTGAAAATTAACCATTTTGCTGTATCAGACTTGGGTAGGATTGTTTTTCAATAGTAAAATGATGATCATTGACTGCAGAATTTCCTTAGAGATTTTATGATGTGAAAAGATTATTGATAAAGAACAGTAGAGCTATACAACTACATGTTTTAGTACAAATGTCTTACAAGCAGATGAGATGAAATTTCTGCCAACTTCAGGAGTAATTATCCATTTTATTATTAATTTTCAAGGTTCTAAGACAAAAATATTTTCTTAACATACCAATCTTTTATGCTGATGAAATAAGATGAATAATATTAATTAAAAAATACAAAATATTGTATAAGTGCATTTATTTTTTAGCTTTCCAATCTTCAAGTTTGTACTGGATATCTGATAAGTGACTGATATTTTAAAACAAAAGAATAAAAACCAACTGGAAATTTGGTACAAAAATTACTGAACTATGACCATTCTTTTTTACGGAAGGACAAAAATTCTAAGAAATCTGTAGGTTTTGACCATTGCCATTTCTTTAGAACATTTTTGCCAAACAGGGCCAACAAAAATGTGGTTTAAGTAAGGCAAATACAGAATAAAATGATATCACTTTTCACCAGTTTTAATAGATCTACTGAGTTTTTTTAGGCTATTAAGAATTGATTGAAATATAAAAGTAATTTATTTCTGATGTTAAATATCATTTAAGTCATAAAATAGATAATATGCTATGAAATTGCGTTTTAAGAAGATTTTTATCATAAAATAACATTGATAATGATTAATTTTACATGTTGGTTTGAATGAGATGTCATTTTAGCCAAGCATGAAGATATTAGTGCCAAATTGCCTTGTCAGTTGATTGTAAATGTTTTTTTAGATGAAGATGTGAAAATTATTGGAAAAATTATATTAACTTGCTAAAAATTAAAGCCTATTTTTCATGTCAGTCCCACACAGTATTGAAATTGGTAGAATATTTCTTCTGCATTATTTATTCCCTCTCCATTCAGTACGTTGAAAAGCTTTTTGTAGTGAATATGGCCTTGGCAGATTCGATTTACTATAATAGAAGTTGTGGGAAACTTTGTAATTAGTCTGTGAGAAAATTCCAATCAAATTAGCTTTTAGTTGGTATATCGGCTTTTTCGGTTTCTTTACATATAAATATCAATATATGGACATTCTTCATGTTTTGTTAAAGACCCTTGGAAATCACTGCTGCTGAGCTCACATTTTATTTCTCTGTTCATGTAGCTTTTATAGCCAAGTGATTTGTGCGCTTCAATCAGTTTAAGAATATGATTTAAAAAATAAGCTTAGCATTCATATTTTATATCCCTTTATTTTGTAATAAGAAAAAGATGCTTTGAAAAAATAACTTTTCCATACTTAATTATCCAGAATGTAAATGGTGGTAAATAAGCGTACTGTCCTTATTAAGCCTTTGAAATAACTCTTCAAGGACAGTTGAACTTTGAAATTTCGAAAATTTAAATCTCTTTCCACCTTGTTGAGATCTGAATGCGCTGACTATTTTTTTTTTTTTTTAATTTCCTACTGAATTTGAATTTCTTTGTAATTGTTAAAACTTTTATTAAATAAGAACATATTTAATTTTGAATTTCAACAAGGCAATGATTGGAAACATTTGTAGCTGTCAATTTTCTTGGTTGTTTCACATTATGGTAGTGTATTTTATACTGTACTGTAAAATACTGTTTCATGATTTTACAGTGGCTGCAATATTTAATACTTTTACAGTAATTAAATGTGAGACATCATTTTTACACACTTTTGCTTAAAACTGGCTTATTGTAAGGAGGGTTTGAAAATAAAGCTCTTTGAACAGAGAGTACTTCCTTCTGATAACGGACAGAGTTATTCAAATTTTCTTGTTGACAAACTTTGGTACATTTCATAATCTCATTTGGTTATGAAAATTGTTATTTAAATATGGGTGTATATGACGTACATATGTTTGACCTGCTTAGCGGTCAAGTATTGCGAAATGTTGTTGTCAGGGGTTAATAATTAGTATGGGAACTATATCACCCCTACAGCAATTTTTGTTTTTATAAATTGCTGTATTGTGTAAATGACTATATAAATTAAGTTTATGTCATGACTTTTAAGATATTGTTTCATCTTTTACCAAAAAAGCTATCTGTCACACATTTGTTTGGCCAACAGCCTGATTTAAAGGCCTAATTCTTGTTGTAATGAGTTTTTTAACCTTCAACCGAAGAAGATGTTTAACCCTATTGTATATAGTGCATTCTAAGGAGAGTTGCACCAAGTTAATTTAATTTTTATGTAATTTTCCCTTCGATGTATTCTAGAAAAGATAGGTAAATTGTGATGCTCGGAAACTAATAATCCAGAATATTTTTCTCCTACTGTTAGAATACTCATAAAACTAATTTATCCACCACTTCTTTATGTGTCTGTCCAAGTCAGGTCAAGTTTTGTGGCTGGTTGTCACCAATTTGATGTATTTCATCCAATAAAGTAAAGAGATTTTTTTATGTTGATGTTCATTCTTTGCTTGTCTCTGCTGAAATTGTTAACATTTGTCTAGACTTGGCAATGTAGAGCTTACTTAACTGTGTATGGAAAATATATATAATGACCTCTTGATGTCTGTTTTTGTGTTGGTTTGCTGCCCTTTTTGATGTTTACCTAAGATATCCTTTAAATTAAACCTTGCCAAGACCATGTATTTATAATCCATTAAAATACCTCTTTTGGTCATTTATTTCCTGAGCGGTGTATTTCTATTAAGTATAGGCTAGTGTTGCAACCAATTAACACACCTGCATCCTTGCCTCCCAGAGAACACTGTGTCCATATAACACAGCATTGTAATGCTTTCAAATGCATCTTTGTATGATTTTATCATAGGTGACTTCAACATTGCATGAAAATCCCACTATTTATCTGGATGTATGCTTTACTCGTTATGAATGAAGACCATTGTAAGAGGTATTGGTCCATCCTTAGACCTAAGGCTTAAATTTTTCTTAATGCATATGTCAGATTCTGGGAAATGAATTACCAAAAATGGGTATTTTAATGTTTTATATTTGCTTGTTTAACAATTTAGATAAAAAAAAGGGTAAAAATTTTCCCTTACATGAATTTAATACTTAAGGAAGATCAAGATAAGGGACAAGCTAAATGTGAAAATAAAACCCTTCGAAAAAGAGTTGGCCCTAGGAATCAAGAAATTTGAAATCCTTGAAAATTAACCATTTTGCTATATCAGACTTGGGTAGGATTGTTTTTCAATAGTAAAATGATGATCATTGACTGCAGAATTTCCTTAGAGATTTTATGATGTGAAAAAGATTATTGATAAAGAACAGTAGAGCTATACAACTACATGTTTTAGAAACCAGATAGATTAATAACAGTTTTGAAAGATTTTAAAATGATTTAGATAACGGTACGATTTAGGCCTTTTTCCTGTATAAGGTCCTCTCTCTCTTGTCATGTTGATCTTGCTGAACTAATACCTGCGGTTGACATAGAACTGAATCACGTCTAATGTCAGTGACATGCATACAATATCAGTCATCTAGGTTGTCTTACACCTAAAAAAAAAACTGTGTCAATTATTAATAGAAACATAGGTCTAAATATATGTAATAACTCGTATCTAAGGGCTATTTGATCGATCAAAAAGTTGTTATATTGCTGCATTTAGACATAAATGATAAAAGCCTTTAAGGGACATTCACATATATTTATTTCATTATTCTGATTGAGAAAAATTGCCATGTCAGCAGAAGAAATTTTAAGTGCATAAGTAGTAGAAATATCTGATGGTATTCTTGTTTCAGGTAAACAAAATGCCATTAATTGTTACAGTTTTTTCTTATGTTGTGCTGTTACACCACTGTCCCAGGTTAGGGGGAGAGTTGAGCACTCACAAACTTGTTTAACCATGCCACATTCTTAATGTGACTGTTCCTAGTCAGGAGCCTATTGTTAGTGGTTGCCGTTGGTTCAAGTCTCATAGTTGTTTTTCGTAAATTGTTTTGTTATAAATGACTGTGAGTCGTTAGTTTTCTGGTTTGAATTGTTTCACATTTTTCATGTCTAGGTCTTTAATAGCCGCCTATGCATATGGGTTAATCTCATTGTTGAAGGCTGTAAAGTGGCTTATGATTACTTATATCTAATTCATTTCAACTCGGGCAGGTAGTTGTCTCATTGGCAATCATACCACATCTCATTTTTACATGTGAACTGAATTTATTGTGTTCATTTTTTATTGAGATTGTTGACACAAATGCGAATTTGATCATTGCAATTTCAGGAAATGTTGCATATAAATAATGCTGTCACAATTTGAAATGCAACTTTTTATCTTGTTGCAATTTTCACAATAATAAAAATGTTACACAAATTTCTGAATTTACAATTCTTCAATTCTTGTTTTTATTCAATTCAGCCTGATAAAGGAGTAAGTTCGGTAAGTGGCAAATTGGCCCTGATTATTAAGTTCAGTGTTTCAGGATAAAATGTGTTTTAAGTTGATGAAAAGACATGTGAGAAAGTTATATAGAACTATTTTTGCCAGAGTTTTATTTTTAAGCATTGATTTTGACATCCCAAATAGGTTAAAATAGAGATTTTTGCAAATTGGACAAAATCGTCCGATTTCAACCAAATTAAGACCTAGGAAACATAGGCGCAGCATCGACAAACAAAATATTCAAGTCAGATATGTTAAATGTCATAACAAACATTAGGTTTAAATATCTATGTTGTCCTCTATGTTTCCTCTCCAAAAATCAACGTAAATTTACCCGTTTTCATCGAATTTTCATGGAAAATCAAAATGAGTGCTTTTATGACATCATGAATCTTCAACAAAAGACGTTTTCAATCTAGTCATATATCCTATGATTCCTTGTGACATTGGTCAATAAATCCTAATTTCAAATTTCAGCTAGAATTAGGGGCCATTTTAGGGCCTTATCAAACCTACTCCTTTGTTGAGTGTATCTCAAAACATGGCTTACATTGAATCCTTTGCTGTAACGGAAACATAAGAGACTTTAAATAGTGATAGGTTTATTTACTTCTGTCATCCAGAGACAAAGCAGTACAGAAACTTAATTTTATAGTTGTATAAGGCTTAAAGCTACTTTGGAAGGTGAAGAAAGCAACAATGATCTTTTGCTCTTAAAACAAATAGAGTTTTGTTCTCTCAATATGTCCAGCAGGCAATCTTGCCATAAATGATCGGTGACCTTTCTTCACACCTAACCACATAAGCACATTTGTGGTGAGATATGTACTTATGATATAAAACATTACTCATCAGCTGTTTGCTTCAGGTAAAATACAGATGATTTATTATTTCATGCTTTGTTTTCCTGGTACATACTGGTTCTCACACAGCTAGAAAAAGTAAAGCTTCTTAAGCTAGTCATAAATCTGTACTCTGATTTTGATGTGTTTAAACTGATGAGGGCTTTCACCTCAGGCCACTACGCACTGCCTTACCTTCATCAATTTCGTAAACATTGTCAATTTGAAAATGAGGATGTCATAACTCAAGAGAGTTAGAATAATGACAGTGTTGACCAGCTTATGTTGGTTTGATTATGAATCTAATCTGATCCAACATTTCTTTTTATACACTTTTCTTTCGACTTATATATGAACTTTACAAATTTAAATGGATAATAATTAAAAAAAAAAGAAGTTGTAGAAGATACTAAGGTCACAGTTTGAAAAAAAAAAGATAAACAACAACATGGGTTAGATATAAAGTAAAACAGACAAAAACTAGTTCACAAAACATTAAACAAAAAATTCATGATAAAAAACGTTATTAAACTTGAAACCTGGAGTGAAAAATCAATCAATTGTAGATATTTTTGCCCTAAAAAAGAGTCAATCTGATTGGAGAGTTCAACACATACTTGGTTTGTAAAACAAAGTTAAGGAACTATTGGCTAATAAGTATGCTTGATATTTAAGTGTATATTTTGCAAACAGAAAATTGACCAGCCTTGACTTTGCCTGAACTTTGTTTCAGCAAAGTTACATAATAATTTTTGACTTGCTTCTTAATCTCCCTGACCACTGTGATATGTACACTTGTGATCAGTTGCATTGTTGGTATACAACCATATCACCTCAGGTAGATAAATCCTTGAATAAGGACAGTCTAGAAGTGTTGTTCTCTGATCTTTGTACCTCTTTTGAATGGATCCATGTACATGGTTCAATTCTTCTACACATTTCCTGAAATTTTTCTAGAAATTCAGCAGGCCTTTTATAAAAAATCGGACCTTTTAGACCTTAAATTATATTGGGGTTCTGAAGAAAGTATTGATAACAATTTTGGTTTCTAGATACATTACTTGTGTGCAGGTTGGGAAAATTCAGTTTTCATTGCCAAATTTTCACTTGTTTTACTTATTTTGCAACTATGCCAGGTAAAGTTAAGGTCTTATGACATAAATAGGTTGAACTAAACTTCAAACCCTGTTAAAAGATGAGAAACTGATCCAGGACAGAATTTGTGACTTTAAATGTCCATAATCATACACTTGTTGTTGTCCAGTATGATAGGATATTTGGACCTATTATATTTGTTTGCTGAATTAATGACCAGTACTCTGGCCTTGACTCTTGATAAACGACACAAAACTGACAACATTTTGACATAAATATAAGTTGGGACACAGTTTAGAAATGTGACATCAATATTTTACCACAACTGTCCACTACTTGTGGTCAAGTGATAAAAATAATCTCTTGTTTTTATCAGCAAACAAATTTGTTATACCTGTTTGACAAATGATGTATTTACTTGTTATTTAAATACCAAGGACAGTAGGTTCAGCTAGATTCAACTAGGTATATAAACAAATGACGAACTTTTAGTTTTTAATATATCATTTTCGTAGACATGTAGTGTATCTGATTTATTACATTTTTATTGGGTTTTTTTTTAATTGTTTAAGTCCTCATAAAGTTTAATAAAAATAAACAGAAGCCAATGATTTTGAAAATTATATTGAAAATATTGCTAAAGATAAAACTGGTCTGACCTACTACATATAGCAACATTCTACCAAACAAAAGGAAGTTTACCAAATTGTCTTGATTAATTTTGTTCTTACTGCCTCAGAACCTGGTGTATATAGTTATTATGTATTCAATTATAGTACATAATCTGTAAAAAGCAATTAAGATTGTTTAATTTGGTTATATTCAAATTTTCACTTTTATATCTCATGCTGTTTTTTCATCTTTGCACTTTGATGGTTTTACTTTTTTTCCCCTTCTGTTCAATAAAACTTTTTGTACCTCAGTAGGTACACATTTTACATTTTGATTAAACTGAATCTTTATTAACTGCTCATTTATTTAAATTTCTTTCAAATTCAGTCTGTCAGGAGACAGTTCAGAACATGCACTTTCCTTTCTATCTCTCTCCTCATTTACATGTTATGTAAAACCTTGTTTAATGAAAACCTGCGAAGAAAAGAAACTGTTTTCTTGATGTGTTGAAAATTTTAATACAAATGTACAAAATAATCCAGTGGATTTGGACTCTTTTCCCATAGAATTACATTGGAGTTTTTTTCATTCTTTAATTTAATAAATTTATTATGGAGCACATGTTTTCCACTTGTCAATATGGAAGTGTTTAAGGTATCTCAGAACTCTTTTGTCAAACGTAAAATGGATTCATCATGAACTGAAGTTAATGCAATATTGTTCAATTAAGGATTTTCCTGCATGATCATTTCACTTGTTTAAAATGGAAAATTGAATTAGAGGCCTTGTTATCTAATGGTATTACGTAATTGAACGATTCTTCCACAAAATTAGTTGAATGCTTCTGAACATTGCTTACTTATAATCCACTTATTAGCAATTTATATTGGATATTTTTTTTTTTACATGTTTACACAGTTTGCATTGAAAATAGTATTTAAAAAGTGCTTCAGTACACTTCACTTCAGTGTGAATAGAAATTAAGTATCGGTTAATGTTTGGGTGTTTTGGTTGTGTGAATCTGGTTACATTGTTCTGACGTAATTGTCATTGTTCCATATGTTCAGATGCATAAAAGAGTACTTACCACTTCATGTATAAGCTTCTGAATACAAGGGGATTATTGCTCGTCAGTGAGTGGTAAAATTGTTTGATGTGCATATGGTTAAGAAATTAGAAATAAGAGTGTAGCAGCTGCAGTATAGCAAAAAATGTCATTGATGGCCTTTTTAGATGGATTAATGGTTTCTAGGGCTTCACTGATTTTCAAATTAATTGTATTTTACTTCTACTACATATGAGCACAGTAAGAAAATTACAAAGATCAAATCCATTATTGGATGTGAAATCAGTAATGATGATGAGTGTCATTTCTTTTTTAGTTGCCAATTAAACAAGAAATATTTTGATATATGATTTTTATAATTATTTATTCAGAAACTTATATTAAAGCAACCAAGTCATATGAAATGAAAAAGGGGGATGGTACTATTACAAGATAAATGATTCATATTTCTTTGTAAAATTGTAGTTTATTAATTTGAATAAAAGAAGATTTGGGGTTTATTGGTATAATTGTGTCAATTACACATCAACCCAACAGCACCAAAACACCATAATCATTTAGAGGTCAATATTTGGTCTTGAACAGTTCAATAAATGGGTGCTTATTTGTATATTTTGTATGTTTATATTTCAATTTGGGATTTATTTACACAGGATTTTTACTGTTGACTTTTTAATTACTTAACTGTTTAATACACTTGCTCTTCATTCAAAATTGTAAATATTTCTACAAATCATTGTCAATTTATAATATTTTGTCAAATTCATAAAAAAAAAAAAAAAAACCTGATTTTACTACGCCATCCCGAGGCACAGTGGTTCATTATGGGTGATTTTCTACTTATTCACACATTTGAAGTACAAAAATTACTTGGCAGTCCCTGTCTTAAAGTTCAAGAATTTGAATTCCCTAAGTGGATAAATGGTGTATACAATCATAAATACAGTGATAGAATCCATATTTAATGTATCTCTTTACCCTGCAATGGATGACTGAATGATGAAAACAAGTTTGTTTACAATGAATCTGCCATAAATTCTGTGTAATAAATATCCTCATATCAATAGATAAGCCTTGTCCTAAAGTCCTTTAAATTATGCAGAATATTATCAAATTGTAAAATTTGTATACTTGTGTTCTTTAAGTAAATGTCAAGATCTGTATTATAGATTATGGGAAAAAGTCGGCTTTGATTTCTTTATTTGCGAAGCTGATTTTGCATATCTAAATCCAATGGAAAGAGCTCAGAAACTAATGAAACAGAAAGTCATGCATTCAATTCACAATTCACAATAGAAATACATTTGAGTATTATATAACAAGAGTTAAATTAAATTCAAATTTTCTTACGTACTTTACAACCAAAATTGTATCTGTTTCAACGTACTTTACAATCAAAATTGTATCTGTTTCAAACATTTTTGTTGCAACTTGTTATTTCAAAGTTGATTTTATCAGGAGCTGTTTTAACAGTTATAAGTATTTCTAAAACAAAACATCTTACCTCGAGTGATTTTACCTTAAATTTATTCTAGTTTCATTTGATAAAATTAGAATATTATTGACTACTTGCGTAAGATTTGTTAATACATGTATGGTTTCAGTTATAACTGGTACTCTGGTATTCTACAAAAGCTCCCAATAATGAGAAATTCAGTGCTTTACAAGTATTTGGAAGAATTATTTATTCAAGGCCTTTGGTTGTATAGTAAAAGGCATTGTAAGGTTTTAGATAAATCAATATATCAATAGGCAATGTTATTTGTCTGTGGAATATAAGACCTTGTTGTATAGAAACTTGCAGCTAGCCGATCCCACTCATTGTATGTAAAACAGAACTTTTTAACTTGAAAGGCAGGATAAGTGACCGCTGGCAAAATCAAAGAAGCCTATTAACCACCATTCCAAATGATGTCTACTAAAGTGTGAAAAGAATGATGAAACTCTTTGTTTGTGGCAAAAGATAGGAAATTTAGTATTCCCTTCAATGAGATGTATAACAACATTTATCAGCTAGTTTATACTTATAAGGCACTTAATCATGAACTATCTGAGGTCAATTTCAAAGAATCGATTACTGAATAGAAACACTTCCGCAATTTGAAATTGTAACAGACAAATAAGACATCTACAAAACATTAGGTGTTATGGATCAGATAACTTATAGCAAATGATATTTAGTAATCTTTAGATGTTTTGAGACAAAGTCAATGTTTAAGTTAATTAATTTGAGTTGTAGCTAAAGTGCATAGAACTAGTGTTATCTGTATCAAATTATTAATAACTAGCAATAAATTATACTATCTAGTTGAATTTGAGACAAAAGCTTATGTTCTAAGTTTAAATTGAGCAGTAACCAAATTATGTTTATCATAGACAGAAAACCCATCTAACATGTCTAAAACCTCATGCAATATAAATAATTTCAATTACTTGAATGTCATCATGCTTGGGACAAAGCTTATGTTCCAAGTTTAATGTCTAAAACCTCATGCAATCTATAAAATATCAAATATTTGTAAACTTTATGAAAATGTCAGCATGCATGCATGATGCACTAGTGGCATCGCTGACATTTGGAAAATGAAATCTCAGGTGCCAAAATAAAATTAGTTCCATATTTCAGTGTATAAAGTAGATGCAAGTGTCATGTTTGTATGCCATTTTCATAATTACATCAATCCCATACAAATCTAAATCTGAAATAATAAAAATATACAATTTGAAAACATCATACAGGCATTGCAAGAATTGAACATGATTACCAAGATAATTAATTGTATGTTGGTAAAGAGAGATATGTTATTCCCTTGGTATTAATTGTTTGGCACACTAATGTAATCAGAAAATGCTTCACTTGTAATTTGTTAGATGAATTATAAATGAATGCAAAGGTAAATGATTAGAGAAAATGTAAACAAAGTATTGATGGGTACATTGTCGTGGCCGAGCTATAAATATGCTTAGTAAATAAAATTGTTGATTCATCGAAAGTTCAATTAAAGTTTAAAATGTCGCACAAACTTTACTTCAATAAAGGAAGTCATGAGAAAAAGCTGGGCTTTGACGTTTTAATTTCAATCAATATATTGAAAGATATTCAATATAGTAGGTATCGTGTAGACATTAATGGTAATTTTTTTGTCTGTGTCAGCGTCTTCCAGCTGTGAATTATCTTGTTTAAAACAAATTGAGCCATGGGCTATGTTGTTTAATGGAATATTACAAGGCATTTCATTAGATCTTGTAGTGTTGATACAAATCGAAATGAAACATAGGTCATTCACTTCTAATAATTCACATTCTAACTATGTCTTTTCTTGTCAAGAAAACTAATTTGTATGTTTTGTAGTTGCATTAAATTGCATGTTCAAATGATATTTTATGGTTATGAATAAGTGTCATTCGTTGCAGATGAAAGGAAATTGAATATATATAATTTGTATTTTTCAGGTGTGCGTTTAGACCGTGTGCGTGGTGGCAGACAGAAATACAAGAGAACTGTAGATTCTCAGCCAATCATACAACATATCCTCCCTATGGTGAAAAAAGCTTGTATAGAAGGTGTGTATTGATCAAAGGGAGATAACTGTTGAATAATTACTCTTTTTCCAACATTGCAAGCAGCTGAGAAATTACATTACTGGTGTGCATTTGTGACACTTGAGTTCTGACCCTTTAATTGATTTTATGAATCTTATCTTTATTAATATAGGACCATTGGATATCCAAGGTTAGAGAGAAAAAAAGGGGGGAGGTCATTAAACAACTGAGAAAAAAAAAATAAATGTATCATTCCCTCAAAACAAATTGAAGTATATAGCAGTAATCCAGTACCAATATACAATACACCTTAGCAATTAATGAAAATCTTCTGTTGCAGTGAACAGAAAAACATATTTACTAATTTCTTTTAGGAACTGCTGCACTGAATTGAGACATGATACATTTTATATTTCAGTGTGTGAGAATAAAATTTTAACACAGTTGGGCAGTATAGAATTGCAGTTAGATAAACTGTATGCAAATCCTGACCCAGATCTTCAGGGTGACGAAATTCGTTTCTTAGCAGCAGTATCAGATTTAGCCGATAGAGAACTTGTCATTACAATCAGCTGGGCCAAACAAGTACCAGGTAGACATTATTATTAGGATGCAAAGGTCCAAAAAATATTCAATCGGCTAAAGGTTTTAATATTAAAATTTTAATATATTCCAGTCTCCTTCTAAAAAAAAAAGTTTATAGTCTACAGAATATTGTGAATGGCAGAAGTTATAGAAAGACAGTTTTGTTTAATGTCTTTTAAACAACTTTAAATTGCATTAGGTAGTATAAATTAAATGTTTATTAAATGCTCTGAAGTGCTTTGCAATTTAAAAAAAATATATGGTAACATACCTGTATACTTCTCCTAAAATCACAAATTTGGGCACTTCTGTAATTTGCAGAAAAATGTTTTGTTTGTAAATACAAGTTTTTTCCTTCAGTTTTTGAGAAGTATGTTGATTATTGTGCAAGATAAGAAAAAATGAAACCAATTATTTGCTTTTTGCTTTTCCAGGTTTTTGCAACCTGTCATTAAGTGACCAAATGAACTTACTACAACATTCATGGTTAGAAATACTTTGTCTCAACCTGGTTTATAGATCTTGTCCATATACATCATACATACGCTTTGCAGAGGATCTTCAGCTTAATCCAGACGAAAGCAAACAATGCCAGTGTTCGTTAGAACTTGATAATCTCACTAGAAAACTTGCCAAAAAATTCACCAAT
The DNA here is from genome assembly GCA_017311375.1 of Mytilus coruscus. Classification (NCBI taxonomy): domain Eukaryota; kingdom Metazoa; phylum Mollusca; class Bivalvia; order Mytilida; family Mytilidae; genus Mytilus; species Mytilus coruscus. The sequence continues at coordinate 32,019,070 of CM029599.1, forward strand.
ATGGGTGTTACAAAAGAAGAATACCTTCTTCTGAAAGCCATGACACTATGCAATACAGGTATGTTTAACTGATTCTAATCAGATGGTTATCCATGGGAGCTACAGCTTCCTCAACCAATAAAAGCTGTTCATCATGATATAGCCAAGAGTTCTGACAGTGGCATCAATCATTTGAAAATTGAAAAAAAAAAGTTAATAGACAAATGAAAACAAATTTATTACAGAAATTGCATAGCTTAAAAGAAAAATAAACTTATGATTTGTTAAAAATATGGTATGATTCATGACAGTTATGGTTATCAACAAATTTATTGAAAAAAAAAATCATTATGACTATTTGTAGAAATTCTGTTATCTTACTTTTATTTGATACTGCACTGTTAAGCATGCTCATTTGTTTGGAATGGCAGAGTAATTAGTCAAACCCAAATAAAACTATTTTCCAATGTGGAAAAACTTGCTACAACTTATACAGTCCTTTAGTCACATATAACTGAAACTAGCACAAAAGGGTTATCACTTTAAAGTTGCTAGACCAATGAGAGGCTGCGGTGTAACAATTCAGTTATGCCTTCATAAAATGTAAAATAAGATATATGTGTGTTTAAAGATTTTTTGTTTTCTTATTGCAGATGTAGTTATAGAAAATAGTGAAGCTATAAAGGCATTACAAGACCGACTACAAGATGCTCTGTTAGAATATGTCAAGAATCGTTACTCTGGGAATCTACGGAGAGTTGGACATTTATACATGTTGCTGCCATCCTTAACTCACATGAAACTTCTCACCAAACAATACTGGTTTGACATTAAAAAAGATGGACGTGTAATGATGCACAAACTATTCCTAGAAATGTTAGAAGCAGATTCCTGATGAAGCAGTCTTATAGTTGAACTTGTGTGATATTTTAAAAGTGCTAAAAATAGAGCTTTCAAAATAGTTATATTTAGAATCAGGAAGTTTTATTGTTGTAGATATTGTTATGTAGATTTGCGTGTCAATTTAGAGACATGTGATATTGTGTGATGCACCAAGTCTTTGAAAAGGATTATAGACAGATAATGGAGCTAATCTTTATCCTTTGTAATGCTTTTTCTTCCTTCTTTTGCTTTATTGTAAATTTAGAAATTATTGCGAATAATGTGACATGGTGAGTATCTCAATAATAAGGACTTGCATTCTAAAATCTGATTCATATATCTGTATGGAGATGTTGTTTTTTTTTGACGATTTCTAAAAAATCACAATAATAAATGTATGCAATAATTTCTGAATTTACAGTACTTGTTACAATCAATTATGCAAACTGGTAGAGGGTATATTTAGTCAAGAATCTATAAAGTTCAGTGAAAATTTATTAAAAGTAATATAATATAAAGTATGAAATTTTAGTTACCCATAATTAGTTTATTATTTATAGAGTAATCAATGAAATGAAGGCAATAAAGAGAAAACTGAAAAGTGTAAATAAAACTAGAATGATGGGTTATGCAGATGACCAAAATATCTTGACTTAGGGATTTATAACTATCAAACAAACTGTGATACTTTTCAATATTAATCAGATAGAAAGAAATGTATGTTTTACTGCAATCGCCTCTACTACAAAAATGTCCTTGTAAAATATTGTCAGCTGTTGGATCAAAATAGCCCTGGTGAAACAACTTGTAGTTGGTGAATTTAACCATAGTCAAACCTCAGCAATTTTTATTTCAAAAGCTGTAAAATTATCATATAATTCATGTTATAATCTGTCAGAATAGAATTGATGACTGTCAAGAAATTTGTGTAAGCAGAATGGTATTTATTACAAAATTTGGTACATTTACAGCAGAACTCATCCATGTGTTAACCAATTTTCTTGCAGATAATTAGTTAATTAAGATGTTGTCAATTGAAAACAAATTGTTAGGTCATTTTCAATCACAGTCCAATTTAGAACAGCTCAATTCAGTTTTGAATTTCAGAAGTTTAAATAAAGTCTTGATAGAATTAATTACTCAAGAAAATTGGTTAACATGTGAATGCTGGATGCTGTAAAGTATATGGAGGCTCAAACTGTTTCATCTCTCCTCTAGTCATAAATTTTCCTTTTATTGAAATCTGTTATCAAAGACTTGGTGAAAATAGAAAAAAAAATGTGTTCCAATTTATTTTATTATACTAAAGTGTGATATATTATTTACGTTTGAAAATAACCAATTTGTAGTTGTTAGAGGATCAGGAAGTATTGTTTTTTTATCTCCTTACCTGGTAAAAAATGTCTGTCAGGGATATTTGCCATATTTCATATCCGTGTTTGTTATCCTGTTATCTTCATGTCCGTTTTATGCAAATTTTTTACGAATATATATGACAACTATTTTAAAATTTACAAGCTTAATTTAAGAAATTTACTAGTTAATAGCTTTGTTCAACATGGTCTGTGTGAATTATATATATAGAGGCTATTTTGACCAAGATCACATTATTCTACATATTGTGGTTTATATTCTTAATTTAAACATAATTTATTGTCCAAAAAACAATGACAATAGGATCAGACACAAGTTTTGCAACTTAGAACGTCTTCTCTGTTTAAAAAAAAAAATAAAAAAATTACCCAACAAAATAAAATGTATTCTTAGGTCTTCAGCCAGCCAGATTCATTTCCATGTAGGGTTAACCTTTGGCATCAGGGGTTAAACAGTACTAAAAAAGTCCTTACTTTGATGAATGTTCTCCCAACAAACCCTATTAGAATCAAATCATGAAGTTTTAAATACTCAACATAAACATAAGTAGTCTTTTAAATATCTTAAAGCTCAGACATTCAGATTTAAGTTGTAGATTTAGTTCAAAGACAGTGTCTCTCTCAATAAGGTGAGTAAATACAATATTACAGACCACTGAACACACTTTTGTACCTTACTAATATTGTAAGTTAAAGAAATAGCTATTTGTATGCCTTACTGCAATAGTTGGGGTATTATGTTATCAGTCTGTGCTTCCATCGGTCTGTCTATCCTGTATCAGACTGAAGTTTTGGTTTAATGTGGTTTACCATAAAGTCACCGTTACAGCAACTTGAAACTTAGTACACAGCCCTATTATGATATGAACTTTTTAAAATAGATACCAAATCAGGTTTTTGACCCATATTTCACAGTTCACACTGAACAAAGTAAATGTGAAAGTGCGAGCAGGGATGATGTCCTACGGACACATATTCCTGTTTTATTTTTAATGTTACAAGATTATTAGAATTGTTAAAAAATTAGTTAAGACTTCTGTAGTGAAAATATTGCTTTAAATAATAAATAATCATGAATCACATAGTTCATGTGTTTTATACATGAATGATACTAGGCCAGTTACTGAAATAGGTTATTCATATTATCATTGCTATCCTTGGCAGACATAAGATTTTTGTCCTTACTTTCATTGGTGAATTTAATTGCAAACCTCTTTTTATAAAAAAGCCATTGTAAATATCATAGACTAAAAAGTAGGAAGATTTTTTCATGATTGTTCAGTCATACTTGTTTATGAATGAATAGAATCTAGTCAAATCATCAGAATTCATGATGTAAATACATATAGATCATAAGTATTAGAAAAGAATGAAATTACATTTAAAATCATTGTCAGTATAGTTTCAAAATTGAAGGAATGCATGAAAGGTCCAAATATGGATTATTTTAATGTGTATATAAGAAAATATATATATTGTAATCATTCAAAGAAAAATTGATATGTAAAAGAAATTGAAAAGAAAAAAAAGTTAAAAATAAAAAAAGAGAAAAAATTCATAAAAATAATAAAAAATGTAAAAAAAAAAAAAAAAAAAAAATGCTGCAAAAAATATTAAAAAAAAAAAAAAAAGGAAGAAAAAATAGAAAATGAAATTAAAAAAAAAAAAAAAAAAAAAAAAACACAATGTCCCAGTAAATACAGGAAAATCTGTATTATGGGGTTGTTTCATGAATAAACGAAGGTGCATATGATGGAAATGGACATTTGCTAAATATCGTCAGTATTGCAGTGTGCTATTTCCCATAGCCTGTCTGTATTACTGAATGATAATTATCAACTATGGTCTATGTTCTTTTATCATCCTTTTGTTATATTTCTGAAATGAACCTTTATGTAAAACAAAGATTAAAGAATGTAATATAATCATAAAATTGTTAAAAAAAAAAAGTAAAAAAAAGTAAAAAAGTAAAAAAAAAAATATGAAAAATAATCGCAAATCCCACATAACCGACTCTAATATATTAACGTGATACTACTATGAAATTTATTGAATTAAATTCACCATTGAGAGTATGGACGATTATCATGAGTTTTTGTTTGAGTGTGAACCTTACCATTCCTTTTTTGTCATTGAAAGATAAATTGTATGAAATTTCTTCTGATTGGAAGTTACTTTGAAGAGTTTGTACTATTATTGAAAAGGAATATAAAAGATTTATTTTAATCATTTTACAGAATATAGATAACATATACATAACACTTGCATTTCAATAGTTTAACTTTGTTTTTGTCTTCTTGTATTTAAATGATTTCATTGCTGTTATGAATCCGTCCAGAGTACATCAAATGAACAAAAATCCATTGCATGTACATGTATTGAAAGTTTCAAAAGAATAGTTAAACTTGCGTGTTACGCCACATATCATTTTAATTATATTAAGTGTGTCAGACTTGCATGTTGATGTGGAAAAAGTGTCTGTTTAAATATGTCTGTGTAGTAAAAATGTAAGGATAACAGCTATTGAACATGTAAATGCTTTAGAATTCCTTGTTTTAGGACATGACAAAAATGCTTTTCCTTCCCGGTCTAATTCATTTTTTTTTTCTCCAGGAAGTGAAACAAGTTGCTTTAGAGGTTAATTATTTTTAGTCCTCTTACTTTCAAGATGACCAAAACAATTAGTTTTTTTATCCCTCCTTGCTTTAATTAATATTTTAATTAGATTTCTACAAGAAATACAATGCCAACAATTGAAGTGAACTACTACTATAATTATTTTCATGCTTTTGAAGTCTTAATAATAAATTAAAAACTCTTCAAAGTAATGGACAGATTTCATTGAGTGGCTTGCTTTTGCTTGCATATTTCATTTTATTGACTGCCATTTTGACTGTACTTAGAATTGTTTTGGTTTTACGAGAATGGTTGAATGTGTATGTGTACACTTTTGTTCCTTTGGTCATATTTATTTACACAATAGCTTTACAGATGGCATTAAGATTCTGTTAAATTAAATATAAAGGATATATATATATATTTTATATTTATTTTGTTTTTTAGTTTTGCATTTTACAGAAATGAATACAGCAGTCTATTTCATTTAAAAAATTTCCGCATGAAGTGTAATTCCTAGAACATGTTTGTCATACTTAATTAATTGCCTGTTGTTAACAAATTAAGACAGATAATTTTTCAGGTTTAAAACATTTATTTTACTTAGATCATCTTTGAAATAGCTGTGAGAGTCAAGAAGTTTAAATTACTGATATCGTTGAAAATTTGAAGTGTGATATTGTAAAAACTATCTTTGTACCGGTATATGGATCTTTTCTTGCAACTGGTCAAATTAATTTGCTGGATACAAGTTATTAAAACATTTAAAATATACATCAGTGATTCTTTCTTTTAATCTTGATTCAATTATTATGGCCACTGTTATTTGGGTGTACCATATAAAAGATGAATGAAAGTACAGTAATGTTTGATAGTGCTGTTCCTGTTAACTTACCATTGCACTTGTTATAGTCTTACAAACTTGTGTAAATATTTGTTGATTTTTAAAATCACTCAATAAAACATGATAATCTAGAATATTTAACCCTCTGTTATATGGATTCATTGTTATATTGTATTTGTTTTTTTTTTTTTTGTTAAAAGCCTGTAGCCTTTTTTTGTGGGCATGATTCATCATTCCAAAATATTTTTTTTCAACTCGTCACATTTTTAAATACTGTATTTACCATTTTATTATGTAAGCCACTTTCCTTATTATCCCCTTCAAATTTTGGCAGAAAAAGGGTTATCTGTAAATTTTTCATCAAATAAAACAAGCAAACAAATCATTTCCATGTTTAAGTTGTAGTTTGACAAATATTCTTTACACTGTTATATCTGTTTAACAGTAAATTTTATCTGTGTTTTTTTTTTTGGTCTGACACATGTGATTTTTTTCAAATCACTTATCTGTTAAAGCACAACTACCCTACATTTAAAAAAATCAGTGCTCATAAATTTGTTTTTCCATGATTTGTTTAAACTCCCCCTTTTTTCTAGAAAAATGCATCACCTACAAGGCTTATAATTGGGTACATACAGTATTTAGAATAGTAATGTTTCTTCAGTATATATTTTATAGCCCTATACCTGTCACTCTGAAGAAATGTCATATGAATTTTTATCTAAAAGAAAGAATTGTTAGGTTGATAACAAACTCTTTTAAATGGATAAGAAAGCACTATTTCCAAAGGAAATAAAACTTAAATTAATAATTTATCATATAGATCAATTTCTTCAAATGTTCTTTTAATCCCTACAAATATTTGGTCTTGTAAAAGATTGGCTTCTATGCTGTTTTTTGTCTCTGAATGACGAGAAGTATTTTTTTAAACTTTAAAACTTATTTCAGAAAAAGACACTTCTTGGATATGCATCTTTATTGTACTGATTTAAGTTGTGTTACTCTTTATATATGTACCATCTTTCTATATGTGCCAATAAATGAAATATAAGAATGTGAAAACAATTAAGATTGCAGTTTTTTTTTTTACTAAAGATCATCACAGTTTTGTTAAGTTTTGTTTTTAATTTTTTGATATGTTTAAATCTCTCCAGGATATTGCTACACATCTTCAAGTAAATGACAGAAATAAAATGAAAATAATTAAAGTAAAAGTAAATCTTGTTGAAGGAATGCTATTTGAATGATATATTATTGATTAGTCTGATTTACTTTACTGATGTCAACTATTTTTTTCTGACCCTTTTAAACATCTTTTACTTTCCAATTTGATTGGTTTTCGGAATTCCCAAAGGTTAGTCTATAAAAGCCCCTTTGAAGTAATGGCAAAGGATTTATTTTATTTTCAAAATAATGAGTAATGGAGATTTTTTTTTCTGTTTTCAGACATTTTATGTCTTTTGAAATTTCCTCACAATAATGTCTATAGCATGGCCATTTCATAAAAAAATAGAGTTCCCCATTAATACAAATTATGCTGTGTTATTTATTTAAAACAGCACTTATATACTATATATATATATATATGTGTGTGTGACCATATTTATTATTAAAACCAGAAATGTAATGCCCTTGACTATCAGAACTTCTATGAAACAGTTATTTAAGGGCATTTACCAGTAAATATGATAATGAATCTCTTATGAACAACTTTGTTTTTATGATATCAAAGGAAAGCCATTTATTTTAACAGTATTATATTATTTTTCCATTAAGAACATGGAGCAAAATTGTTACTGTAGTGAAAATATTGCTTTAAATAATAAATAATCATGAATCACATAGTTCATGTGTTTTATACATGAATGATACTAGGCCAGTTACTGAAATAGGTTATTCATATTATCATTGCTATCCTTGGCAGACATAAGATTTTTGTCCTTACTTTCATTGGTGAATTTAATTGAAAACCTCTTTTTTATAAAAAAAAAGCCATTGTAAATATCATAGACTAAAAAAGTAGGAAGATTTTTTCATGATTGTTCAGTCATACTTGTTTATGAATGAATAGAATCTAGTCAAATCATCAGAATTCATGATGTAAATACATATAGATCATAAGTATTAGAAAAGAATGAAATTACATTTAAAATCATTGTCAGTATAGTTTCAAAATTGAAGGAATGCATGAAAGGTCCAAATATGGATTATTTTAATGTGTATATAAGAAAATATATATATTGTAATCATTCAAAGAAAATTGATATGTAAAAGAAATTGAAAAGAAAAAAAAGTTAAAAATAAAAAAAAGAAAAAATTCATAAAAATAATAAAAAAATGTAAAAAAAAAAAAAAAAAAATAAAATGCTGCAAAAAATATTAAAAAAAAAAAAAAAAAGAAGAAAAAAATAGAAATGAAATTAAAAAAAAAAAAAAAAAAAACACAATGTCCCAGTAAATACAGGAAAATCTGTATTATGGGGTTGTTTCATGAATAAACGAAGGGTGCATATGATGGGAAATGGACATTTGCTAAATATCGTCAGTATTGCAGTGTGCTATTTCCCATAGCCTGTCTGTATTACTGAATGATAATTATCAACTATGGTCTATGTTCTTTTTATCATCCTTTTGTTATATTTCTGAAATGAACCTTTATGTAAAACAAAGATTAAAGAATGTAATATAATCATAAAATTGTTAAAAAAAAGTAAAAAGTAAAAAAAAAAAAAAAAAAAATATGAAAAATAATCGCAAATCCCACATAACCGACACTTATATATTAACGTGATACTACTATGAAATTTATTGAATTAAATTCACCATTGAGAGTATGGACAATTATCATGAGTTTTTGTTTGAGTGTGAACCTTACCATTCCTTTTTGTCATTGAAAGATAAATTGTATGAAATTTCTTCTGATTGGAAGTTACTTTGAAGAGTTTGTACTATTATTGAAAAGGAATATAAAAGATTTATTTTAATCATTTTACAGAATTTAGATAACATATACATAACATGAAAGAAAATCATTCTTGTAAAAGATCTTGCATTTCAATAGTTTAACTTCGTTTTGTGTTCTTGTATTTAAATGATTTCATTGCTGTTATGAATCCGTCCAGAGTACATCAAATGAACAAAAATCCATTGCATGTACATGTATTGAAAGTTTCAAAAGAATAGTTAAACTTGCGTGTTATGCCACATATCATTTTAATTATATTAAGTGTGTCAGACTTGCATGTTGATGTGGAAAAAGTGTCTGTTTAAATATGTCTGTGTAGTAAAAATGTAAGGATAACAGCTATTGAACATGTAAATGCTTTAGAATTCCTTGTTTTAGGACATGACAAAAATGCTTTTCCTTCCCGGTCTAATTCATTTTTTTTTTCTCCAGGAAGTGAAACAAGTTGCTTTAGAGGTTAATTATTTTTAGTCCTCTTACTTTCAAGATGACCAAAACAATTAGTTTTTTTATCCCTCCTTGCTTTAATTAATATTTTAATTAGATTTCTACAAGAAATACAATGCCAACAATTGAAGTGAACTACTACTAAAATTATTTTCATGCTTTTGAAGTCTTAATAATAAATTAAAAAACTCTTCAAAGTAATGGACAGATTTCATTGAGTGGCTTGCTTTTGCTTGCATATTTCATTTTATTGACTGCCATTTTGACTGTACTTAGAATTGTTTTGGTTTTACGAGAATGGTTGAATGTGTATGTGTACACTTTTTGTTCCTTTGGTCATATTTATTTACACAATAGCTTTACAGATGGCATTAAGATTCTGTTAAATTAAATATAAAGGATATATATATATATTTTATATTTATTTTGTTTTTTAGTTTTGCATTTTACAGAAATGAATACAGCAGTCTATTTCATTTAAAAAAAAATTCCGCATGAAGTGTAATTCCTACAACATGTTTGTCATACTTAATTAATTGCCTGTTGTTAACAAATTAAGACAGATAATTTTTCAGGTTTAAAACATTTATTTTACTGAGATCATCTTTGAAATAGCTGTGAGAGTCTAAGAAGTTTAAATTACTGATATCGTTGAAAATTTGAAGTGTGATATTGTAAAAACTACCTTTGTACCGGTATATGGATCTTTTCTTGCAACTGGTCAAATTAATTTGCTGGATACAAGTTATTAAAACATTCAGAATATACATCAGCGATTCTTTCTTTTAATCTTGATTCAATTATTATGGCCACTGTTATTTGGGTGTACCATATCAAAGATGAATGAAAGTACAGTAATGTTTGATAGTGCTGTTCCTGTTAACTTACCATTGCACTTGTTATAGTCTTACAAACTTGTGTAAATATTTGTTGATTTTTAAAATCACTCAATTAAACATGATAATCTAGAATATTTAACCCTCTGTTATATGGATTCATTGTTATATTGTATTTGTTTTTTTTTTTTTTGTTAAAAGCCTGTAGCCTTTTTTTGTGGGCATGATTCATCATTCCAAAATATTTTTTTTTCAACTCGTCACATTTTTAAATACTGTATTTACCATTTTATTATGTAACCACTTTCCTTATTATCCCTTCAAATTTTGGCAGAAAAGGGTTATCTGTAAATTTGTCATCAAATAAAACAAGCAAACAAATCATTTCCATGTTTAAGTTGTAGTTTGACAAATATTCTTTACACTGTTATATCTGTTTAACAGTAAATTTTATCTGTGTTTTTTTTTTTGGTCTGACACATGTGATTTTTTTCAAATCACTTATCTGTTAAAGCACAACTACCCTACATTTAAAAAAATCAGTGCTCATAAATTTGTTTTTCCATGATTTGTTTAAACTCCCCCTTTTTTCTAGAAAAATGCATGGGTACATACAGTATTGAGAATAGTAATGTTTCTTCAGTATATATTTTATAGCCCTATACCTGTCACTCTGAAGAAATGTCATATGAATTTTTATCTAAAAAGAAAGAATTGTTAGGTTGATAACAAACTCTTTTAAATGGATAAGAAAGCACTATTTCCAAAGGAAATAAAAACTTAAATTAATAATTTATCATATAGATCAATTTCTTCAAATGTTCTTTTTAATCCCTACAAATATTTGGTCTTGTAAAAAAGATTGGCTTCTATGCTGTTTTTTTTGTCTCTGAATGACGAGAAGTATTTTTTTTTAAACTTTAAAACTTATTTCAGAAAAAAAGACACTTCTTGGATATGCATCTTCATTGTACTGATTTAAGTTGTGTTACTCTTTATATATGTACCATCTTTCTATATGTGCCAATAAATGAAATATAAGAATGTGAAAACAATTAAGATTGCAGTTTTTTACTAAAGATCATCACAGTTTTGTTAAGTTTTGTTTTTAATTTTTGATATGTTTAAATCTCTCAGGATATTGCTACACATCTTCAAGTAAATGACAGAAATAAAATGAAAATAATTATAGTAAAAGTAAATCTTGTTGAAGGAATGCTATTTGAATGATATATTATTGATTAGTCTGATTTACTTTACTGATGTCAACTATTTTTTCTGACCCTTTTAAACATCTTTTACTTTCCAATTTGATTGGTTTTCGAATTCCCAAAGGTTAGTCTATAAAAGCCCTTTGAAGTAATGGCAAAGGATTTATTTTATTTTCAAAATAATGAGTAATGGAGATTTTTTCTGTTTTCAGACATTTTATGTCTTTTGAAATTTCCTCACAATAATGTCTATAGCATGGCCATTTCATAAAAAAATAGAGTTCCCCATTAATACAAATTATGCTGTGTTATTTATTTAAAACAGCACTTATATACTATATATATATATATATATGTGTGTGACCATATTTATTATTAAAACCAGAAATGTAATGCCCTTGACTATCAGAACTTCTATGAAACAGTTATTTAAGGGCATTTACCAGTAAATATGATAATGAATCTCTTATGAACAACTTTGTTTTTATGATATCAAAGGAAAGCCATTTATTTTAACAGTATTATATTATTTTTCCATTAAGAACATGGAGCAAAATTGTTAGTAAAGATATTAACACCACAAACAATTGTGGCATTACACAAATCCCATTGTGACAGGCAAATTGTAAACAGTAAACTTTGGAAAAAGTTTAAGGGCTTAAGTAGGGTAGAATCTCGTAATTGTTAACTAGTATGTTTAAAAGGACAAAATTAGACAAAATACACTGTTGAATTTAATTTATGCACACAATTAATTTAATATTTTTATGACGAGTGCTTGTATATGCACTTTGATTTCAATTTAGTTGGTTTACATAGGTCTGTTATTAGAACAAGTCTCGATATAAATAAAATCCTAGAGTTAATAGCACAATTTGATTCTCAGAACTGTACTTTATATTCAGTTATCAGCATCATTAAAACATACAAAAACAAAATTTTAAACAGATTTTTATTTTTACGAAATCCCAATTTGTTTTTGATTAAAAGTTCCCAATATGAAAATATTTCAAGATATGAAAATGTATCACTTTGATCCCTGTTTATTGATCAAACTTTTAACTACTTGAATACCAAGTACAGAGAAATGATAATTGGCTGTTGTTTGTTTTTGTAATTGTTTACAAAGATTTGAAAAATTATCTTGTTACCTTAGTACTAGGGACATCTCCTTGAGAAGTATAGTTATGGCATATTATTTGTTAGCTTAATACCAGCATTGTGTATGCAGTTTATTTAAGCTTATTGTTGTTGTATTGCATAAGGAAAAGATATTATTTTTCTAGGAGTTTTTTTATTGAGATAGAAAAGTTAGACTTGATGTATCCCACTTTTTTACATTCCTGTGTGTGATTTGAAGTGTTTATTTTTGTCTGCACAATATATTCCCATGCAAAATTCCTTTTTCATCATCATTATTCCATGTTAAACATTCAACTTGCTAATGGAAATCCATGAATGCTGAATTTGAAGGAAAAAATTCCTCAGTATTATAAATTTCAGTCAAATTAAAATTTTTGTAAATGGGATAAAAAGAAAGATAATCATTAATATGTGTGTTTCTTTTACAGTCATTTATCTTATCTTTGTTTCAGATTTATATTAAATTCGAAAAAAATGAATGTTCATGTTAACATTTTTCAGGCATAAAAAAGATTTTTTAAGGGTAAAAAAACATTAGTTTTGTTTTGAATTTTTTGTTAGCTTGCTATGCATGTTTTAAAGAGTTTAATTTGGTTAGGACTTAAAAATGGATTTGGGTTGCAAGGCACTTCAGTTCAAATTTTATTAGTAATGTTTGATTTCATTGTTTATGTTGTGGAGTAAAATAAACAAAAAAGAGCCTTTTAACACCTCAATACATTTATTTCTGGAAAAGTCCTTATAATTGGAAATTTTGTTGACTTGTTAATATTGTCTGACATAATCACTTTAGTATAGGTGTCTGTTAAAAATGAAACTTTGGTGCATGAAGCATTTTTTTTTATAACTTTCATTGATGTTTTAATTAAAGTTGTTTCAATGAAATTGAACATCCCCATTGGTACATTTATAATTATTTTTAAATATTTTTACATGCACATCTGTTATAGCCCGTTGTTATTGATGTAATGTTTCTGTTATTGTTAGTATTTATATTTAACCAATGCCACCAAACCATGCAGAAATTGCAGATTTCCCCTAACAAAACACATTGGAAATAAGACAATATGATTTTATGGAAAACAATATGCAGTAGATATGTTATGAACAAATTCAGCAGCAAAGCAGAGACAGTTTGTCTTATATCTTCAAGTCTTTGAAAATATGTTAGAATTATGAAAATTAATGTTTTAATGTACCATCAGATATGTGACTTATTCACTGATCTTTCACTAAATTATCATAGTGTCAAAACTGATTGATAATCATCCAAAGTCTAAACATTTTAGTTTTGAAAAAATCTCTTTACCAAACATGCATAGTGGAAAATGTGTAACATTACAACTAAAATGTAGTTCTAAAGAAATTGATTCATTTTATAAAATGTATTAATAAAACAATAGATTGAGCAAATACAAAACAGTAGCCTAAGCAAATATTTTTTTCTACCATTGAAAGGTTCCATGTATATGAAGTGATCTCAATGTAAGCAAAATCCATAGCTTCTCCGGGCCCATCTGTGATGAAGAGGTTCTAAATCATATCATTATCTTAGGCAGCATCCAGTACCTCATTACCCATACTTAGGAAATTGCATGGTTTGATATATATTTTGTGTGCATTTTTGTCAAGACAGAATTGCTACAACAGTCAACTGTTCAATATTAAAAATGGAGCTTGTCACAGAAATGTATTGTTTTTGTTGTTTTATCAATGCCTGTCAGTTAATAGTCCTGTATAATATCAGCTAATATAAAAAAGAAGATGTGGTATGATAGCCAATGAGACAACTGTCCACAAGAGACTAAAATGACACAGAAATTAACAACTATAGGTCACCGTACGGCCTTCAACAATGAGCAAAGCCCATACCGCATAGTCAGCTATAAAAGGCCCCGAAATGACAATGTAAAACAATTCAAACGAGAAAACTAACGGCCTTATTTATGTACAAAAATGAACGAAAACAAATATGTAACACATAAACAAACGACAACCACTGAACTACAGGCTCCTGACTTGGGACAGGCACATACATACATAATGTGGCGGGTTAAACATGTTAGCGGGATCCCAACCTTCCCCCTAATCCTGGGTCAGTGGTGCAACAGGACACTACAAGAACTGTACAAAACAATAAACAAATAACGCATATAATCAACAGCAACAACCACTCAATTACAGGCTCCTGACTTGGGACAGGCACATATAGAATGTGGCGGGGGTTAAACATGTTAGCGGGATCCCAACCCTCCCCCTAACCTGGGACAGTGATATAACAGTACAACATAAGAACGAACTATAAAAATCAGTTGAAAAAGTTAAGTATACACGTACAAGTACAGTAAAAAAAATTATTCCACAAGGAAAAAGTTTCATGTGAAAATGTCATAAATTAAAAAAGTAAATAACACAAACCTAAACAAGAACCTCTAGAGGTCCTATACTGTCTTCAGTGAAAAGACGGATACTATCTTTTTTTTGAACATCAAGCTCTCTACTTGGCACTGAAACTTGACTGAATGACTTTCAACAGATTTGAAAATCACCTGTAAAAACATATATTCATTGTGCACTGGTTACATTAGAGTGTATGCTGTATTCATGGGAAAATTTTTGTATGAACATCTGGATATTTACAGGCAGAATATAATTGACATGCATAACCATATTCTGTACAGGGGAATTATCTTAGCCAAACAAATATATTGCTCTAAACATATCAGAAAAAGAGGAAAACGTCCATAAACTTTGGTGACAAGCTTCATTATAATGAATAAAACAAGAGAAATCAAGATCAAAAATACAAGGTGGACAAAAAAGGACTGTTACAAAAGAATGCCAAGACTTGTTAAGCTAATTGTAAAACAAACAGAAATAAGGAGTGATGCCAGGTGATCCTACAAAACCCATCATATTGTCCACTGGCGAAGGGTTATAGTTTGTAAAGTTCAGTCAGGGAAAAATTGGTTAAATCTTTTATGAAGATAGAAAATCTACCAAAACATGACTGTCAATCAAACAATATGGTTCCTGTTCACAACAAACAGTTGACTGCTGGATAACTATGAAAATACTTTTGTATAATTTTTAGATTGCAAAAAGTTAATTAATTAAAATGTACAAATTAGTTAAAGATTTTGCTGTATTTCAATGAGTACGAAAAAAATGGATATTGATCATAAGGAACTATGAGCACTGGTAATCAAATATGATGTGTTCATCAATTGGAAAAAATCAAACCATCTTTCAGTGATAGACATTTTAAATATAAAATTATCCACTGGAATACAATATGGATAATAACCACATTAAAATTAACATTGTGGGAGCAAATTCATCACACATTTAGCAATAGGTTTGTTTCCAAACATAAATGATACTATGATCAGCCTCATTAAAGATCCAATAAATGAAAAATGTGTTATGTGTTTATAAACATAACTCTATTGGACCTTGTATATAAAACCTGGCAAATAATTTCACATATCGACCATACTGTTAATTATTCATTTATAAAAACCAAAATGTAACATAACATTATGAGGAATATTGAGAGGAAAAGTACAAAACATGAATATTGAACATACACGAGATAGCAGTTTGTTACACATTAAAATGTTCCTTTTCTCATTATTGATAACTAGTATGTATAAATCATGTATATGACCAATTACATTAATAACGTGTGGGACACAATTGCAGAATTAAAACAATTGCAACACGATGAGTGCCACATGTGGAACAGATCTGCCTACTCTTCCACATCAGCTGGAATCGCCCCCTGTTTTGATGGGGTTTGTGTTGCTCGGCCTTTAGCTTTTTATGTTGTGTGTTGCAGATGGTTGTTTGTCTTTTCCTCTTTTTTCTTTCTTTTTTTTTTGTCATCGAGTGTTGTCAGTATCCCTTCATTATCTTTCGCTTCTCTTCTACTGAAATATGCAGAAATGTCCATTATACACAAGGGCAAGTTTCAAATTGATACACCTATTTTGAAAGATTGAAAGTGACTTACCATGTTATCTATCAGGACTATTTCAAACTAAAACCGAACACCAACAAGTTTACAAGTAAACAGTAAATAGTCTATATGTCCTCCGAACTAAAATTCTTAAGGGTCTTTCACACAGTTGATAACTTCCTGATATCAAAAGTGTAACTGTGTCTCTAAATTCCCTAAAAACTATGAATTAAACCATAACTGTGCCCATGTAATCCGAATTATCAGTGTTTACTAGTTTACTTGTAATTAGAAAGTAGCTAACTGATTCTAAATAGGGTTGATGCACTTTTATTAATTATCCACGTCCTTAATCCGTAGTTTCCTTGAATGTCATTTTCGTTTACCGATCGTGCATGTTAGACGATACAGCCCTCACGTTCAAAGATTATAGACTTGTGTAATTTTTTTTCAATAAGGTAAGACGAATTTATGTTCAAATTTAGATTAGCTAGTTTGCATATTGATCATTAACAGATATCGTGTCTTCTCGATGGTGTTCATCATATAATTACTCCCAAACTATTATATCGTGTTCAGTCCCCTCGTTTATTCTTACAAAGTTAAGATAACTTGACTTACTATCCAACTAATAACATCGAACGATATATCTGTCACGTCAGAAAACATAGAATATTTTTATCCTTTCTCATCTTACGATGGATAAAATACATTTTACATCCAATTTTGCCACTTCGAATGAATGTTTCAACGAATATTTATGCTAGGAGTTAAAATGATTCGCCCTCTAGTTGACATCTTGGATATACGTGTTTATAAGCATGTCCAACATCTCACGTAGATAAAATTTAGGCATATCCGAAATCTGAAAATGGGATTGTTTTCCCAATTAGAATATCTTGTATGATCTAATACACATAATTTCATAATTGGTTGATTGATTGTTGGTTGATCGTAGCGGTCATTTTTTTTTTATTGGTGGAGGAAACAGGAGTGCTTGGATTGACCTACCGACCTGCGACAGGAAAACTGAAAATCCCAGTCAATATTGTAATCGAACTCACCTGCCACATGCAAGGTGAGAATTCACAACCTCAGTGTTGACAGGCTAGTTATACTGGAGATGAACTATTTAGACCAATCGGCCTCCGAGGCTCCTCACAACATTTTAGGAAAATTCTCAAATATCAATGCTCTAACTGTCCAAATTTTACAAAGTCACAAATTAAGCATAAGAGAAGACAAGGAAAGCAACTTGTTGAAGATTTAGCTTCTATAACACTATACGTACGTAAGATACGTAATATAACTTTTGTTAGTCAACTGTCCAAGGTCAAAACGGGTTGAGGTAAAAAAAAAAATTTAACCCCGCTATCCATGCATGTGCTTGTCAGTAACTTCATAAATGGTTGTCATAGGTCATATCTTGTTTTTTTCTTCTTCATCATTTTGGATAGATTGTACAATTTTTCAATCCTGGTATCTAGGATGAGTTTATTTGGTGTTGATGGGAGATCTTTGATATTCTCTGCAACGTTATTCACTAATTTTCTAGATCGATTGAGAGTTATATGTATAGACACCTGTCTATTGCTGTAAAAACTGTTTGTTGACCTCAAGATGTATTTTTGCATTGGCCAGAGTTCTCAAAATCTTTTTCACCTGGTGGTCCTTGAAGAAAATCTGCAGGTCCTCACTATCATTTCTATTGCAAATTACCAAAATTTTGTTGGTCCTTCCCAAAAATGTGGTGGTCAAATCCTAGGACCGCCACATTTCGAGAACTCTGATTGGCACACGGGTTGCCGTGTCAATATCGACTGCACACCCGACGTATTCTTTTATCAATATCAAATATATCATGTAAACCGAGTACAAAATAGCGGTTAGAAACATTCTTCGACGGGGATATGCAGGTAGCAGCAGACGTCCCGACGATCATTGGGAGAAAATATAAAAATAACCTTCTTAGATACACTCATTCCAAACCTTAACAAAGCCAAAAAATAAGTCGTCTACAGAACATGAAGACAATAAGGGCCTTAAAATTATAGACAAAACCATGGTAAGTTTAACTTTGCCGAAGGAAGTTGCCACCTAAGTTTTAGCAAAATTAGATAATTTATGAACGGGGACTTTACAGATAAATGTATCATTTGAATCACAACAGTACCAAAACAACAGTTACTTGGTGGGTGGTACCCTCGGTGACTGATAGTTTATTATCAAAGTTGTACTGAGGTAAAAAGAGTTCTGAATGTGTTTGCATATCATTCGAAGTTTTTATTTTTGCTTATTGTTAGATAACTGACTTCCTTTTATTCAAGATGAACCGTTTTTATCCATAGATTCCGTATGGTAAGAAACACATTAAAACGTCGTAGCTAATAGCCAGGCTTAGTAAGTGTTATGGAGAGTCTTTGCTATAAAACAATTGTAAGATATCAAAGATGTTATGTGGTAACAATAAACTGAATTTGACAATCTGTAACACATGCAGTCCAAAGTTTGACCTCCTCCCTCAAATGAGGGAATACTTTGGAAAACCAGTTTCAGTAGCCAATACAAAGCTAATGGCTGATGAAGCAAACTTTTTGTTTGTTTAATGATATGATTAAGAAGTAACAACCCAGAGAGTATCAACTGAACCGTTTGAAATCACAAGCAAGTTTTGCTATATAATTGAGTCCAAACGTCAACATACACACGATATAAAAGTGGAGTAATCGAGAGTGATTTAGAAAGCCAACGGTTCAAAAGAACCCCTATTGCACAATACATTAAACAAAACGTTAAAAAGACTTGCATATAGGAGAAAATCTACAGTGTCAGTAGGTTGCAGGTATGATTATTGTCAACACAAAATTGTATATTTACAAATATCTGTCGAACAAAGTCAGGGAATGTCATTCATGGGAACAAGCTTATTCCTTATTTGCAATCTTATCTTTGAGTAAGAGTAAATGATGAAAGTAGCTAAAGAAGTGTGTCTGACAATGCCATTCATTGGTAAAATCTTTTTTTTCATTTCAGTTGCCTCATATATAAACAGTCATTATGATCCAGCAACAACATCTAGTACATTAAAAGTTACTCACATCAAATATTCTAGTCAATGAAAATATACATTTACTTACATTAAAATGGGTAAATTATAGAAAGTTGAAATCTACTTATATCTAATAAAGAAATTGAAATCTAGAAACATCAAATATTCTATTCACAGTAAATTGAAGTACTGGTATTCAACTCGGGAGAGTTGAAATCCCACATGTGCCGTATATGCGTGGACTATCGTAAGTAAAATATTGTTGAGGCAAAAAGACAGTTACAGCTTACCAGCCATGGAAGAGTTGGGTTGCTCGTATTATTCTATGGAAAAATATTCGTGTTTGGAAATGGAATTAACAAAATTTTCGAATTTTTTGTGAATTTAAGAGTTATATCAAGTATTTGTATAGTATACAAATCCTTGGTTATATCAGAGACATATATACACAGAGATTGGCAACTCCGTGAAATCCCGTTAAAACACGCGTATATATATGTGTATATATGTCTCTGGTTATATTAAGGCGCAATTCATCGACTTGAAAATTTTAAATGATATACTTATATACATTTCTGGTATTGACAGAACTGTGAACATCTGAGGGCTTTGTTTTGTTGAATTTAAACTAGTCACTTCGTACTTTTCTTATTCAAGAAGAAAAAGCAGACTTGCCATACCTTTTCCTTTAATCTCGTAAATGTACTTTGAATTTCCCGCTTTTGTCTACATTCTTACGCATGCGTTCTATGCTATTATGAAACTTCCGGATCCTAGACTGAACATAAACAAAGGTGCACGAAAACAAATATTCAACAAAATTGGTTCGAAAATGTCGAAAGTCAGACGTGCCACGCATGCAGGCAGCTGGTATACAGACGATGGTATGCATTTTAGACAAAACTGGATTGATAGTGGGCCTATATGTCTATAATTTCACTGTAGTATCATCAGCTGATCAGACCGATACAACTGATCTCACTTTTCTTTGTGACTAAATATGTATGAAGGTTTGGATAGGCCCATCATAGGGTTAACGGAATAGAGAATAACGAGCAAAAATTGCAGAATAAATGGTTAAAAAAATAAAGATTAAAGAAAAATAGGTAAAAAGAATAGAAAATGGAGAATAATGGGGTGCTGAACTATAAAGAATAGAGAGAATAATAAGCAAATTAAATAAAGAATAGGGGAAAATGGTCTTGTGTCAAAACTAAATGTTCAAAATGAAAATAAAAAAGTTACATGTTTCTTCAACATTCGTTCTCACAGTGTCTTCTCATTATTGTTTACCTTTTTCTCAAATAAATTATTTTACATACAGTACCATTTAAACGAATCGATTCGATATCGTTTTTCCGATTCCGTGTTTTTCGAGCCACACCGAGTACCGCGGATTTCACTCCCAAATTCCTCCAAAGATTCTCTCCCAACACCGCGTGGCTGTTAATTGGTTTATTGCCCTTCGGATGTACTAAAATTAACGACGCGTGACAACATAATCGGATTAGCCAGATAATTTACCTATGTCCATTTAATCGATCTTGATTGCACAGGTGTGTTTTAAAATCACGGTATTAAAATTTTAACAAATGTTTTCCTTTCTTTGACAGATAAAGATGTGAAATTATCATTTATATCTTTTATGTTTTGTCCCATGCCATTATCTTTGAAATAATTTTACATACAAAAAAATATGAAGAAAAACTTGTTATTTTGTGTTTCTATTACAGTCCGGTCAGGTCATACATTGTGTTCTTTCAACAAAGACGATTTTGTCACCATTACAGGGCTGCTCTGGCTCCCGAAAAGTTGGAGCCAGCAAAATCGCCAGCTCCTAAATTTTGTCGCCAGTTTTGAAAACTTTGAGCCAACTTTAGGGCCAGCTAAAGTCTTGATTTCTTCTAAAAAAATTCAAACTATGTTCAATTTAAATTTCTTATGCACTCAGGCAGCACTTTACATCATTTAACATGTTACACTAAGTAAGTTATAGCATAGGGTTTATATACATACAAAAAACATGTGTACTTTTATTTTCTTTGTCAGTATTTCATATGTATAAGAATATAATTAGCTTAGTTATGGTCTCTATATGTTACAGAATAGAAAAATTGTTTTAAATAAAAAAATAAAGAGAAAAAATTGGTAATTGAATGAAGAAAACATAATAATGGGTGTTTAGATTTACAGAATAGTGAAAATTTGTATTAAAAATAAAGAGTACAGAAAAAGATGACCAAGGCACTCTTCAAACATTACCCATCCTGCTACTAAGACCCTCTTTAACTCTACCCATATCTCAAAATACATAAACATATGAATTCTTCAGTCAGAAGACATATCTTAGACATATCTAATGTAGGTCTCCCAATGGTAGGAAAAATAAAATTGAGTTATCTTTCTTTATTCGGTGTGCGTAGAAGAGGTAAATGTGATCAACAATATGGCGGCGGTTTTGTTATTTTCGTATCTTAACTGAGGGCATGCAAAGACAAATTAAGTCTGAATTTGCTATTTTTACGGAAAACAAGAAAACTTTGTCTTTGTATAAGTTGATTATGGTTTTCGACTTCCTGTCAATTACGTTTTCTTCATTAAACTACGGTAAACATTGCAAATTGTGTTGTCGTATGAACATTTATTCAAATGAAAAGACAAACGCTGACTGACCAATTCTATTTGAATGAATTAATGTTAATGATCATTAATGACCCATCCGATAAATGGATTACCTGTAACAACAGATTATGACACCTGTTGTAACTGTTGAGTAGCTTGGGGTCATAAACAAAGTCATAAACTTGTCGCCAGGTAAAATTTCGTACAATTTATTTTACCAATTTAAATGAAGATCGATATTGTCAAGAAATGAAAATTTTGACATAGGAAAATGTTGGCGCAAGAAATATCGCCAGCAGCCGTATTTTGTCGCCAGATGAAATAAAAAATCGCAAATTGCGACATTGGCGACGCACAGCGGTCCCTGCATTAGAATCTTTTATGACTTACTCAATAAGCAATATCCGTGCATTAATTGTTCATTATATAAAAATCAAGTGGCTTATAAAAAATGTAGTTTTACGGTAACTAGATCGTCCAATCTATTAATCGGATCAACAAGTCAGGGACCGTGCTGTGCGTCGCCAATGTCGCAATTTGCGATTTTTATTTCATCTGGCGACAAAATACGGCTGCTGGCGATATTTCTGGCGCCAACATTTTCCTATGTAAAATTTTCATTTCTTGACAATATCGATCTTCATTTTAATTGGTAAAAGTTAAAAGAAATAAGTTGTAAAATTTTTACCTGGCGACAAGTTTATGACTTTGTTTACGACCCCAAGCTAATCAACAGTTACAACAGGTGCCATAATCTGTTGTTACAGGTAATCCATTTATCAGATGGGTCATTAATGATCATCAACATTAATTAATTCAAATAGAATTGGTCAGTCGGCATTTTGTCTTTGAAGAAATGGTCATACCGCACGACTCCACAATTTGCAATGTTTACCGTAGTTGTATGAAGAAAGCGTAACTGACAGGAAATCGAAACCATAATCAACTTGTTAAAAACATCGTTTTACTTATTTCCGTTGAAAAATAGCAAATTCAGACGAAATTTGTCTTTGACTGCCCTCAGTTATGATACGAAAATAACAAAACCGACCGCCATTGTTCACCTTGTGACTTGTTCTACGTACTGTTTATAATCCTCCAAAGAAGGAGCACACCGAATAAAGAAAGATAACTCAATTTTTACTTTTCTAATCATTGAGATACCTACTTTAGACATGTCTAAGATATTTCTACATAGTTCTTGCTTTAGAATTTACAAAACTGGCGACAAAATATAGGAGCTGGCGATTTTCTGGCTCCAACTTTTGGGAGCCAGAGCAGCCCTGCAAGTAAACTCAATTTATTGAGCAATGTAAAATATTATGTTTCACCACCTCGGTACATTTATACAGACTTGAATAATTTAAATTACGAAAAGAAACTGTAAAGTGACAACTCTGTTGAACAAAGGAATAACTTCAAGTGATTTTGCTAGCGCTCGTCATTTTCGTATTTTACTAAACGGTTTCAAATTGATGAAAGTATTTTGTATCAATTTCGTCATTTAAATTTGGAAAGTGTAAAATATTTTCGCATTAAATTACTATAATTCTACCTGTCTACATGTTTTGACAAGTTTATGACGTTCAGCCATTTAACGTTTACAAACGATGGTAAAAGTTGTGATGATAAGTAATCCGCTTATCGCCATCCGATAGGTCACTAATCCTTTAATTATTATTGAACCTCAATTGCCCATCATAATATTCTATTCCAGTTAAATCAGTCCAATTTCATTTTCAAAATTTCTCAACCGCCCACAATTGGCAGTTCTTTATCGTATTTTTGTCATTTGAACACAATTGATCCCCGGGACAATTTCCATCATAATTTCAATATTTCACCAACCATAAATTTATATTATTGACCATGGACGATAACTAATGTTCAGGTCTACGTCCTGTTTTGACTGATAAAACATAAAAAATCAAATCGCTAAAGAAGATGTGTTCTCGTTTATTCGGAAAAAAATTATATTTTAGATTCCGGTTAATCAATTGTAAAAGGACCTTCTAGAGCCTCAATAAGTACCCACAAAAATTTCGTTCTGTATCTTTAAAACCTGAATGAATTTTCCCACGGTCGTCCTGAAAGGTCACCTGAGTTTACTGGTACGTGATATTATTTCCGCCTTTTAAAAATCTCGTGCTGTGGATAAAATTAACTATTTTTAGCATTTAACATTGTTAAGTAAGTCAAGTTCAAGTTCAACCCAAACTGTTGATAACTGACATGTGTATCGTGGAATTGTCTTCGCACGGCAAATAATTTTTAAAATCTTTTAAGATCACTGTTCAAAATACACAAATTTACATTCATTGTGCAAAAATAAATATTATACAAAGATGAATTAATGCAGCTGTGGAAGTATTCCTGTTGTAACCGAAATGTATTATTATCCTAAAGTAATGCCAACAAATCGTAAAACGAAAATGCCGTAAATATTAAGCATAACGAATGGTGAATAATATTTTTTTACTTGCATATACAAAACTTTGTGACACGTAATTTTATGATTTTCTTTAAACTGCTCTCATTAATTTAGCGGAAGTTTCCGGTTATTTTACACAAGTATTTCCATTTCGTAAATAAAATATTAATTTACTGGTGAAAACATCGAGGTCAAAATTAAGTACAGTTTTATTTTTTATAAAATTTTAATGCAATTGAAAGAATTAACAACACCATTTTGCTTTTAAATCTTTTATTCATTCAAGCAATGAGATAATCGTGTAGACTTGCATAATTATTATGCCTAACGAATGGTGAATAAATTTTCCTTTTACTTGCATATACAAAACTTTGAGACACATAATTTTCAAATAAAGACTTTAACTTTGAAGTAGAATATTGCTTTTTTCACATTTTCCACTATATTTTATAATCCTTTTTTTTAAAACAAGTACATTTAGGTAAAGATATTTTTAGATTGGCAAGCAAGAAATACGAAAATATTTTAACTTATTATTACCACAAAATTAAACTTAACCAGTATAAAAGACATTTAAAATTATACACCTGTTTTGACACTTAAACTGGTACAGTAGACCGGAAATATAATTCTTTATTACGTCAACCTTTACCTGTCAGGTAATCCAATTACCCTATCAGTCGTGTGCTGGTAGAGATCAAAGTAGGATAAGGGCAATTAATTCCTCGGTGTAGGGAGTGAGCTCGCTATCACAATAAACATTTACGAGATTTTGGGAGAGATTACTCCTAAATTCCTCCTAACATTTTGGGAGGAATATCGGAGTTTTTCGGAGTGACTCGACATTTTCCTTGGTGTAGGGTGTGGGAGAGTTGGTCCTCTTGAATGGTACTGTAATGATTCTGTATTCTGTATTCTGTAGGTGTCGCTGTTGACACTGGATTGTCTCTCTTGTAAATATTATAGTCTCGCTTGTACAAATTTCACTGTGGTAAACAACTCACTTGTACTTTAATTATACATATAGGTCAGGCAACTGTATTAAAAATTTCTTAATTAAAATCGGTGCGACTCATGGATAAAATCACCAAACAATTGCATTAGTGTTTCTCTAGACTAGAGACGGAGGAGTTGTTGTTTTTTCTATTGACAATAAAAGTTCTAAATCAATATGTACTGATCCTGTGTTAAAAAATATCTCATGTATAAGTTTTTGTCTAGCCTCTTCATAATTTTCACAAAAAAGTAAATAATGTTCCATGAAAAATGAAAAATGGATAGAGTTTTGAGTTTATAGTTTCCAGTCCCTTAAATTTTGGATGTCATCTAGATGTTATGCTCCATCTATAACATGTTTGAAAGGCGCTTAAGGGTTGTAGCAAAGGACAAAGGGCCTTCTTTTACTTTAAGGGTCCCTATACTTTAGAGTTCAGGTTCATTCATGGTTATGGTTAGGTTAGGGTTAGGTTTTAGGGTTAGAGCTAGTATTAGGTTTAGGTAGGGGTTATGGTCAGGTTTAGAGTTAAGGATAGTTTAGTATAGTATAGCTCTATATGGGTTGGGACCCCTAAAGCAAAAGAAGGCCGGACAAAGTAATACTAAGACATGACGGTGCAGAGTAATTAATCGTAAAAAATTATCTGGTAAGACTAAGCTTTTCTCCTGTTTCATAGCAAGTACAAATAATTTTTATATTTCTGACAATGTGCATATTTTATTTTTATCCTGAAATTTACACCTGGCACTTTAAGTAGATATAGGAAGATGTGGTGTGAGTGCCAATGAGACAACTCTCCATCCAAATAACAATTTATAAAAGTAAACCATTATAGGTCAATGTACGGCCTGCAACACGGAGCCTTGGCTCACACCGAACAACAAGCTATCAAGGGCCCCAAAATTACTAGTGAAAAACCATTCAAACGGAAAACCAACGGTCTAGTCTATATAAAAAGCGAGAAACACGTATAAATTATATAAACAAACGACAACTACTGTACATCAGATTCCTGACTTAGGACAGGTGCAAACATTTGCAGCGGATTAAACGTTTTAATGGTACCAAACCTTCTCCCTTTTTCTGAAACAATAGTATAACATCACAACATAGAAAACACACGATAAAATATCAATTGGAAGGCTTAACTCAATCAAAAACGTAAATTAACACACTATGAACGAATAAATTCGATCTGTGATACCTGAAAGTAAATACATAGTTAATAAAATATTAGGGACAAATATTCAAGGCCAAAAGCAAACAAACAAGTCCAAACAAAGCCATGGCAAGACACCACCGCCAAATATTTAACCCTTAGAAAATAATCACTTTTGAAAAACCGGTTTTCATAATATATACAGGTAAATGAAAAATAACTTTGTAGTTTTAGGTATACTACTTCTGTCTATATAAAATCTTCCAATAATTAGGAATACCATGAAAGGTCTGTCATATAAATACCTAATTTAACACTAGAGGTCCAGTCTAAATCCAAATAAATTGTCTCCATTATTGCAAAGAAATCGATATAGTTTAAACAGACTGCAATGAAGACCCAAAAATGAACTGTCACAAAAAAAGAAATATTCACATTACCATTTGCTTAATATAGAAGCAGATGACAGAAGACTTTTGTACAAGTACAAATAAAGCAGAAATTTATTTGTGTAAGAGTTATTTTTACAATACATGTAGTTGGTTGATTGCAAGATGAATATATATATTGCAGAAATTTCCTGTGGGGAAATGCTATGTTGTCCGTGAATATGAATTATATATAAAGATGCAGCATTTCTAGATATACTTTTTGCCACCTGTAAGCCATATTCCTAAAAGCCAGTTTATTTGCCAATATATATATATATATTTGGTCAGTCTTGTTTTATGAATCATTCTTTTAAATTTGTTATAAGTAAATTAATCTCAATTGGATCTTTTAATATACCATGCATCAGATCTTTAACCTACTTTCAAATGACAGAATGGTAGGCTGTAAGGAAAATTTTTCCTACCGACACACATGAACTCACATTATATTGAAGACACAAATGGTCCTCCATAGCTATATTATATAGTTATAAATAAGAAGATGTGGTATGAGTGCCAATGAGACAACTCTGCATCCAAGTCACAATGTATAAAAAGTTAACAATTATAGGTCAAAGTATGGCCTTCAACACGGAGCCTTGGCTCACACCGAACAGCAAGCTATAAAGGGCCCCAAAATGACTTAGTGTAAAACAATTCAAACAGGAAAACCAACTGTCTAATCTATATAAAAAACGAGAAACACACATGTATAGTAAATATTAATGTATTTTTTAGTAAAATTTATTTTTCCATTGTAGGAGCAGAGCTAAGCTCACAGTTATCTGGTTGGTTAGCTCCAGCCAAACCTATTCAGTCACCTGCTAGAGCAATTATTGCACCGTAATATGTTAATTTTTTGTGAATATATTAATTTCAATATATACATTTTACAAATGATCAATATTTCTCCACTTGAGACAATCATGGTTTCAAGTACTATAAATGCAGAAATTATTGTGTTGTGATTTTTGAAGAATGGACAAAAATGTGAGAATATTTATAGCAATTTTTAGGAAAATCTGCATACAGATATAAGAACGTGAGTTCTTATTATTGCAGTACGCACCCAGTCGCATTATAATTCGAAATAATAAAAACCTCACAATGATTTCTGAATTTTGCGGTATTCAAATTTGTGGTTTCTGAAATTTAATTTTTTAAGAGTGCAGTGGTAGAAATTATTTTTCTAATGATTTTAACATGAGACGTGGTAAAATTTGACATTGTTTTCTAACAATCCAAGGGGTTATTTTTTTTTATCTAATTCGTTAATTGAAGACTAAGGATCCACCCAGAATTTATATATTATTTTTATTCCAAATCTCTTGTCCCTCATGAAAAGTCAGTTGAACATTTTTGCATATCAATACTTGTAGTTCTGACAAATAAAAAGTTGATGGCTGCAGAATATAGTATTGCAGTTACATGGGAAGTAATTTAAGTCAGTAGAGACGTTGTGGTAGAAATGTTAAGCTTTTGGTGCTCTTTAGCACACTCACTGTCACACAGTAAAAAATAAAAGCCAAGAGAGACAGAAAATATCTAAGAATAGAAACCTGATGAAAGAAAAAGAATCTGTGCTTTGGTAGGGGAAAAAGATGTAGATTTTATACAATAGAATCCATTTTAAAATAATTGCTTAATCAAATGGTTGGCCAAACATTTGACAGTAACTACACAATGACATACAAACAATTCTAAATCATTAGGCACACAGTTAAAGTAATAAAAAAAATTGTAGATATGTGCAAATGTAATACAGGTACATCATTAATACAAAAAGTACACAGAATCATGCAAAATGTGATTCACTGGGAAAACACCGTACAAGTAATTGTTTTGATATCTTTTAGGATAAACATGTAAAAAGATGTTGAAATTTGTATATAAATTTTCAAACGGACCCTTACCAGGTGAGATAGAAATTCTATAGAATGCATTATAAAACTAATGCTGAGGGAGATAATGAAAAAATATAACATAGAATTTATTGTAAAATTCAATGACTCATCTGTCCTGGTAAGGCAGTAAATGATAAGTGATTTACAAATGAAACATAACTATTTCAGACATGCTGGATATTACTATTGTGGAGCCTGTGGTGGCCATGCATACAAACAGATAGATCCAACCCATATGTAAGTATTCTTTAATTTCTTTATAGGCACAATTGAAATATATGTAATAACCAGAGACTTAAACATTTTTGTAATATAAGAGATTGGGATTTAGGTGAAATCTTGTGATATCACTCTATCCCGGAGACATCATTTGAAATGTTGAAAGAAATCTTAAAATATCAAGAAATTATTTTAGATTTGCATGTTTTATTGCAACATAATTGTAGGGCTCTTTAGACCAATCTCCCAAGGGCGCAGGTTGGATTTAACTATATTTGTTACTTAACAACAAAGAAGAATAAACCATCACTCTTTCTGTAACTTCATTGAATTTTCAATATATATCTTGATGTAAAATTTTTACTTACAATGCTAATAATTTCAAACAATAAAAAGCTTTTTTGAAAATTTATGAAAATTACCCAAAATTAAAACAAAATGAATATTTTAGTATGTGAAAAAGAAGTAATAGAAAAAATAATGAGAAGGTCACATGATATTTCAGTAGATAAGATGACCATTAATTTAAAGAAGGCCATACAGTTGCCTATAATTGCTAATGATAGTTGTCTCATTGGCAATCATACCACATCTATTGTAAATCTAAGGTATAACATGTTTCTGTAATGAATTACTGCTGAAAACAGGGTTGGCAAAGTATTACCCGGGCAGGAAAACCCGGGTGCTAGGTTTTCCCAGGCTGGGCAATACTCCTAGAAACGGGTAATACTGGGCAATACTGGGTAATATGATTTTTCTAGCTTATTTTCATACAAAATAGTAAAGACTTGTTGTAGTTTAATAGTATTATAGCTAAAAAATACATTTTATACAGATAACCATTGAGAGTCAGTCCTGAAGATTGAAAATTCAATTTCTTCCTTTTCTCCACTAATTCTATGTAGGCAGAATAAAAGTTTTGGACATTTTAGGATACCTTGTTAATTTCCAAGCTTTGTTTCAATATCAAATCCAAGTTGAAAAAATGCATTTTATTGCAGTGTTTAAGTGAATTGTAAATTTTAATTGTTGTACAATCATATTGCTAAATAAACACCCTAAGGGAAAGGCCATGAACACTTATAGAAATCAAAAGGCTGATTATTGCTATATAAACAAATCTGTATTATAATCTGAATAATTACTTATTAATTGGTGATGTACATAAACATGCTAAAACTTAGTAAACATTTTTAGTAATGAACAAAACATGTTTTAAAGTAATTTTCCTTACGTAGAATTGTTAATTCTTAATATTAGTTATATTTATTAAAAAAACAAATTGAAGTCTTTGACTTTAATGTATTGCATTTTGATAAATCACTGAATCCTCTTTAAAATTCAGGGCAGTATTTCATATTACCCAGTATTACCTGGTAAAACCCAGGAAACCCAGGTTTTTCCAGAATTTCCCACTGGGCTGGGCAATACTCATAAAACCCAGGTTTTTGCCAACCCTGGCTGAAAACCCTACAAAAATTTGTGAGTGTTAACAACTCAAAAATCAAACACATAAAATAGAGTTGAAAACATGAAAAGCAATGCAAAAGAACATCTTAATAGCATATCACATCATGTTTCCATGTTTACATCATGTGAATGAATATGGGGTAGAACAACAAGACAGCAACAATATTTACACAGTGCCCCCTCTTTTATTTATATTTGTTTGCAGTTACATGTACATTTTCAGAACATAAATATTAAAATTTTAAGGACCTGAATGGAGATTTTAATCAGATTTGTAGTAAAAAAAATAAGTGAATAAAAATAATCTAGGGTTTTGTGTAATACATATGGAGAATAAGCAAGTTAATAATTTATTTATTAAGATTTTCTGCAGGATTTAGTACTATTGAAAAAGACTGAGTACATTGGCTTTCAAACACCACTGAAATAGTTTAAAATAGGATATGAAACAGAAATTTCTTGAAACAGTTAAAAAATTCTATGCATATATTCCAAATCTTTTTTAAGTTACTGATTAAAGTAAACTACATCTTGATCTGCAAACAATACCTCACATTACGAACAAAATAAATTTATTTAAAATTCAAAACTGATGGAAAAATAACAATCAACTGTCAGTTTGATATCTGACCAAGAAATTTATATCACCTCCGTAAAAGAAAAGAATAATAATGAAGCCATTAATTTTTCTTTACATTAATGCATTGTATGCAGAATTAAGAAAAATACAAACCGTCTACAAATCTTAAAGTATACTTCATGAACTGGTTCTTTTATGGAAAATTAAAGAACCTTTGTTAGCACGCTCACATACCCCACGTCCCCACATTGTCACTGGAAAAACAAAATCTCATTAGATTCCTAAGTTCAAAGACTCATAACTCTACTAAAGTCAACTGATAAAAATTTTCTTGTGGATATGCACATTTACATATTATGTCCTCATTAACTACAAACTTTCATGAAATTCTGTTGTGTGGTTTCAGAGAAGTTGTGATTACAAACTGTTGCAGTAATATATTTTGGCCAAAATTCTAAGTTAAAGGGGCATAACTCCTAGAAAAAAAATTGAATCGTCATTTCCTATGGATATGCACATCTACATAGTATGTCCTTATTACCTACAAAGTTTCATGAAATTCTGTTGTGTGGTTTCAGAGGAGTTACGATGACAAGAACAGGACTGGCCAAAATTCTAAGTTAAAGGGGCATAATTCCTAGAAAAAAAAATTGGATCGTAATTTCCTGTCGATATGCACATCTACATGGTCACAACATGTACATAGTATGTCCTTATTATCAACATAGTTTCATGAAATTCTGTTGTGTGTTTTCAGAAGAGTTGCGATGACAAGAACAGGACTGACGGACAGACGGGTGAAAAACATTATACCCTCCACAACTTCATTGCGTGGGGTATAATAAACAAATAAATATGTGGTTAACGGATGAGAAAATTTATCTCTTAGCCACTTCTTTCTGTATGAAAAAAGAGATGTGGTATGATTGCCAATGAGACAACTATCCACCATATTTCAAATGAAGTAGATGTAAAATGGTTATAAAAAATAAAAAGTTAAAAAAAAAATCTTACAGTGTTTACACGATTTTAACAGTCCTAGTTATCAATACATTTTGTGAAGAAAAAACAGTTTCGCATCTGATCTTTAATGACAGTTGCCCTGTTGTCAGAAAAGGAACCCGTCAAAAACCCAGGAAGTAGGGGGAGGGTTGAGATCTCACAAAACATGTTTAACCCCGCCACATTTTTGCGCCTGTCCCAAGTCAGGAGCCTCTGGCCTTTGTTAGTCGTGTTTGTTTTTTAATTTTAGTTCATTTATATATTTTGGAGTTTAGTGTGTTGTCCATTTTCATTGAACTAGTACACAATTTTGTTAAGGAGCCAGCTGAAGCCCCCCTCTGAGTGTGGGATTTTCTCGATGTGTTGAAGACCCTTTGGTGACCTTCGGCTGTTTTCTGCTCTTTGATCGGGTTGTTGTCTCTTTGACACATTCCCCATTTCCATTCTCAGTTTTATTTAATGCATTGTGTAGTGTTGAAGGCTGTACAGTGACCTATAGTGGTTAACTTCTTCATTTAGTCTCATTGGCAATGGATCATACCACTTCTTATTTTTATATACATGTTAACAGTTTCATTTTTATATGCCCGTTTACGGGACGTTTTATGGTATACCGTTGTCCGTCTGTCCGTCCGTCCGTCTGTCGTCAACATGTCAGACATTAACTCAAAAACGCTTTATCCAATTTGAATGAAACTTTGGTGAATTGTTTATATCTATTGACCTGAGCTCCCTTTCATTTATAAAATTTTTTTTAGATTTTACGTTTCCCAGTTTTTGGGTTTTATTCATTACAAAAAAGGGGGGTTTTCCAGTTGTAGGACAATAACTCAAAAATGCTTTGAGCAGTTTTCCTGAAACTTTGGTAAATTGTTTATATATATTGTTGTAGGCTCCCATTTGATTTTTATGAATTTTAGATTTTACGTTTCTGAGTTATGGGATTTTATTCATATAAAAGGGGTGATTTTCAATTTTTCGGACGATATCCTTAAAGTGCTTTGAGCAGTTATCATTAAACTTTGGTGACTGATTTATATCTATTAAGATAACCTCCTATTAGTCTTTTATAAATTTCTGGTATAACATTGAGAAGTTGTTGAACTTAATTCTTTGAAAACATGACAGGCGTATCATGCGCTCATGGCGCATCTGTTTATTAATAAATGTATTATATTTCAGAAAACGTGTTTTTATACTAGGACCTTCCCACCATGTTAGATTGTCTGGTTGTGCCTTAACTGCTACAGAAAAATATCAAACACCATTATATGATCTAGTCGTAGATTCTCAAAGTAAGTCCATTTGTAAAACTTCTTCTATGTATCAGCCTCCTGTAAGAAGGAGCACCTCCATATGGAGTTTATACCCTAAGTAATTTAGATAGAAAAAAAATATAATTTGATTCATACTTGAAGTACTATTCCAGGTCCAGTTTTTGAGATGACCGAACTTAAGTTATTGAATTGTATTTCTTCATAAAGTTTATCATTAGATGTTGTACTTGATAATTATATAAGGCCAAACAAAATATATATACTTGTTTCCTGTCTTCTGGTAAAAAAAGAGATGGCAGGTTCAATGTAGGTGAGTGAAATAGATTACCTGTAATTTGTTTACATAGACTACTGGTACATGTATAGACAATGAGATAATGTTTATATAAATGTTCTTTAACGGTGAATAAAATGTGTTAGGGAAGGCATGATAATTTAGGAGAGGTAGGAAACAGAACTATATTTTGGCCAAATTTTGAAGATCTGATGTTCAAAGTTATTTGCTCCATTTCATTGTTTTTGAAAACATATTTAAACATCAGATGTGATTATAACAAAAGAAATTCTTTTACCGTCATTTAACTTTATTAATAAGATATATACTTTGCAAAAAGTTAAATTATAAAAATACTGATGTGAATTTCAGAGAATAGGGCATAAGAGAATAAAACAAAGATATTTATCTGGCCTTATTAAGTAAGTTTGTGAACATTTATTAATTGGATTTGCTTTTAATATAGTGAACGAAGAGTTATATGCAACTGGACGGTTTGAAACTATGAAAATAGATACAGATGAAGATGAACATAGTATAGAAATGCAACTGCCATATATAGCTAAAGTTATGGAAAGGTAATTATATAAAGTAACTGCCTTTTATATCTAAAGTAATGGGTTAATATAAGGGAAAGGGAAACAACTGTCATATATAGCTAAAGTTATGGAAAGTTAAAGTAACTGCCTTGTATATCTAAAGTCCTGAGGTTATATAAGAGAAAGGGTGAAAAAATCTGCCATGCATGGCTAAAGTTATGGAAAAGTAAAGTAACTGCCTTTTATATCTAAAGTCCTGAGCTAATATAAGGAAAAGGGAATTAACTGTCATGCATGGCTTAAGTTATGAAAAGGTAAAGTTACTACCTTTTATATCTAAAGTCATGAGCTAATATTAGGGAAAGGGGAACAACTGCCATGCATAGCTTAAGTTATGGAAAGGTAAAGTTACTGCCTTGTATATCTAAAGTCATGAGCTAATATTAGGGAAAGGGGAACAACTGTCATGCATAGCTTAAGTTATGGAAAGGTAAAGTTACTGCCTTGTATATCTAAAGTCATGAGCTAATATTAGGGAAAGGGGACACAACTACTGTTTATAATTTTAGTAGGAGAAAATTAGCAGTAATAAATATCTTGTACATGTACATATCTATATAAATTAGAGGGTAAAACAACTACATGTACATTCCTTATTTTGATTCCAGGCGAAATTCAAATTAGCATTTTGCAATATTGGCAAAGTCCAGTGTAATCCCTGTGTTCATGAGACAACATTCCCAATATATGAGGAAATGAATATATATCTAATTCTCTAATTCTGACTCAGTTTATACTTCTCTGAACAGTTGATTATATTTTTATAATCAATGTGTGGTTTGTTTTGTCTCAGTTTCTGGTCTTAATTTCAATTATGCCGTTAAATTTTCTTTATTCTCTTTGATTTTGCTATTAGAGGTCAAGAAAAAAAGGAACCATGCCTAAAGATGTCACATAGAAAGAACGCAATCTTTTTGTAGATCATAGAAATATAAAGAATAAATTTGCCTACATATAATTATTGTCTATAAAAAGCATTAGCAAAACACTCCAACCCAATATCTTGTGAGATAAGATATTTCTAAACTCTCAGCAATTATATTTTAAATATCTAAAACGCTTTGCAAGTCTTCCTTTTTAAATTTGAAAAAATAACTGTCTCGAGAGGAGAAATATGGTATCCTTCTTTATGGAGTGGTAGAATCTAAATAGAACTGCATTTCTAAGGCTGTATTCATTTTGACATGTTTGAATTAAAAAGGTCAGACACATGCTCAATTGTCCTTTAGAATATATCCTAAATGTTAAATGAAAACACAGATCAAATAAGATTTGTCCGCCACATAACAGAAACCCCTTTGAAAGGTTTGTGCATATTTTTGAAGTTGAAAAAACTATACGAATACTAGACTCATTATGACTATTAATTTTATGCTATTTCTTTTTCAGGAGGCAAGGTCATTTTACAATCATTCCAGTACTTGTAGGGTCATTATCTGTGGATAAGGAAGAAACGTATGGCAGAATATTTGCAAATTATTTGGCTGATCCCGAGAATCTCTTTGTTATTTCGTCTGACTTCTGTCATTGGGGTAAAGTATTATAAAACATTTCTTCTTAGTACTGTGTTGATTTGCATTAACAGGATATGAATATGTAGCATTTGTCTATTTATAAGTATTTTCAAAGTGCTACTCTTATTAGAGTAGTTTTGGATTTGAGCAAAATTTTAAAGGAGAAACTGGCTAAATATGATGATGAACTTGTTATTTTTACTTCTTGAAAATGTGCAATTCAGCCTCAAAATGAAAAATAGACAACTTAACTGTAATTTTTGTCGAGCCTGTGACTTCTGTTCGCAGAAAGCTCGACATAGGGATAGTGATCAGGCGGCCACGGCGGTGTTAACAAACTTTTTAAAAGCTTAATATTTCAAAAGGTAGAAGACCTGGATCCTTCATACTTTGTATATAGATGCCTTATGTTATGAAGTTTCTGTCTGTCATATGTCCATTGTTCTTGACCTCATTTTCATGTTCAGTGACTCTTATTATGAGTTAAGGATAACTATATTTGATATGTGTGTACCTTGCAAGGTCCTCATGCCTGTCAGACAGTTTTCACTTGACCTTGACCTCATTTCATGGATCAGTGAACAAGGTTAAGTTTTCGTGGTCAAGTCCATATCTCAGATACTATAAGCAATAGGTCTACTATATTTGGTGTATGGAATGATTGTAAGGTGTACATGTCCAACTGGCAGGTGTCATTTGACCTTGACCGCATTTTCATGGTTCAGTGGTTAAAGTAAAGTTTTTGTGTTTTGGTCCGTTTTTCTAATACTGTATGCAATAGGTCAACTATATTTGGTGTATGAAAATATTTCACGATGTACATGTCAGTCTGGCATGTTTTATTTGACCTTGACCTTATTTTTACGGTTCATTGCTCAATGTTAAGCTTTTGTTTTTTGTTCTGTTTTTCTAATACTATAAGCAATAGGTCAACTATATTTGGTGTATGGAATGATTGTAAGGTGTATATGTCTGTCTGGCAATTATCATCTGACCTTGACCTCATTTTCATGGTTCATTGGTCAATCTTAAATTTTCCTGGTTTAGTTTGTTTCTTAGATACTATATGCAATTGGTCAACTATATTTAAAGCATGTAATGATTGTAAGGTGTACATGTTTCTCTGGCAGGTTTCATCTGACCTTGACCACTTTTCATGGTTCATTGATCAATGTTAAGTTTTCCTGGTTAATTTTGTTTCTTAGATACTATGTGCAATAGGTCAACTATATTTAAAGCATATTTGGTGTATGGAATGATTGTAAGGTGTACATGTATTTCCAGTTTGGTTTATCTGACCTTGACCTCATTTCTTGGATCATGTTAAGTTTATGTGATAGTTGTAGTGAACCTTTATATTTAGGACTATCAACATAAATCAGTGGTCACTAAAGAAGGCGATACATTTCAGCGTGTGCACTCTTGTTATATATGTAACTTATAAACACTTAAATTCCAAAGGTTTTTGAGCATAAAATCAACAGAACAATATTAATTTCATACACACAAGTGTGCACATATATGTGAAAAACAAAATAATACAACCCCCATATATGAATCAGTAAAGGTAAATATATTTCCCCCACCCACACCCACCCATAAAAAAAAGAAGAAACAAAAACGAAATGTTTAAACTATATCAGAATTGTTTAAATCGTGAAATCCTCTAGGACCTATTATTCAGAATAGAACTTTGGAACACCTATAAACATCAACATTATTTCTTGGTATAAAGGTGATATTGAGTGTTAAATTAAACATGTGTTTAATTATTTTTAGGTCAGAGATTTCATTATACCTACCATGACCAATCATGTGGTCAGATATGGCAGTCCATAGAAGCATTAGATAAAATGGTAGGTTCATTCTGTCTATACACCAATTTAGAGTTTTGCCATTTCCAGGGAAAAAAAATGTTTTCATGTTATTTTTAACACAACAGAAAACAAGTGACATCACAGACTAAAAGAGATTAACTTGCAAATGTCATTAGGTCAACTGGTGCAAAATTGGGTTATATTCATCAATAACACGGAAAGTCATTGGTTGTCTCTTACCCTTCATTTTGGTAACTTGCACTTTATTCAATGATTTACTTTATAGATTTGATAGATTGTTTTGTATCACTAGCCTGTCAACGCTGAAGTTGTGAGTTCCAACCCCATACATGGCAGGTGCGCTTGACTCCAATCTTGATTGACAAGGATTGTCAGTTTTCCTGTAGAAGGTTGCTGCTTCTCTCTGGGCAATCTGGCTTTCTCCACCAATAAAAACTGACCGATATAGAAATAGCCGATAGTGCTGAAAGTGGAGTTAAACACCAATCAATCATTCAATCATGATAGATAAGTCAAAAATTTCATGCATATTCAGTTGAAGAACCAATCACTCATCAAATCAATTAAGTAATTTCAGAAAAGTGGATGAATGGGGAAGTGAAAGTCAGGAAATTTTTACTACTTTTATAAAATTAGGGCATGTTTGATAGAGTATGAAATTTTGACATGCACAGGCTACCTTTAAAAAAAAAGTTGAAAGAGCTTCTCAATGTGCTGAGAGCATAGATCTCCCAATTAGGGCACAGATTAAATGTTCTCAAAATAACTTACCATAGAAGAAAATTTTATTGCTATATTGTATAGTCATGAAAGTAAAATATCTTTTGATATTTCATTGATGTGTACAAGGTGTTTTAAAAAAAAAGACCAATATCCATATTTTATGGAAATGATAAAATCATTGTTATTGGAAATTATTAAATTTTTATCACCTGTTTAAACAAATTACTGTCACTTGTATATTCATTCATTGGTTTTACCGCCATAGGAATTTAGATTCAAAAGCTATTTTAAGTAGCATCTGTTATCTAAATTTTAGTAAGTATATTTAGTAGTATATTTATATCATGCTTGTTTTGGGATAATCATCTTGTAGTGTTGTGAACAAAATTAGTGCATGGGGATCTGTCTTAAGAGACCATCGCTTGTACATGTACGTTTAAAAAGTGTTCTTCCAAGTTTTTTTTTCAAATAATTAATTATATGACATATTCAGATCTGTGATTCTTTGAATAGTTGTGCAAAACAGAGTGGTCTTTGAGGACAGAACCCATTATAAATTATACCCCATCCTAAAAGGGAGGACTAAATAGCAATTCCCTTGTCCATTCATCCATCCATCTGTTCGTCCAACAAATATTTTTCAAATTTTTCTCAGATATTACTATAATTTAGAAATTGTGAATATTAGTTGTGAATGGCGACTGAGTATCACAATTATAAGAACTCACATTCTGATATATAATACATCTATCTGTATGCTGATTTTCCTGAAATCGCAATAATTATTCTCCCATTTTAGTCCATTCTTCTCTTCTTCGCTAGCCAAGGGTTACAATTCAGTCCCCTCCTGAGGGGACAGAATCGTAACCCTTGGCTAGCGAAGATGATTCTTCTTAAATCACAATAATAAATGCATGCAATAATTTCTGAATTGACAGTACTGAACAGAATTACTTCATATTTGGCCTGCAGCTGGACAGTGATGAGGTGTAGGATGTGATCACTTTTGGGATTGGTCAGGCACCTTCAGAAATCATTGAGTAATTTTGTATACAACTGCATCAAATGGACACACAACCAGAAGTAACCCACAACCCATGTCATAAAATAAAGGTTCCTTTCCTGTCCTACCACATTCATTTTAATGGAATAGCCCTGACAAAGTTTGTCAAAATTAGAAGTTTATGGTACAACAATTCTTTTTCAGGGAATGGATATTATAGAATCTTTGAACCCAGCACAGTTTACTGATTACCTAAAGCAATATCATAACACAATTTGTGGAA
Source organism: Mytilus coruscus (assembly GCA_017311375.1). Taxonomy (NCBI): domain Eukaryota; kingdom Metazoa; phylum Mollusca; class Bivalvia; order Mytilida; family Mytilidae; genus Mytilus; species Mytilus coruscus. The sequence goes on from CM029599.1 coordinate 32,058,702, forward strand.
GATATCCAATAGGTGTTTTATTAAATGTGAGTATCATATGATTTGTTAGTTCTCAATAGATATATAGTCTTAGTTAGGCAGAGTTTAATGTGAGTATCATATGATTTGTTAGTTCTCAATAGATATATAGTCTTAGTTAGGCAGAGTTTAATGTGAGTATCATATGATTTGTTAGTTCTCAATAGATATATAGTCTTAGTTAGGCAGAGTTTAATGTGAGTATCATATGATTTGTTAGTTCTCAATAGATATATAGTCTTAGTTAGGCAGAGTTAAATGTGAGTATCATATGATTTGTTAGTTCTCAATAGATATATAGTCTTAGTTAGGCAGAGTTTAATGTGAGTATCATATGATTTGTTAGTTCTCAATAGATATATAGTCTTAGTTAGGCAGAGTTTGCAAAAACAAATTATTCACTGGTCTTTTTACTGGCCTATCAATAAATATATAAGACCGTACTTTGACCTATAATGGTTTACTTTTATAATTTTTACTTGGATGGAGAGTTGTCTCATTGGCACTCATACCACATCTTCTTATATCTAATAACTAGAAATTACACATTGTTGGCTACAATTCTACAACAATTTAAGCATGTTTTCTATGGTGACTGAAGGCAATGGAGGTTGGAATAGACAAGTAATTTTTATTAATAAAAATTGTAACAAACCATTTAAGTTTGGGTAAGGTCAAGCAAGTTACAGTAAATGGGCTATATCACAGATTTCGGTGAAATTTTGCATACAGCTTTGGCTCGTTGAACTATAACTAAAAATTTAAAAAAAAATGTGTTTATCTCTTTTATTTTCTTAAATAATACGAATGAATTCTTTCAAATTAAGTGAACATTTGTATCGAAAGCACATGAAGTCCTCAAAAAACTGTCTTAAATTTGTCTTAAAATCATCAAATCTCCATTTTTAAGCCATAGATTGTTTAAAATTTCAATACGGTTCCTCGACCTTAAATGAGAGAGAGTGTCGGACAGGAAAAACAACATTGACAATTTATTACCTTGTATAGGGAGCAGTTGGTTATAAGGAACATCAATCCCTATGCAATTATTTAAAGATGAATGAATTTAAATGTCTTATTCCTGATTTGGTGCAAGTCTTTTAAATGTAAAGTTGTTAGACTTATTCAGTATCCTTTATTTTTTTTGTTTTAACAAATATAGGGATCAGGTATTCACGTACTATTTTTTTTACCTTCATTGCATTTACTTTAATCACCATGGAAAGAAAACGTGCTTAATTGTTGTAGAATTGTGGCCAACAATGTGTTACTGTCATAGCTGTTCTAATATGAAGTCAGTTTGAAAAAAGAATTTCAGTGAAATCCATGTGCATGCTCTGTAATCAGATGACACAATTGCGTCATAAACATTTGCATTCTGGCCCTGATGTCAAGGGAGATAACCTCTACTCATTTGTATGCTAGCTACAATTATTCAGTGAAAAATCACTCCTGCTAGTAAATCACTGTGAAATAGACTGATTTGAAATTACACTGTGATTTATTACCAATAAAATATACAGAGATATTTTCAGAATAAAATACCCACAATCACCAACATTCACTGTGTAAAATCACCACCAAGAGTGATTTTAAGGTAGCTGGGGTGTTCAACGATAGATTTTTCTTAAACTTCTGTAAAAAACTTATGGGTCAATGTACTTTTAAATTTCAATAAAAATAACTGGGGTCACAGACCTTGTTTTTTCGTTAAAATACATTGAAATTAAGTATATCAGTTATTTTATATGGGTTCTATAGGGGAAACTTAATTTTTCCTGATTGAGAAAACATTAGACGGTAGAATTGGTTACAATTCAGTGTGAGAATTGCTTTTCATAGATACTTCCAAAATATGGAATAAGAGTAGGTGGTCACGAACAGGGCCTTATTGCCTTGAAAAATCTAAAAAGCACAAATTGTCAAATCAAATTCAATATAAATATTTGCCCTTGATTTTTAAAAGGATTTTGTCTGAAAATTTTGAATACACTTAACTACACTTAATTTTTATACGACCGCAAAAATTTTTGTGGTCGTTTATTGGTATGACGTTGGCGTCGTCGTCGTCATCCGAAGACACATTGGTTTTCGCACAATAACTTTAGTTTAAGTGAATGGATCTCTATAAAAACCATAAGGTTCAATACCACTAAAGGAAGGTTGGGATTGATTTGGGGGGTTAGGGTACCAACAGTTAAGGAATTAGGGGCCAAAAAAGGGCCCAAAAAAGCATTTTTCTAGTTTCCAGACAATAACTTGTGGAACGGTGTATGAATCTCTCTGAAATTATACCACAAGTTTCCATACCACAAAGCAATGGTTAGGATTGAGTTTGGGGGGTTATGGCTCAAACCGTTTAGGAATTAGGGGCAAAAAAGGGGGAAAAACAAGGGTTTCCTGGTTAATGGACAATTTAAAAGCAGTGTAAGGGAGGTAATCCAAATACATTTAAAGTATTAAAAATAAAGTTTGGATTACCTCCCTTACATTGCTTTTAAATTATGTATAAAGATGTTGTATTGTCTTGAGGTGATTAGCTGTCAATTAATTTTTAGAAGTTACTATTAAAGGAATATTAATTTTAGCCATGATTATGTATGTCATTTTCTATTTTAAGACTTTTATGGTGTATTTAAATTGGTAATTATGGTTGCAAACTCCATTGGAAATTTGAATTGAGATTATGACCATATCTTGAGAGAAAAAACTTTTTTTTTGGAAAAAGGGGAGAGGGTAAAAAGAAATTGGGGGCAATTTTTCTCATTTCAGATTTCAGAAATTAAAAAGAAAATTTCTTCAAATATTTTTTTTTTTTGCAAAATAAAGGGGGGGGGGGGTCAATACGCAACAGCATAGTGTATTGCACAAAAGCAAAAAATTGAATATAAATTCAAATCATATAACCAATTCTAAGTTCTTTGACTACAGTTATTCTGTGTCAGAAACCTATTATGTGTCAAATATTTAATAACAATCCAAATTCAGACCTGTATCAAGTGTGAATATTGTGTCCATTTTTGCCCCAACTGTTCAGGGTTGGACCTCTGCGGTCGTATTCAGCTGCGCTCAGCGAAGCATTTTATTTGACACTTTAATCTTAAAGTTTCAAGTTTTAGATGTTTCTGTTGTATATTGAATGATATTTGGTAAAACATTTTAAAACCATAATAGTATGTTTGCAACATGCCCAGAACAGATGCTCAGAAAAAGACACTTGATCAACCTTAAACTGAAAAACCTTGTTTGTAATGATTTCATGATTCCATTTTATGCAAGTTTGACAACACAAGTTCATTAAATACATGTTTCACTTCTTATCAAGTGCTTAACTTATATTTTATATTTCATTGATTATTTTTTTTATTTTCCAGGCAGTGCATACTATTACAAAAAATGGAAATGGACATAAAATGTCATTTAAATTTGTCAAATATGCACAATCCAGTCAGTGTAAATCTATGAGAGACTCGTCAGTCAGTTATGCATCTGGAGCGCTCGTGATCGAATGACGAAAGATTCTGCTTAATAGTCACTACATTTGCTTTCATCACAGGATGTGTGGACAAAACCTTTCCATTATGTTGCATATGTACATGTTGATTTGTGATACAGCAATATTATACAATTTAACATAAAATTCATAGCAGTTTTAACTTTCTTTTTGTTTTGTCATGCACATTAAGCCACACAAATTAGATTGATATTTTAATTTTAGGGGTATACAAAAATCACAAACAACAACAAACAATACTTTATTTTAAGAGGGTTACCCTGTTAGTTTTATAATTGATCTTCCCTGAGGTCCTCATCATAGAAAAGCATTAACTGTTCTGAAAAACAAAATTGCAAACTTGAACATGAGGGTCTGGATGGGGTTTACAGAAAAGAGAATAATGGGCAAAACATGCAAAATTAAAGAACAGAGTTCTGATGTCCCCCACGTTGCACATTTTATCTATCCAAGGGCAATGACTAAAAAAAACACTTTTTTTTGTTCTTTAAAACAATTTATAAATATCTTAGAGAAATGAAGGCTTCAGAGCAAATGCATTTGGATTTCCATTACAATTAATTTTTCCAAGGAGCATAACTCGTTAAAAATATTTGATCAGCACTTATTTTCGAAAGGTCAAAGACATTGCTGATATAAACATATCATATAAGTTTCATAAAATTCTGGCAAGAAGTGTACACATGAGAGCGCTAACAATGCAATTTTTCATATAAATCAATATTTCTAAGGGACATAAATCTTTTAAAAATAATTGATCGGCACTGATTTTCGAATTCGTCCAAGACATTGCTGATATAAACCTATGATATAAGTTTCATAAAAATCTGGCAAGAATTGTACAAATGAGAGTGCTAACGATGCAATTTTCCTTATAATTAATGTTTCCAAGGGACATAACTCTTATAAAAGTAATTGATCAGCTCTGATTTTCAAACTCGTCCAAGACATTACTGATATAAACCTATGATGTAAGTTTCATAAAAATCTGGCAATAACTGTAAACATGAGAGCGCTAACAAGACCGGACGGATGGACGCACAGACAGACAGACCCCCAGTATTTCTATGTCTATTGTGCGGGGGACAATAAAGGGGGGGTTAAAGAATAAAGAAAAATAGGCACAAAAAATGTAGAATAGAGAATAATGGGATGCTTAAATATAAAGAATAGAGAATACTGATCAAAATATACCTGGAGCATGGCATATATGTTTTAAAGTCAAAATTATATTGGTATTTATCCTTATTTTACCTTTATAACTAATGTGATCCTGGAACTGAGGAAAAATATTTCATTTGTATTGATTGTAACTTGATCACACTCAAATAACTATATACTAGTATAAAGAAAATAAGTAGATTTGTTCAGGGGAAAAAATCCCATTGTGAAAAAAAATGAAAATAAACTTTAAAATGGCACACTAGCTCAGGTGAGCAATTCAAGCTCTAAGGACTTACTTCTGAGCGTATTGTTAATTTTTCACTATATTTTAATCAGTTAAAATGTTTCTCTTGCATTTATGGAAAAATATTTTCTTCATATGAAAAATTTGAATCAAAAGTGTCAATCAATTTCATAATATTGGGAATTATATTTTTTGGTTTTTTTTTTACATTTAACTAAATTTCTTTCAGGAATGTGAAAAATGATTTTGTTTTGGAAAATAATCATTAAGAAGGAATCACTTTCACATGTACACCACTTGACAGGGTCTGGATTTCGGGTGGGAGGGGAGTCCTTCATTTCTTTTTTCTTTAATTTTCTAGGTCATTTTGTGTCTCGCCTTGAAGGAGTCAAAATGCGAGACATAGGTATGCTGTTTCCGGCGTTGGCGGCGGTGGCGTCAACAATGTATGAGTTTGTGATTAGGTCTAGTTCATGGTGAACCACTAGTGGTAGGTCAATGATATTTGGTATGCAGTTGTATTAGCATTGGCACATCTCATTACCATGGAGATTATTTGGCCCCGCCCCCTCAGTAAAGGTCTATTGACTTTGAAACTTTTCATAGTTTACATGTATTAGTTTGTGATTAGGTAAATTTATGGGGAATCACTAGTGGTAGGTCAATGATATTTGGTATGCAGTTGCATAAGCATTGGCATATCTCATTTCCATGGAGATTATTTGGCTCCGCCCCCTTAGTCATGGTCTATAGACTTTGAAAATTTTGCTAAGTTAACATGTATTAGTTTGTGATTAGGTCAGTTCAAGGGGAACCATTAGTGGTAGGCCAATGTTAATTGGTGTTCAGTTGTATAAGCATTAGCACATCTCATTTCCATGGAGAATATTTGGCCCCGTCCCTTAGTCATGGTCTATTTACTTTGAACCTTTTGCTTAGTTTACATGTATTAGTTTGTGATTAGATCAGTTTAAGATGAACTGCTAATGTTAAGTCAATGATATTTGGTATGCAAATTTATTGGCATTTGCAAGTATCGTTTCCATGGAGATTATATAGCCCCACCCCTGATCATGGTTCATTGACTTTGAAACTTTTACATAGATTACAAGTTAATGTTTGTGTTAAGATTTGTTTAAAGGGAACAACTTATAATAAGTCAATGGTATTTGGTATGCAGTTGTATTAGCATTGGCACACCTCATTCCATGGAGATTGTTTAGCCATGTACCTTCAGTCATGGTTCATCGACTTTGAATATTTGCATAACTTACATGCATAACTTACATGTTAATTTTAATTTCAACATTTGCATTATCAAAATTACAAAAAGGCGAGACATATCTCTGTGATAACAGTTTATTCTTTATTCTTTATCTATTTTGCCCATTGTTCTTCATTATTTATATTTTAACAACCCATTTTTCTCTTCTCTTTATTTTTTTAGGCTTATTTTTCTCTAATCTTTATTTTTTGCCCTTTATTCTGCAATTTTTGCCCATTATTCTCTAGTCTGCAAACCCCACCCAGACCTTTGTAGATGTGTATTTGTTAGTATTCATGCAAGTCGATTACTTTTGACTTAAAATATCCCTGTTCAGCTTGATAAGGCCTCCACAAAATTTTCAATTCAAACTTAAAAGCTCAATAAATGGAACGTTATTATCTGTTTTTGTGTTTATTGATCACTCTTATCTTATATCAGTCGCACAACATTTCTCTTAAGGTCAAGTAACAGTAAATGGGCTATGTTGCAGATTTCGGTAAAATTTTGAATATAACGTTAGCTTGTATTTATCTCTTTTATTATCTTAAATATTTCTGATTAAATTCTTTCAAAAAAGGGGAACATTTGTATAGAAAGCACATAAAATCAGTGAAAATATTTTTAAATTTGTCTTAAAATCATCAAATCTTCTATTTCAAATCCTTTTATTTTTCTTTAAAATCTATATGTTGTTGCTTCATAAATCTCTGTTTTAATGATATAAAATAATGATGGGGTAACAGACTTCGTTTTTACAGTAAACATTATTCAAAGTGGTGTTCAAGGTGAATATATGCCACAGAAGGTTGAAATAAGTGTATCATCATCACTTTGTAGGCCTTAAAACGTTGATTTTTTATGTTTTTCACTACAAACTAGGTAACAGATTGGTTATTAGACCAAAAAGGAAGTTGGTGACCATACACATAGTTAATAGTTGTCTTAATAAAGTCATTAACTATCATATCATATCCAGAAGCCTTACAAGATTAAAGATCCTGAACAACTGCCAAATTTAATTTTCAATAATTTTACCATCTAATATATCATTATTTTATTTTGTCATCCTCTCACTCTGGAATATCTGAAGTATTCTTAACATCTTCATTTATACTTTAAAAAAACATACAAAACACCAAGAGATATAGAAGACTTTGTTTGGCCTAGTATTCAAACTGTTCAAAATTTTCCAAAGATCTCTGGGACTTGATTCACATGTAAGCTTTAAAATGGTGAGCATTAAAACTGCTATTCATCTCCACTTTATAATCTTTTACTAGCAACTTTAAGATTATACCGACTCTTGTCTGTTCTTTTAATATTATGTTCCACTCTTTTTCGCCTTATGAAATGCACGTCGCTTTTCATGATACTTAAGTGTAAACCATGGCTGCTCATTTTTATACGACTGCAAAAATTTTGCGGCCGTATATTGGTATGATGTTAGCGTCGCGTCATTGTCGTCCGAAGACACATTGGTTTTCGCACAGTAACTTTAGTTTAAGTAAATGGATCTCTATGAAATTTTACCATAAGGTTCAATACCACGAAAGGAAGGTTGGGATTGATTTTGGGGGTTATGGTACCAACAGTTAAGGAATTAAGGGCCAAAAAGGGGCCAAAAATAAGTATTTTTGTAACTTCCAGTCAATAACTTGTGTATTAGTGTATGGATCTCTCTGACATTGTACCACAAGGTTTCATATCACAAAGGGAATGCTAGGATTGATTTTGGGGGTAATAGCCTCAAAATTTTTTGGAATTAGGGGTCAAAAAAGGGGAAAAAAACAAGCATTTTTCTAGTTGCATGACAATAACTTGTGTGTAAGTGTATGGACATTTCTGAAATTGTACTACAAGGTTCCATATCACAAAGGAAAGCTGGAATTGAGTTTGGGGGTAATTGCCCAAAACGTTGAGGAATAAGGGGCCAAAAAGGGGCCAAAAATAAGCATTTTTCTAGTTTCCAGACAATAGCTTGTGTTCAAGTGTATGGATCTCTCTGAAATTGTACTGCAAGGTACCATAACACAAAGGGAAGGCTGGGATTGATTTTGGGGGTTATTGCCTAAAAATTTTAGGAATAAGGGGCCAAAAAGGGGGAAAAAACCAAGCATTTTTCTAGTTTCAGGACAATAACTTGTGTGCAAGTGTATCGATCTTTATGAAATTGTACTAAAAGGTACCATACCACAAAGGAAAGGCTGGGATTGATTTTGGGGGTAATTGCCTCAAAATTTTAGGAATTAGGGGCCAAAAAGGGGCAAAAAACAAGCATTTTTCTAGTTTCAGGACAATAACTTGTGTGTAAGTGTATGGATCTTTATGAAATTGTACTACAAGGTTCCATATCACAAAGGGAAAGCTGGGTTTGAGTTTGGGGGTAATTCCCCTTAATATTTAGGAATTTGGGGCCTAAAAAACAAGCATTTTTCTAGTTTCCAGACAATAACTTGTGTTCAAGTGTATTGATCTCTCTGAAATTGTACTGCAAGGTACCATACCACAAAGGGAAGGCTGGGATTGAGTTTGAGTGTGATGAATCATATGGGGGTTCAAAAAATTGGAGGGGGGGGATTTTTTTTCCTTATTTTTTTTCCCCTTTTTATACGACCATAAAATTTTTGCGGTCGTATATTGGTATGACGTTGGCGTCGTTGCTGTGTCCAAAAAAACACAGTGGTTTTCGCACTATAACTTTAGTTTAAGTGAATGGATCTCTATGAAATTTTACCATAAGGTTCATTACCACAAAAGGAAGGTTGGGATTGATTTTGGGGGTTATGGTACCAACAGTTAAGGAATTAGGGGCCAAAATAAGCATTTTTGTAACTTCCAGACAATAACTTGTGTGTTAGTGTATGGATCTCTCTGACATTGTACCACAAGGTTCCTTATGACAAAGGGAAGGCTGGGATTGATTTTTGGGGTAATTGCCTCAAAATTTTAGGAATTAGGGGCAACAAAAGGGGCAAAAAACAAGCATTTTTCTAGTTTCATGACAATAACTTGTGTGTAAGTGAATTGATCTTTCTGAAATTGTACTACAAGGTTCCATATCACAAAGGGAAAGCTGGGTTTGAGTTTGGGGTAATTGCCCTAAATGTTTAGGAATTAGGGACCAAAAGGGGCCAAAATAAGCATTTTCTAGTTTCCAGACAATAACTTGTGTTCAAGTGTATGGATCTCTGAAACTGTACTGCAAGGTACCATACCACAAAGGGAAGGCTGGGATTGATGATGGGGGTAATTGCCTCAATATTTTAGGAATTAGGGGCCAAAAAGGGGCAAAAAACAAGCATTTTTCTAGTTTCAGGACAATAACTTGTGTGTAAGTGTATGGATCTTTCTGAAATTGTACTACAAGGTTCCATATCACAAAGGGAAAGCTGGGTTTGAGTTTGGGGGTAATTGCCCTAAAAGTTTAGGAATTTGGGGCCAAAAAGGGGCCAAAAAACAAGCATGTTTCTAGTTTCCAGACAATAACTTGTGTTCAAGTGTATGGATCTCTCTGAAATTGTACTGCAATGTACCATACCACAAAGGGAAGGCTGGGATTGAGTTTGGGGGTGATGAACCATAAGGGGGTTCAAAAAATTGGCAGGGGGGTTATTTTTTTCCTTTTTTTCCTTTTTTTTTCGTTAAAATTTTCCATTTTAAGTTGGTAATTTCTGATTTATATTTAAAAGCAAATAATAATGATATGGCAGGAGATACACACCAAACAGGATGTGAAAATTATTGTATTAAGTATTGTGCAATAGCAAGAAATTTTCAATTGCACAGTATTGCGCAATAGCAAGAAATCTTCAATTGCACAGTATTGCGCAATAGCAAGAAAAATATCCAATTGCACAGTATTGTGCAATAGCAAGAAATTTTTAATTGCACCGTATTGCGCAATAGCAAGAAATATCCAATTGCACAGTATTGTCCCGTTTTCAAATTAGTCTACATTAAGGTCCAAAGGGTCCAAAATTAAACTTAGTTTGATTTTCACAAAAATTGAATTCTTGGGGTTCTTTGATTTGCTGAATCTCACCATGTATTTAGATTTTGGATATTGGACCATAATAGGTAAATGTCCAATTTAAAATTTTTAAGTTCTTAGACCACATTCATTATGTGTCAGAAACCTATGCTGTGTCAAATATTTAATCACAATCCAAATTCAGAGCTGTATCAAGCTTAAATGTTGTGTCCATACTTGCCGCAACTGTTCAGGGTTTGACCTCTGTGGTCGTATCAAGCTGTGTCCTGCGGAGCATTTTATTTTCCTTTTTTTTTTCTTTAAAATTTTCCATTTAAAGTTGGTTATTTCTGATTTATATATAAAAGCAAATAATAATGATATGGTTTGATTTCATCAAAAATTGAAATATTGGGGTTCTTTGATATGCCAATAACTTTAGTATTAATAAATTCCATTGGAAATTTGCCAATAACTTTAGTATAATAAACTCCATTGGAAATTTGCCAATATAAAATGTTGCTGATGAAGGTTTTTTGTTTATTTTTAGGCATGACTATGATGTCATTTTCTATTTTAATACCTTTATGATGTATTTAAATGGGCTGTTATGGTTGTAAAGGAATTTTATTCTTAGATATTACTATAAAATGTTGCTGATTAAGGTTTTTTAATTTTAGCCATGACTATGATGTCATTTTCTATTTTAATACTTTTATGATGTATTTAAATGGGCTTTTATGGTTGCAAAGTCCATTGGAAATTTGAATTGAGATTATGACCAGTTCTTGAGGGAATATATGGGGTTCTTTGATATGCCGAATGTAACCATGTATTTAGATTTTTTATTTGTGGGCCCCGCTATCAAATTGGTTCATATTGAGGTCAAAAGGGTCCAAAATAAAAATTAGTTTGATTTCATCAAAAATTGAATAAATGGGGTTCTTTGATATGCTGAATCTAACCATGTATTTAGATTTTTGATTTTTGGGTCCCGTTTTTTAAATTGGTCCACATTGAGGTCAAAAGGGTCCAAAATTAAACTTTGTTTGATTTCATCAAAAATTGAATTCTTTGGATTCTTTGATATGCTGAATCTAACCATGTATTTAGATTTTGGATATTGGACCATAATAGGTAAATTAAAATTTTTTAAGTTCTTAGACCACATTCATTCTGTGTCAGAAACCTATGCTGTGTCAAATATTTAATCACAATCAAAATTCAGAGCTGTATCAAGCTTGAATGCTGTGTCCATACTTGCCCCAACTGTTCAGGGTTCGACCTCTGCGGTCGTATCAAGCTGCGCCCAGCGGAGCATTTTATTTTGTATATACTTGTGGGTACAGGCTTTGAACCAAATACCCCTGCAGCTGTATCAGTATACATATTATTAAGATTTTCAACAAAAATATTCAAATGATCATCGCTATTCGTCTCATGCTCACTCAGCTAATCGTCAAATCGTCTACAAAATCAATTTCCTTTTGATCAACCAACCAAACTGGTTTTCAGTCACACTGTCGTGGATTGTAATTGTTATTTAATCATTTGTAGGCATGATTGAATCGGCAGTTATAGATCAGAGATCAATGGGTCAAAATCTTTTTCAAATTCATTTAAAAAGGGAAACAATTCTCTTCCTTCTACCAGTATGTATTTTATGTCTGCTACTACACAATAATCTTTCAAACTATTTTTGTTGCTTGTGGCTTTACCTATTCCAGTATCTTACCAATTCTGCCGTTCGCAATAAACAAACTATATTTTTGCAGAAATTTAACAGTTTATAACCATAGTTATTACAAAGAGCTTTATCTTCATTAGCTCTGTCTAATGTGATAATATAATCTAAGCCCACTGTGCAAGACCATCATGGGTAGTCAAGGTCTTATAAAGAGTCTACTAACGATTTCGGCAAAGTTTGACTTATTTGTAGATTTTGTCTTGCTGATCATTTTTGCTAATCTATCTTTTAAAGATGATAGGCAAAAAACGTAAATTGTTGGTTAAAATCTTCAATAAAGAGCAAAAACTCTAATAAGGAGTCGACTGACAATTTCGGCTATGCAGACTTGTTTGTAGATCTAGTCTTGCTGTAAATTTTTGCAATTTAAGTTTCTATCTATCTATTTTTTTTTTATAGTTATTCAGATATTAGGCAAAAACGCAAAAAAAAACAACAAGAAAAATCGTCATGAAAGGACAATAACTCCAATAAAGCGTCTTCTGACGATGTCGTCAATGCAAACTTGCTGATTATTTTTGCTATCTAAAATCTCCCTCTTTCTATTATAATTTTCAAGATAATAGGCAAAATTGAAAAAAGGGTAAAATTCGTCATTTAGGGGAAATAACTCCTATAAGAAGTCGTCTGACATTTTTGATGTGAATGGACAATCAGTGAACATTAATGCCTCTGTCGGTATTCTCTATTTATAGTGGTTTTCAAGATAATAGACAAAACTTGCATATTGCCCTATGTTCTATCGGGGTCATCGGATACTTTTATAAACTAAATACCCTAATGATGATTGTTGCCAAGTTTGGTTAAATTTGGCCCAATAGTTTTCAGACTGAGAGGATAACGAAGACGGAGCAAAGTGACGAGAAGGTACACTTGGACCTTTGGTCCAGGTGAGCTAAAAAGGGGAACCATTCCCCAAGCGCATGTGATGTTAATTTACAACGCTTAATTGTTCTTAATTGGTTAAGTGTGTTAAAAAAATCTGATTGAAATGTTTGTAAGCAAAGCGTGGACACAGGATATATATTCCAATCAGATTATGTGTTATGAAGTTTTTACCTGTAGTGTATGTTATTGTTTATTGAAAGCGCTATTTTTAGTTTTTACTAATTTATGTCACGTGGTTATATTTATATACGACTTTTTAACACTCCAAAGTAATTGACCTCACTGTCCAGTTTATGCTGCGGAACTAGTGGATAACGGATGTAAGTATACACTTAAGATTATATAGCATTTTGTTACAAGTGTGTATAATCAATACACGCATGAATATATACAATTGATTATAAAATTTGTGTCATTATTTTGAAATAGCCATTACCAGAGATATATCCCTGGCTTTACATGTATACGACAATATGTGAAAATATTGGAGTACATATCGACGAAGTTCAAGCATAACAAGCTACTCTTGATTTTGTTTTCATAAAAGATTGTTTCAGAGACCGTTAAAATTTAGAGGATCTCAACAGGAACCTAATCGGCCTGGAAATAGTATACTAATAATATATTATGTTCCGGCACTGGCAGATATTGATTGTTGTCTGCCTTAACGTCCAGTGGCAAATATTTTATACGTATTATTTGCATTGAAGTAAGATAAAAGTCTTATTGAAATTATATTTAGAATAAAAATGTAGGATCATATAGGAGTCTTCATTTTCTTTCGAAGACATACATGTACATGTACGTTGTGATGTTATTTGCGTATAAAATACCCGATACACCTGTTGCGTCTAACCTGTGATAATACATAATTTTTCTATTGCTCCAAGTGTTGACTAAGTCATCGATCCAAAACAATCGTCTCAGGTAAGTTACCTTTATCCCATAGAATGTTAATAGATTCCTTGTGTATTAGATTAATACAACGAGACGATGCCCGAGTGAGCTAGGTTGCATTGGGTTTGAATGGTTATGATCCTGTTCAGATAGGTATCAATGTACGACATATTTATTTTTCATTAAACTGAAAAGGTACTTCATCTCTTTGGTAGCTGTAATGGTTTGGAGTCTCTGGTAAAGCATATGAGTATGACCCAACAGATCAACGATTAAAATGTCGCATTTGTATAATTTTGTCTATATTCATATGCTCTCACGTATATGTAGAGAATGATAATCCTTTCTTCATGATTAAGTACGAGCGTTAGCGAGTACTTATCATGAAGTAAAGGATTATCATTCTACAAACTTAGAATATTGTAAAGTGCTCAAGGCTCAAATGATCTCTTGATTGGTTGTATTCAAAAAATTGTTTCATTGTCAGTACAGTGTTTATAATTAATTGCATGACTTCCTTTTTAGGCATTAATGGATTAGTTTTAGTGATGTCAGGACTTTCTTATGATTTGGGAAATATTAAAAAAAAATGCGTTATAGACATTAAGGGACACATTAACAGAACAAAGAAAAAGTAGGAACTGTATATGTTTCCTGATTGTGAGTATGAATGTAAATCATGTAATATTTTAGTGAGGAATTATCCTTTTTTTATTTACAGTTTAAATCAATAGATACATTTGAGTTACAACTAATTTTATTTCACAGCCAATATTTTGGTCCGGCTTTTAAATCAAATACTATTTCATTATGTCAGAGGAATGTTTAAATAAAATTGACTTTAAAAGTTTTAAATATATTCAAAACTTAAATTAAATTCCTGTTTTATTTTATTTCATCGAACATTGGAAATAACTATTCTTCCCAACCGCTGGTCCAGTAATCAGAGTTTTGGAAACTAAAGATTTAGATTATTTTTGATTTGATTTGATTTTTTTTTTTTTTTTTTTTCCATTGCTTTGATATTGTTTAATTTTTTAGTAATTTGAAATGATTTATATTTTCATAATAATATTAAAGGTACCAATTTTACTGCACAAGTAAACTTCAAATTATTTTGATTGTTCTGGTTTTTTTCACAATTCAACTGTTAGTCAGTTTCAATCACTGTGTGATAAATCCTTTCAATCTGATAAATGTGCTTCAGGGCAGTTGTAACTCATTCATAGAAATTCTTTGTTTTGAACTGTAAATAAGCCTAAACAATAGAATAATCCCTTACTAAGAACATGATTTCATTCATTCTTCACAATTAAGAAACACCAAATCCTACAATTTCATTGGTCGAGAGCACTTTGTTATATTCTAAAATTATTTTGTAGTCCTACTTTTAAAAT
This sequence comes from Mytilus coruscus, assembly GCA_017311375.1. Lineage (NCBI taxonomy): Eukaryota > Metazoa > Mollusca > Bivalvia > Mytilida > Mytilidae > Mytilus > Mytilus coruscus. Next base: position 32,073,808 of record CM029599.1, read on the forward strand.
TCTTGTTATTTGTTTGCTATAATTTCTTGTCTTTATCGATCAGATAAGACAGAAACATGTATTTCACATTTTAATAGTTTTAAGTCGTCTTTTATTTGGAATTGCGTAACAAAGATTGTACATAATTTGACGATCAGACCAAAAGCAATTCTAGAAAAACCTATATCTATAATCCCTGTAATTACATTACAAAACCTGTAATTACATTTTTATTGGTTTATTCAGTTATTTTGTTAATCGTTCAAATATACGGATGTACTTTTATATGTAGCTCCGTTAGACTTACAGCATCAAGTTGTTGTGTAGGACGTTAAACGCCGAAAACTACCCCTAAACGCAGCTTTCCACCGATATATTACATGTAACTGTGTGACCAAAGCAACTAATGGGTCATATAAGTATATCCGTGTAGAATGGCGTTCCGAAGTTATATGATGATGACGATGTGGATGCATTGGTGTTTAACATTTAGTGACAAATATCACATGCATATCAGCACTTGACTCCAATCTTAATTGACTAGGATTGTCAGTTTTCCTATCGAAGGTCGGTGGTTTTCTCCGGGCACTCCGGCTTCCTCCACCAATACAAACTGGCCGCCACGAAATAGCCCAAAAGCGGTGCTTAAAAGTGGCGTTAAAACACCAAAAATCAAAATCAAATCAAATCACATGCATATCATACATACGAGAACATTAAATGCTGTATAAACATGAAAGCTGCTTTATTTCAGACCGACCGTGACACTGAACCGGGTTTGTAACATGCTAGTGCACAAACTAACAGTCCGCAGGAAGACGTGCCACCCTACCCGGACACATTATTCAGACTCTGAGCCGACCAGTCTTTGCTCGTAATTCTAAAAGCTTCGTGCTTAGCGGAGAAGCAGCAAATACCAATTTTTAAGTCTATTTTTTTACCCGGACGACAATCGAACTCACGATCTTCCGCAATGGATGTAACTTGCGGCACGAGACCACAACTGGTTCCAGTTACTAGTATATGAAATCAAGAAGGAATATTTCGATCCTTAAACTTTTATTTTAACAGTCCGACAACAAGGAACAAAAAAAGAAAAGAATATGATGATGTAGCATATCAACAATGACAACATACATAGAAGTACAGGCAATTAAAGGTTTTGTTTTTTGTTTGTTTGACAATGATAATTAATATATTAGTCTAATGCTGTTACAATTACCTAAGTGATACAGCATTCACAAACAAGTAACCCTGATATAGTAATATCCTTAATGTCTTAAAGATAACACTTAATTTATGATTATTAGTTAGTTCACGTCACAGTACCAAAATTGTTTTTATGCCCCACCGTAGGCAGGCGGGGCATTAAGTGTTATCCTTGACCGCCTGTCCGTCGGTCCCATTTTTGTTTCCGCACACTAACTTAAGTTTACCTCATCCAAATTTTATGAAACTCATACACAATGCTTAGAACCTTAACACACAGACAGAGTTCTAATTTGAGCATTGAGTCACTTACTGTTTAAGAGTCATGTCCCTTTTTAACTTTGGAAATTTTTCAGTTTTCGCACTCTAACTTAAGTTGTCTCATCCAAATTTTATGAAACTCATACACAATGCTAAGAACCACAACACGCAGACATGATTCGAATTTGAGCATTGAGTCATTTACCGTTCTAGAGTTATGCCCATTATTAACTTTGAAAATTGCTAATTTTTCAGTTTCCGCACTCTTACTTAAGTTTGCCTCATGCAAATTTTTGAAACTCATACGCAATGCTTAGAACCACAACACGCAGACAGAGTTCGAATTTGAGCATTGAGTCACTCACCGATCTAGAGTTATACCCCTTTTTAACTTGGAAAATTGAAAAGCTTGAGCGCCGAGTTATTCGTGTCCTCAGACATATTCTTCTTTTATTATTGTATTATCTGTTTTCGTCCTTCTGTTTTATTTATCGTGCGAACAGCATTCGTATTCTATTAAAGAAAAACATCACGCAAATAACTTCAGTTGCACGTAGAGACGCACTACGATCTCAATAGAAGTTCCATGGTGTATATATATTTAGTCCAAAGTTATGCTACATCAACATTTAAGGAAGAGACGACAATGTTTGATGTTTTTTTTTTGGTGAAGTAGTGCATCATCTGTCATAGATTTAGAATTTCATCGCGCATAATTTAATTGTTTTTGTTTACAGAATGGGTGCTACTTCAAGCAAGAAAGGACACTCCAATAATGGGAAAGTTTTACAACAGCAGCCTGTCCAGCCACCTCAACCTCCCTACAATGGCATTCCATGTGATTACCAATTCCTTAGAATTGACATTCCTTTTACTATTCAAATGAACTTATCATTCCTTAGCAACCCTAACATGCAAATGGCTACATCAGATCCAAATGCATATGTACCGCATCTAACACAGATGTATGACCTTGGGTACCGGCTTTTGTCATTCCAGCTAACACCGGGATCTATTCAATCATCCGGATTTATGTCCATGACATCTACGACAACACTTCGTGCACAGGCAATATTCCGAAAGAATGAACCAAAATTCCAACCAGATGAAAGATTTTCGCTGCAAGTAATCAAATCATCGATCGAATCTGGAACATTTCTTACTGGAGTTCATTTTATGTCCCATACATCGTCACAAACACAGACGCAAACTCAGCATTTGTATCAAATGATAAACGACTACGCATGTCGAGGATGTCGTCTGCGCTGTATAGAGATCACCGGATGTTACAGACCTCCACAAGATCTGAATATGTACGGTCCTCAGACTATGGGAGTAGGAAGTGGTATGGCATATGGACAGGGTCACTTGCATTCGAGGAGCAGGAGTGAGTACAATTAACTTAAGGAATATACTGAAATCATACAGGCCAAACACACGAGTTTGTCCCTTTCACTTTTATGCCTATTCGAACTAGAGGTCAGACGAGTTTATCCAATATACTGCTTACAAAAGACAGGCGAAAGATACCAAAGGGACATTCAAACTCATAAGTTAAAAATTAACTGACAACACCATGGTTAAAAAAGAAAAAGACAAACAACAGTACACAAAACACAACATAGAAAACTAAAGACTGAGCAACACGAACCCCACTAAAAACTGGGGGTACAGCAATCTGATTAAAATACAGATCCTGTGTCTAAGCTGTGCTTGTTAGCAAAGCTTGGATACACAGGATCTGTATTTTAATCAGATTGAGCATACCGATATATCAGATAATTGGATAAACTCTTCTGGTTATTGTGTTTCAAACGTATATTCACAGGAGACACCGAGAAAAACCATGATTTCGTTAAACAATTTGGCCCACAAAAAATCTTTTTTACATAGGTAAAACGATGAATTACTTTTTTTCTAATCCAATACATGAAATCTTTTATTAATGATTGAACAAAAAAAAAATCATATTCTATTTTTTCCATATCTCGTAGCTAATGCCTCTTTAAATACCCACGAAATGCTGATACATTATAAAGAATCCATGCATTGTTAATTGTTTCTTTTCGACTTTTTATTTTTTCGGTCGTATATTGGTATGACGTTGGCGTCGTCGTCGGCGTCGTCGTCGTCGTCCGAAGACGCATTGGTTTTCGCACTCTAACTTTAGTTTAAGTGAATTTATCTCTATGAAATTTTACCATAAGGTTCAATATCACAAAAGGAAGGTTGGGATTGATTTTAGGGTTATGGTACCAACAGTTAAGGAATTAGGGGCCAAAAAAAATAAGCATTTTGTAACTTTCAGACATAACTTGTGTGTTAGTGTATGCATCTCTCTGACTTTGTACCACAAGGTTCCATATCACAAAGGGAATGCTGGGATTGATTTTGGGGTAATTGCCTCAAAATTTTAGGAATTGGGGCCAAAATAGGGCAAAAACAAGCATTTTCTAGTTTCATGACAATAACTTGTGTGTTAGTGTATGGATCTTTCTGAAATTGTACTACAAGGTTCCATATCACAAAGGAAAGCTTGAATTGAGTTTGGGGTAATTGCCTAAAACGTTTAGGAATTAGGGGCCAAAAGGGACCAAAAATAAGCATTTTCTAGTTTCAGACAATAGCTTGTGTTCAAGTGTATGGATATCTCTGAAATTGTACTGCAAGGTACCATACCTCAAAGGAAGGCTGGAATTGAGTTTGGGGTGATGAATCATAAGTTCAAAAATTTAGGGGGATTTTTTTTTCCTTTTTTCCTTTTTTTTTCTTTAAAATTTTCCATTTTAAGGTGGTTATTTCTGATTTATATTTAAAAGCAAATAATAATGATATGGCAGGAGATACACACCAAACAGGATGTGTAAATTATTATATAATAAGTATTGTGCAATAGCAAGAAATTTTCAATTGCACAGTATTGCGCAATAGCAAGAAATATCCAATAGCACAATATTGCGCAATAGCAAGAAATTGTTAATTGTACAGTATTGCGCAATAGCAAGAAATATTCAATTGCACAGTATTGTGCAATTGCAAGAAATATTCAATTGCACAGTATTGTGCAAAAGAAGATACTTTGTATAAATTGCTTATTTCTTGACCAATTTCAATGGGGTTTTATTCTTGAACTCTTGGGGTTCTTTAATATGCTGAATCTAAACTTGTATTAAGTTTTTGGATTTTGGGCCCTGTTTTAAATTGGTCCACATTGAGGTCCAAAGGGTCCAAAATTAAACTTTGTTTGATTTCATCAAAAGTTGAATTATTGGGGTTCTTTGATAAGCCGTATCTAACCGTGTATTTAGATTCTTAATTTTTGGTCCCGTTTTCAAATTGGTCTACATTAAGGTCCAAAGGGTCCAAAATTAAACTTAGTTTAATTTAAAAAAATTGAATTCTTAGGGTTCTTTGATATGCTGAATCTAAACATGTATTTAGATTTTGATTATGGGCCCAGTTTTCAAGTTGGTCCAAATCGGAACCATAATTAAACTTTGTTTGATTTCAACAAAATTGAATATATGGGGTTCTTTGATATGCTGAATCTAACCATGTATTTAGATTTTTGATTTTTGGGCCCGTTATCAACTTTGTCCACATTGAGGTCAAAAGGGTCCAAAATTAAACTTTGTTTGATTTCATCAAAATTGGATTATTGGGGTTCTTTGATATGCCGAATCTAACCGTGTATTTAGATTCTTAATTTTGGTCTCGTTTTCAAATTGGTCTACATTAAGGTCCAAAGGGTCCAAAATTAAACTTAGTTTGATTTTAACAAAATTGAATTATTAGGGTTCTTTGATATGCTGAATCTAAACATATATTTAGATTTTTGATTATGGGCCCAGTTTTCAAGTTGGTCCAAATCAGGGTCCAAAATTAAACTTTGTTTGATTTAAAAAAATTGAATATATGGGGTTCTTTGATATGCTGAATCTAACCATGTATTTAGATTTTTGATTTTTGGGCCCGTTATCAACTTTGTCCACATTGAGGTCAAAAGGGTCCAAAATTAAACTTTGTTTGATTTCATCAAAATTGAACTCTTGGGGTTCTTTGATATGCTGAATCTAACCATGTATTTAGATTTTGGATATTGGACCATAATAGGTGAATGTCCAATTTAAATTTTTAAGTTCTTAGACCACATTCATTCTGTGTCAGAAACCTATGCTGTGTCAAATATTTAATCACAATCCAAATTCAGAGCTGTATCAAGCTTGAATGTTGTGTCCATACTTGCCCCAACTATTCAGGGTTCGACCTCTGCGGTCGTATCAAGCTGCGCCCTGGAGCATTTTATTGTAATTTGGATATACGTTATAGTTTGCAATAAATCAAATATGAGAATTTGAATCAATCGATGAACACGAATTTGACAGCTAATTCCCCTTTAAAGGAAGAAAGGTTTAAGCAGTCAATTGAGGTGAAAATGAAATATTAAACGATTTTGTAGGCATGGTTTTTAGTTTTTATTTAAAAGTAAGAATTTGTATATGAATTATTCGTTTATCTCCTAAATAAATTTCAATAGTAACACAAGTATTCACCAATGTCACATATTAGTTTTGTACTTTTTTTGCGAGTGACTATGAATATTTTTTATATTTTGTTTAATAAGTAATTATAAGAAAAATGTGAATACAGCATAATATTAGAAACCTAGGTACTGTAAAACTCGAATCAGTAGTAAACAAGGTTACTACTGCACACCCTAGGAGACTAGTTTTTTGTCGTTTTTATAGAACATTTTGTCGTTTGTGTAAAGTGATTGTCCGATTATTGATTGCCTGAATATCATGGTATTTAGCCTCCAACGTTGGTTCCAACAACCCATATACCATACTTCCATTTGTTTTGTGTTCGAATAAATAGACAATTCTCTAACATACAACCTGTTTAAAATACCATTGAAAGTCATCATCTGATTAAAATCAACATGACATGATTGTGCTCTCACGGCAAGATCAATTAGGTTTATATTGTCCGTAATTCGCCGTTCAAATTGTAATAAAACTCTGGGAAATAATTTCAAAAGCATAAACTAAATCGTTGTGATTGGATAACAACATCCTAAATAATGGGAATTCAACCAGTGACGTGATATTATTTTCTCGCCTGCGACGAATCTTTTTGTCTCAATCTTTTCGTCGCACTATGCGAGACATAGGGAATACTATCTGGCGGTGGCGGTGGCGATGTAAACTATTTGTATAAAGCTTTGTATTTCAGAAGATAAAAGACCTGGATGCTTCACACTTTGTGTGCGAATACCTTATGTTACGAAGTTTCCGTCTGTCATATGTCCATAGACCTTGACCTCATTTTCATGGTTCAGCGACTGCTTGAAAAAATAATTAGAATTTTGTCATGTGAATTTCTCACTTATTATGAGTAATAGGATTACTATATTTGGAATATGGGTTCCTTGCAACGTCTACATGTCCGTCAGACAGGATTCACCTGACCTCGACCTCATTTCATGGATCAGTGACCAATGTTAAAGTTACGCGAGTAGGTCCGTTTCTCAGATACCTCAGATACTATAGGCAGTAGTTCAACTATATCTGGTGTATGGCATGATTGTAAGTGGTACATGTCAGTTTGGCAGGTTTCATCTGACCTTGACCTCATTTTCATGGTTCATTAGTCAATGTTAAGTTTTTGTGTTTAGTTTTTTCAAGCACTATTAGTAATAGGTCAACTACATTTGATGTATGAAATGATCGTAAGGTGTACATGTCTGTCTGGCTGGTATCATCTTACCTTGAACTCATTTTCATGGTCCTTTGGTCAGTGTTAAGTGTAATGTTAAATGGTAAGATGTGCATGTCTGTTTGACAGGATTTATCTGACCTTGACCTCATTGTGATGAATCTTTATAAATGTTAAGTATATGCGATACTCGTAGTAAAACTGTTATCTTTTAGACTTTCAACATAATATCAATGGTCAGTAAAGCAGGCGAGACATTTCAGTGTGTGCACTTTTGTTTTTTTTTTTTTTTGGGCTACAAATGAATGAATTATCCCACAATCTTTAATTATAAAACGGAGATTTGATTAATAGAGGTTCAATTGAACCATTTGAAATCGAGCTCGACAGAATAACTGTCAAAATCAATTAATATCGTTTGATTTTATCGTAGGAACAGAGGTACAAGTACAAGTACACTCACACGGCTGATCTGCAATCATACAATACACTTGTACAATGGTACCGGTATTTTTTAATTCGTTATATAAAACTACAAAACTGCAAGCAAATTGGAAAATCTTGCAACAGCATTATTAAGAGACAAACAAAAGTTTGCTGAAATCATTTAACCCACTGTGGCATAAAAAAGAGGCTGTAATTAAGTTATCAAATACCAAATTGAGAATATGTTTCAATGAAATTGAACAAGATATTGTGTTAAGTTTACGAAATATATGTCCTTATTTGATACTTTTACGGTTCAGATAACAGTTAGTGGAGTGTGGAGTAAAATGCTGTAGGAGTTTCGATAACGTTATTTCAATTTGACATATTTTCTAATGAGATTATTTTTGTTGCTGTTTTCAGTTTATGGCGTCGATTTATTCTTTGAAATACCACAACACCCTTCACCAGAATTGTACCAGTACCAAGCTGTCCCACTGAAATTTACCGCACAGTTAAATGTTAGCATGGGATTCGGTACGCCAAATCAGGACTGGGGGTTACAATTAGACTGGCAAGGAGTAATGAATCAATATTTGGGAACAGGATGGCGTCTAATAGAAGTGTTTAACGACATGTCAGCTGATACCTCAACAGGTATGACTGGTTTTGGATCAAGTTCAACCACATCAGTTTTAAACATAATCTTTATATTTGAGAAATCCCAGTCTCGTTTGAATGACAACACACCAATGTATGAAGGAACCATGGTTGAATATCAAGCTCCTGGGTCAGTATCAGCCGGGATTGGCACGTCTACTATGGTGATAGATACTAACTGGGACAATGTTATTGCAAATATGGGAAATCAAGGATGGGAACTAATAACCATACTCCAAACACCAGCAACAACAACTAAAATGCAGTTTATGGGAGCTTCAATGACAAGTTTGATGTGGATGTTTTTCCAACGACAAATAGTGTCAGCCTCTTTACCACCATTGGGATTTGATCCTCCCGCTCCAGTTCTCCCTTACAAGCAATAATGATACTGAGGGCTTTGAAACTGCATTGTTTATAAATAGTGATTTTATGATATTTTTATATGTTATGGCCATGAAAGTTGATTTAAATGAAAATTGTAATGCTGCATTTTTACATCTTTTTTTATACAGACACAAAGTATTGTATTTTATATTTGTTTATGCTATCAATATTCGTTTATCGAATTAACCCCCATTAGTGGTTACCATTTGTTTTATCCAAATGTTTTGTGCGTGTGGCTGGGGAATGCGGAATTGATGACATATCTTAAATATTCTAAATTAAAACTTTTAACTATTTGTCAAAACGATTTAGAATTTGACATAGTGTAATGACACTTGTCTGTTATTGAACAGATTGTGTTGACTTTTAATTTCTTCTTTTTTTGTCTTTGGGTTGATGTCTTATTGAAAGATACCACACATCTCATTTTGTTAATATCGACTTACATTCACTTAATTCAAATAAAAGAAGCACCTGCAATGAGGTGAAACTTGGGAGCTTGGAGACATGGGGAAGAAAAGATAGAAAGGGATAGAAACAAGAGAAATTTCGAGAGGAGAGAATGATGAAAGAACTAAGAAAAGAGACAAGAAAGGCGAGAGACTGAAAGATATATCGTTGTAGACGGATGAGAAAAGAAGGGAATAATGAGAGAATTGACAGAAAAAAGATGAAGCTATCTCGGTCCATTATCAATACCCCCATTTTTGTGTTTTGTGTTTTCTGGTATTCAGATTTAACAAACATTTTTGTACATATTTAGCTCAGATTAATATAATGTTTCTTATTTTATTTCTTGTGCTTCACAAATTTTAAACTCATTGAATATAAGTTGCTCCCTAAGAAATCTTTTACTTTTTAACGAGTATCTATTTGTTTTATTATGTCCCACCTACGATAGTAGAGGGGCATTATGTTTTTCGGTCTGTGCGTCCGTTCGTTCGTCCGTCCGTCCGTTCGTCCGTCTGTCCCGCTTCAGGTTAAAGTTTTTGGTCAAGGTAGTTTTTGATGAAGTTGAAGTCCAATCAACTTTAAACTTAGTACACATGTTCCCTATGATATGATCTTTCTAATTTTAATGCCAAATTAGAGTTTTGACCCCAATTTCACGGTCCACTGAACATAGAAAATGATAGTGCGAGTGGGGCATCCGTGTACTATGGACACATTCTTGTTTACTACAAATTGAGAGGCAGCACTACTCAAATATTGAGAGGAAACACTAATCATATGTTGATAGAAAACCACTAAAGAAATGTTGAGAGAAAACATATCAAATTATAGAGAAAAACTCTTATCAAATGTTGAGAGGAAAACACTAATCAAATTTGAGAGGAAACACTAATCAAATGTTGGGAGGAAACACTAATCAAATGTTGAGAGGAAACACTAATCAAATGTTGAGAGGAAACACTAATCAAATGTTGAGAGGAAACACTAATCAAATGTTGAGAGGAAACACTAATAAAATATTTAGAGGAAACACTTATCAAATGTTGAGAGAAAACACTAATGAAATATTTAGAGGAAACACAAATCAAATGTTGAGAGAGAACACTAAAGAAATATTTAGAGGAAACACTAATCAAATGTTGAGAGAAAACACTAATAAAAAATATAGAGGGAACACTAATCAAATGTTGGGTGGAAACACTAATCAAATGTTGAGAGAATACATTTATCAAATGTTGAGAGGGAAACACTAATCAAATGTTGAGAGGAAACACTAACCAAATGTTGAGAGAAAACACTAATGAAATATTTAGAGGAAACAGTAATGAAATATTTAGATGAAACACTAATCAAATGTTGGGTGGAAACACTTATCAAATGTTGAGAGGAAACACTAATCAAATGTTGAGAGGGAAACACTATCAAATGTTGAGAGGAAAACACTAATCAAATTTGAGAGGGAAACACGTATCAATATTGAGAGGAAACACTAATCAAATGTTGAGAGCAAACACTAATCAAATGTTGAGAGCAAACACTAGTCAAATGTTGAAACGAAAACACTAATCAAATGTTGAAAGGAAAACGCACATCAAATGTTGAGATGAAAATACTAATCACTACCATAATTTAGAAGAAATAAAAATAATACGTAATTTAAAGTAAGGAAAAGGGAAAATATTTACAATATACTTAGATTAAGCAATGAAATGATGAAATAACTCATATTTAGATTTTCAAATAGAAAAAAAAAAAGTTAAACATCGAGACTTATAAAGCTCGAGTGCTACAAAAGTTTTGTTACTTTCTTGTAAAGCTTCATAATACTAAACAGTATATGCACATGTCGACAAATAATGCTTTTCAATGATGCGTGATGCCAAAACATGTAAAAATCTAAAACCTTATAAACGAATGTTGAAGAGTTGATATAACTGAAAGGAATCAAAAGTATAGGCACACCAGAAAAAGGAATCGGAGCTATGCACAAAGGAGAAGCATTCCTGACATTTTAATGGTTTCCTAAATTTCGATTAAACAAAATCCGTATTTTCCTGCAAATACTTAGCAACTTGGCTGGTGATACCATCGGGGACTAAAACAAAGGCGTGCATATTGTCAGGATTTTGATATTTTCGGTACCAAAGAAAATGACACCATTATCCAATTACACAACACTTGTGACTGAAATAACGTTGAACAGGTACGCTCGAAATCAAACATTTCAAAAGTCCGACATACTGAGTGTTCGAGAAAAAGAAAGAATAAATAACTAAAAGAGCCGCATAAACAAAATTTTCAAAACTTTGCCTGAGTGAGTTGCAACCCTAAGTTTTGGTCATATGATGCAGAATTCATACAGAACCTTCTGAAAGACGGATAGAAAAGCATCTTAAAAGGTTCTTAAGTTTCACTCTCAGTAAGATATATTGATGATGTCCTGTCACTCAATAATCCACATTTTAGTGAGTGCTTGCATCATATATATACCCCAATGACCTTGAGATTAAGGATACTGCCGAAACTAAAATGATTGCTTCTTGTCTTGATAATTCCTCGATATTGTCATATTGACGACTTCAAACAAGAATAAATGACAAACGTATTGATTTCACCTTTCTAATGGTCAACTTCCCATTTCTCAGCAGTAACAAACCTTCTGCTCCATCGTATGGCGTTTGTATATATCACTCAATACTTTATGCTCGTGCATGTTCACACTTGTCATACTTTCATAAACAGAGAAATGATCCTTACTTAAAAACACAATAGTACACAAAACACAACATAGAAAACTAAAGACTGAGCAACACGACCCCCTTTCCAAAAAAAAAAAAAACAAAACAAAACAAAACAAAAACCAAAAACGGGCTTATCTCAGGTGCTCCGGAAGGGTAAGCAGATCCTGCTCTACATGTGATTCCAGAGCAGTCGTTTGATCTGTAATTTTACCATTGTGACATTTTGATTGAGTGTGGATTTGCATGGCGAGTGATGCAAGAATAGCTTCTCCTGTCGATGCACCGGTCTCACTCATTTAAAATATCAGTAACTTAGATTTTGTCTGTTACATTGATTTGCATCTTCTTAATCAATTTATATTCAATTTATATTCGCCCTGGAAAGGTCAGAATGCTGAACAGACCTACAGCGAATGTAAGTATGAAAGTCAGCTACCATAGCTTTTTGCAATCGACGGTTGGGCAGTTATTTTTAGATATAACAAGGATGTTTAACCGTTTTTAAGTTAACTGTTGATAGAATACGGTATTTAGTAGTATAATCAAACACTGGTCAGCTCGAACGGATTATTATGTGTGACTGTTTCCTTGTGAATTCGTTAAAATCCTTCTCTATATGTCAATTTAGTATAAATAACATCCATATTTATATCACAGTAACATGCTATCGTCCTGATATACATGTAATGTTTGCTACTGGGCGACCAATCTTTCATCATCACATGTTTTGGCAAATCGTAGAACCTTGACCTGATTGACCGATGGAATAAAATGAAAGATACAATTTTGGTTTCTCATTTTTTTGGCACTTTAATATGGTCTGAGAGAACATGATTTGTTTATTAGATTTTATTGGCCTTGAACTAGCTTTTAATAACTGTGAGTACCTTTAGATCGGTACTATGTGTATTTTGTCTTCGTGTTAGATGCTTTCGTGTTTTAAACCGACTTGATGAATCGAACCATTTGCAACTGGTTTTTAAAATTTGTTCTTAATTTATGTTGTTAAACCATTGTCCCATGATTTGAAGGGCTGAGCGCTCACAAACATGTTTAACTCCGCCACATTTGTAATGCGCCTGTCAAGAGCAAAATGTCATATTTGTGTTTTTTCTTTTTATTGTCTATATCAAGCCGATTGTTTTCCCGTTTGAATCTTTTCACAATTTGAAATGCATAGGTCTTTTATAGATGGCTATACAGTATGAGTTTTGCTCAAAGTGAAGGACTGATGGTGACCTATTTATGGTTTCATCCCCGTCATTGTCAATCATAAAACATCTCCTTGTTTGTATACTAACTAACGTCATTGGAAAGCATACAAATAAACACAATAAACCACTTACTCTTTATTTGTTTCACTCAAAACGTTTAAATATGAAAATCAAAACCTACTGGATTTGAAAGGTCAAATGATATACACAAACATTTCATCGTGTGAATCTAATCATGGTAATACTAAGTAGGGTAAACATTTTAACTTAAGTTTAAAACACACTATCATAAATAATTGACCGAGACATAAAAGTTATATAGGAATCGAATTAGAGTAACTCTTTGCTCGAATAGACCTGCAACTTAGATAAATAAAGCCCCTTTTCTGGAAATAGAACACATCACTACAAACAGTGTTGATTTCGAAATTTATCCCTATATTTCTATTGGAGATAGACCATTGATTTTTAAAAGTGTAATATCCCCAATTCTGGACTGCTTGATTTGCTAAGAATTGTTCGTAGATGGAGATCAAACCATGCAAACAATTTAAGCATACTACTAAGATAATTTTGATAACAATTATCTACAGAAAAATACATGAAAAAAATAAAGATACAACACTATAAAATACTTTTATCGATCTTAATAGATAACTAAACTATTATAATCCAATGGGAATGTGGAGATAGAACAGTATATTTCTGACAAAAAGCCGGTAGAGTGTAGAAATTTCTTTTGTAATTGTATAGGAGATAGACCATTGCACTTGGATATCAAATATATCGCTATCTTCATTTTCGATGACGGAAGCGTAAAGATATATACAACGAACGAAGTTATATTTTCTATTCGTTTTTCTCCCCTGTTTTTTTCAGAATTGGTTATGCGTCTAGCACAAAAGGAAAGGTTGGTCAGGGAGAAATTTTTCAAAACCTAACTCAACCTCTGCCACCTCCCTACCATGGCATTCCACGTGAATACCACTTCTTGAGAATTGATTTTCCGATTTCTTTTCAAATGAACCGGTTGGTTTCGTCAGATCCGAATTCTTGTGTGTAACTTCTTACATAAATGTTTTATCATGGTAACCGGTTATTACTTTTCTAGATATCTCCGGGATACATTTTATCAATTGGATTATCTTGAGGACAAAGTTCTACGATAAAAATTTGTTCACTAGCAATATTCCGATAGAATCAGCCAAATCTAATACCAGATGAAAGATATTCGTTTCAAGTTGTCAAATCATCGATGGACTCTGAAACATTCAATACTAGACATACTTCGTTCCAAACCCAGATCAAGCATTTGTTTAAAATCATTCACTACCACGCATGTCAAGGATGCAGACTACTATGTTTAGAGATAAATGGATGTTACCGACCTGAACAAGATCTTCAAATGGGTGGCCCCTTACTATGGGGCTAAGTAGTGGCATGGCTTATGAAGAGGGTCACATGCCTTCAATGAGCAGAAGTAAGTAGACAATGAATTTTGTGATTGTATATTTTGAAAATTTGAAATAAAACTTTTGCAATGTTAAGAAATCATCTAACCCTCAGTATCTTATTTAAGAAGAAAGAATATTTTCATTAACTTTATCTTTGGTATCCCTTATTTCAATAGGATAGATGCTGTTTCAACCAAAGTCACACAATTTTTCATGAAAGAGTATCAATTATATAGCTAAACGTAGAGTTCAAGAATAATGCTGGCTTCATTGCCTTCTTCATTAGAAGTTACAGTAGGAAGCTTGTTGATAAGAATAAGGAAACACAGTAGCAAGAAGAGGGTCACAAAGTTGGTATTCAATAAAAACAACATGACAGAACTAACGGGACGGTTGCTATTTGAAGATTTTTTTCCTTACCCAACTTACTGACAGGAAAGTTGAAACTTTGGAAAGACCATTGAAAGCTTCAGAGACTGAATAAATCAATAACATAAAGAGTGTGATTAGATTCATTTTAGTGTGAGGTTTAAAACTGATTTGTTAATATCTTTGAAATAAAAAAAATATATAGTATAAAATTGTTTTCAAGAAAACAATTTTCTAAAATATTGTCTAATGTATCTATTGCATTTATTCATGTGTGATGTGTCTTTTGCTAGATTAATTTCTTTTATGTCCAATGTGGTCATATAGCTCCAAACGTTTCTATGTGTCTATACATCCTTGGTTTTCAAATGTTTGGATTTAAGCGTCCCTGATGAAAGTAAATCCAGAAAAGCGCTTCTGATGCACTATATTTATAAATTATTATATTTTCATCAACATCCTAATACCACACGTATTTTATGTAGAGAAAAAAAAAAAAACAACACTAAAAATACATTATTTTGCTTGCATTTATTGATAGTAAGACTTGTAATTACACTTTTCGAATCTTCATAGTAGATTTTTTCTGAGAAAATTTTCCAACCGTGGGATACATAATACCCTGATGAGGATTATTTCTATGGGTGTAATGCCCATTTAGCATGGCGCTAGTACTTATAAAACAGTTATTGTACCACCATCCACCTTTTAATGCGGACAAATCAGCACAGTTCCCCACTTATGTTTGTCGTTATCTTGATCATATGTTGAGAACTTCATCCCATTATAATAGCTCATTCCGTCACCTGAAAAAGAAAAAAAAAGCATGAAACTTCTCGGCCGTTTAAAGTATCACTCCTTAACAACGGAATACAACGAACGAATATTTTCTTCGTAATAAGTTCGACATAATCTATACAAATCTTCCAAAATGTAAGTATTAACTTATTGAATGTAATCATAAGAATACTCTTTGTCTATATATAAGACGGTGTTATGTCAACGAATGCTTGATCATCATGAGTGAAGAAAATATATAAGTGAACACTGATGGAATTGTGTGAGACGAGATGCAGCTTCTTCTTGAATGCATGCAATATTAACCACGACATGTCATTTTCCTGCTAGATTTGAACAGTACATATACTTGTTCGTGTTGCTCAGTCTTTAGTTTTCTTTGTGCTGCTTTGTTTACTGTTGTCTGTCTTTTGGTTGTTTTGCATTCTTTGCCATGGCATTGTCAGCATGATTTCGACTTGTGAGTTTGAATACCCCTTTGGTATATTTCGCCTCTCATTTTTGTATCCATAGACACGTTGTCATCGGTTGAATCTCCCTTACATGTAAAATTTACAAAATTGTATATTGATAGAAGTGTCGAAATATTTAGATTTTTTAAGATTCAAATTAGTTGGTTTTAACAAATTTCAGCTTTTGAATACCTCTTTGTTGGAGTTAACTCGTGCTCTGTGATAATTTAGTGACATCACGATAGAAATTAGCGCAATTTTACCGACATATGCGAATCATAATTTTTATGTCAACTTTGATCGCGAAGCCCTAGTATAAGAATAATTTTTTAAAGACTTACTTGGTCCAGAAAAACTGCCTTGGTACATTGTACAGGCACAACATGTTATGTGGTTTAACTAGTTTTTTGAAAATGCACACAAACATCACCCTTGACAGAACATGAAAGTCGAAAATGTCAAGATATGCATTGTTTTCTTGGACAAGGATAGAGAGTGGCACTTCCTCTTTAGCACCCCAAAACTTTCATTATATTTACCTGCGTTTCCTGACTCAGCTCAGTTTCCAATAGGATTACAAATAACGTGAACAAGGTCATAAAAGACAACACATAATTTAGAAAACAGGGAGCTAACCGAGGTAACCACAGCTGTTGGTTGAAAACTGCCGCTCAAGAAAAATAATCAGAAACAACAAGTTATCTCATTGGCTATCATACTTCATCTTCGGATTTTCATAATATAACATGAACTAAACCGAAGAGGTATTCAATATGTAGGACAAACAGGACGAGAAATTCTCAAATCTATACCGCTCCCAAATACTAAGACATTTAAAAGTTTGATTTACCAACATGTAGGAAAACTCAAACACAATATCAAATTTATATAATTCCTTCCACTCGAAACGGTGAAAAATAGGGACAATCAAATTAACAACTTACAAATTCCGTAAAGTGTTCGAGAATCTTGGATTAAATGACTTCAAACAGCGTATCCCCTCGGTCTAAATAACAATATCATGGGACAAGGAATATATCTTAAATTTCTTCTTTTGATGTCATGAATATTGATGATCAAAGACAAGAAAAGATACAAAATCAAAGTCTCGTGGCAAACGCAATGACCGAATTGAATATCTTACTAAGATAACACTTGATGATCTGTTATTTATATTCAAAAACAATGGTTGATATCAATTGTATGATAATTGAGTCGAATACGAATGGGTTAAATCCATAATATTTATAGGAGTGTAATAAAATATTGTTTTTCAGTCCACTATAAGAGCGAACGAGTATCATAACAGTTTTTGTCACCAAGGCTGTTTCTTCGGAGTGACAAAACTGGAGATCATAAAATGTGATTTTTAAAAATAAAATACGTTAACAGAGGTATTGATTTTATCAACTCATCTGTTAAATTAAGAAGAAGACAAAATAACAGTCCACAAAACACTCACCGAAAAGAATGAGCACCACAAACAACAAAACTTGAGGACACTCATGTGCTCCGATAAGGTGAGAAGTTCCAGTCCACTTGTGACACCCACAATTGTTCTGTTAAAGTATTTTGATGAGGCATGTCCATTCAGTAGGCATCACAAAAAAAGAAGATTGCTAAATTTCTCTAATCAAATCTTTACATAGACATCACGAATTATTCTTCCATTAACATTGACCGAACGCGAAAGTTTGAAATGTCAACATATGCAATGTTTTCTGGGACAAGGATAGACGGAGCACTTCCTTTGTAGCATCCTATATATTTCATTATATTTACCTGCGTTTCCTGAGTAATCACTGATATTTAATCGGTATTTTGTAGATGCGTCACCTATTGAGAAGTTTCTATAAACTGCATAACGCTTGTTGCCATCCCAATCCTCCACATCGATCCTAAGTTCATGATTTCCCTCTGATGTCAGCTGCGCTATATTCTTGTTGCCTGAAATGTATGTGTGCATATTGATGAACACAATAAAATGCATCACGATTTTTTAATTTTAAACATATTTTATTCATTAAGATATGAAAAGGATTTAGCATCAGGCACAGCCTATAAAACTCTCTCCATATAACATGTACAAGGTATAAATCAAATATTAACAACTGTGTGTGTGTGTATTTAAAATAGTATAATATAGTGGAAAATGCATGCTACTTATGAGCACACACAAGCAAATATATATTTACAGTGTTAATTACCTGAGAACACCCTCAGTTTTTGGTGGGGTTCGTGTTGCTTAGTCTTTAGTTTTCTATGTTGTGTTTTGTGTACTATTGTTTGTCTTTTGGTCTTTTTCTTTTTTAGCCATGGCGTTGTCAGTTTATTTTCGACTTATGAGTTTGAATGTACCTCTGGTATCTTACGCCTCTTTTTACTAAATGTATAGTATACTTAAGTATGTAGGCAATTAATCATCTTTTATTCAAGTACATTGAGACATGTATCCCTTATAAGTCATTAGAAATATATATATATATATATATATATATATATATATATATATATATATATATAATAAGTACGTCTGAACCAGTGACGACTCTACAACAGATTTTATCCATCGGATCACCAGCAGTGATGGTGATACAAGGCTGAAAATACATTATATACAGAATGTATTTTCAGCCTTGTAACACCATCACTGCTGGTGATCCGATGAATAAATCTGTTGTAAAGTCGTCATTGGTTCAGACGTACTATAATATAATTATTTCTGTGACTGCATCTTACATTTATTTGTAGGATCCTTTACAATAGATAATTCAGCTGATCTGTAACAATTCCATCTTCATGCCTTATATATCATGTACTGTGTTACGACGCTAGATAAAACTGACGTGCAAAGGTAACTCCTGGCCACCGAAAGCTTTATTAATATAGAGCCTAGGTGGCCGAGTGGTCTAGCGCGTCGGGCATAGTGCAAGTCGATTTGGTGCCACGATATCTCAGTAGCATGAGTTCGAATCCCGGCCAGGGAAGAACAAAATTTTGCTTCCGCAAATTTACAGATCTAACATTGTTGGGCTGTTGTTTAGACGAATTATATATATATATATAAATACAGCACGAACAACCTTTTCCAAAAGACCAAAAAAAGTGAAAAAGTATATTTTAACAAAACGCATTTGATTAAAAGGTCGAACAACAAATGTTCTTAAATCCTGCTGACTGCCATTGGCGATTGCCAAATAAACGGATCACCGATGTAATAAATGGATCTTAATTATAAATTCAATACTAAACAGAAAACAATAAACTTGCGGAAAAGATGGTATACCGCAAACAAAAGGTGCAAAGGTTTTTGTACACCATATCCGGATTTCGACAATCAATGTCTCTTTAGTGATGTTAGTTATCAAAACTGTATTTGGAAATCCATACAATTGACCTCAATTTAGGATAGACTCTTGAATTTTGAGGAGTCAAAATAGGATGAACGGATCATATAAACCCGCAGGCAAATATAATATAAACCCAAACGAAAAAATATAAACAAGTCTAAATTGAAAACAACGTTCAAACCTATGATTGCGTTGGATAAAACCGCAATTTTATACTTGTGCATGCAAAACAAAATTCTTGGTAGAGGGTCTAAATACAGCACAAACAACATTTTCCAAAAGACCAAAAAGTGAAAAGTATATTTTAACAAAACGCATTTGACTAACAGGTCGAACAACTGATGTTCTTAAATCCTGCTGACTGCCATTGGTGATTGCCAAATAAACGGATCACAAGATGTAACAAAATATATTTTTTATTAATTTAATACCAAACAGAAAACAATAAACTTGCGGAAAAGATGGTATACCGCAAACATGAAGTGCAAAAATTTGTACACCATATCCGGATTTCGACAATTAATGTCTCTTCAGTGATGTTAGGAATCGAAATGGTATTTGGAAGGCCATATAATTTACCTCAATTTAGGATAGACTCTTGAATTTTGAAGAGTCGAAATAGGATGAACGGATCATATAAACCCGAAGGCAAATATAATACAAGCCCAAACGAAAAATATAAATAAGTCTAAATTGAAAACAACGTTCTAACTTATGATTGCGTAGAATAAAACCGCAATTTTATACGTGTTAATGCAAAAAATTTCTTGGTAGAGGGTCTAAATACAGCACAAACAACATTTTCAAAAGACCAAAAAGGGAAAAAGTATATTTTAACAAAACGCATTTGACTAACAGGTCGAACAACTGATGTTCTTAAACCCTGCTGACTGCCATTGGCGATTGCCAAATAAACGGATCACAAGATGTAACAAAATGGATCTTTATTATTAATTTAATACCAAACAGAAAACAATAAACTTGCGGAAAAGATGGTATACCACAAACATGAGGTGCAAAATTGTACACCATATCCGGATATCGACAATTAATGTCTCTTCAGTGATGTTAGGAATCGAAACGGTTTTGGAAGGCCATATAATTTACCTCAATTTAGGATAGACTCTTGAATTTTGAAGAGTCGAAATAGGCTGAATTAGTTCACCATATCGGTTTCGACAATTAATGTCTCTTCAGTGATGTTAGAAAGAGACATTAATTGTCGAAATCCGGATATGGTGTACTAATTTTGCACCTTTGTTTGCGGTATACCATCTTTTCCGCAATTTATTGTTTTCTGTTTGGTATTAAATTAATAGTTAAGATCCATTTATTTACATCTGGTGATCCGTTTATTTGGCAATCGCCAATGGCAGTCAGCAGGGTTTAAGAACATTTGTTGTTCGACCTGCTAGTCAAATGCGTTTTGTTAAAATATACTTTTTCACTTTTTGGTCTTTGGAAAATGTTGTTTGTGCTGTATTTAGACCTCTACCAAGAAATTTGTTTTGCATGCACACGTCTAAAATTGCGGTTTTATCAACGCAATCATAGGTTTGAACGTTGTTTTCAATTTAGACTTATATTCGTCTAAATAACAGCCCAACAATGTTACATCTGTAAATTTGCGTTAGCAAATTTTATGTTCTTCCTGGCCGGGATTCAAACTCATGCTACTGAGATATCGTGGCACCAAATCGCCTTGCACTGTGCCCGACGCGCTGACCACTCGACCACCTGGGCCCGACGCGCAAGCCCACTCGACCACCTGGGCTCTACTAGCCTGGGCGGTCGAGTGGTCTAGCGCGTCGGCAGAGTCAAGGCGATTTGGTGCCACGATATCTGAGTAGAGCCTAGGCGGTCGAGTGGTCTAGCGCGTCGGGCACAATGCAAGGCGATTTGGTGCCACGATATCTCAGTAGCACGAGTTCGAATTCCGGCCAGGAAAAACAAAACTTTGCTAACGCAAATTTACAGATCTAACATTGTTGGGCTGTTATTTAGACGAATTATATATACAGAAATGTGTTTTCAGCCTTGTACCACCATCACTGGTGATCCGATGGAAAAATCTGTTGTAGAGTCGTCACTGGTTCAGATGTACTTATATATAAGGTTTGGAAGAGACACTAAGCTTACTTAGTGGAATAAATGAATTAATGTTGAAAAAGAGGAAAAGAAATGAAAAAATAAACGCTAAATAAAACAAAATTTTTAAATTTCAAACAAAATGGTTAGTGTCACTGATATATTTCTGAACAGATTTAGATATAGCAATATTCATATCGTACGAAAATAATCTATTTCCAAAAGTAATAAGTCAATATTTATGTCAACATTATCAATAATTGAATAAATGGAATCAAGTAAGAGATGTCTTACATCATCGTTATTAGGGCAAATAAAAAATACTGGTTATCCTCAACAGGGTGATTACAGTTTGAACAAATAGTGTTTTCTGATAAAATTGATAAAACAAATGAGATTTCAAGTTGCTAGCATTATTTCTAAGTTGACAACCTTTAAATAAACTTATTAGTTCAGGTTATCTTACCAATGTTGTAATTAGATCTTTGAATATATAGATATAGGAAGATGTGGTGTGAGTGCCAATGAGACAACTCTCCATCCAAATAACAATTTATAAAAGTAAACCATTATAGGTCAATGTACGGCCTTCAACACGGAGCCTTGGCTCACACCGAACAACAAGCTATAAAGGGCCCCAAAAGTACTAGTGTAAAACCATTCAAACGGCAAAACCAACGGTCTAGTCTATATAAAAACGAGAAACGAGAAACACGTATAAATTACATAAACAAACGACAACTACTGAACATCAGATTCCTGACTTAGGACAGGTGCAAACATTTGCAGCAGGATTAAACGTTTTAATGGTACCAAACCTTCTCCCTTTTCTGAAACAATAGTATAACATCACAACATAGAAAACACACGATAAAACATCAATTAGAAGGCTTAACTCAATCAAAAACGTAAATTAACACACTATGAACGAATAAATTCGATCTGTGATGCCTGAAAGTAAATACATAGTTAATAAAATATTAGGGACAAACATTCAAGGCCAAAAGCAAACAAACAAGTCCAAATAAAGCCATGGCAAGACACCACCGCGAAATATTTAACCCTTAGAAAATAATCGCTTTTGAAAAACCGGTTTTCATAATATATACAGGTAAATGAAAAATAACTTTGTCGTTTTAGGTATACTTTTCTGTCTATATAAAATCTTCCAATAATTAGGAATACCAAGAAAGGTCTGTCATATAAATACCTAATTTAACACTAGATACATAAGGGTAAATATCAACAATAAAACTTCCTGTACAGATTAAAGGAGAATAATCTTGATGTTCATACAAATGTAGTATGAAGAAATGAAAATTAGTAGATATTCCAAATAATCAAAGCTGGTATTCAGACAAGATCCATATTAATATAAAATAACAAAAAGTATTAAAAATAGTATCAACAGGTCGAATTAAAAGAAAGTACGATTTGAGAGTACTCGCAGTTAATGACAGCTAGTTAAAAGCCAAAAACAATTAATGATAAAAATCATGCATCAGAGATAGTTTACATTGGCACTAATATCGATTTTGTCATCAGCAAATTAAAACATAACTAAATTTGTATTCTTTTCAAACGGGATGTTTAAAGACACACCCACGTTCATTTTGATCTATAAAGAGGTTAAACTCCTAACTATCCTACTGTCTGTCGATACATTTATTTTGGCATTGCACTAGTCATGTCTTCTTTGACTGTCCATGACGTTAAAATACTAAATCCCTGGGATGTGTTTTAGTTGATTTTAGTCTCTGATGCATGATTTTTATTATTAATTGTTTTGGCTTTTAACTAGCTGTCAGTAACTGCGAGTACTCTCAAATCGTACTTTCTTGTTTATTTGACCTGTTGATACTAATTGTAATGCTTTTTGTTATTTAATGTTATTCAGGGTTATATCTGGTCTATATACCAGCTTTGATAAGTGTTTGGTACTAATATAAATTTCCACTTCGTACTATGAACATCAAAATTATTTATTTTGTTAAAATATTTCCTTTCTCTATTGTAACTGTATACGTATACCTAACAACAAAATTATTTTATTTACCTGTGTTTAAAGTTATTGCAAATGGCTGATATTTTTGTTCGAGCATATTGTTTTTCTTAAATTGTTTAACATTTCATACCGATATTACATGTTACTTTTATTATTCTTCCCTTAGTTTATTTATTTTGAATTTACATTGTATCATAGGTCAAATTTATATTTGTTCAGTGTATGTTCAATGGTGTTAATATGTCCTTTGATTGAGTTAAGCTATTTCAGTTGATATTTTATAGTGTGTTTTCTATGTTGTGATGTTACACTATTGTTTCAGAAAAAGGGTGAAGGTTTGGTACCATTAAAACGTTTAAACCCGCTGCATTTGTTTGCACCTGTCCTAAGTCAGGAATCTGATGTTCAGTAGTTGTCGTTTGTTGGTGTGGTTCATAAGTGTTTCTCGTTTCTCGTTTTATATAGATTAGACCGTTGGTTTTCCCGTTTGAATGGTTTTACACTAGTAATTTTGGGGCCCTTTATAGCTTACTGTTCGGTGTGAGCCTAGGCTCCGTGTTGAAGACCGTACTTTGACCTATAATGGTTTACATTTATAAAATTTTGACTTGGATGGAGAGTTGTCTCATTGGCACTCATACCACATCTTCTTATATCTAATGACTAATATTATGTTTCCTTATCCCATAATTGAAAGGTTTAAATATTATTTAGTCCACCTCTAAATATACATAAACTTGGGGATATTTGTATACAAAGAAGAAGACCATACCAAAATCTTATAGTGGAAGGAATGAAACTAGTTAAGTAAGAGCTAGTTCTAGCAAGTGAGGGATGAAATGTATTTTTTACATTCCTCAAAGTAAAAGGGGTTTGTCTTGGAAAATATGGCTGGACTAACTCATGTAAGTATGCAGGAGTCATCCCATTTATTATTTTATAAAACAGTATAAGCTAATGTTTATTTCGTCTATTCTCCAGATTTTCTTATCCTAACTCAATATAAAGTTTTTATTTTGAGGAATTACGAGTCCAGTAATAATTCTAGCAGCTTCTATTTGAATATTTTCAAGAATCTCGGACTCGTGCTGCGAGCAATTGCCACACACAACACCACCATTATCTAATAAATGTCTAATATATAAAAGCAAAGTAAAGACGTATAAGTGAATTCCAGTCTAATGAATGTTTAACTTGTCGAAGCATAGACAAACGTAAGCATGTTTTTTTTTTATAAATATTATAAATAGATATGTGTGTTCCATGAAGTTGATGAGTGAAATGTTATCACGAATATTTTAACTAAAGGTCTGTATTATCCACACAATAATGTAATGAAAGAACAAAAAAAAGTTTGATACACAGTTTTTTTTCAGAATATGATGCACTCTGTGTATTATGTTTTACAGCCTGCTTTAAAATGTTATGATTGGCTTACAAGTCTTTAAACAAGGATGTGCATTTACTGGTAAAACGTTATATTACGAACAATTAAATCTAAATCAGAAAAAAATTTGAAATTAGTATAAGATCATATTTGTCTTACCTAACCAAAACTCCTCATGTATGTCTCCAAATCCGTTTTCATAATCGTTCCAATTTCTGTGAAATTCAACACTACCATCATACCGTTTTTGAATAACCTAACACATAAAAATAGAAATACCGTTATTGCCCATATGAACCAATCCGATCGTGTTTCTGTTGTCAACATTTTGAAATGTAGCTAATGAATTTGAATATAGTTTCTGATATGTAGCTTATGAATTTTAATTTACTTAATCTACCAAGTATAAAATGCTAACATTCTAGTATAGTATGACAAAAAATGAAACATACCACGTGATTGTAATGTTAAGGAGGTAGACTTGGGCTCAGGAACCCACACTTTAAATCTTTAATGAGTAAGTTATAATCAATTCAATCTCTACTTTTTAAGGATTCATAACACACAGAATTAACTAAAGTATGTGCTACATAGAATCATAGAATATAGAACAGATATTATTGATACAATTATACCAGTAATTTTGAAGAATTTTGCTCCGTCAACTTTTTCTACCTGCTTAAGTCACTTATAAATCACTATGCTGCAATCAGCCTGTTATTTATACGTTTTATTAGATATTGGTGAATACAGGTTTGCATTTTTGCATGAAGTTTTGTACTCGCAAAGAGGCTCAGTTTTAGTGCTGGAAGTATAATTACGCTATCACGTTCGGTCTAAATGTGCAGTTTAATATAGTATGAAAAAAAGCTGTGATATGATTACCAAAGAGACAAATATTCAGTATAAGACTAAAAGAAAAAAAATGACCACATGTGTTTAAATACACTATGCTTTCCGAGCGTATAACTCCTACTTATGAAATCAATTTGTCAGCGCAGAACTTATTACATTAACAATCGAGATGGCGGTCGGCAACCAATACAACTTTGTTTAACCACTCATTTCTTTCGATAGCCTATAATAATTCCTTAATTTGGCAATGGAGTCATACATTTTTTCAATTGCGACCCATGATAATAGTTTGACCAGATTTTTGCTGTAATTGTTCCGTATATATGGGCATCAATGTCTTCCTGAACTCTTTTTTTTATAATAATCGGAACCTGAAAAATTATATATCAGTTAGATAATAACATTAACAGTTTTATGAGTATTTGGGGTCTACAAGGTAACAAAACTTAGCTGGTAAGTAATAAAAGTGATACATTAGTATCACACGAGGTGTCTTAATGTTGGCCATCAAAATGGATTCAAAGTTCATGGTTTAAGTTCTCCGAATTTACTTGTGAAAAACAATACTAATGATGATAACAAAATATTTAATACATACTGTATAATAGCGTAAATATTTTTCACCTTCACAACAAGGAAAGAAATAATGAAACAAATAAATACTACTACTACCACTACTATAAGATAATTTCGATAAGTCTACACAGAAACTTATACCAACAACGATACATACACTGACTAAACAAATAGATGGACCGTAGCAGAATGTCATGAGGAGGTAAAACATATAAATTTTGTAATTGGTTTTATATAATTTTTTATTTGTAATCTGAGCTAGAAACACCAAGTGCTCTCATTGGTTTTGAATTTTTTTATTGGTGAATTTGTGAATTCTATCTATTTGTTTCTACTTGTTGATTACCTAAGGGTGACAGGGAGAGTGCCGCGCTCTCTGCATGTTAAGAAACATTACAACAAATCTTTGAGTTGTCCGTAGGTGGCCTGTTGGAAGGCAAAATTTCTTTTCCTATCCATATAACCTCATTTTCAAGTGCCAGTCCAAAGTCCCCCTCCATTCATCTGGGACAGTCTCTATAACAGGACCTATTTATTGTATTTATTTGTTATTGTCTGAACATGCATGAAATATTTCCCACTGGACGTTGAGCAAACATCAATCAATCAAGCAATCAATCTTATTGTTGAATCAACTTTTGTTTTCTATGTTTTGGCAACACTTATGCCACTGCATCCATGTTTGCAGCCTCTTTTGGTGCTAGCGATGGTTTAGGAGGGGTACAGTTAACCTCCGGTGGCGAATGTGGATTGACAGAGTCGTCGCCTGCTGCTGCGTCGTCATCTTCACTCTCGTCATTGGAAAGATTAGGGACGACTTCATCTCGTTTCTCGTCTTTATTTTAATTGTTATCATCCCTTTATGTGATACATGCTATATACAATATGGTTTCCTAGGACACCAGAACCAGACCTAATAGTGTTTGCTAATGCAACTATAATAGGTAAGGAATAGGATTTTCCCGATGACATTTTTTTTGTTAGAAGACAAAATTTATTCAAATCGGTATCCTATATAATATAATGACTCCATACAAACGAATTTGCGAATTGAAGTGATAAAAAGTATTCGGGACACTATGGAGACATCCAGTGAACAAATCATCTGCCCTTATTGATATTTCTGCAGGCTTATAGTTTATTGTCGACATCAGTTGTTCTCCTAAATTAGGAAATAGGAATATCAAAAAATCGTGCATTTAAATCATTAACTACATAGAGGCAGTTCAAATAATCATGCTATAAAGCTAACTTTCAACTAGTTGAATATAGATTTGAAAATACTATTCTTAATAAACATAACAAAGCTATGTGACAAACTTGGTCCTCCAGGAAACAAAAGACAGCTGACGCTAAGTGACGAAGAAGCTCAAGCGGTATTTACACCGAAATGACCCAGCAAGTGGAATAAAAAGAATAAAATAACGATAATCCAACAAGTTAATGAGATTGACAATTAACAGACCACAGGAGTGTGTTTGTGATAGGGGGTAGTGGTCGAAATACGCTTGAGATAAAAAAAAAAAAGAAGCAAAGAATGTGTCCATAGTACACGGATGCCCCACTCGCACTATCATTTTCTATGTTCAGTTGACCGTGAAATTGGGGTCAAAACTCTCCATTAAAATTAGAAAGATCATATCATAGGAAAATGTGTACTAAGTTTCAAGTTGATTCAAACTACCTTGACCAAAAACTTTAACCTGAAGCGGGACAGACGGACGGACGGATGAACGTACGGACGAACGAACGGACGCACAGACCGAAAAACATAATGCCCCTCTACTATCGTAGGAGGAGTATAAAAATATACTTCAGTTAGTAAAACATAAAACTCAAAGACTTATAACAAAATATCTAGTTTTCGTTGAACATGTATTTAGTGATCTTAAATACTATACACTGACTAAACAAATAGATGGACCGTAGCAGAAAAAGTCATGGGAACACCTAGGAGGCATTTATGTATAGAAGTCTATAATGCTTTAGAAGTTTGAGATCGCCCCGTTTTTTCCAGTCTTATTCTTGTTTGTATTCGGAGTCCGGTCGGTGTCATACAGTTATTGTGAATCTCTATTACCACCAGTATTACTACCTTAACTACTAATATCAATAATGAAAAAGTAATAATGACAACAATGAATAGAAAAGGAAAAAGATGCAACATGGTTTCAAACGATTTTTCTTTTACACCTACAAGCCATTCTAATATACTTACAGTCCATCCTCCTTCCTCGCATTGCACAGACAAATTTCTGTAACCATCAGGGTAAACTGTTTCTAATCCAGAGACTCTATTTGTGATATCTTTACATTCTTTTGGCAAAATTCCATGGCTATTGTCTTGATAAAACATATAGACATTTAAAGAAATTTAGAATTAATTTTATACCTTTGAACTTTTTCTTACAGAATTCTTTATGTGCAACATTTTTGTCAGAATTTCGATTACCTTTTACGTGGAAATGGATTTACTTGAAGAAATTCACACTATTTTCAAAACATGTGATATTTTATTTTTTTGATTCAGGATTTAAAATAATTCATTGGTATTATCACAGTGATAGATTAATTTGAATTTGGTGGTTATAGTCTTTATTTCAACAACATATCATTTTTTGTATAGCTGAAGCTACTTTTTGGATCGTACGCGTCCTCTTTATCATGAAGAGTTCTCCTTTTCTACAAAATGCCAAATTTTCTACTTACGTTTTATATCACTAACAATACCCAGTATTTTGTCAAGTTTTCTTTGATCGAATCCATTTCTAAGAGTAAAACAAAAAATAAACTGACTGAATTGAAATATAAATTGCTATTTACCCATATGTTCAATATTTTAAAATACATCAATTAGAATGAAGATTTGTGATCAGTTAAGTAAGAGATAAGTAATAACTGTATTTTTTTTAGTCTGCGAGCATTTAATTACTAGGTGACAATGTTTACCTTCGAATCAATACTAACAAAACAAGAAAAAAAAAGGAACAGAAAAAGATAGATTTGTTGTAGTTTTTAGTAAAAATAATACACCAAAAGAACTAATTAAACTAAATATACTTTATGGAATTCGGATTTCATTAAAACATTTTAATGTAAATATACATATTTCATATGAATATATCTTTTACTGTGTGCTCTACTCTCAGTGTTAATAAGTTTATGTATTCAATACCTGCAGTGACCTTCTGCGTCTCTTTTTCCATCTTCTCACAGCTATTTTGGCCATCGCTATACAAACACATACCTATCATCAACAAAAACCCAAAAAATTAAGATTTAAAACTTACGTGATATACAGGAAAACAACCTTTTTACATAAACTAATATTTTATTAATAACATTGTTTTAATAAAAAAAGAAATATACGAACCGTTCAGCATATTCTTAGGTGTACCTTTCCACATTTAGATTTTTAAAGCAAATTATATAAAACGTATAAAAAACCTTTCTAGTATAGTTTTCCAATCATGAAACTGACCGCTTTTTCCTAATTTTACCGAGGTAGTCATATGCTATTAAAGATAACTTTTTAATCAATATTGAGCTGGATATAAATATGTATTGATTCTTTTTAAGCATTCGTAGGACACAAAATTGAAGTATGTTACTCATAGATCTTCTGATACTAGTGTAGTAGTCTGATCTGTAACCTTAAAATTGAGAATGGAAACGGGAATGTGTCAAAGAGGCAAAAACCCGACCACAGAGCAGAAAACAGCTCCAGGCCACCAATGGGTCTTCAACACAGCGAGAAAATCTCGCACCCGGAACATATGTATAAATGAACCAAAAGTTAAAAAATATACAAAACTAACAAAGGCCAAAGGTTCCTGACTTGGGACAGGCGCAAAAATGCGGCGGGATTAAACGTGTTTTGTGAGATCTCAACCCTCCGCTATACATCTAGCCAATGTAGAATAAACATATCACAAATCAATACGCACAGTAAAACTGACCATTTTGTGATATTCTGAATTTGTGTGGGTTTGCATGGCAGATGATGCATGCATATCTGGGGTGATTACTCTGTCAACGCACGCGGTCTCGCTCTATTTGAAGTTCATGAGATTAATTTATTTTTAGTTTGTTGCATTGATTTTCCTCATCGATTTACAAGATTTGAACATTGGTAAACTACTTTCGCCTTAATCTGTGCGTTATGTTCTTTTACCTATGTTCAACGCCTATGCCATGTACTGTCATATGTGTGAATCTGCTAAGTATATATTGCATAGCAATATTAAATAGCAAGGATATCATGTCACAATCCCATGACCTGGATGATTATACTGTTGTTAAGGAGGTTATTAACACTAAGGCAAGCCAACATAACATAAATGATACTGATGGCATCAGCTGTGCTAGTGGTGAGACAACAGACATACATGTATCTCATGATCAACCTACAAAATTGCTCCCATCTACAACCCTAAGTGATTTAAATAATAACAGTTCATGTATTGATAAATGTGACTTAGAAAGGATGGAATCCTGTTTCTCTAATGCTATTCTGAAGTTAGAAAATAGTTGTATGGACAACACTGACAAAATAATCACTGCTCTTAACTCAAAGATAGATACCTTAAAGTCAACAAGTAACATGGTTAAATCTCAAGCAGATGGGAACATTTCCATATTAGAAAACAAGCTACATCATCTGAAGGATGAATTATCTCATAATAAAAGCTTGCTAAATGAGACACGGGAACAGTTAAAAATACAGTCTCCAGTGCCAAATATGCACAAGAAACTTATGAACACAGAATAAGGGATAAGAAAGATGAAATTCAATGCCTCAATCTATCAGTCAAAGAATTTTCTTCAAAACTTAATATCTCGAGAGATGAAATAATTGAATTAAAATGCAACTCGCAACAATGATATATTCTGGAACACAATTCAAAGCTGACATCCCAATAAGCCCATCAAACGCCAACCCGACTGTCTTACTTGTTGGAACATCTAACACTGAGGAATTAATGCACCGAAACTTACAAATATAGCTGAAGTTAACAAAGTAACAAAATATACAATGCAGCAAGCCACTGAATATCTAGCAACAGTTACAACTCCACCTTCAGTCTTAGCACTTCATTTGCTAACTAATGACCTGAAGACCAAAAAACCAGCAGCATGTGTTGATGAAATGTTTGATCTAACATCACTCATCTTTTCAAAATGGCCACTTATTAAAATTGTTGTTTCATTCACAACACCAAGATGTGACACCATTAATAATTCAACAAATGGGCAGATAATCAATGTTTTGTTGAAACAGAAGTTTTCTGGTATGGATAATGTCTACTTTGCAGAACATAGCAATATGCTCCTCTATGGTAATCCAAATAAAGATCTTATACGCGAGGATGGCTACCATCTCAATGACAAAGGAATTTCAATCTTAGCCGGCAATATAAAACGAGCCGTACATGCTGCATTAGATGTGCCTTTACCTAGCCGTCGCTCAAGAAGCCAATCAAAGTCATGGAAGACCCAAGGACGTGGGCGTGGTCAACGGCATAACTGAAAAGCACAATTTTCAGTTCTCTATAAAATGTATATAATTTAAAGAGATTGTGTGTCAATTTTATGATTTACTGATATAGTAAATATCAAATTGTCATTTGATTACATATATTGTGTTTTACAATTGCTATACACTTTTTCCCCCAAGTTTAACATAAAGTAAAACAGGTAAATTCCTGTTGTTTTTGTTATTTTAGCTCAATCTTAGCTAAATTTGATTTATAACTGATTCAGTAAAATTTAAAAGAATAAGGAAAACTTTTCTTATCACTCTCTTTTTTTTGTGCTGTACATAGTCATTTATTTTTTATTTCTTGAGCGTTACCTGTTAGGTGTATGAATAAAATGCCAATCAATTCAATATTTAGTGCATGTATCAAAATGTGCTTTTGGAACACAGGGGGCTTAATATCTAAAACTAATGATAAGACAACAGACCCACTCTTTTTAAAAGAAATAAACAAATATGATATAGTTTTTCTAGCTGAAACACATCTAGGATATAATACCAACATTTTTAACATTGGTCAATTTCATTATCACCCAGTATGTAGACCAACATCAAAGCACAATAATCGTCATTTTGGTGGTTTGGCAATTTTGAGAAAGCCAGCTGTAAAAACTCATGTTAAAATATTAAGAAATACTAATCCTGACTATCAATGGATAAAACTTGATATGGATTTTTTTGGTTTTGACAATGATTTATATATTTGTATTGTTTATTATCCACCTAGTGGCTCAGCATACACCAAGGGTCTAGATAAAGATATCCTGGATTGTATTGAAGCAGATATATGTAAATATCAGAGGGTAGGAAACATTCTTCTTTGCGGGGAGACTTTAATGCAAGAATATCAGTACAATCTGATTTCATTTTACATGATGACCACCGATACACGCCAGTCTATGATAATTATCCTATTGATAAAAAAATACTCAATAGATATAGTCCAGATATGACCATAGATACAAGAGGCAAAGAACTATTGGATTTATGTGTGAGTCAACAAATACGAATCCTTAATGGTCGCACCCTTGGTGATATGTTTGGCCACTATACATGTTATACTCCTAATGGAGCAAGTGTGGTAGATTATGTTATGGTGTCGGAGGGTATCCTGAATCAGGTTTTACATTTTAAGGTAGCTGACTTTTTACCTACCTTATCAGATACTCATTGCAAGCTGGAATGGACAATGTCAGCTAGGTACACTATACAAAAAGATGATAATGTCTGTATACAACCTATGGAACCTAATTTTATTTGGTCTGATGATTCTTCTTATAAGTTCCAGCTTGCAATGTGTTCATCAGATATACAAAACAAGCTTTTAGAGTTTAACAACAATTGTATTAAAGACACACAAGTGTCAGTGGATGAAGCGACGACAGAACTTACTGATCTTATATTGTCAGCTGCACATTCATCTCTCAAAAAGCCAAAATTTATAAAAACTTCTCCCTCAAAACCTAAAAATAAAAAATGGTTTGACAAAGATCTTGGGAAAACTAGACAAAACCTCATCAGATATGCTCGTATTTATAGCAAATTTCCCAAGGACAATTTCGTGAGAAACCATTACTACAAACTTTATCGAGAGTATAAAAAACTACGTAGGTTTAAATATAGACAGCATAGGCAGTCAATATTGACCCAGTTGGAATCTCTTCATGAGAATAATCCAAAGCTTTATTGGAATCTTGTTAATGACTTGAGAGATATGAGAGAAAGAGACCAGAAAGGTTCTGCCGTTGATCCATCCACCTGGGTAAATCACTTCAAAAATTTAAATGAAGTAAAAGACAATTTCAAACAACGCCTTAGCGAACTTGATAAATTACTAGACAGTCTACAAAAAGAAAAAATCTTTAATGAACTTGACATGCTTATAAGTCAAGAAGAAATTTCTAAAGCTATATCAAAACTAAAATATAACAAGTCGCCAGGATTAGATCATTTATCTAATAACATGCTTAAATGTGGGCAAACTGCTCTTATTCCTTGTATTCATAAGCTATTTAATGCTTGTCTGTCAAGTGGTAATTATCCCTGTGCTTGGGCTCTTGGATATATTACACCAGTACATAAATCTAACGATATATCTGATCCAAATAATTACAGGGGTATTGCAGTAACTAGTGCCATAGGAAAATTATTCAACAGTGTGTTAAATAATAGACTTGATGTATTTATGGATAAACACAATATCATACATGAGTGTCAGATAGGTTTTACAAGAAAGGCTAGAACTTGTGATCATTTATTTATTTTGAAATGTATTATAGATGAATATTGTAATTCAAAAGATGGTAGGGTGTATGCCTGCTTTGTTGACTTTCAAAAGGCTTTTGACACTGTTATTCACACCGGATTGAAAATTAAGCTTTTAAAAATTGGTGTAGGCACATTATTTTACAATATCATTAAGCAAATGTATGAGGTAAGCAAATCCTGCATTCGAATTAAGAACAGCATTACTGATTTCTTCCCTATACAGCTTGGAGTTAAACAGGGAGATAATCTAAGTCCTAACCTGTTTAAGGTTTTCATCAATGACCTTCCCAACTATTTGGAAAAATCTCTAGACCCTGTAAATATAAATGGGCGACCTATCCATTGTCTGATGTATGCCGATGATATCATTTTACTATCTACTACAGCTACTGGTCTTCAGTCAAAACTTGATATTATGGGAAAATATTGTAAAGATTGGTGTCTTACTCTCAACCCAAATAAAACAAAAATTGTGATTTTCAACAAGGTGGGCAGACATATCCGCCTCAAATTTAAATACAAAGAATATGATATAGAATGTGTACAACATTGTAAATATCTAGGTGTGTATTTTAGTGCTTCAGGTACATTCTCCTATGCTCAGAATGAATTATACAAGAAAGCTTTAAAAGCATATTTTAAACTTAGAAAAGATTTATTATCTCTAAATCCTAGCTTAAAAACTAGTATACATGTTTTTGATCATACTATTAAGCCTATTCTTCTTTATGGAAGTGAAATTTGGAGCTCATTTAATCCCTTTGTAGCAAAATTTAGATCTGGAAACCAGGTAACATTAGATAAAATTTATTTGAATTTAACTTGTGAAAAGCTAAACAGTAAATTTTGTAAATTTATCCTGGGTGTGCACAAAAAAACCACAAATTTTGCAGCCTTATCTGAACTTGGTCGGTTTCCACTGTACTTTGACTTAGTCAAATCTATTTTGAATTATTGGCTTAGACTAGAAAATTTAGACTCATTTCCTTTATTACAAGATGCATACCAGCATTCAAAAACTTTATTTTCACAGCATAAATCGTCATGGTATGGCTCTCTCCAACAAATTTTAAAAACTCTTCCTGGGTTTGCAAACCTAAATGATGGGAAAAATATTTCAAAAAAAACCATCAGGAAAATATTGAAAGAGACGTGCATAAAAATTTGGAAGGATCAACTGACCAAGAATTCAGAAGGGAAGCTGCGCACTTATGTAAAATTTAAGAATAATTATGGTTTCGAAAAATATCTAAATATCATGTCCAATTTTGAACTTAGGAGATCATTAACAAAATTTAGGGTGTCATCTCACCATTTGCAGATTGAAATAGGACGATACCAGGGTACTCCTCCACACCTTAGACTATGTCAGCAGTGTAACTCTGGTAATATTGAAGATGAAGTTCATTTTCTCTTTTATTGCAAAAAATATAACGAAGACAGACACCATTTATATCACATTATTTCGGAATCATGTCCCAATTTCATTAACTTAAATTCCCAAGAGAAATTGCTATGGCTGCTGTCTTGTGAGAACTCAACTGTATTAAAAGAGTTGTGTATATTCCTGGTTAAACACTGCAAATAGCAGATTTATATGTCATGTTTTGCATAATTAGCAATTGTTGTTATTTAAAAAAAAAAAAAAAATATTTGTTAATTGACCAGATTCAGTTTCTCTATTTATTTTGTTCATCTGCTTCTGACACGGGGAGGATTGCTGTTATTGCCTATCGCAATCAACTGTATATCCTAGAGCACCGTCTCTTGGTGTCTCATGCAGATGAACAAATTTCCATCTTTATAGATAATAATTTAAGTTTGTTCAAACTTTATTATTAATATTTTTGTTTTTTTAATTTTGCACTGCTGGACATAATAATAATGGTACTACATGTAATAAGGAAGGAAGGAAAAAAAATACTCAAGAGTACTTTTAATGTATTTTGTTACTAATGCTATTTTCATTTGTCTATTATAATATCTGTCACGTTATATACTGTACAATGTCTCATGTTTGTTGCTTATACTATCATAATTGTTAATTGTAAATGCCCCTGTGGGACCTTGATTGGAATAATAAAATATTTGATTTGATTTGATTTTGATTTATTGCTAAATACTGGTTTGCATTTCGTATGAAGTAGTGTACCATCAAGATCCCCATCAGAAAAAATGATAAGTTAGGCTGTAGCAATTAGTTTTAATGGGGATTTGAGGGGAAATAAGACACTTTCAAAATAAGGAGATGAATAATTATAACAAAGCAGGCAACACGCATAATTTACAAAGAAAAAAATGATTAGATTTAAATAAAAATTAAGTGTACAGGAGAACAGACGTTTTGCCAAACCTGAGAAACATCAAGTATTAATTAGTTATATGATTAAATGGAAAGGAATTACACAAACCGTTTAGCATGTCCTTAATTCCGGTGGCAAGCTTGACTGCTTTGATGGAGTCTTCAGTAAGGTTTTCCATCGTACCTGTGGGGAAAAGAAGTTGCCATTATAACATTTGTAGTTGCCTATGTTGTATTTTATTTTTAATCCTAGTTTGATGGTCTAAGATAACCAGATAAAAGACCATCCAAATTTTAATCTCGATCAATTGTTTAACAAAACGTTAATAATAAAAAAAACACATACAAAAAAGGAAAATTACTTATCTCTTAAATAACGGAGTTATAGTTAACAAAAATGAACAATAAAAGTTACAAACAATATCTTATTATTAAACAATTTTTTTAAAACATTTCTCATTTCTCTTGAAAATCTTATGCTAGCGATTTTGTTATTTATTTCTTGTACTCTGGTATTGTAGTTTTCAAGGTTTTGAAAAGGGTCTAAAGGCTTAAAAATACATTTAAAATTTTAAAGCATATTTGTAAAACGCCTTCTTTCTAGTACAGT
The DNA here is from genome assembly GCA_017311375.1 of Mytilus coruscus. Lineage (NCBI taxonomy): Eukaryota > Metazoa > Mollusca > Bivalvia > Mytilida > Mytilidae > Mytilus > Mytilus coruscus. The sequence continues at coordinate 32,110,909 of CM029599.1, forward strand.
GCTGCAACAGTTGAAACCGACCTCTTCTTCGAAATTTTACAATTGAAGATAATGATTAAGGGAGATATCTCATTAAATCTATAGTGCGTTAAGAAAAGCCAGTGTTATCAATGCTTTTATAGCATTCATGTGACAATGAACATGGCCACGAAGGCTTGAGATTGGTCCTAAAAATCAATCTTTGTAATACTACATGTGAAAACCTATATTTGGGATCCTAAATATGCAAATCTAAATAAACTTGACACTTTTGTTGATTGCTGCTTGTTTTAATAATGTTGACAGCTTCAAAGTATGATATTTTACTAGTTTTTGGCCAATTTACATATTTATACGCATTTGTAAGGTATATTTCCATCTGAAAAACATTGGTAGCACCCTTTGACCAAAATAAAAAAATCATTATAAAAATATGTATATAGGTCAGATACACACCCTAACAAAAAATCATGGTGGTCCTTGCATGTAGCAAAATTTGTTTCAAACAAAAAGTATTAAAATTAGGCAAAAATCTGTCAAAATTACGATTTTCTTCATTAAGGTGCACACTTATGACATCACAATGACATCGCAATTATTCTATTGCTTCATAGCTTGACTGTTTTGTATTTGTCAGATATTTTTCGATATCTTGTCATCAAATTTTATTTTATTACTAAAATCAAATTTTACAGAATTTTAAGGCCAATATGGGCCCTTCGTGAACCTACTCCTTTACCGGTTGTGGTTTATTTCCGATTGTAACATTTTACTGAGTGTAAATTCGCATGGCGGATGATGCATGCATAGAAGGAGACGCTTACTCTGTTGGAGTGCATGCGAGTCCTTTAGTTTCTGTTTGTTACCTTGATTGTCTCTTCCTAATCAATTTTGCTAGATTTGAACATCGGTAAACTACTGTCACTTTGATTAAAGTTACTTTTATTTCTATGTTACAAATCAGCTCACTTTTGTAGAGGGTGGTAAAGGTTTTTTTTCGTGCAACGTGTTTTGCCATTTTTATTTCACGTGCAGCCGTGAAAAATGTTCGTTATTCACCGTGTTTCGTGAAATCGGTAAAAAGATCAACGTGCAAGAAATTTCTAATTGTTCGTTCATCGTGAAATGGCAATTTTATTTCGCGTTCTTCCGTGCAGATACCCCCCCCCCCCCCTCTTTACGCTCCTCTTTGTATATGATTTTTATACCAGCACAGTTATTTATGTGTTTTATAAAATATTGTTATATACTGGTTCAAGACTCCTGTTTTCTTTGGAAAAAAAAACTGTAGTATAACTGCTTCAATCGGTATAAAATTGTGGCGGGGTAGTGGTAAGACAGTCTATTTTTACGGAAATGTAGTTTAGATTTAAAACTTTTGAAGTAAACAAGAAAACATACGTTTTGCATAAACTTATAATGTTTAATGCAAAATGTAATCAATAAATTTATATGTACAAACCGTTCAGCATATCCTTAATTTCAGTTGCAAGCTTGACTGTTTTTCTGGAGTCTTCAGTTATGTTTTCCATTGTACCTGTGGAAAACGAAATCGAAGATTTGAACATTTGATGGAATTGTATGAGTGTCATACTAGTGAGAGGTTTAACTAGCTATAAAACCCGGTTTAATCCACAATTCTTCATAAGAAAATGCCTGTACCAAGTCAGGAATATGACAGTTGTTATCCATTCGTTTGATGTGTTTGAGCTTTTGATTTTGTCATTTGATTAGGGACTTTCCGTTTTGAATTTTCCTCGGAGTTCAGTATTTTTGTTATAATACTTTTTGCAATAAGATTCATTACTGGAACGGGAGAAGGTTGACCATCCCATAAATTATTTTACAAACATTTTGAAAGCTTAGATTATTAGAAAAGAATTATTTTGATACTTTTTTTTATAGCAGTATGTATTTTTTGCCCCGGTTATAAGCAGTAAAATTGGCAGCATACATTCTAATTTTTACATGATACTGGAAATTAAATGACTGAATACTGCTAGAACGTCTATATCGCGACAAGAACCTTCATTAATATTTGTATTAGGTAGTGAAACTTGATTTGAATAAAAGGATATATGGGGTATATTTTACTGAGATTGCAATCAAACGACAAATATAACAAAAAGACACCTAGTTGTTAACAATAGACAGGTTCATAGGTAGATAGGTCATCAACTTCCGAAGCAAGGTTGTCGGCTCTCCGAATTTTCACGAAGTCCTGCGTTAAACCGAGTTTATGAGCTTCGGTCCTTGCTTGGAAGTTGAAAGGTCACAAGTGATGTGACGATAATGTGGATATTTATTTGTTTTATCTAAATTTACCATTTTACACATAATTTTTGTTGTTGTTGGATAAAATAGATATGAGCCAACGCTTTACCCAAAAAGGTATTTTACACACATCATCATATTTGTAAAATGCATTTTGTAGCAAAATATCTTTTCGGGTAAAGCCTTGCCTCATATCTATTATTGATGTAAAGATTTGAATATTATTTTACTTTGGCAATATTGGAGACTTTGCACTCAATTCAAGATTTTTTAAACCATGATGGAAATATGTAAGACCAAATTGAAAAATATAAATATCGATGTCTGACAAAATAACATCTTATAAACATCAGAAAGATGTTTGGTCGGTATATAATAACTTCTTATTCAACAGAAACAATCAAAGATGATCTGCCATTGAAACAAAAATATCCAAATAACAGAAATATTAAGATACGTCAACTACTGCTGAGGTTCCTGACTTATGGATGTTCGCTACTATAATTGTTTTTGAATATTTGTCAGAAATACGGAAATCTTGTGATTTTATCCGTGTAATGCCAATAAATATTTTCCCGCTAACCGCTACTTTTCTTTTTTATAATTTTATTACATATAGTTTTAAAAGCAATATTTGAAAATCTGATAAAATCAAGTTATTTTTGGTAGTTTTTGAAAGAAAAAGGTGCCAATGTTAAATGTATGAAAAATCAAGAGAAAATAATTTCGCCAATTTTTCAAAGGCTTATATCTCGAAAACTAACGTGGGTAAACTATTTTAATCCTTCCATTTATAATCTGGATCAGCAGATAGACAAAGCGACAATCGAACATCACAAATAAAAACCAGTATACGAAAAGCACTTAACTCTAAACGATAAAATGTGTAATAAGACACAAATATATCGTATTTGAGAATATAATAAAAAAAAAAGCTAAACCCAAAATAAAGTACTGCTACAATTGTATGTTTTTCTGTAGTGAGCTCTGATATTATAATTTTATTTTAGAGTTTAAAATTAAAGGCTCTAAATAGTCTGTATCGCTCACCTTGATTTATGTGACTTAACTTTAATTCACGACTAAGGTCCCTTTTTGTTGATCTTGTCTTGCCGATTTTTTTTCTATTTACAGTTTTTCTTTATTTAATATAGCTCTAGCCAAAAATGCAAACAAATTATAAAAATCATCATTTAGTGACAATAGCCTCTATAAGGATTCGACTGACGATTTCAGACATACTGACAAATTTTAAGATCTTGTCCTTTTGATCTCTTTTCGCTTTTTTAGTGTCTCTATTATGGTTTTCAAGATAATAAGCAAACACGCAAAATATGTCATTTAGGGGCAATTATTCATTTAAGCAGTCTACCAACAATTTCCGCTATGTAGACTAGATCTTCAAGTTGTCTTGCTGATCACCTATTAAAGTTCTCAAGATAATAAGCAAAAACGTAAATATTTGGTATGAATCGTCATTCATAAGCAATAACCCAAAAGGAGTGGATCTACGATTTCGGGCATTTGACTTTTTTGTAGATTGATCTTGTCTTGCTCATTATTTTTGTTATTAAAAACTTATCTATTTATTATAGTGTTCAAGATAAAATACAAAAAAATCGTCCTTAAAGGACAACAACTCTTTTTATTCCTCTCTCGCACAATGTGCAGACACCCGCGGCCGCCTATTTTCATCCCGCACAAGCAGGGGGAGAAAACTTCTTTTCTCTCGCACAATGTGCGGACACCCAGTAATCATCTGACAATTTTCGTATCTAAGACAGTAGGTAGATTTCAACATTCTGAACATTTCTGCACTGTCAATTTTTTTTTCTCCAGCGGTTTTCAAGATAAATCACAAAACTGGCATTTTACTCATTTGTTCTATATGTTGCCACCTCCGCCAAGTTGGTTGGCAGGCTGGATCATCGGTTATATCTTTTAAACTAGAAACCCCAATGATGATTGTGGCCAGTTTTGTTAAATTTGGACCAGCAGTTTCAGAGGAGAAGATTATTTTAAAGGCAACGGACGACGACGGACACAAATTGATAAGAATATCTCACTTGGCTCTTTAAGCTAGGTGAGCTAAAAATAACTAACCATTTAAAAAGAATGTTTTTAGTAATTCGGGCAAAGGTCGTTCATCTAAGTCTATAATGGAAAACTGTTATTATAAGACCAAAAATCAATAATAATTAAAATCGTGCTTTATATGAACACTGTCCCAATATAAAAACAAGGAGATGTGGAATGATTGTCAATTAAACAACTATCCACCAACGTTCAAATGAAGTGGATGTAAGCAATTATAGGCAACCATACGGCCTTCAACAATGAAAAAAAACCCATACCGTATAGTCGGCTATAAAAGGCCCCTTCATGAAAAATATGAAACAATACAATTGAGAAAACTAACGGCCTAATTAATAACAAAACAATTTACGAAAAACAAACATGACAGACATGAACCAACTACAACCACTGAACTACAGGCTCCTGACTTGGGAGAGGCACATAAAGCATGTGGCGGGGTTAAACATGTTTGTGAGCGTTCAACCCTCCCCCTAACCTGGGACAGTGGTGTAACAGAACAACATAAGAATTAACCATAAAAATCAGTTGAAAAAGGCTTAACTCATCAAATCAGTACAAAGCAGAAAAAAACATCAAACAAAATCACAGACCATACGTGGCAGGGTATTTATCAACCCAACAAAAAAGACACTAAGTACAGATCCGAGAGTACTTGCAGTTACTGACAGCTAGTTCAAAGCATAACTTATAAAAAGAATCATGTATTTAAGATTAAATACCAATCAGTACACATCCAACTTCCAATGGATTTAGTGTATTTTTATGACATTAAATAGCTTTTATTCTTCAATCGATTCAAATATTAAAAATAAATTCTTAATTAAAGTATCCATAAACGATTCATGAATATTATTGGAATTTCTTAAAAATCAATAAATCTTTACATTCTATTCAAATTTGTTGAACGGTATGATTGCAATTAAAGATATATATTCCGGTTCCAGATTATTTAAAAGAAATATTCGTATACTTCTCTAGTGTGCCTGATTCGGCCCTCCAAGATAAAACGCTGTTTTTTCATTCTATTTGTTAAATTATTCAAAGTTTTCCCAGGTCCGGGTTCCTTTGCAATTAATTTTCAAAACATTTTGAAATTATATTCTCTTAAATAAAATCCTTGTTTAATATATCATAACAAAAAAAAAAACCTAGTTCATGCCAGGCATTTTAAATTTCCTGGCCATGGTCTACAACTTTATTTCGCCTTGCATGACTTGATTCCCACATAAAACAATTTCATTAGTATGACTATTAGTATTCTTGATATCGCATTAAAAATATTATATAAATAGATTTTTGAGTTTCGAACTTTATATAAAGTGAGTCAGAATATATAATAAATTTGGCAATTGGAAAAGAAAGATATGCCCAAATAAAAGAAAGTTGTATATATCTGAAAATACACGTACCTGTGGCAGTTATGCTTCCTTGGATTTGCATCCTTACTTCATTGTCACACAAAATTATTTTTGTTGCAAAGGCATAGATTAACAATAAAAAAACCTGTATATTCATCATGGATACTTTGCACAAAATGCACGAAGCATAACTTTGGTTCAATTTATACCCAGACGCATTTATGAATAATGCGTCTGGGTTAGAAAGTTAACTTTCTGTTGTGATAATTAAGTATTATGACTTTATAATCTGTAAACTTAAATTTTGCTATCAGGATGTTATAATGAAATTATTGCAAGCATTGATAAAAGGCTATTCATTTACCGTGGTTACTTATTCTAGAATGATCACTCCTCAAATCGGTCGCTGAATGGAGTCACCTTATCGTTATTAGTCCCCTACCGACGAAGTCGAAGGGGACTTTAGGTTTGCACTCCGTCTGTCTGTCTGTCCATCTGTCAGTCCGGCAAATCAGTTTTCCAGACTTTTTTTCTTCGTGCTTGAAGATATTGATTTGATATTTGGTTTATTGATTTATCATGACAAGTTACAGGTCAAGTTCAATTTTCACGATTTTAGCTTTTCTCTTTGTTCAGTTAAAGCCCTTTCCCTAGAATTAAATTTTTGATGAAATACTTATTAATTAGTAGATTTCTGTTCAAAGGGAAATAACTCATTTTTTAAAAGATTTTTTTCCTTTTCTTTGGTAAATTATTTGAAGAATTTAGTGGTAGGTTTGTTTGTCATTCTTGAAGATATTGATTTGATAATTAGTATATAGTTTTATCATGACAAGTTACAGATCAAGTTGGAATTTTGTTCCAGTCTGATAATTTTGTGCAGAGTTATGGTCTTTGGACATAGAAAATTCACTTAAATAATCAGTTTTCAACAATTTTTTCGTCATGCTTGAAGATTTTGACTTGATATTTTATGTAGTTTACACCATGACAAGTAATAGATCAAGTTAGAATTTCGTTCCATTACAATGAATTTGTAACCGGTAGGGGACTATGTATTGCCATGCAATACTCACAGAATGCTTGTTATATTTTAAATTGTTCAGTGTGTTCAATTTCATTTAGTTTATACTGGCTAATTGAATGTTACATGTTCACAAATGAAATTGGTTGATTTTTTGTTGTTTTTACTTTGCAATTTTTATCTGCTAAAAGGGAACCCCATCCCCCTCATGGACGCCTGATTTGTGTGACTGATTGACGAAATCTTTAAGCTATAATACATTGGTTGAACTTTAAATGTCTTTTTATATATATCAAACTGATCATGGTGTTCCTTGTTAAGGTTCCAGGTTGATAGAACAGAAAATAGTGGGTTTTTATACAATGAACTGAGTATGGATTAAAATTTACCTCATCAGACATTTTTTTTTTTCAAATCGAAATTAGTTTATCGAATTACAATGAGTGTGGCTTAAATTGTGTTAATAAAAACCAATTGTTAGCAATGACGTTAAAGTACACATGAAGTATCTTTCTAGAACCCATGCATCATTGTAACCGAAGACAAGAAATAAAATAACAACTGATTTGGGTAATTATAAATTGTTATTAGAATTTTTTATCTGGAAGATGCATTCTCTTAAATTAAATTTGATCAAATTCTACGGAAAGATGAAAAAATCCAATCTGATAAATGCATTAATGATCTGAATTTCTGTCACAGAGAAAGTACCTTTATATGAATTATAGAAATATGATAAAGAAGTAAGTCGGATACACCTTTTACATCGGGCGTGTTTGAAACTCCTTCTCCGTCATGCTTCAATCTATTAGGCCGAGATACGATTTGACTGAGTGGTTATATCGAATAATGTCATTTTTTGGGAAATCTCTGATTAGGCATACAATTTCAAAAACGTTCATCGCACAATGCACATGTATACAAAGTTCCAAATGAATGTGACCACAACATCGTTTTAAGTACCGCACAAAAGATCTTTAACCTGAGAATATACTATGTTGTTGTTGTTGTTGGTTGCTTAACGTCCAGTGGCAAATATTTCATGCATATTCAGGACGAGAACAAATTAACAATAAATACAATAGGTAGGTTCTGTAATAGAGGCGTCCGGGATTAAGGTCGGAGAAATTTAGACTGCCACGGGAAATGAGGGTAAATTGGATAGGGACAGAAATTTAGCCTTGCAACAGGTCACCTACGGACCCCTCAAAGAGTTGTTGCAAGGGTTCTTAACGTGCAAAGAGCGTGGCACTCTCTTTACACGAGGCATCGGATTTAACGTCCCCATTCTGACCGGACGTGGCTGCAAATTTGTACATCCCGCACAGCCAAACGGACGCCCCACTTTAGCAAGGGTTTTACTTCCGGTCGGAGGAAGACCAATGGTGACCATACTTCTATTCCCCAGTCACCCTTGAGGTGGGGGGAGGGGGGGGGAGAATATACTAACTTCACGCTATATCATTTATATGTTCAACTATGAAAATGGGGTCAAAACCGTAATTTGGTATATAATTCCTAATATAATGAACGTATGTACTTAGTTTCATGTTGATGTGACCATAACTTCATTACTGATTATAAACTACCTTTCAAAATTTCACCTGGTACTGGACAGACTAACAGACGAACGGACAAACACACATCAAAACATAGTGTCCCCACTACCGTAGAAGGGCAAAAAACAATTATGACAGCCAGCAATTAACAATTCCTGGTTTGGGATAGGCACATATAAAATGTGGCCATGTAAGACATGCTTTAGAGAGTTTAGAAAAAGGTTCGAGATAATGTGATAATTGAAAATTATAACTTTATATTATGCACACATATATATTGATAATAACATGAAGCATATCTTTAACGGGGAAATATCTATTTAGATTAGAGTCGCAACACATTATCTTTGATTGATGTAGTCTGCAAATGTTTTTAAGTAGTAAGATTATATTCCTGGGAGAGTTCACCAAGAACTGCATGATTTTATTTATCATTGTTTTGCAATTAGACCGTTTAGAGGCTTTGAAAGTTTGTGTATATGTGACCCGCAGTGACATTTCCAGGCGTATGGACGTATAACGTCATTGTGAAAAAAAACGTCGTTAACAATGAACATAACTTCAAATAATGTATTGGCTTTATTGGAGTCTATTTCTATATTGAATTTATAGTCTGAATGATTTATTGGCATTAAATATGAAATGGCATTTAAAGTCTGGTAATTGCTACAACATAAAAAACAAGTTGCTTTCTTTAAAAAAAGAAAAGCAATACGTGAACCCAAGACATAAGACTGGTTACCAAAAGTTGTTGCTGAATGTTTGTTTTCTTTTGAACTGAAATAATTGAATGTGAATAGAATAAGATAATGATGATGTTAAAGCACGTGTCAGTTGAGGACAATGATGGATAGTTGTGAATAGAAAAGTGTATATACAGCTACTATTTGAATATACATTTAAGGCTCGACTATTTTATTTATTACTTGGGAGTGTACATCATTTTTTCATGACCCTTTTGCAAATCCCAGTTTTTTACAAACCCGCTGTCTAATGCAAATTGCACAAACCAATCGCAATATAGATTTAAGCACATACTGTGCTTTATAATCTGGATGCATTTATTTTATCTATCATATCTTCATATTTTGTTTCCTGGATGCCTCAAATTATTCTCAATTCAAATTTCTAAGTGAAGTGAAACCCTGTTGCATGCAACTTATAAGAAGGTTTCGTATATATTTCTTGAGAGTAACACACCAGCTTCATTGGGACCTCTTATTAGACATATTTTGATAAATAAAACGTCTCAAATTTTAAGGATTTCCTGATGTTACTTAAATCAATCAAAATATTCTACAGGAAAACTTTGTTTTGAAGAATATCTTATTTTCAGAAGTGATATGAATACCTGAACATACTCTAAAAAGAACCAATTTAAATAAAAAGATATGTAGATATAAAAAGATAGCATGCCATGATTAAAATGTTGTACGCCAGACGCGAGTAAAGTCTACAAAGAATCATCAGTGACGCTCGAATAAAAAAGTTAAAAAGGCCAAATAAAGTACGAAGTTAAGTAATCAATTCCTTGAGTAGAAAATCCTTAGCATTTCGAAAATGTCAAAGTTTATAATAGGACAGAGACTCAAAGAAGAAAACAAAAGAGAAACAGCTAGAGGTCAGAATACTGTAAGTAATCATGACCGTGCTTGGAATTCACATGTCAAGCTCTTACTGCCGTGTCCTGAATTTAGATAAGAAAAGCGAAATTTGCATTCACGAGTGAAATTAATATTGCATGCACGTGGTATTTTTGCGCTAGAAGTAGTAACTAGAAAGCATACGCACTGATATTCTGGATAAAAATACGCATTTGCGTCATCACATATATTAATTTAATAGTTGAATTCGTATGTCAAAATACCTACCTCAACTGTTTTGACTCCGGATCCGTGACATTTTATCCGGAAGTTTTGTTAACGCAAACCGACAGTGCACGTGTGAACAGGGTGATATACAATTTAAACGAAAGCTGGTCAACACAATGAATACAATTTTCATATAGTACAAATATTTAAATACTATAAGGTTGAACTATTAAAACAAATACACAAAAAAAAAAAAAAGAATTGAAATTTTATAATTAACATACATTCCTGTTAATGAAATTTTTACGAGGATTTAGAATATAATATCAATAAACACAAACGTCAAGTATTTACGGATGGACATTTTATTTATCAAATCAATCGCTTTTAAAGTCTAACATTTCACTATATGAGTATATTGCTATACAAAATATGAGCAAAGACTTATAAATCCATAGACTAAAACAGTATAAAATAATTAACATTGATTATGGTAGTAATTATATTTTGTTATGATTATTGTGAACTATTATTTTGTTATGATTATTGTGAACTATTAATTACGTTTTTTGTTAGATGCAAGGATTTAAAATCCTTGTGAATTGAAACCATGGAAGTATTTTTTTCATTCACGACCGTTTAAAATTGAGATATTTAGCTTACTTTGGGTACGCATCCCTGCTCATTGGTGCTCATACGTTGCATGCAATTTTCATAATGTAATTACTGTTCAAACCTGTGAGTCATAATGCACGTGTATATGACAATTTTAATTATATTCTATTAAGAATAAATTCAGTCTCAGTTTAAACTTAATAATGAATATTCTCTTGGTCTGGTAGTATATATTAATGAAAATAGATACTTTAGACAGAACAATCCTTTTGTTTGATTATCTTTCTGCTTTCCGACCTAAGATAAATATGTTTAACAGAAATATCGTTTTCTTAATTTTCTTCATGCTTTCCGACTTTTCCCATGCTATGCATGAAATACAAAATATCAAATGATAAACGTTCAGAAATAATCAGTTTATTCTGGGACATTATATATATATCAATTAACTACTCCCAGGTCACAATGCACAACAGCACCCTGTAGTAAATACTACATACACAACGTGTACATGGACCGTCTCAAAGCATAAATTATATAATTGCGTTATCATTATACTTGATATTTAATAAACATTCACATTATTAAAAACACATATGCTTTGTGAAAATGCAAATAGGTTCTAATATATAAACGATTTCTGACTGCGACTTAGTCTTTATTATTTTACTTTCTAATTTACTTTGATTGTTGAAATATACAATGTCACGTGGTAGCCTAGCCATAGAGGGACCATATGAAAGACGTATGTTTATTATAAAATTTCATTTCTATTTTTGTTCGTTTTTTGCGTGAACCCCCTGGGGTGTTCACGCTTATATATTGGTGAGTTTTGGAAGTGTCTAAAGGCCACTCGCTATCCTCGGCCGGAAGTCGGAATCAAGATTCTCGGAACGTCTCGAAAGTTTTCGATCATTTATACAGGTAGTTATCTACGTTCCTGTCAGTAAAGTTTTTCCGAAAATTTAGAATATAATATCTATAAACACAAACGTCAAGCATTTACGGATGGACATTTTATTTGTCAAATGAATCTCTTTTTAAAGTCTCAGGGTGTTCACGCAATAATCATATAAGTTGGAACATTTTGCATACTAAATATTTTTACATCGTTGTATATAAATATGAATAGCTTTGTAAAGCACTTTTGTCTTTCGTATTCTATTCTTTAGCGTATTGTGGATCTAATTTTTTTAATTGATATTTATTTAATAACAAACTGTAAAGCAATAATATAAAACCATTTCCAAATATGTTTCTACTGTTATGTTCAACATTTAATATTTCACCATGCTGGCGCTTGGAAGGAGGCAATACTTAAGTAACGTTCATCAATTGAATCGCAATAAATCGAATCTTGTAGTTTTACAAGAGATTATTTTGGTATGTGTTCTCTACTTAAAAAAAGTCAGAATTAAAAAGTCCGAGTATACTGTAAATTTTCGACAATTGGTCCGAAATGTATAAAATTGATATTACATTTTACTTGAGACAATTGTTAAAATAGTTGACATATGTCGACGTGAAAAAAACTTGTTGCATATTTTTCGAGCAGTTGTATAAATCTAGTGAATTGATATATATAATACAATTTTCTAACTTTCTAAAATAATAATGTTTATCTTTTTGATGCAGTGAACCTTTTCGGGAATTAAAAGAAACTGCTTAAGATACATTGTTATCATTGTATTTATCCAGGTTAGTATCCTTCACACTGTCGTGTGATGAAAGAGAGGCGGAAAATATCAAGGGGATAGTCAAACTCATAAGTCGAAGATAAACTGGCAAAAAACGAAATCGACCGAAGGACAAACCATTAAAAAAAAACCACACCATACAAAAATAAAGATTGACCAAAACGAACCCCTAACAAAAACCGAAAGTGATCTCTGGTGCTTCGGAAGGGTTTGCAGATTATGTTCCACATGTGATACTCGTCGTGTAACTCTTATCAAATACGTTAATAAGTTAGATTGATTGATTATGCATCACGCAATAGCAGTTTGTAAAATGACTCTTATCTAACCCTGGAGACACCCCTAAATACGTTAACCAATGTAAATTTCTAGCTCTAAAACTTGCCTGAATGTGAAATTTAGAAATTAAAACTCATTGTTCATGGCAAGAATAGACTAGACTTTACAGGTATAAACAAAACAGACATTGAACAAAGAACAACACTTAAAACTAAATTTGTCATGTTGCGGCTGTTTATGGTTTGTTTTGCGGCATGGATTTTGCACCTTTTTGAGAGAAGAACGATGAGTTAGTAATATCAACGTCCTCTGGTAGCTGGTTAACAGTTGTCTAATTAGCAATGATACCACATCTTCCTCAATTTTGTTTTGGTTCCAGTTTTGTTACGAATCACAATTTATGGCCAAACTCAGTAAATGTTCTTCTTAATTTCATAAAATAAGAAAATTTAATAAAACATTTGTTACCTTGATAACATTGTTGCTTTAAATTAATCCTATAATTTTCAATTAGTCTGTGGATATTTATCACAAGGATCTAACTTGAAATAATCTACGAATTATTGCAATAATTGTCATTTTCTTGCTTTAGGTATTTCAATTTGACATGGGAGACTCTATACTAAACTATATGACCAAAAAGACGATTTTTTGTTCCTTATTGTTAATGTTCCTTTTTTGAAGGATAATATTTCTTTGGTCCCTTCTTATGGTTTGTTTATTCCCTAACTTGTTCGCTATGCACGTGGCTGTAGTGATGTTTTAGAATTCAATGATTAAAACCTGCGTTTAACTGAAAATGATTTAGTCAGCGATTTCGTTACCGCAAATTTCTTTAAAAAAAATCGTAACTTTTACATGGATACAAAGATTTGATTTGAGAGTTTGGCTGAAAATTTACACTTGTCATTTTGGGGCCCTTTATGGCTTGCTGTTCGGTGTGAGCTAAGGCTCCGTGTTGAAGGCCGTACTTTGACCTATAATGGTTTATTTTACAAATTGTGACTTGGATGGAGAGTTGTCTCATTGGCACTCATACTACATCTTCTTATATCTATATGATATGAATGAAGACTCGTGATCAGCGATTAGACAATAGTTTACCTGTAAAATGACTCAAGAAAATATATTCCCGTTAGCACTATAAATACACGTGCGGTCCGCTTGACGGACTGACCTGGATTGAGAGATTAAAATCAATGACGTAGAAATCGCTCCCCAGTTCGTGAATACTAGCGAAATCCTACAATCAAATTTCTAAACATGCATTTAAATACAAATCTGTGCTCCCGTAAATATGTGTACGAAAAAACATGTATGATCCGACATCAATAACCTGTAAAAATAAAATCAATAGTTATCGTGTTACTGTTATCAATACACATGTGCTCTGTACAACGGTCTCTCCTAAAAGGTATCAATATTCTAGCTCCAGACATATATATTCGAGAGTGACGTGACTTCACAAACACTAACGCGCGCGGACCTAAATTTAGAATAAAACATTCCATTTCCAAATATAGAAAGTGAAACTTACAAGACAAAATGTTACTCAGTTTTCCTACAAATTCAAACAAAATGCACACGCAACATATAGATAAAACATGAAGTCCGATTTTCCGTACAAAATAGAGAGAATTCATGTAAGGAAGATGTAAGGATTTTTTTTATCGAGGCATCCAGGGCGTCCGTTTAGCTGTGCGGGAAGTATAAATACGCATCCACGTTCGGCCGGAACGGAGACTTTAAATCCGATGTCTCGCGTATAAAATTCCAAGTAAAATGTTAATCAATCAAATCAATCAATCAATCAATCAATCAATCAATCAATCAATCAATCAATCAATGAATCAATCAATCAATCAATCAATTAACCAACCAATCATGCCTTCATGTATGCATGTTTCGGTCCCATGTGTTTAATACGGGGTCCAAGATCTCATTTGTTTCTTTTTACTTGTTCCAAGAGGAAAGACCGTTAACAATTGTTTACAAAACAATTGATTTATATTTATTTCACTATTTCACTTGCATTAACGATTGAACAAAAAAAATCATATTTTAATTTTTTCTTATGTCTCGAAGCTAATGCCCTTTAAGATATATTGTTATTTTTGTTTTTATCCAGGTTGAGTATCACTTATACTGTCGTGTGATGATGGAGAGGCGGAAAATATCAAGGGATATTCCAACTAATAAGTCGAAGACAAATTGGCAAAAAACGAAATCGACCGAAGGACAAACCACTACAAAACACAACATACAAAAATAAAGACGAAAACGAACCCCATAAAAACAACCGAGAGTGATCTCTGGTGCTTCGGAAGAGTTTGCAGATTATGTTCCACATGTGATACTCGTCGTGTAACTCTTACAAAATACGATGCATCACGCAATAGCCGTTTGAAATTGACTCTTATCTAACCATGAAGACACCACCAAATACGTTAGCCATCGGTCATATAAAAGTTCTAGCTCTAACACTTGCCTGAATGTGAAACTTAGAAATTAAAACTCATTGTGTATGACAAGAATAGGCTAGACTGTTACCGGTATAAACAAAACAGACATTGAACAAAGAACAACACTTAAAACTGAATTTGTTATGTTGGGGCTTCTCATGGTTTGCTTTGCGGCAAGGATTTTGCACCTTGTTGAGAGCCGTACGATAAGTTAGTAACATCAACGTCCTTTGTTAGCTGGTTAATAGTTGTCTCATTAGCAATCATACCACATCTTCCTAAATTTTGTTTTGGTTCCAGTATTGTTACGAATCACAATTTATGGCCAAACTCAGTAAGTATTCGTCTTGATTTCATAAAATAAAAAATTGATAAAACATTTGTTACCTTGATAACATTGTTTCTTTAAATTAATCAATTATTCTGTGGAAATTAATCCCAAGGAACTGACTTGAAATAAATCTACGAATTATTGCAATAATTGTCATTTTCTTGCTTTAGATATTTCAGTTTGACACGGGAGACTCTATACATAATATTTACGACCAAAAGACGATTTTAGTTCCTTATTGTTAATTTTCCTTTTTGAAGGATAATATTTCTTTGGTCCCTTCTTATGGTTCTTATATTACCTAACTTGTTCGCTATGCACGTGGCTGTAGTGATGTTTTAGATTTCAATGATCAAAACCTGCGTTTAACTGAAAATGATTTAGTCAGCGATTTCGTTACCGCTAATTTCTTAAAAAAAATTCATAATTTTTACATGGATACAAAGATTTGATTTGAGAGTTTGGCTGAAAATGTAGAAATCTTATAACAAATCGGATATCATATGCGTTTTTACGATGATGTTGTTTATAGATCTCGCCAAAAGATGGATAATATCCTTATAATCGTATTACTCCTTTATATAAGCTCACTCTTAAACGTTACCAATTAACTTTGTAGTAATATGTTTGAAAAGTGACTTCATTGGTACTAGTATTGATTTTATTTTTTTATAGTTTGACTATTGAATGTGTAATACTATGCAGGTAAAGACACCTATGATCACATATCAGACGATACTTATATTTGACATTTTACAAGTTCATAATTAAATCAGACTGCTTATGACGTTTTCATGCTAAATCTGTCGGAGGTGTACTGATCGACATTTTAATCTTGGAGAACATAGTCTATTGGCCTTTTTTGGCCTTTTACACTTTTCTGATTCAAGCGTCACTGACGAGTCTTTTGTAGACGAAACGCGCGTTTGGCGTACAAATTTCAATCATGGTATCTATGATGAGTTGATTTTCATGATTGAAATTCAGTAAGATTTCTCTAAGATCGGTTCCTTGTGTCTATTATCTTTTATATATATATATATTTTTTGAGTGCCAATTTGATTAGTCAAGCCATTCCAACTCTTTTCTACAGTATGTTCTTATGGTGTGTTCTTACACAACTGTCACAGTTTAGAGGAGTGTTGAGCACTCACAACATGCCAAACCTAACAACATTCTATATGTGCCTTTCCAATGCCAGGAACCTGCAAAAGTAAAATAACAATAATACCGAATTCCAAGGAAATTCAAAACGGAAAGTCCTTTATAAAGTGAAAAATCAAAAGCTCAAACACATCAAACGAATGGAAAACAACTGTCATATTCCTGACTTGGTACAGGCATTTCGGTGGCTGTCGTTGGTTCCCGTGTCATATTTGCTATCGTTCATTGTATATATTATAAATCTGACTTAGTTTTTCGTTTTGAATTGTTTCACATTTTGTCATACAGTGGCGATTTCTAGCTTACGATACAATAAGTCAGCCCGAAGCGGAGCACAGTTGGTTTCCATTAGGAGTTGGAAACAACATGATCTAACCAACAAATTGCCATTACGGCGGCTATCCAAAGGGTTATCTTCACAAAAGTACATTCAACTCGACTTACTTGTAATGAAACATGTCTTTGACGACAGACAGTGAAAACTTAGATACAAGCAGCAAAGAGCATTTGGCTTTAGTGTTTAAACCAGCCATCTTGGCGGTGAGATCAAATTAATATTAAATATTATGTTTGAATATCCTTAAGATTTTATTATTTATGAAAACAATTTTCTCAAATATATGCTTATGTAATAAGGTTATTCAATCGTGTGTGAGAATATCTTTCCTTTATCAAGGTTACCAAATAACACAGTCAAACGTAATACCAAACATGTATTCATGCTGATTAGTAGTAATAAAGATCAAAATCTTTATTTTGCTTTTATTTATTGATTTGATGGTAATGTATTTTCGCCATTACAACCTTCGTATCTTCATGGTAGATTTTTTCAGTGAATATTTTCAAACGTGCGGTAAATAATACCCTGGTTAATATTATTTCTATGAGTGTAATGTCCATTTAGCATTGCCTCTTTGAATGCCCAACTGTTTTGAACCATAATCCTCCTTTAAATTGGTTATGATTAGCATAGTTGATGCGCTCTTCAAATTTTACAAGTCCAGACAAACTTGAATGTAAAATAATTTAAATTTTATGAATGCTGTCATTTTAATAAATCATTGATTTTTTCTTAATCTGAGGGTATTATAGCTTCACATGCGTTCTTTAAGGTTACTCAATATAAGACATTTTGAAGTATAATATAATTCAAGACAGGATGATTTCCAAAAATATGGAGTTTTCATTAAATATGTAAAACAACTTTATAAAGCATTCTTTAAAGGTCACTTTAGGCGTTAAACCTTTAAAGTGGATCATCGGTATATATTTTCTTAGATAGAATTTTCTTATACTTTGCCAAAATGAAGATTTTGCTATGCTTTTTCAAGCTACAAATCGTGCAAAATTGCCCAAATTTGCATAGATTGTTCATGAAAAACGCATTTTGTGAATGAAAAGAGATCTATGAGATAGAACTTTGAAATAAAATATGAGAAGATAGGTTTTATAATATGCTTTAAGAAAATAAAAGAAAAATGGTGTCACCGAACTTGTTTTTTGCTACAAGTAAAACATGAAAATTTCACTATCATTCCAGTATAAAATTTTACTATAAGAGTTATCTCCTTAAATGGCCAAGTTGAAAAATTGATTCTAAAAACTTATTTTTCTTTATACAAATAAACAGTCTTACACACAAATTTCAAATCTGTCTCAAAATTTGCAGATTTAGGCAAAGAACTAGACCGATTGTTTACTGCTATTGTACAATCCAAGATGGCGGTATACAGTGAATCTACCTTAAGTAAATTAAAAGTGCATTTTGATATTGTCTCTCAAAAACAAATCATTTAATATCTGGTTCTGCCTGTTCTTCGATACCGAATTTAACCAAAAAAATTATAATAAAATCTTTGATAAGGATTTTTCGTTTCAATGGCAAATCTTTGGCTTAATAATATTACAATTTTATGAGTATTTGTATAGATGATCGGAATGTTTCCCAGATACATGTATATCATCAATAGAAAATACTCATGAAATGTTGATACTTTATAAAAATTCTATGCATACATTGTGTATTGTTTTCTATGGAACCTTAATTTTTATAGTTCCGAATAATGTTTTAGTACTGTATGACCCTGTTTATATTAAATCAAGTTTAAGAATTCGAATCAATTCGATGGGCATGAATTTGGCAGCGAATGTCTCTTTAAAGTCTTGAGAATACAATATAATCAGATACAATATAAATGTAGATTCATATGTGATATTATTGCGAACCAAATGATACTTTTCCACATATTCACTGGAAGGTTACTTGTCGATTTAAACTTTGCAGGTCTTTTGTCCCATTGAATAAATACAATAGCTATTGTTCTCTGTGTAGTTTATTCACTGGGACCTTTAAATTCTTCTAGGAGAATTTATCACTCATTGATTAATTTACCTGAGTAAAAATTATCTTATAAACAGACAAAATTACATGTTTTATACTCAAAAACTGCATGTGATGTTGTGTTTATTCAACATTAATAATATATTTTCAATCGGTTCAATATAAACACTGATTTAATCATAAAAGTTGATTTCTGACAAAATTTTATTATAGCATTGTTCCTATTGATATTTTTTTGTTTTTGTTTAGTAATAGAATACTTTTAAGAAGGCCTCAATTTGAGCATTATAAATTTCAGTTTTATTTGTCAAACACACAAAAAAAGCAAATTTTAACAGGAACAATGTTGAAAGTTTTGTCAGAAATCAACGGAATCACTGTTTACATGCAACAGATTGAAAATATATTATTAATATTTTTGAGTATAAAACATGTAATTTTGCCTATTTATAAGATAATTTTTTACTCAGGTAAATTAATCAATGAGTGATAGATTTCTTAGAAGAAATTTAAAGGTCCAAGTGAATAAACTTCACAGAGTACAAATGCTATTGTATTTATTCAATGGGACAAAAGAACTTGCAAAAGTTTAAATCAACAGGTAACCTTCAAGTGAATCTGTGGAAAAGAATCATTTGTTCGCATTAAGTTTCGGACAAGTCCTCCCATATGGATGAGCCTTGACACTAAAATATGATAATATGATTTATCTTAACTGAATGTATTTTCAAAACTGTATTTGTAACTTTTCTATTCGTTCTTTAACAATGTGATAAAAGGGTCTTGTTGTTTTCCCAAATTATTTGTTCTCTTTGGCTCTCAGATATAAGTATCTAAACATGTAGCTTCTGAAATGTAGAAAGCTGTATGATTGACTGTTTAACCAAAGAGATTATTTGCGACCTATTCATCTTCAACAGAAGCTTCTGTATGATTATCAGATGGCATGCTATTAAAAATTAGAAAATGTGGTATAATTGCCAATGAGACAACTCTCAACCAGAGACCAAATGACATAGAAGTTAACAATTATAGGTTACCGTTCGGCCGTGAAAATGAACAAAACCCTTACCGCATACTAAGTAACTTATGAATGGCCCTGAAATGACAAATGTAAAACAATTCAAACGAGAAAACTAACAACCTGATTTATATGCAAAACAATAAACAAATAAACTGTTGACACAGAGATATGTCTCGCCTGTAGACAGAAATGTTAGAAAAAGACAATCTAATGGTCAGCGACATTGCTAATTAATTCAGAGTTGCTGGACCAGGACCTAGGAGACAAGGCCTCGAAAATGGTCGTCAAACTATATTTACTAGTAGTAATACAACTTTATAAAAACTATGATTGATCTATCACAAGTATTTCCTTTCAAACTGACTTAGAACTGTGGTTTATTTTTATCAATAGTACCGCTTAAGTCGACGTTAGGGGCCGTCTTGACCTTGTTGTAGGGTATGAATGATTCGTTCATTGTTGAAGACCCTACATCAACTGTCAAGATGAAGAACAGGAATAAAAACTCTGTTCATTGATATTTTTATTTTTCTATGTATTGTGTGCAATTTTGTCCCATGTACATTTACTCCATATCCTTTTATTTTCTATTAAGCAGAAAACGTAACATTGAAAATTGCTAATCAATTCAAAGTCACTGGACCATAAACTAGGGGTACATGTACTGATAGTTATGCAACTTTATAGAAAATATCGTTGATTTATCACAAGTAGTTCTTATCAAACTTATTTCTTTTATAATTGCTCACATCCACTTCATTTGAGTTTTAGTGGAAAGTTTTCTCATTGGCAATCTTGCCACATCTTCTTATTTTTATATTAAGCAGAAAACTTACTTTGAAAATGGCTAATTAATTTAAAGTCACTGCACCATGACCTAGGAGACAGGACCTCGAAATAGTGTCGTCAAACTGATATGTATTGAAAGTAATGGAACTTAATAGAAAATATCATCATTCATCACAAGTAGTTCTTATCAAATTTATTTAAGAGAAATCTTAACAATTGTTGACCCTACGACGACTACGACGCCACGGTTGTCGCCAGAAAAGCAACACCTATGTCTCGCCTTCCACAACTTTCGTCGAAGGCGAGACAAACACAAACATGATATAAAGCAACAACCGAAAACCACTGAATTACAGGCTACTGACTTCCAATCATCAATCGAAAACCAACTTATAATTATGTAAACAAGCACAGGTCACCGGATTTCTTGCAACAATAATCAAAACCAATTCTGTAAAGTAAACTATAATAGGCCCCGTCATGAAAAATGTGTATTTTCTATTGTAAATGACAATGCTCTGACTAATAATGACAAAGACTTCATTGTTTTTTTTTTTTTAATATTTCCAGTGTAACTAAATAAAATAAGTATGATTTATAATTCTATTTACTCGCACGCAAAACCTTGTTGTGTGTTTAGTATTCTCCTTTGAAGTTATATAGGAGAGATGCGATCAATAGAGTCATCAAACCAGTGAAAGGGCATCAGCTATATAGCGGAACCTGAAGTTCGAGAATAATATTAGTCTCTTTTTTCTGTTGAGAAGCTCCTGTATAAATAAATAAAAATATAGGATGATATCGTAAAGTAGGTTATAAAAGGCCTCGGGATAACACAATGTAAAAGAGAAAACAAAATGACCGTTTTTAATCTAATTGCATAAAACAATAAACAGTTATAGGGAAGGCAACCAATGACAACCACTTAACTATATTCTTTGGCTTTGGACAGACATATATAGAAATGTATCGGGGTTAACAAAAATATTGTGAATCTGTTACCCTTGACATAAGTGTAGCAACATTGCAGCAGAACAAACTTTAAAAAATAGGTTGTAAAGGCTTGACTCATCAGATCGGTATTTAGCATAAAACATCCAAGTCACAAAATACCGATCTAAGAGACCTGGTAGTTACTGAAATCTAAAGCCCAATTTAATTTCCGCTTATTAAAATCAGTCTCATACGAATAAAATAATTTTATGTTGGCGAGAAGCGGAACATAGTTGGTTTATAAAAGGAATGGAAAACAACATGCCTCCAGCAATTTCAAGATTTTTCTAAACAAAGACGATCCCTTAACAGACAAACGTGAAAGGAAAGTGGTCTTTAGGACAAACAACAAAGAATCAATCAGCAAGAAAGTGGTGAGATTAAATTAACATAAAAATTTGCCTTAATAAAGACTGACATTTGAAAATTGTTCATACAATCAATTTTCTAAGATGTTTTCTGATGTACGTGATAATTTCAATCATACGTAATGTGTCTTTTACTAATTTTCTAAAAACCAAACAGCACATAAGAACTACTTTGTATCAATATATATTTATATATCAATGAAGATTATTGGAAATAATAATAAGACCTATTATTCTGCATGCATTTATTGATTAATTCATAGTAATACACTTGTGGATTTACAATCTACGTATCTTCATGGTAGATTTTTTTAGTGAATTATATGAAATCGTGCGATATATAATACCCTGTTCATAACTTTTTTCAGAGGTGTATTTTCCATTCAGCATGGTCTGTTTATTTGTCCAGCAGCCTTCGTACCACCACCCACCTTTAAAACCGGAGTAATCAGCACAGTTGATACCACTTATGTCGTTATCTTGATCATAGGTTGAGAATTTCATCCCATTGAAATAAGTCATTCCGTCACCTTGAGGAAAAAACCAACAACATTGAATTAGCTCTTTTTAACGATTTACATCTATTACACTCCAATAAAACTGTAAGAATAGTATCTTTTATTAATGTCCAAATTATCTTCATATGTGTTTATTATGTAAATAGCTAACCTTAAGTTATTACTAACTAACTGTAATCAAATATTAGAACCTTTATTATTTTTACACAGAAATATTTTATTTAATACCTGAAAAGGTATCAATATCATGACAGTAAAATGTGGGCAAGTAAAATTTCATTCCTAAACAGTTAACTTTACAACCATCATCCAAAGTGTAACTACATATGAGAAATTTCAACCAATTTACATATGACGAAAATTCTCTTTTTTTACGAACTAATCTTTCTTCAAGAAGTATTGAAAATGGATCAGGTTGATATATATATCAAAAATTGTTTTTGGATTTCTTAAACATTATGCAATAGAATTGATGACCAAAGTGGTCAATAATCTGTCAAATATTTCTTTCCTAAATTAGAAATAAATATATAATTGTGCAGAATGTTGTTAAAAGATTTCATTAATTCAAAGTTAAATATGTGCTTTGAGATTTATGCCAATTATTTCATTAAAAAATCCTTATCATTAATTATATTCACATTTTATAGGTTGCACTTTGTAAATAAAGCTGTTTCACAAGCCACGCCTCTTTTGGGGAGATATATAATATTCATAGATATGTTAATTTGTTAACGGACTGGTTCCCAGATATGATCTCTGTGTTTCATCTCATAGAGACATAACTTGAGAATGTTACCAGTATAGAAAAAACAAATGGTAGCGCCTAAAATTTAATTCTTAGGAGGTCCAAAAGTAGAGGTAGGGGTAGTATAGAATTTTAGTATAAGTTTAAACTCTTAGAAGTTCAGGGCATATAAATGTTGAAAATATGCCGCACAGGCCTATATTTTGACCTTTGAATAAAGTAGTACATGTAGTGCATATCAACTTTCCGTTCTGGGATATAATTTTTTACGAAACTTCCTAGTAAAAGTGGCACAGTTTTAGCCGCAAAGGGAGTTCCTATGGGAAATTGCATTGTCTATATTTACAGAATTGCAACCTAAAACATAACTTTAAGTCATAATATTACATATTTCTAGAATTATCAGTTCAAATTATAATTTCAGATACTGTGTAATGCATCCTAAAACCTATGTTGAAAATAAGCACTTTTGAATTAACAAAACATATGACATAACAGTATCTTGTTTGTTTACCGATGTATATAAGATGCACTTCAGATCATGGCAATATTCCTGCATTATGTAAAACAATCTACTGGAAGTACTCGTGTATCCTATGACCAGAAAAGGATAAACAAATTCTATGTTAATTGACGTCACCTCTGATATATAAGGGAAGCAATACTATATAAATATTGATATAGAATGGCCTGTTTTGTTAAAACATTATTTCATGAACTCTCTACCTTATTATATACACAGGAATTCGAAAGCATAACTGATAACTCATTTACTTCATGTACTAATTAAGAAAATATAACAATACTGTAAACGATAATTGAAAAAAACCACCAATAAATAATTACAAAGTCAATCCAGATTAAACAACAGTTATATATCTTGTTATCGTTTAGAGAACCTATTAACAATGATGTAACGATTAAAAGTCACTAGTTTAACCATCCACTAAGGGTCAAGATAGTGCGACGTTTTTTTTCTTATTAAGAAATATTTTTTGTCAAATGTTTCTGGTACAAAACATTATTTAAGCTTTACATGTTTATGACGTCATATTGCTAGAGGTTTAGCAATGAAATGACCAGATTAGATTTTCGTTCAAATTCATGATTCAAATTAACATAATTTTGAAAAGACTGGAGCAATTAACTTGAGCAATGTCTGGATCTCGCCATATAGAAAGTCCTTTTTTCGAAACATTTATTTGTACTGTCTTCAAGCATTGATTTTGATACCGTATAGCGGGTTTTTTTCGCGGGTGTAAAATTTCGCGATTTAGGGGCAACAAAGTATACGAAAAATTTTGGCGGTTTTTATTTTGGTGGATTCTTAAATACCAATTAAATATTTTGGCGGATACTGAAATGGTTGTAGCTAAAAAGTTGTAAAAAATGACAAACAAGCGTCTATTGTTATTGTTAAATGATTGTTTTGCCGGCATGGCGCCTTATTTATTGATTATATATTGATACAGTTAATCAATAGAATACAGGTGTACACATTTCTTGTAAATATTACCGTTGATTAGTTACGAAATTGATCGGACCTTTGATGTACTAATTAGTTTTAAAATAACCAAGAGTGACTTGCAACTCTTAAATATAATTTGACACTAATTGATAAGGGTAAATATCTGACAGAGTACCTTACACTTATATTATTTGACACTAATATACTAATTAACACCTATTAGCCAATTTATAAAATATATGTAATACTACGGTTAATGCCCTTTGGCATTTATGTTGTTAAAACTAACATAAACTGTTACTGACCCGCCGAACGGAAAATACATCGTTTACAAAACGCTCCAGTTATTAGAAAGTATCGTACCTATGCATAAATTATGCTCTTCTCATATATTTTATGATGGTATGATACTAAACCCCAAACGGGAGGGATTGTGCCTGATATTCATATGATGAAGACATAATCTTTCAATCAGTTTAATTGAGGTCTGAGCTGGCATGTCAGTTAACTGCTAGTAGTCTGTTGTTATTTATGTATTATTGTCATTTTGTTTATTTTCTTTTGTTACATCTTCTGACATCGGACTCGGACTTCTCTTTAACTGACTTTTAATGTGCGTATTGTTATGCGTTTACTTTTCTACATTGGCTAGAGGTATAGGGGAGGTTGAGATCTCATAAACATGTTTAACCCCGCCGCATTTTTGCGCCTGTCCCAAGTCAGGAGCCTCTGGCCTTTGTTAGTCTTGTATTATTTTACTTTTAGTTTCTTGTGTATAATTTGGAGTTTAGTATGACGTCCATTATCACTGAACTAGTATATATATTTGTTTAGGGCCAGCTTAAGGACGCCTCCGGGTGCGGGAATTTCTCGCTGTATTGAAGACCTATTGGTGACCTTCTGTTGTTGTCTGTTCTGTGGTCGGGTTGTTGTCTCTTTGACACATTCCCATTTCCATTCTCAATTTTATAAATTTTAGCGGAATTTATTTTCGCGATTTTCCTTTATCCGCCAAAATAAGCGAAAATAAACACCCATGAAAATAACCCGCTATACGGTATTATACTATGAATTTAAGTAATATTTCAATTATTTATAAAAAAAGACCGTCTTTGTGTATTCAATACAGGGGATAATAGCACAACCTTAGTAGTTCCTGACATGTGGAAAAATGAAATTGTATAATTATAAATGACAATTTAGGACATAAAAACTGAACAACTGATATTGTAATGGTATTCTCAGGCATGACATGGAATTGAACATATCAAAAAAGAAAGGAAAATAGGATACAATAGCATGATAAAAACAAAACATAATAGCGCCGAGCGAACAAGCACTTCTCTATAAAGTCTCACCACTTCTCCCTATCAGTTTCAAAAAGAGAAGTCACTTCTCCCAAAGATTCTGAAGTTGTGTAAAATCGATTGTTTATAGCTTTATTTCTTTCTGAAATTGATAAATGTAGTCTCCTGTCGGGTGTAATTCTTTTACATGAAGTCGAAGATGTAAAAAAAGTAGTTACAAAATTAACTTGGCTTTGATTATTATGTAACATGAACTAAACCCAAATACGGTATTCAATATCTAGGAAAAACATGGCGTGGATTTTTCAAACGAACATAAAGAACATTTAAACCGTTTTCACTGACTTATACATCCAGCAGTTTAATAAGGAAGCATTGAGGAAACAAAACACAATAACAAATTTCTAAACTTTTTACAACTAGAAACCGTTCAGAAACAACCAGGACAGTCACATAAACAATATGTTCCCGAAAATTTGCGAACTATCTCGGATTAAACGACGACAAACACCAAAATCATCGGTCTAAATTACAATATAATGGGACAAGGAAATAAAACTAAACTTCCTCTATTGATATCCAGACTATTCTAGATATTAGACAACGTACTCATTGCAAACGTTTCAATCACAATCAACTATTTAAGCATCGTACTAATTTAACACTTGATGATCTCTTAGTAAATTATATAATATTTATAAAGAGTGGAATACAATACCATTTTCAGTCTAGTTTACTTTTCTACATTGGCTAGAGGTATAGGGGAGGTTGAGATCTCATAAACATGTTTAACCCCGCCGCATTTTGCGCCTGTCCCAAGTCAGGAGCCTCTGGCCTTTGTTAGTCTTGTATTATTTTTACTTTTAGTTTCTTGTGTATAATTTGAGTTTAGTATGACGTCCATTATCACTGAACTAGTATATATATTTGTTTAGGGGCCAGCTTAAGGACGCCTCCGGGTGCGGGAATTTCTCGCTGTATTGAAGACCTATTGGTGACCTTCTGTTGTTGTCTGTTCTGTGGTCGGGTTGTTGTCTCTTTGACACATTCCCCATTTCCATTCTCAATTTTACTATATCAGTGTACGCGTATCATAACAGCCCTTTGTCACCATATACAAATACGAAGATGTGTTATGATCGCCAATGAGACAACTCTCCACCAGATACCAAATGACATAGAAGTATACAACTATAGGTCATCATACGACCTTCAACAATGAGCAATACTCATACCGCACAGTAAGCTATAAAAGGCCCCAAAATGAAAAATGTAAAACAATTCAAACGAGAAAACTGACGGCCTGATTTATGTACAAAGAAATAAACGAAAAACAAATATGGTATACAGCAACAAAAGACAACTACTGATTTTAATACATGGTCCTGACTTGGGACAGACCAATACAGAATGTGGCGGAGTTAAGCATGTTAGCTGGCGGCAAACCCTAGGATGTTCTCTCGTATAGACGATATGAACATAATAAAATGCATAGCCGGAAATTTAGAAATGATCCTTGTAAACTTATCGCTCCTTTAAATAAACTTATTCTAAAAGGTCACCAATTCAACACTGTAATAAGATCGTTGAATATTGTTTTTATTGGTATAAATATTGATTTTGTTATCTGTAAATTAAAAGCAAACTAAATATTATTAGTATGTTTTATACATATACACATTCATGGATCTACAATCTGTCGATACCTGTATCTTGGCATTGCACAAGGTCATGTTTTTCTCTGACCGTTTATGACGTCTTTACACTAAATCCATTGGATGTTGGATGTGTACGGATTGATAATTTAGTCTTAGATGCATGATTTTTTTATTAGTTGTTAGTGGCTTTGAACTAGCTGTCAGATAACTGCGAGTACTCTCAGATCTGTTCCTAGTGTCTTTTTGTTGTTTGGATGTACAAGTACCCTGCCACGTCCACTTGCATTTTTGTCCATCTGATGAGTTAAGCCTTTTTCAACTGATTTTTATAGTTCGTTCTTATGTTGTACTGTTATATCACTGTCCCAGGTTAGGGGGAGGGTTGGGATCCCGCTAACATGTTTAACCCCGCCACATTATGTATGTATGTGCCTGTCCCAAGTCAGGAGCCTGTAGTTCAGTGGTTGTCGTTTGTTTATGTGTTACATATTTGTTTTTCGTTCATTTTTTGTACATAAATAAGGCCGTTAGTTTTCTCGTTTGAATTGTTTTACATTGTCATTTCGGGGCCTTTTATAGCTGACTGTGCGGTATGGGCTTTGCTCATTGTTGAAGGCCGTACGGTGACCTATAGTTGTTAATTTCTGTGTCATTTTGGTCTCTTGTGGATAGTTGTCTCATTGGCAATCATACCACATCTTCTTTTTTATATAGTCTAAAAATAATATTCATTTAAAACGATATTGATTCAAATAACTTATCTAGCATTTTAATGACTCTACCGTTGAAAGCTTTATACCTTCATATTTTGATAACATAGAGATACTTATAGTTTCTTAATCGTTTTGAGAACATCGAAGTATAATTTTTAGTTATACGTCAGATACATCAGACGTCTGTATAGAAAATAATGAGACTGTGACACAAGTAAAAGAAAATCCTGTATATCATCAAAACCTTCATGAATGTACTGCTGTTGAATTATTGTCTTCCAATACACTTTTTCGTCGATATTTTCCCGTATGCACTGACTTTAATTACGAGACCTCTTGTTAGAACTTCGGCAACCGCACAGTGCAAGTGCGAGGGGAAAACAGTGATGAACGTAAACAAACGTGCACTGGGAGGTAAAAAGTAATAGCTGATTCTTAAAGAACAATTAGATAAACCAAATTATTTAACAACTGTTAAGGAAAAGTTTAACTAACAAATGGGAACGCATGGCAATTATAAAAAAAATTATCTTGGCTCTATCAATTCAATTATTTTTCCGTGTGCCACATGCTCTGTGTTGATTGTTTATCATTGTCATGATCCGTTAAATTTCGGCAACAAACTCGAACGTTAATTAGTTTGCGATCAACAATCACTGAATCAAATATTATTTGCCTATAATACGTTATAGATTCGTAATAAATGTAAAAAATGGGCATACAGGACTTTGTTTAGTATATATGCATGCATTGGTTCAATGATTTCGATAACATTATAATTTCAAGAAACTCGTTTCATATGACTTTAATAAAATTATTAAAACAATGACTTATTTCTTACTCTTAAACATTAATTTAGATATTCAAAGTATGAAATTGCACGACAAAAATATTTCCTACTGCGGTCACATGATCAGTAAAATTCACAGAGAAACGAGAAAAATGGTTTTGACCGATAGAAAGATCTTAAATATTTCCTTACTTAAACTCTTTCATGACTTATAAACAGTTGCAACATAATTTCAAGCATATGAGTATTTGTGCCAGACACCTTACGATCTACGAAAATACGTTATCAGGTAGAACGAGTTTGGTGAACAAGTGGAAGGGGGCACTTGCCAAACAAAATGGACAAATTAAGAGATACAAATGCTACAATATGAGCAGTTGGAGTTAATGTTCATAAAGTCAATAATATTTTCTGTTGCAGGTTTTCACAATCAAAGTTTATATCCATGTGTTGTTGTTTTCTTTCTTCAGTTGAAATGATAAATTTCAGGTTGTTAAAAAAAGAAATATCTGTTATTCCAGTTATTACAATATTAATAATAAATGAGAATGATGACCTAGTCTGGTCGATTTACTGTAGAATATTTCAATGAAGTTACTATGCCGTCATGCATATGTCAAATTTAACTAATTTGATCAAAAATCGTTGGTAGATTTTTAACATTTTTTGTCAAATGAAGACCCAAATATAAAATAATAAAAAAAAATAAAAACAAAGATTCCGGAAAACAATAGACTTTTGTTTTGTGAACATCTAAAATGATGTTATTTAGTTAAATAAAATATTGGGACTTTCTAGAGCAGAGATCCAAAAACTATCCTTTTCACACATTCAGCATAAGAGTAAGAAACAAATTACAAAAAATGCCCAATTCACGAAAATGCGAACCAAAATCTCATTTTTATGTTATGGTCATTTGGGGGAAAATCATGTTTATCATATAATCTGTTATTCAACACGTTTAAGTACCGCCTGGTTTCAATATCACAGAAGGAACTTTTTGGGGTAATTTTTTCAACTAAAAATCAATTCAAAACTAACTGTTTAACCTTTGAACCTCAATCAGACATTTGACTTGGATGGAGAGTTGTCTCATTGGCACTCATACCACATCTTCTTATTTATATTAATATGTTTGTGCAATACGTTTCATTTCCCATGACCACGAAAAATTGGAAAATTACAGAAAATCTTGGCTGTTTAACTGTGGCATACTATAAAATGTATGAGAAATAATCCTTGCGCAATGTATTTTGTAATAATTGTCTTGCTAGCATGTGTTTACTTTGAGGTTCTTACAATATTATAACTGATTTATAAACAAAAGAGCAACCTTCAAATGCTTAAAGATAACCCAAAACTGTAGTGATAGATTTTGATTATTATCTTAAAAATGTATCATAAGATCACAGACAGAAACCAAATTCTACTAAACGTTAGTTAATATGTATATTGTCATTCATTTAGGTTAAAGACGTCCATCATTGCAAAGTTTTACAAATGCATTTGGAATTTACCAATATTCTTCAATCGAAATATTTAGCACCGAATAGCTGTTTTAATAATGAAAATATGTAGAATGTTAAAAGTGTCTTAATTATATCAAATAGACTCTTTGGTAATCTAATTAGTCGGTTTTCATAAACAAGCTGCTTTTGGTTTTTTTAGTGAATAAACCTTTGTTTTGCGTGACGCTCATGCCCTGTGACAATTTATTGAAAATATGAATAAAATCAGCCTTATTTTATCAATATTTGCCATACATCATTTTTCTGACAATTTGCTTCATGAAGCCTTAGTAGAAGAGGCAAAAGATACCAAAGGTTAATCAAAATCATGAGTCGATAAAAAAAAAAAACTGACAACGCCATTGCAAAAAAAAAAAAAAAAACAAACAAAAGGAAAAGGAAAAACGACAAAAAGACAAACAAAAGTATTCAAAACACATTGCATCTTTGAAATCTGTTTTACAAATGTTTAAAAAAAGGTCGTTATAATAATACACAAAAGGATAACGGAAATTACCAAATATATTGGACAAAATAACAGACCGAACCAAATACCGACGTACAAACAAATAACAACGACCAACATATGTTCCTGAAAGACTTCCTTGGTACAGGCACAACTTGTTGTGGCGTTTATCAAGTTTTTATTTCAATTACGCACAAGACTCATCCCCCTTTTATATATTTAAAGTAAAAGTAAAACAGACGACAAATATTCTACGCAGTTCAGCTTCCAGTAGGATCACCGCTACCATTACCAATGCCTTAAAAGACAATAAACAATTTAGAAAGCATGGAGCTTACTGGGGTAAACACAGCTAATCTGGAAAGTTAAAAAAAAGTTTAGGAATAGGTCCTTTTCTAGGACAAAAAAAATCAAGTACTGACAAAAAGTATTGTGTTCGTATCGGGCGACAATTCAGCAAACAATTGGGCATACAACATTTTTTGGATGTTTAAGATTAATTACATACTTTCATAGTCCTTTTATTTCGGTTGACAGTTTTGACTTTTCGATTCTGCACACTACACTTTCACACAATCTAATCAAGTAGAAATTTTACTATTTAATTAAATGTTCGCTTGTTATGAATCACAGTTTGTGCCAAAACTCAGTAAAGATCCATCTAAAAAGTAAAATAACAATAATACCGAACTCCAAGGAAAATTCAAATTGATAAATTCAATAACACTAAAATTAACCTGTTGATATTTTTGCTATAAAATAATCAATAGTTCTCTAATTTTACTGCAGAAATAGCCAAGGTAAACAGCAATAATTGTCTTTTTTCTGGATTTTGACATTTCTTTTTCACATGAGAGATCCTAAGAAAAATTTACTAAAAAGAAACAATTTTCGTTCCCCATTGTTAATTTTCTTTTTTGATGGTGACTTTCCTTTAACCCTATCTTACTGTGTGTATATTTCTCAACTCGTTCGTTTTTCATGAATGTGTGGTGAAGTTTGAGATTTAAGTGAACGTATTCTATCATGTATAACTTGTAAATTATAAAGTCAGGAATTTCGTTACCTCAAAATACTTAAAATTTTAAATAAATTCTTTCATCTATATGAAGATTTTCTTTGGAAGTTTGGCGGACTTTAATGATGTCTTTTTTACAAATGAGATAATGCATCCTAAATTTTACGACAATGTTGTTTAACCAAATATGTATTATTATACAGTTATGAAAACTTATGTTCCTACATCCTGTCGATACTATGTACTTATTATTGGCATTGCACAAAGTCGTGCTTTTTTTCAGACTGTTTATGACATCTTTACTTTAAACCCGTCGAGTGTATATACACTTTATTCAGCTGGAAGAACTTGATTTATTTATTAATTGTAATTGGCTTTAAACTAGCTTCCAGTAACTATGAGAACTCTTAGATCGGTACTTTGTGTTTTTTGTCTTTATGTTATTTGTTTTTGTGCTTCGTGCCAATCTAATGAGTCAAGTCGTTTCCAACTAATTTTAACAAGTAGTTGAATTGTGTGCTGTTATCCTACTGTCCTGTCTCAGGTTAGGGTAAGGTTGGGAGCTATCAAACATGTGTTTACCCCTCCATATTCGTTATGTGCCTGTTCTATTCCAGGAGATTGTAATTCAGGGGTTGCAAGTGGTTGCCGTTTGTCATATTTGTTTTTCGTTGATTTTTTATCCTGAATCGGCACGTTGTTTTGCTCATTATTAAAAGCCGTACGGTGACAAAAAAATGGCTACATTCACGTCTTTTGAACCTAGGTGGACAGTTGTCTTATTGGCAATTATACCACATCTCCTTTTTCTTATATAAGAAAATATATCAAGCCTATATCTCTTGCTAGTGAAGAAAGAACGAATCATCCCGAGTTATAATATAATATTTTTACTGTTCTAGTTCTCTGAACGCTATGTACGACCATTCAACAGAGTATAAGATGATAAATTCCGCCTTATATTTTTATATACGAGAGACAATACTTTCATGGACAAGACGCTTTTAACGGCTCTGAAACTTTAATGAAAGAATTCAACATACTGCAATTTTCGCCCATTCAAAGTCACCACAAGTAATCTGTATATTGTTAATCAGCATCAACTTATATTTTCGTGGATTCCGTTTTACGTGTTTTTCCTTTTCTAGCCCCTTTTGTGGTAGTTTTTTTTTCTACCTTTTTTGATATATTATTATCAGAGAATTTCCAAAATTGACATAATCACGACTGTTTATTGGCGTTGTTTTTTCTACTTTTGAAAGTCGTGTTAATTAGCTGCTCACGAAAATAAGTTTGTCAACAGTTCGTTAGCTTATAGGACCAAATATATCAAGATATATTACTTCTCCTTTCCGATACTGATTCCTTGATTGAAACAAATACTAGTGGAAAATTGTAAAAGACATATAGGTTTCAATCAAATACCTTTATTCCAAGTTAAACAGACAATATATGGTCAAATGAAAATTTACTAGCAGACAAACCAAAAATCCACAACAAAATACACCGACGCAACATATACAACAACACCACAGTAAACGCATGTGCTCCGAAAGGGTTTGGAGTTTCTGTCCACTTGTGACACCCGCTGGTTTTCTTCTGTTAGAATATGCCTGTGAGACATGTCCACTGATAAGGCGTCACACAAAAGATTGTTAAATGTCTCTAATCTAACCCTTAGACATCACCAAGTTAGTAAAAAGTAAAATAACAAAAAATACGGAACTCCAAGGAAAATTCAAAACGGAAAGTCCCTTATCAAATGGCAAAATCAAAAGCTCAAACACATCAAACAAATGGAAAACAACTGTCATACTCCTGACTTGGTACAGGCATTTCCTTATGTAGAAAATGGTGGATTAAACCTAAACCATCGTACATATGAATTATTCTTCCATTAACCTTGACCGAACGCAAAAATGTGAAATATCAACATATGCAATGTTTTCTGGGACAAGTATAGACAGTGGCACTACCCCTTTAGCACCCCTAAAATTCATTATATTTACCTGCGTTTCCTGAGTATTCACTGATTTTCAATCTGTATTTTGTAGATGCGTCGCCTATTATGAAACATTTATAAACTGCATAATGCGTGTTTCCATCCCAGTCCTCCACATCGATTCTAAGTTCATGATTCCCCTCTGATGTTATTTGTGCTATATTAGCGTTGCCTGTAATGTTTGTGAATATAGTTATGTCCATAACCAAACATAGAACAAATATTTTAACTAAATCTCTGTGTTATTCACGTCAAAGGCAAAATATTTAAATAAGTAAAACAAAACTTAAAAATACAGATTCTCATGAACTCTGTGTGCTTTTTTTTAAAGAGTACATCAATATTTTGTGATTTACTATGATATCAATCAAGAATTGATCTACATTTAATGAAATGACGTTCTATTCCGTCCGATGTACGAATAATGAAATTATCAACACAAGTCTTTAGATTTTTGTACGGCAAATATATACATTTTTTACTTGAAATGACGATGTTTTAGATTTCAATTCCTGCAACAGTAAAGATTAAACCGTTTTAAACTTATTATCTTAAAAAATCATTCTGAAATTATTATAATTCAAATTTGTTTTACCCAACCAGAACTCCCTTTGTATGTCTCCAAATCCATTTTCATAATCATTCCAATTCCTGTTGAATTCTACTGCACCATCATATCTTTTTTGAATAACCTAGAACATATCATTTCAAATAAATAAGGGGACGGTCATTTCACAGTTGGGAGGAGGGCATGAGGAAGTTTTGTCGCGAGATTTTTTTTTTGATTTATTACACAAGTTTTTCGTGCATATCATGGGAGAAACATATTAATTTTAATTCTGTCTTGGGTACTATTATTCACATTCTGTTCATACCAGTCCGGTTATTTATTTGCAACCCCTTTTCCCGAAAAGCAAATGGTCGCCCCTTTAATTGCATACATGAACCTATTGTTGTTTATTATAATGCATCCAATCAAGTATAGTGTATCAACAGAACAAATCTGGGATACGGGAGGATAAAACTTCATTCTGCAGATCGAAAAACTGTCTTTTTTATTTACTAAATATAGTAACAAAGTGGTATTTCGCGCAAAGTGGATTTCAGTTGACGTCACTTTTCTTCATAATCTGGGCCTTGTTGATGGATGCAACAAAAGTTATCTTTTTTGTGTTAACATTTTAATAACCATTTTAGCTGCAGTAGAAATATTTATTTTTGTATTTGGCACGAAACTATTGAAAGGCTCGGTGGACCTCCCAAGTTTCAAAGCCTGATACAGCAAAGTTGATATTTTCTGACATTGATTTAAATTGTAAATTATCTATACATTTAATTCGACCAAAGCGCTTTTCAGGATTCACCTTCACTAGAAATGCTCAAACTCTAAAACCTGAAAGCCAAAAATGTATATAAATACCTGAATAAACTCAGTATAGATACCAGGATTCAAATTTTGTACGCCAGGATACGTGAGATGGTTTTGGCAAAACAAGTATCCATTTTAAGTCAACTTTGATTGTGGGAGTTGAAACCTTAGATGTTTTTTTTTATAGTTTTTAAATTTAAGTTTATATCAATGACGCGGTAAGAAATGTCTGTTTGATCAATGCTTTTTATGCATTCATGTGACACAGAAATGACATTATTATGTGTTTATTAAAAGGCTAAGAATCTATTTATGAAAATTGTTGACACAAACGTAAAAGTGATTTTTAAGAGTTATGGCTCTTGTCTACCTCCTTAAGCCACCTCTTTGGTGCAATTTAGCTACATTTATACATGTGATTTATTAGATATTGTAAAACACTGATGCGTTTTGTATGTAGTAGTGTACTCGCCAAGGGTTTCTATTTTCTGTGCGAGATGTTAAAAGAGACTGCTACGTTCGGTCCTTATTTAGGGGGAAAGGGTGGAGAGAGGGAGGGGACAGAGTGATACGCTATAACAATAAGGAGATGTATGTGGTACAATAACTAAGGAGACCCCGATCAACAAAAGACCAAAGGACAAAGATGTAAACAAAATTACAAATGTTGGAATATACTATGCTCTTTGGGCATACACCTCCTGCAAATGTCGAGTCCTAAAACCTGCTTCAACATACCACTTTCTTTATTTGTATTTCAGTATTTTACCACACAAACATGTATGTAACCTACATCATCATGGAATAAATTCTATAAATCACATGTAGTTACATCATTACTGGTTAATTAACTGTAAGGCGACAGTGCCAAAGGCAGAACAGTAATATTCAGTCGGAATTCGGCAGTGAAAAAAACATTTTTCAATGATAGTAAGGATAATGGTTCAACCCGATTTTTCGAGAAATCGGTCAGTGCTTTGTAATTATCAGAACCTTAATTTCAGCAAATAGTTTAAAATTTTAGAAACAGCAAGCTTTTCTTAAAGAAGTGTAATACATCTACTTAAACTAGCGGTCATTATCCTAGAAAATTCACAACCAGAGGTATTGAACGAGAAGTTAACAA
The DNA here is from genome assembly GCA_017311375.1 of Mytilus coruscus. NCBI lineage: Eukaryota > Metazoa > Mollusca > Bivalvia > Mytilida > Mytilidae > Mytilus > Mytilus coruscus. The sequence continues at coordinate 32,147,765 of CM029599.1, forward strand.
AGTACAAACTGCAGAACTTTGTACGGAACGCTTTGCAGAAAAATGTCAAATCAGCAATATTACATGTTTATCGGGCATAAGGAGTGTACAAGATAATAACAAAATGATAAAGATTTACGTAGAAAAATCAGTATCATATAGGGTGTCCAAAATCTTGCCCTTCAAATCGATCCCAAGTTAAGAAATACCCTCTGATGCTAGCTGAATTAAGCAAAGCAAATAATAATGATTAAAAAACCTCTCAACATAAATAAATATATGAAAAATAGATTAGTAAGTAAATGAATAAAAAATGATAGTAATCATAAAAAGAAAAAAAATGTTGCAACTTGGCTTTAATGCTATTATTATATACTTTATTCCTTGAAACACTTTTCTACTATACTTACAGTCCATCCTCCTTCCTCACATTGCACCGACACGTTCTTGTTACAAGTACCATCAGGATAAATTGTTTGTAATCCAGAGAAGTTGTTTCTGATTTCTTTGCATTCTCTTGGTTGACGTCTACAGCCTATATAAAACATACAAAAATTTCTGAGTAGCTTTGTTGGAAAAAATTGATCCTTTTATACGGAATTACTATCACATCTTAATAACATTTTCTTATATACGAAAATTTTTATTTGCGAAATTTTGTATTGGAGTGTCCAAGGCTATCAATTAAGGTACCTGTAGATTACCGATGTTCAAATCTCCTTACCTTATTAAGAATAAACAATTCAACCTACTGATCTTTATATAACAAACAAAAACAGAAAAACATTGAAAACAAATTGTTAAATTGCAATGTACTTTCCTCTATGACTACCGCCTTAGTCACTTAAAGTTGTATTGTGGAAAACAGCACAGTTATTTATGTGTTTTTTATAAGATATTGTTGAATACTGGTTTGCATTTTGTATGAAGTAGTGTACTTGCCTAGATGACCGTTTTTCTGTGCATGATGTTTAGTTATACAGTTAATTCGGTAAGAGGTAAGACAATGTAATACAAAGAAATAAGAAAATATAGTCGGATTACCAATGAGACAATACACATATCTGACAAAGAAAAATGTTTAGATTTAAAATTTTATAGTCTATAAGTTAAGATACATTTTGCGTAAACTGATAATATTTAATCAACAATGTTATTCAATGGAATTTTATATACAAACCATTCAGCATATTCTTAATTTCGGTGGCAAGCTTGAGTGCTTTTCTAGAGTCTTCAGCTATGTTTTCCATTGTACCTGTCGAAAAAGAAATCGATCATTTGATCATTCGCATTAGGTTATTTACTTGGACAGGAGAAGTTTGACTTTGCGGTATTTTTGTTATGTAAACATTTTGAAACCTTAAAATAATCAGAAAAAAAATATTTTGATACCGGGGTCTTGTAGTATGTATTTTTGTGCGTTCTGGTCTTTGCATGCAAATAGAAATTAGTTTATTGAACACTACTTAAAGTCGCGTCAGCGTAAAACGGCTTCATTGCGACAAGAACCCGTACCAATATATGATTTGAATAAAAGAAGATGCGGGGTATGTTTTAATAAGATAGCATCAAACGACAAAAACAACCAAGAGACATCTAGAGGGCCATAAACAGCGATATATAGCTGTTGATACAATACTTCATGCTCTCAATCAACCTCAGTCAATAAAACTTATGAATATTGGAGGAAATATGATAGTAAGTAAATAATTATATTGTTTATTACAGTAAAATGTGTCATTATTTGGAAAAATATATAAATTATTCCAGCCTTTCAAAATTATGAAAAATTCATTGACTATGACAAGGTCATTATAATCTGTACACATTATTACAGAAATGCCATATGCGATGTGACGATAAATTCATAGAAATGTCAAAATTGACATTTTTTAACTAATTTGGTCATTTTACACATAATTTTTGAATATAAATATGAGCTAACGCTTAATCCCAAAAAATATTTAAGCCTTTGCTCATATTTTAATATAAATGTCAAAATCTCCAAAATGCATCAAACAGAATTGCAGTTGCGAAGGTGTAGTCCTCACAAGAAAAGTATTGTTTGGGGAGATAATTCTTACAAAAAAAGTAGTCAGCTAAGTGGTATAAGTTTTTAAAACGTATAAACTGTTCGATAAAATATAACAAATATGTAAGCGAAATCTTGAGAAACAACAAAACAGTGTAAAAGCAAAAAGTAGCGGAAGAAAATAACAAAACCCAAAAACCAAATTGTTCAGAGAACAATTAAGGTCTTCACCCAAATAAATTCACATGTGGTTGAAAAATAGTGATTCTGTTGTCAGAAGATAGCTTATCCTAACTGATTCCCGAAAAAACATACTTTATGGAAGTTTTTTCATGAAATAAAGTAAATGAAAAAAACATTTCCGGTTTAGTCAACATAATTTTCGGTATCAAATAATAGCTTACTCAACAGTGATTCCGAAAATATATTGTTCATATGAACTTATGATTAAAATAAGGGAGATAATTTCTACTGGCGGTTTACAAAATATCATTTCCGGTTACAAACGATAGTTAACTGCACACTGATTCCAAAATTAGATAGTTCTAGGTTCTTTCAAACAATTGCTACATCCAGTTTACATAAGGTCACTTTCGTTTAACCTTTTCAAGGTCATATGCTTTCCAACCTAAAATGAAATACCCAAAAGTTTTATCATATACCAATATGAAGTTGCAACAAAGGTTAAATTATAGTACATCAAATTTACCATTTGACCTTGACCTTATTTTATAGGTCACAAACCAAGAACCTTAAATCCAATGACCCTAGGTCTCTTATGTATATGGTGAATGAGTACTAACACCTTACATCTTATTTTAGACTTTCCAAGTCGAGGATCACCTATCAATAAACTCATCATAGATACCAGGATTAAAATTGTGTACGCCAGACACGCATTTCTTCTCCCTAATGAAAAGGTTTCGGAAACATAGACATTACCAAAGTAAAAAAATAGAACATGACGTTAACTGTGACCCTGACCTCATATTTCTTTCTTTTTTTTTTTTGTACCAAGGACCTCAAATGAAAAAGACCTCAGGTCTCTACACTTACGGTTCGAGAAAAATTACATTTCACTTATGTTGAATACATAAAGGGAAATAACCTACATATTGAGTCTCCAGATTGCTTCGTCAAAATTATTCATGACATCCAGGCGATGTAACGAACAATTCTGGAGAAGAATTTTATCAAGATATATTACTGTTGCGAAAGAATAATGATCACAAGAAAAACAGAATTCGGAGAGGTAACTCTTCAATAGATAAGTGTTCATCAAACAGTGCTAGTTTCAAAAACGTATAAACTGTTCGATTCGAAATATCTGAGCGACATCTTACAAAACAAAAAAGCAGCACAAAAAAAGAATTTTGCTGAAGAAAATAACAATGATATCAGAAAAAAATCAAAACATCTTTCAACAAAGAGTAGAATGACCTTATCAAATACCAAGTGGTCAAAGAACAATTGATGGTATTTTCACCAAAATCAAATTCACTTTTGATAAGAAAATTTGGATGAAAAAAGCGGAGCTCTAGTGTCAGAAGAAAACCTATCTCACACTTATTCCAGTCAGTGCAAAAAAAGGCTACTTCCGGAATACATAAGGTCACTTCTGGTTGAATTTTCCAGGTCATATGTCTCTCAACCTAATTTAGAAGACCCCATTGATTATCATGTATCATTATGAATTTATAGCAAAGGTCAAATTATAAAATGTCAAATATACCTTTGACCACGACCTCACTTTCAATATCATAATACAATGACCTCAAATCATTTGATCCTAGGCCTCTACTATGTACATTTTGTAAACTAAATGAGTTATATCACTACACATCATATTTTATACTTTTCAGGGGTAAAAAAAGTAGTCCTTTCAATTTTTTTCTTTATTTCTTTTTTGCGAGGGAGATGTAAGTTTCAATTCATATGTAACCAATTATGGCTGTTTGGGTTTAGTTGGTTAGTACTTCGCTTGTGTAAATAGAATACGTGTGAACAGTTCTAAATTGTATTTAATGACTCTACTTGCTTGTGTGACTACAATAACGTTATAAACGCGTTGACGTTACAAAGGTAACGTTAGTTACAGTTCGTGAAAGAATAGCGGCAAATCCTTGACACTGGGGTCGCCGAGAATTGAAAAGGATAAAAATTGTTAATAAATACATATATATCGGAAATATTTACAGTTATACTTAAAGTCAATGTATGTTTATAGAAAAATTAAATCACTTGAAAAAATTAAAGTCTGTAAGTATGAAATTAAGACATCAATTGGCGAATCCTTTCCCTTGCGTCTTTCTTTGAATTACGTTCTTTGGTGTCAAGTGTTGATTGAAACAAATCGCAAGAAACCTCTATCGGATAAAACTTTGAAACTGAACGATTTGTATGTCCATTGTTTGTACGCAAATTCACTGCTCTAACGAGTCCATCCTTTCAAACAAAAATTCATCCACAATGGCTAGCTTCCAATTAATTCTAGGCGAATCTTCATGTATTTGAACCACATCACCAACTTTGATAGTCTGATTATTCTGTCCTAAAGTCGTGTGGTATTCCCTTAATGATGTAAGATTTTCATTTTTCCATCTTCGCCTAAAATGTTGAATAATGTTATGCTGAACCTGTAGACGTTGATTGAAGTTGTAATGTGTAATTGGTTCAAATTCAATCAAATTGTTCATGTTTGTAGACGGATACGGTAAACATCTTATCTTCCGGCCACAAAGAAGATGAAAAGGTGTCAATGGTTCAGGTTCTTTGACATTTGTTGAAACGTACGTGATTGGTCGGTCGTTCAATGTAGATTCAATCTCAGTGATGACTGTCTGTAATGTTTCCATGTGTATACATTTACTCCCCAATACTTTCTTTAAAGTTGTTTTGGTTAGTCCGATCATACGCTCCCAGAATCCTTCGTACCAAGGTGCTCCTTTTGGAATAAATTTCCATTCTGTTCCTTGATCTTGTAATTTGTCGTGTAAAGATTTCGAATTCGTTTGCCGTTGAATTTCATTACTGGAGGCTATGTAAGATTGTCTGAAATCATTGTTTTTGGTAAGGATTTACGACTTACAAATCTTCTGAAGGCTAAAATAAAAGTCTCTTCTGTCAAATTTGAAACAATATCTAAATGTACGGCTCTAGTAGAGGCGCAAGTAAATAAACAGATGTAAACTTTAGCTCTTGAATTATCGGAATTTTTTACATAAAGTGGTCCTGCAAAGTCTACGCCTGTCACGGTAAACGGAAATGTATCTTGAACTCTATCTACTGGTAGTGGTGGCGGGTCCGGTTTCTGAGAAGCCTTCCCTATAACTTTACGGCAAGTGACAGATTTGCGTATACCGCATTGATGCATTGACAAATTCTTGAAATCCAATATGTCTGACGTAATAAAGTCAGTGTACTAGTTACTCCTCCGTGAAGTTGTTTCACATGTGCATCTTTGATTACCAAAGTTGTAAAACTATGTTTTGTCGGCATAAAATATGGAAATTTAGCGGTTTCGCTCAAATGTGCATTGTTAATTCTGCCTCCGCATCTCCAAATGTTCTGGTCGTCTTTATAAAGTTTCAACTTTTTTAATATTGACGAACTTTTAGTAGAATTGATGTGATGAAATGAATTATTCTGAGTATTCTTGATCCATAAAAATGTGGAATTGTTAATTTCCCGTTAGTGCTGATGTTTTCCTTTGATTTTTTTGTAGTTTACAATTCTGTATAAATCTAAGTATATATGCGGTAATTCTCAAAGTCTCCTTAAATTACTGAAATAGTCTAAATCAATAATCCGGTGAAGTCCCGATTCTTCATTCTGATTCTGTGATGATGTGAGTAGTGAGAAAATTGGCTAAGTGTCATATTCAGCATTTGTTAGCAATGCCATTGTGTTTCCGATCCAAGTGAGCCATTCAGTGTCGTTGATAATCCACTTTGGTCCTTTTGTACAATTCGTTGTTCAGAAATTTATCTGCAGATGTACCTCTAGTTTGTAAATCTGAAGGGTTCATGTCCGTCAGGCAATATTTCCATCGCTGCTTTTTAACAAGTTCTTTGATTTCACTCGATTAGTAATAAATTTCTTCAGCGGTTTTATCGACGCAATCCATGCTAAAACAATTTGGCTATCGGACCAAAATGTTACTTCCATGTCTCCTAAATTTTCCAGTAAATGATTTGTTAGTCTTGCTCCTGTTAATGATCCCATTAATTTAAGTCTTGGTGATGTTATTTGCTTTAAAGGGGCCACTCTGTTTTTTGCCATAACCAGCGTATATTGATGTCCGTCCACAATGTAGGCGCATGCTCCGTATGCACTTTGACTAGCATCTGTAAATACATGTAGTTTTCTTACCTTGGTGTTCATATTTACAGGTGATTCATTGGTGAAATAAAATCTCGGTATTTCAAGTGTGACTGCTTGTTGTAAATCCTTCAATTAAGCGAAACATTTTCTCTTTATAACATCTGGTAAGGGCTAATTCCAGTCAAAATTTCCTCTCTCATATAGTCAGCATCAAAAACTTAGCTCGCTTAATACTCCTAATCGGTCAAATATCCTTGACGACTGTTGAAGAATTTCTCTCTTGGTAACAGATTTCTCGTTATCAATTGTAATGCTGTTTTGAAACGATATTGTGTCAGTTTCAGTAATAAATCGAAGTCCTAAAATTTTAATAGTTTTGTCCTTGTCCATGCAATTCTCCGACTCTGCCATATTGCGTAGTTTCATATCATTTGCTGTCCAAGACCTAAGATTAAATCCTCCTTTGGATAAAAGTTGACGTGATTCTTTATAAAACGATAGTAAATTTTCCTCGCTATGAAAGTTCGACAAAACGTTATCCACGTACAGGTCTCTCTTCAATACTCTAGCAGTATCTGACAAATTATTTTTTAGATGTTTCATGATTGTGGCATTCAACATGAATGGAGAACAAGTTGTTCCAAATAAAACTACTCGAAAACGATAAGTGATTAGTGGACTAGTACGGTCGCTCGGATCGCTCAACCAAAGATATTTTGTTACATCTCGGTCTTCTTCGTCTAATTCAATCTGTAAAAACGCCTTCTCGATATCCCTTGGTACTGCGAACTTGTGTAGTCTGAATTTTATGATAATTCCTGTCAAATCATTCATAAGTGGTGGTACTGACATGAGACAATCATTCAAACTGGCTTTGTCCGGTGATTCTCTTCAGCTATAATCATAAACTATGCGTATGGGGGTTATTGTTGAGTCTTTTTTAACAGCATGATGTAGAATGTAATGAATTCTTGTACTTATTTCGTTTTTCTCATTAACTTTCTCAACAAATCCACGCTTTTCTTGATCTTTAATTATACTTCCGTATATTTTCAGCATGTCTTGGTCCTTACTGAGCTTGTTTATTAAATTTTCAGTACAACGTTTTGTTATATTGTAGTTAGTTGGTCAGTCCTGAAAATCGTCTTTCCACGGTAATTTGGCAATATACCGATTATCATTGTACATGATACTAGATTTCGGATATGTTTCATAAAAATCTCTGTCTGTCTGTGTTGACTCATCGTCTTGTTATGACATTGTAATTATTATATTCATTTATCTTTGCCTAATTTGTTTTGTGTGGCCTTATAGTTGTTTACAAAATAATCTTATAACTGTGCAGTTTAGAAGTCATTTGAACAATCATAGATACTGATGGAATGATTGGAACTTTCTATTTGACTTAGTTTTCTCGTTTGAATTGTTTTACATTGTCATTTCGGGGCCTTTTATAGCTGACTATGCGGTATGGGCTTTGCTCATTGTTGAAGGCCGTACGGTGACCTATAGTTGTTAATGTCTATGTCATTTTGGTCTCTTGTGGACAGTTGTCTCATTGGCAATCATACCACATCTTCTTTTTTATATTTACATAACGATTCCAGAATGATCATAATAAAAGATACGTAATTTAAACTTCTGAATTGTTCTAGAAGTTTCCGTTCTACAGTTTTCTATGAGTTTCCTTTCTACAGTGTTCTAGAAGTTTCCGTGACAACTATATATACAGATACCGAAATTACAGCATATAATTTAACATTATTATTCTCAGAAGTTCTATCAGTTGGATTGACACTTTTATTTACGTTAATTACATCATACTAGATTGTGACTTGTGACTAATTGGACATAATATTCTGTTTGGATTCCCGCAACAGTGAAGAGAAGAATTCCGAATAAAGAAAAGACAAAAGATCGGACATATACTTTGACAGTTAAGTTGATATTTCTATTTGTGTAATACTTCTTGTAAACTTGTGTATTATAAATCTTGTTAAATTTTATTATTGATTTGTGTCTATTGTTGGCTACAATTTAAAGGTGATTTCTAGCCGTAACAGAAATTGAAGGCTCGTCCGGGATAACGTTAATATCAGATTTAAAAAAATTTCAGTATTTTTATTGTATTAGAATTAGCCAACAAAATTCTACAAAATGGCATTTGATGCCGTTAAATTTTTGAAAACGCCAGACCTGGAAGGGTTTGATAACTTAAAGAAAGAGGAATTAGTGTTGCTTGCTAAACATTTAAAAATTGATTTTAGAGTATCTATGAGAAAAATTATAAAAAATTTGTTAATAGACAATTTAGTTGACGCAGAAATTTTTGGTGAAAAGGCTCTTGATCTTGTCGAAAATGTTGATGCTACCAAATAAAAACAGCTTGATTTGTACATGAATTTAAATTAAAACAATTGGAAAACGAAATTAAAATAAAATATTTGGAGAAAAATAAAAGAAAAAGAAGATGAATTTAAATTAAAACAAGATGAATTTAAATTAAAACAAGATGAATTTAAATTAAAACAGGCAGAACTTGAAATGAGGGAAAGGTTAGAGATGGAGAAAATGAAAATTGAAATGGTCAAAGAAGAAAGCAACCCTAAAGTATCGTCAAAATCAGAACAATTTGATGCAGCAAAAAATATACGTTTGGTTCCCAAATTTTGTGAAAAACAGTTGATAAATATTTTCCACAGTTTGAGAAAATTGCTCAAAATTTGAAATGGCCGAAGCCTTATTGGACTACAATGCTGCAAAGTGTTTTTGAGGGCAAGGCCGCTGAAATTTACTCAGCACTTTCATCAGAACAAAGTTCTGATTATGACACTGTAAAACAGGAAGTTTTGAAAGCTTATGAGCTAGTACCAGAAGCATATAGACAGAAATTTAGGTCTTATAAAAAGTTTGATTCACAAACCTATGTTGAATTTGCTAGGGAAAAAGAAGATCTATTTGATAAATGGCTTACGTCAAAGAAAATAGGTAACAATTTTGATAACATAAGACAATTGATATTATTAGAAGAGTTCAAGCAGTGTGTTCATTTAGACTTAAAAACACATTTAGATGACAAAACTGTTGAGACATTACAAGATGCAGCTGTTATTTCCGATAATTATACCCTTTCACATAAAAGAAGTTTCAAAGGTCAAAATTTTAATACTTCGAGCGGAAATTACAAAAATCAAAGTACTGAGCGTAGTGATAGTAAGCCTGTTGCACAGAATAAGAGTCAGTCTAGTTATAATATGTCTAGCCCAAAATTTGATACTTTTGAGAAGAATTCACTTACTTGTGCTTATGTAAGAAAAATGGTCACCTGATGGCTGATTGTTTTAGACTCCAGAAGAAGAATGAAAGAGATAATAAGCCAAGTCCAGTGCTTGTACGACACTCCTTGTTATCAATACGTTGGAATGTCCTGCGAGTCAGGATTTTAAGTCCAATTTTTGTGATTACATGGAGGATTATAAACCCTTTATATCTGATGGGTTTGTTTCTATTGTTGATAATACTACTCCTCAGCCTTTTAAGACTTTACGGGACACTGGAGCTTCTCAGACTTTATTGTTAGAATGTGTGTTGCCTTTGTCCGAGGAGACTTCTGTTGGTGCCTCCGTTTTGTTACAAGGTGTTGAGTTTGGTTGTATAGATGTTCCCCTCCATCGTATTTATCTGAAGTCAGATTTGATTACTGGACCAGTTGTTGTGGGTGTTCGTCCTAATCTTCCTGTTGAGGGTGTTTCATTATTGCTAGGAAATGATCTAGCTAGGAACAAAGTGGTTGCTAAACCAATTGTTACCAGTGAACCGGTGGTGGATGTTAAATCACCTGAAGATGATGCTGAACTGTATCCAGCTTGTGTTGTTACTAGGGCGATGGCAAGAAAACAGCAAAATAAGGATTTACAAGAAGACCAGTTTGATTAAATGGACCTTTCTGACACTTTCCTTGCCGACGTTGACGGTTCCTGTGTGTCAGAAAAAGGCCATGATAAGACCATCTAGTACTAACAAGCATGTAATTATGCCATGGCCAGACGTGAACAGCCATTCATTAGACCAAAAGGAAATTTGTTGAAAAACAAAATAAAGACCCTGAGGTTCTTCAGCTCCGCAAGAGGGCTTAACCACAGGAGGAAGCAGACAAAGTGGCCGAATGTTACTATCATCAAGACGGCATTTTAATGAGGAAGTGGAGGCCCCTGATGCTACCCCAGAGGAGGAATGGAGAGTGGTATACCAAGTGGTGGTGCCTAAAATTTATAGGCAAGAAATTATTGGTCTTGCCCATGACACCCCCTTAGCTGGACACTTAGGTATAAGGAAGACTTGCCTTAAGATCTTGCGGCATTTCTACTGGCCCAGACTTAGAAATAATGTCGCAGAATCATTGAAGGAAAATGACTTACTGAACACATTGACTTGAATCTTCTAGACTATGTATCTAGATTTAAAGAAAAATTGTATACTGCTTGTCAAATTGCTCAGAAAAACTTAAAAACTGTTCAGAATAAGATGAAAATATGGTATGATAAAGATGCCAGGGACAGAGTTTTTGAGCCTGGTGATAAGGTACTTGTATTTTTGCTAGTCCCTGGACATCCTTCACAGGCTAAATATTGTGGTCCTTATACCATAGAGAGTAAAATTAATGATTTGAATTATATTGTAAAAACACCAGGTCGGCGTAAACCAAATAGAGTGTGTCATATTAATATGTTAAAATCATATTTTGAGCGTACTAATGAAGGTGAGAGTAAACCAGTTACCACTTTAGCCATGGTTAAATTGGAGAGACAAACCAGATATAACTGAACCGCCTTTTGATTCTAAAACTATGGAACAAAGAGTTAGATTGAAAAATTCAGAAATTTTGTCAAATTTAGACTCCAAACTTGCACATCTGAATTTTAATCGTAGAGAAAAATTGAAAACTTTGGTATTTTCTTTTAAAAATCTTTTTCCAGATGTGCCAAACAAAACCACTGCTGTTTGTCATGATGTCGATGTAGGTGATGCTTCTCCAATTAAGCAACATCCTTACCGGCTCAATCCACTCAAACTTGAATTTATGAGACAAGAAATTAAATATATGCTTGACAATGATATTATTGAGCCGAGTAACAGTGAATGGAGCTCTCCTTGTCTCCTTGTGCCCAAACCAGATAAAACCTTTCGTTTCGTAACTGATTTCAGAAAAGTAAATTCAGTTTCAAAATCTGATTCCTATCAGATTCCAAGGATAGACGATTGCATTGATAATATTGGGCAAGCAAAATTTGTGAGCAAATTTGATTTATTGAAAGGTTACTGGCAAGTACCATTGACACAGAGAGCTCGTGAAATATCAGCTTTTGTAACACCAGACGGCTTATTTCAGTATACTGTCATGCCGTTTGGTATGAAAAGTGCTCCAGCTACATTTCACAGAATGATCAATAATGTTATAAAAGATTTAGACTGTTGTTATGCTTATATTGATGATTTTATTGTATGTATTGATAGCTGGGAAGAGCATTTAACACATTCATATGATACTTTTGATAGATTGTCACAATCAAATTTGACTGTTAATCTTGGTAAAAGTGAATTTTGCCAGGCCACTGTTGATTATTTAGGGCATACAGTTGACCAAGGTCAAGTGAAACCTTTTATGACTAAAGTGGATGCAATTACTAAATTTCTTCCTCCTACAAATAAAAAACAACTTATGAGATATTTAGGCATGATTGGATTTTACAGGAAATTCTGTTAAAATTTTGCTACTGTTTTTCAACCATTGACTCATCTTTTACGGACAGATTCAAAATTCATCTGGAGTGATAATTGTCAAAACGCTTTTCCGTTGACGCAAGCTATGTAGGAGTTGGAGCCGTTTTATTTCAAGAAACAGATGATAATGTTGAGAAACCTATTTCATATTTTTCTAAGAAATAAGATAAACATCAGAAAAATTATTCAATTATTGAAAAAGAGTGTTTTGCACTGTTGTCTGCACTTCAACATTTTGATGTATATTTAAATCCCACTATGCATCCTATTCTTGTTTATACTGATCATAATCCTCTCACCTTCATACATAAAATGAGAAACAAGAACCAGAGGTTGACTAGGTGGAGTTTATTGTTACAGGAATATGATGTTATTGTCAAACATATTAAAGGTAAAGATAATGTAATAGCAGATACTTTATCTAGATCTTATTAAAACACTGTATACATACTATGTATTTTTGTATATATTGTTCATGAAAAGTTCTTGTTACGCTCAAACTTTTTTTAAGGGGGGAGGTGTTATGATATTGTAATTATTATATTTATTTATCTTTGCCTAATTTGTTTTGTGTAGCCTTATAGTTGTTTACAAAATAATCTTATAACTGTGCAGTTTAGAAGTCACTGGAACAATCATAGATACTGATGGAATGATTGGATCTTTCTATTTGACTTACATAACGATTCCAGAATGATCATAATAAAAGATACGTAATTTAAACTTCTGAATTGTTATAGAAGTTTCCGTTCTACAGTTTTCTATGTGTTTCCTTTCTACAGTGTTCTAGAAGTTTCCATGACAACTATATATACAGATACCGAAATTACAGCATATAATTTGACGTTAATATTCTCAGAAGTTCTATCAGTTGGATTGACACTTTTATTTACCTTAACTACATCATACTAGACTGTGACTTGTGACTAATTGGACATAATATTCTGTTTGGATTCCCGCAACAGTGAAGAGAAGAATTCCGGATAAAGAAAAGACAAAAGATCGGACATATACTTTGACAGTTAAGTTGATATTTCTATTTGTGTAATACTTCTTGTAAACTTGTGTATAATAAATCTTGTTAAATTTTATTATTGATTTGTGTCTTTTGTGGGCTACAATTAAAAGGTGATTTCTGGCCGTAACAGTCTGCTGTAACTCCCATGGATTCCAGTTTTCCAAAAACGCTCTAATTCAATCTCCTCTTTCTGATGTTGTACCAAAATATTCATCATTGAAGCTGCAACTGTATTACCTCCTGTGTTGATCATCGGTCCCGATAATAAATATCCAATTTTTGATTTCATAGCTGTTGGACCATTTCCGCGGATTATATTGTTTTCATCAATGTCCCAATAGTAGTCTGTGCATATTAACAAAGAAATCTCAAATTTATCTTCTTATCATACGGGGTGTGCTAATCTTAAACCTTGTAAATAAGGAAGTTTAGATGCTTCGTAATTCATTCGGTTCTGTAAAGGGGCAGCTATTGTGGGTACAATAAGCACTTCCATTGGTATTCTTTCTCCTTGTTGGGTATCCAACTCAATAACCGCTTTATCAAGGTTACGTACTTTCCTGTTTGCGTCTCCAAATGCAGCTAAACTGACTGTGGTGGTTCCCTTTGTTGTAATTTGTAATTTTGCAGCTAAATATTCGGAAATGAAAGAAATGTGAACCTTCGTCTAGCAGTATATTTGCGGATACGGTCTGGTTTCCTGTCCAAACTGGCGAGATTGCTGTTTTCAGTATTACATCAGTTCTAGATTGCATGGGCAATGTTGACGAAGTGTAAAATATACATGTGTTACTATTTCCTTCTTCAATATCAACTGTTTTTACAGATGCGGTTGTCTGCTCATCTTGTAATTTTGTCTTGTCTTTATAACATAGGCTTGTGTGATGTTTGTTATTACATTTACGGCATTTAAATTTGGAACGGCATTCTTAAACTTTATTATTTCTGAGACAATTGAAACAAAGGTTTTTCTGTTTAACAATGGTAAAGCGTTTTTCATGGTCTTCAATGTTTGTACAATCTACTGACGAATGCGACTGTTTGCAATATACATATGGTTTAGTTGTTAGGCGTGTATTCATGGTCTTGCTCTGATTTCCGCTAAATTGTTGTTTATTTGTGCTTGTCTTAGGAACGACTCCCGTGTGAAAAGACGCAGTTTATGTCATAGTATCGGACACATTAACATTACCAGCCTCTTATAGATACATCTCCTTAGCTAAAGTTTCACGCAGCGATATTATGTCCTAGCTATTTTTTCCGTGTTCCGTTGTTAAGTTTTTCCTCATTTCTGCGGTTACTTTCCCTAATTATTGGTGCAAGAAGGGATCCATATGTATCTTGCGTCTGACCGAGGGATTCATGTCCCCTGATGTTCGCTTCCAATCTGTCATAAAATGATTTAATACTACTGAGTGTAAATAAAGGCCTTGGTAAATCAAGAAGATTTTGCATGTATGCGTTGATAATTTTCTGTTGTTGACCGTAACGATCTTTTAGAAAATTAATTGCTTGGTTATAGTTTGCGTTGGTGAGAGCTAACACTGTAATACATTGTGCTGCTTCGTATTGGAGATGTGAATTTAAATAACTTAACTTTTGTATGTTTGTAAGAGCAGGGTTCTGGTGCACGGTTGATTCAAACGAATCACAAAATGTCTGCCAGTGTAAAATATCTCCCGAAAATGAAGGCAGGTCTAAAGTTGGTAGTCTGTGATAGAAATTCGGAGAAGGGTTATAAGTTGCATTTGCTCCGTGATTAACAAAAGTGTTTTGAAAAGCATTCTTGTCTGATTTGTGTTGTGATTAATATTGCTAGTTGTTGGAAATGTTGAGATATGTGCTGCTGGAACTTGATTTAAAAAATCACTCACCGTAGGTTTAAGAACGCTAGCTCCTGAGTTTGATGTAATGTCCTTGAATTTGTGAATTGACACTTCCAAATGTAAATTGTATTCATCACTATCCAATATTTCCTGTTCCATATCTACGATTTCTGTTCCATCTAAAATCTGTGTGTCCAAAGTTTCAAGTAAGTTCCTCTTCTTCATCAGTGTTTCTGTGGCTGCCGAAAATTCTTGATTTTCGATGTCTTTTTCCGAAATTTTCTCGTTAGTCCTATTGATTAGTCTTGTGACGGCGCTTCTGTGTCCACCACAAATTGCTTTCAGCTTCTCCAAAAACTGGAGGTGATCTCAGGTGCTCCGGAAGGGTAAGCAGATCCTGCTCCACAAGTGGCATCCGTCGTGTTGCTCATGTTAGTACAAACCCGGTAATAAGTCTAATTTGGTAGGTCACATTCGGGAAAAAGGGACGGGTTTGTAGTTACGACATTTGGAACATATCCGCTATCATCTGTGAAACGGATATTCCATAACGGTCAACCAACTCGTGATGGCGTCAGTAAAACTTACGAAGGGATAATTTCAAATTCACCACTTGGAACTCTTGGTTTAATAGCTTCCTTGAGCAGCAACCCTCTATCAAGGAAATCATGATAGGAAATACAAGCCCTGGAATATCGTATCAACTGGGAGATATTTTCTTCGCATGCAGGCGCTGCTGGAATGTTGCTACATAGAAATGAAAAGTTCACAATTGGGAAGCTGAAATCATCTCTTTTGTCGTAAAGTTTTGTTTTTAACCGATCCTCATTGTCAATTTCTAGATTTAAGTCAAGATACGAGGCAGACTTAACTGTTTTTGTTGTATCCTTTATCTCAAGTTCGATGGGATAGATGCGTTCAACATAGTCACCAAATTTGGAATTATTTAGTGAGAGAACATCATCTATATAGCGGAAAGTAAAGTTAAAGGATCCTGCTAACTTCTTTTCCTTCTTCCTAAGAAGTTCCGGTATGAAGTGAGCCTCGTATGAATAAAGGAATAAAGTCGGTAAGAAGAGGTGCACAGTTTGTTCCCATGGGAATGCCAATTGTTTGTTGAAAAACACGTCCTCCAAACGTAACAAACATGTTGTCAATCAAGAAATCAAGCATCTTGATAATGTCAGTTTCAGAGAATTTTTTGTTTGAATCAGAGTGATTTTTTACAAAGTAGGATTTGTCCCTCCCTAAGACAAGATACTTGTATCTACGTTGGCCATTCTTTTTTATGAAACAAAGCAGGACCAAACTCTTTCAATTTGTCTTTTAGTTTGGAATGGGGAATACTTGTGTAAAGTGTAGAAAAGTCAAATGTTTTAATACTATTACAAGATGAAAGAGTCTTAGATTGTATGTACTCTAAAAGATCTTTGGAATTTTTAGAATCACATCTGATTCACGCCACCTATAGAATAGGTAGTTTCACAATAACTTTGCAGCCCGGCTTTGATTGCTGATAAAATTGATGTTAATAATTTAGAAATAGGTTTCGTGGAGCACTTGGAAAACCCAGCAATATACCGTTGTTTGTAAGGACACTTACGTAGATTAGGTATCCAATACAGTGATGGAAGATTGGTTGAAATTCCAAAGGAACAAAGAACAGACCTATGATTATCCAAGATTTCCTCTTTAGTAAGTGTGGGTATATGTTGAGTTTCCAAGTGAATTGTCAATACCTAATCCATTTATCAAGCAGAATTCAAAACGGAAAGTCCTTTATAAATTGTCAAAATCAAAAGCTCAACACATCTAACGAATGGAAAACAACTGTCATATTCCTGACTTGGTACAGACATTTCCTTGTGAAGAAAATGGTGGATTAAACCTGGTTTTATAGCTAGCTAAAGCAGTTTATGTAATGTGATTTACACACAAAAACGATGTTGTTTGGGGCTTTGTCATGGAGGTAGGACGAGTGTTTTGCAACATTTGGGTCTTTAAAGATTGATGTAGCATGGGAATAACAGACCCATTCAGTTTCTTAATTCTGATTTGTATCAACGACCTCACAGCCTTAATCCATTCGGAATATCAACGTCTTCTTTCTCGCGTTTAACCCATTACCTGGCATAATCCTCGACTGAATCCATAAGTATTTTGAAGTTGTGTTTCCAATTGATGGATTTAGGCTCACGATATTTTGGGCCTGTGGATAACACATTTCGCCGAGAAGTGTTATTGAAAATGTTTAGGTCACCGGTTCTAACGTGGCCAGCCGGATTACATATGAATGGGGAACTAGCACAGGTGCAATCAGGAGATTTAGAATTGAAGTCGTCAATATTGAGATCCTGCAACACGTTATAAAGCGGAATTAAAAAATAGTGTTTTGCTATTGGCAGTCCGTTTGGTTTTATTTCGTCAAAATAACCTAAAAAAATACAACTTATGTATTATTGACTTGCAAGTCAATAGTTCAACTAATTTAAATTCGTATTCATTCAACCTTTAGTTTACCCGTTTTGCTCATGTATTCAGCGTGGGGTGGTCAGCATGTTCATTCATTAAAAAGAGAAGCATGTCAACATTGAAAAGTGAAACAAGGGAGACACTACAAATAACTATTTTGTTGACTGATCCGGCCCACAAAAAAGTATTCTTACACAGGTAAAACGATAATTTACCATTACACATTTTTACCATATAACATGAAATAAAACAGACCTAGAAAAATCTGATTGCACGTGCTCGCTAACTATTTATATTAAAGTCTTTATCGGGTTATATGATCGTCTGCAGTCTTCGGAGGTCATCTCGATGGATAATTAGATGATGTCTGATCTAAAATACTCAAGAAATGCTGATACATTATAGCAGACCCATGCATTGTTGATTGATTCTTTTTGTGGACTTTTTTGTAATTTGGATATACGTTTTAGTATGTCATACATCAAATATGATAATTCGGGTCAAAACGGTGAACAGGATTTTCAAGTATTTATACAAAAGCGAATTGACAAGAATAAAACAATAAATAATTATTAATGTAAATAATATTGTTCATTGTTAAAAAATATAATTTTTATAACTTGGAAGAATAAATGTAAATTGATAATCTAATTATGTCCTCAATGCTCTTCAACTTGAAGTTCGTACTTTATTTGGCCTTTTGAATTTTTTTATTCGAGCGTCACTGATGAGACTTTTGTAAACGGAACGTGTCTTTAGCGTACAAAATGTTAAGCCTGATATCTACGATAAGTTAATTTATGATAAGAACTTAAAGTTATGAATAACTTGTTAAAGATGAGCTACGAGATATAAACAAAAATTGAAATATTATTTTTTTGTTGAATCATTTATGAAAGTGAAATAGTAAAATAAAAATTCGCTTTTAGCAGCCAATTTCGTTCAATTTTGTCAAAATAAGCTAAGAAACGTCGCTGAATTATTCACTTGCAAGTGAATAATTCGACCTCATTGAATCCGTATTCATGTGAACTTTAATTCAACTCCTTAGCTAGAGATGTGTTACGCACAAACTAGGCGTGTTGAGCTATTTAAAGGAAAAGAATGTCAACATGGAAAGTGAAACAAGGGCAAACCATTTGGTTGACTGCTTCGATCCACAAAAACTCATTCTTATACAGGTAAAAACGATGATTAACATATTGTTTTAACCTATGATATGAAATCAAACAGACCTAGAAAAATCCAATTGCACGTGTTCGCTATCTATTTATATCTACATTTAGGTTTTCTATCGGATTATATGACCGCCGGCAGTCTTTGGAGGTCACCTCGATGGTACATTAGATGGCCTCCAGACTAAAATTCCCACGAAATGCTGATACATATTATCGAGTACATGCATCGTAAATTGTTTATATCAGACTTTTTATAACTTGGATATACGTTTTAGTATGTTATACATCAAATATGAGAATTTGGGTCAAATCGGTGAACATGAATTTGACAGCTTATGCCCCTTTAAGTAACAGTATAAACATGTCACTCAATGTCCAAACTGAGAATAAGGGATCGTTTTCCATAATGTTACTGCACATGGAAATTTGACGGAACCTTCATGAATAAGGTCTCTGGGTATAAAAAGTAAAATAGAAACCAAAATGAAATAGAATTATCAAAAAGAATGAAATTAAGTCGAAAATGTTAACTTAAATGAACGTATAGAAAAAAGTAGAAGGAACTTTAACTCGGTCGCATTTGGATGAAATATTATAAGCTTTAAGCACTCTTTCATTTACATCTGAATACTGAAAAAAATATAAAAGCTTAAGTATCATGTATACTTCCAGAGATAATGTAATTTAAAATGAGTGAAATAGGTATATGAATGTATAGAATTTATGTAAGAAGTGACGAAAACTATGTATATCCTCAATTCAAGTTTCTTCGACAAACATCTTCAATATTTTGTAAAAAATTATATTTTTATGCTGCAAACTTTTCTGTATAGATATGAAAATATTGGGTATTTTGATTAAGCCTTTAATGTATTGTTTCATTGCAAGAACTTGCAGAGTCATGCACTAAGATTGAAATGCTACATATCTTGACTTACCATGCACTACTGTAAAATAATTGACGCTCAAAACCACAACAACAATCAACAGAGACACTGTTAGTGTCGACAGAACAAAAATTAACCATTGCCTCCACGAAGGTATAATTTCATGGTCCGTTTTGATTTGCTTCTTAATTTCGTCGTATGTATGGTCTTCTCGTCTAATGTCCTCATACGCAGGCATTTCAATGGATGCCATATTTTAAACCATACAATATAATATCGAAACTATAAGGAAGAAAATGTATTTCCAGCTTCCAATATATTTATAGTAACAATAAGGAAGTATAACACATAAACCAATGAACACTTTGACCATCATAAGTGACGTTTGCAGTAACAATGATGAATTCTTACAGTCGTCGTGATACCAAACAAAATAGTTACCGTCTACTTGTGAATTAGTGCACACGTCACGATAACTTAATAGTTACTGTTTATTGTTAAAAATTTTTCCAGTTGACGGTACAGTTGTTATATCATACCAAGGATGTGTATAGCAATATTATCTATTCACGAACTACGCTAGTAATTGCATATGATTTACCTGTTAGTTTCTCAGTAAGTCTTCTTTACTATGTACCATGGTTGCAGCAAATTTCCCTTGAAAAAACAGTGAGGTATCTACATACAAACCCACTGTTTTATACAAAGCCTACAATTGGCTAACCAATCGAAAGTTTTGTAAACAGTGGTGTATACGTATACCTCACTCTTTTTCAAACGAAATGTTTACAAACTAGAACCCCGGATCGCTTCTTTCTCCGAATTAATATTTCTTCGCGCAAACCTACACAAAGTGTGTTAATTTACGTTTTGATTGAGTTAAGCCTTCCAATTGATGTTTTATCGTGTGTTTTCTATGTTGTGATGTTATACTATTGTTTCAGAAAAGGGAGAAGGTTTGGTACCATTAAAACGTTTAATCCCGCTGCAAATGTTTGCACCTGTCCTAAGTCAGGAATCTGATGTACAGTAGTTGTCGTTTGTTTATGTAATTTATACGTGTTTCTCGTTTCTCGTTTTTATATAGACTAGACCGTTGGTTTTACCGTTTGAATGGTTTTACACTAGTACTTTTGGGGCCCTTTATAGCTTGTTGTTCGGTGTGAGCCAAGGCTCCGTGATGAAGGCCGTACATTGATCTATAATGGTTTACTTTTATAAATTGTTATTTGGATGGAGAGTTGTCTCATTGGCACTCACACCACATCTTCCTATATCTACATAGTATAATATATATGATATTGTTTTGTAAAGATTCATTAAAATCCATGCATCTGTTTATGGGTGCTTACAAGTTACATGTACAGACAGACAGACTGACAGACGGAAGGGGAAGGAAGGAAGGACTAACGGACGGACATACAGACTGATTCTTATATACCCCGTCAACTTTGATTGCTTGGAATATAAAAATGAAAAAGAAACTGTAGTGGGACTTATATTTTATTTTATTAATACTTGAACAAAATTTGATCCGTTAGTTCAAGCACAATCATCACACGCATGGTCGAAAATTTAACGAAATCGCACTTTATATTAATCACACAAAATTACTTCTTTGTAATCGGCACCAGCATAAATTCGTAGTAAACAAACGTATCACCTCAATATATAATCCCAAACCCATTCTAATCCCACAATAAGCATTTCATTCACTTCTGAGCTCCAAAATGAAACACACATCAACAAAGGTACTGTGCGCACCACATGGAATATTACTGTGCGCACCACATGGAATATTACTGTGCGCACCACATGGAATATTACTGTGCGCACCACATGGAATATTAATATTTGATACGGTTTCATTCTCAGAAGGCATGGAAGGAGAGGTCACGGTTTCACATCTCATTTTTTTGACGGGCATCGCCTCCGGTTCCAAAACATTTGAAATATCTTTAAGCATACCGTCAGCAGCCCTTTTGTTCATCCTTACACTTTCGACCGACCTGTGCTCATTTCTGTTAATGATTACTTGCTCGGGTATCCCCGCTTGGTACAACGTTGTGGCACAAGTACGTTTTCCTGAATGATTCGTGAAATAACCCTCAACGCTGCGTCAGCACACATGGTTTTCATGATGGAGGAAAGCTTGTTTACACCAATAGGTTGTTCACCAAATTTTACACCATTTTTCGAATCTAACGGTCTTCTGTAAAAGCAATTTCCTTTTAAACTGCCGACCAACTGGAAGTAGTATTCGTAAATCTCATAAAGCTCATCATTCTGGAAGTACTGTTTGATGTTCTTGGCGGATAAATGGCGTTGGTTAAGTCCACCTTCAATAAAAAAAAAAAAAAGAAAAGGAAACATTAATATAGTTCATTAAGATATTTATCTACTTTTCAAGCCAGTAGTCTATAAGCGCATGCATCGATTAAGACGCGGCAATTATGATTTCTACTTTCTATAAAATACACTTTGGCCAATAGACCGGGCGCGTCGGGCTCGATGTCAAACTGTTAGGGAAACAAAAAGCAATCCATGAAGGAATTCAACGGATATCCTGCTTGCCTCAACTCATTTATGAGGGTGCTCCTTAGAATGGAGGAATCTACCCGAATACAAAAAATGGGTGTTTTCGTTGAGGTCCGCGTTGGTGTAAAAGAATGATAATAACATGAAATTACAAAAAAAAATCCAACAAATTAAATCAAAACACGTTTGTTTGGTTATATGTATACTTATCAAAATGAATATTGTTGTCGAGCTATTTGTGAGGGTTGTATAGGGGTTTTAGGGATATTGATGATTTGGCATTTTTATTTTAGCGATACAGATTATTTTCTGTTTCATTTATAGGGATATGGATTATTTTGATTCTGAAATTTGATGGATACTTGACGATTTATTTTAGGGATATGGGATATTTCTTTATAAATTAAAGGGATATGGATTATTGGTGCCCCCCGCCCATACAACCCTCATTTGTTTTATAATTGAATTTACTTGAAAATGCATAAGGAGGCTATTTCAACGCGAATCACTTCTTTTTTCATTTTTGACAAGCTCATTCCACGGGGAGGGGTAGACGAATTCGGCCTAAATATCACCTTTTCACGATAGAAAATAAGTGGATCGGTTATATTATGGCTTTATTAACTCGCTGCTTTCTTTTTGTTTCATTCGGAATTGTAACAGCAAAATCGCAGTGAAAAATGCATTTTCTGATAGGACAGCTAACTGTTTTACCTTGCATAAACGTGTGTAAAATGTATTTAACAGCTCGTTGAACGGATAAAAAGGATAATCTATAAAGTTTCTTCCATTTCTGACGAATGTGCTATTTTGATACTTTAAAGATTCTTTGTATTATGAAAAATATGTGAAAAAGTAAGAACTAACAAATCTTCCATACCTTGTGTTCATTCATAAAAAAGATGAACTCGTCCGCGTAATCACTGGATGTCAATTGAATTACTGTATCGTATGTTTAAATAGAAATGTAATAGGTTAAGTTGAAAATTTATAACTATGTCCAATTGAACTGTAGGAAATTGAATAACAATGACCAGTTCAAATCAAAATAAGTGTGAGGGGTAAATTTGGCTGGGAGAAAATGACAGATTTTATTTGATGATGTCTTGTAATAACAACCGAAAAACAATTGACCAAACTTTTTGCTGAAATTTCATTAACCTATATGTCTGTCTTAACATAGTTTTCAGATCACTCATTAGCGTAAGTATAGCAATACAAAGTTTGGGCTTCAAAAGTCAACAAAACTATTGACTTTTTACAGAAATTTTGTCTTTTTAAAAGTCTATCTTTTTGACAAATGTTGCATCTATTCATAGCAAAATCATTTCTAAAAATAATGCAAAAAATTCATTCTAATTACTTAATTGGTATTGTCATAAACTGCCTTTAAGTCAACCATGATATAGCAAACATCGAATTCCCTCACAGAATCTTGTTACGCACTATAGATAATAATTGTTATGCATAAACAGATAAATATATGAATACGGTCATTTCGGTTAAAAGTAGGCACAGGTATGCCGGTGGGATTTGAAAACACATCCATTCACAAAATACAGTCTGAGGTTAATTTACCCTCACTAGGCATTCTTTGTAGTTACCAATACTGTTTAATTTATTTACCACATACTCTGTTATTTAAATAAAATATATGTATAGGGACCGACCACTGATCTAACCTATAAAATGTGTGTGATTTGGGAAGTGGGGGGAGGGGGAATAAGTAGGTTTTTTTTTTTCATTTTTTTTTTTTCTTTTTCAAATTTAACTTTTTTTACTCAAGTTTGTTCCCCAATTACTGGCGGATTATTTGTTTGTCTTATTTTCGTAAAAACATACATGCCCCCTGTTTTTCAATTTTCGTTTTCGGTATTTTCCTGTTATCAGCACCGATAACAGACAGTTTCAAATGTCTTTTTCAGCGAATTAATAACCTAACGAATAAACGATGGTATATCAAATGCATTTTATCAACACAATTATAGGAAATTCGTCTTACCTTTGAACTCCCATTGAAATTTGTGTATTTCCTCGCTGATCTACTCCCAGGTCGAACTGGTCTGTGTTCAGATGTTTGTGCTCGTCGACCCCTCGTAATCCAAACAGCTTACTATTATAGTAGAACATGGTATTGGTCATGGATTTTGCTGTTGTCTTCCCAAGAAGGCCCTTATCCCAGAGATGTTTTTCTGTTTCTTTAGATATGGGCTCGGCTTGTTTTGTTGTAGTTCCCACCCCTTGAGCGGTTAGCTCTATCATTCTTGCACTCAGCGCGCGTCTGAATTCATAAAACCTGGAATCACGTTCATCTAAAAAGTTCAAATTGACACCATTTTCTCTAAGACACCTCAATAAACCGACACATAAAATATACAGTGTTCTTAGAGGGTAAGGTTTTCCATCTTTCCGGCGAGTTTCAATTGCAAATTTGCTCAATCACTGATTAATATCCATAGCCGTG
Organism: Mytilus coruscus; assembly: GCA_017311375.1. Taxonomy (NCBI): domain Eukaryota; kingdom Metazoa; phylum Mollusca; class Bivalvia; order Mytilida; family Mytilidae; genus Mytilus; species Mytilus coruscus. Next base: position 32,172,263 of record CM029599.1, read on the forward strand.
AAGTTCAGCAATTCAGGAATAGCACAATTTGTTTTCATCATTCGTTCACCTCTCCAGTCATTAAAACTCGCTATACTCCAATTGGTGTTTTTCCGTGTGTTTTTGCTCTCTGTAGATTTTATTAAAGTTCCAACACTTGCATTGTCGACAAACGAATACCGCGAACTATGTGAACTATCAACCGCCTTCTCAAGCTGTTCGATAATATTTTCAGGAGTTATTTCAACCTCCATTAAATCGAAATTACCAGGCGTGTCTATCGTTTTATCCATCTCCGCGTTGACCTCATACATGTCCAATATTTGACTCAAACTTAAATCTTCTAGCTTCTCAACTGCGGTGTTTTCATTTTCTGTATCATCGCAAATTTGCGACAAAGTAATATCATCGACAGTGTTGTCCCAGTGTGCCTCTAAAACATCTATCTCCGTCACGTCACGTCCATCATACTGTAGGTGCTGTGCCACGAATGCACGGGCCTAATAACCATAACTCATTTTATTTACCATATATGAAAAACGATTGGTCAGTATGTTGATACACCGTGGTACACCATGGACAGGACAAAAAAATACTCGACAGCGAATGCACGAGACCTATTGTATTCTAAAACCAACCATGGCACATATTATTTACCCGAGATTGATCTCGGGTTACCCGGGTTCCATCTGAACCACAAGGGTATGAGCTAAAAATAGTAACAATGACGCAATTGAACTATTGAACTCGCTGCTCTTCCAAACCTAGGTCGACCCTGTGTTAGAAGAGATCCAAGATGGCGTCAGATGGGCAAGAGTCAGATATGTAAGGGGGTCTCATTGGAGGGGGTTCTAATCCCGGATCCCGATTATTGTTTTGTCAGATTCCCGTATCCCGCTTATATTTTTTTTTCTATAAGAAGTTGCCTTGCAAGAGCCCTCCTATCGGTATATCACACTTGTATTACCATTAGCAAGATATCAGGGAACCGATAAATGGTTTACTGGTATCACAAATTTAGGAATGATACAAAAAGTTTGTCAGTGACTCGCCAAAGGTGGGTGGTACTCTGGGCGCCAAGACTGTGAGAAACGTAACTACATGTCCAATAAACTGTGGGTAAAAATTGCGGCAGGGGATCTGGGGCCGCTGAATGCACCCAACAGGTCTAGGGTAGATTTGAGAGTACTCGAAGTTGCTGAAAGCTAGTTGATTGATTGATTGATTGCTAAAAACGGAAAATAGTTCATAATTGTTCAGAACAAAAACAAATTTACAATAAATACAACAGGTACTAAGGTCCTGATCGTCGAGGATGAAGGTCTGGAATTTTAGAAATGCAATGCATAGAAAATGTGGTTTTCTTGGATAGGAACATAGATTTTGCCTTTCAGTAGACCACCTACGAACCCCTCAAAGAGTTGTTGCAAGTTGCTTAACGTGTAGAGAGCGTGGCATTCTCTCTACACTAGCGGCATCGGATTTAACGTCCCCATTCTCACCAGACGTGACTGCGTAATTATATATTACGCACAACCAAACGAACGCCGAACTTCAGCAAGGATTTTATTGTAGGTCGGATAACGACCAAGTGGAAAGCTAGTTGAAAGTCAACAACAATTAATAAAAAATAAATCACATGTATATAAAAAAAGGCAGGGTTTTGAGCATGATGGACTAATTCAAGTATTTGTTGATAGAAATGAAATGATCTGAACCAAAGATCTAGGTTTTAGTTTATATAAGGTGGAATATAATGACATTCTATCCAATACTCAATTCACTAAGGATGATAGACTAGTGTACAAATGACATTTGATAATTAAAGAGTTTTACCGAGTTCACATGTATCTACAGATAATGTTGTTTTAATTTTTTGTATATAAAAAAAATATTTGTGAAAAAAATATGTGTATAGGTACGTGCCTAAAGTGCCTAACGGCAGCTACGCCCCTGACTGTCATAAGATTATATTGAGAAAAAACGGAATAAACAAACAAAAATTACTTATATCCCCATCACACTAGGACCACGATCCCACTACGATCTCAGAAATTATAAAATTTTGAAAGTCATAGTAAGATCGTGGTAAGGTCGTAATAAGGACATGCCAAGTCTTCATGATCGTGGAGCTTTGAATATGCTCAAAACATTCGTAGTGTAGTCATGGCCAAAACTAGTTGAAGTAGAACCGTATGAACTCAGTCGTAGTAAGGACGTAGTTAGATCGGGATGGGCGTAGAAGCATCGTATTGGAAACGTGATGCAATCGGGGTAGCCAATGGAAAATATTTCGCTGCAACCTTAGGTAGGCCTATAAGATTTCACTGCGACTATCCCGATTTCACTATACTTCTTAATTACGCTTCTACAATATTGATTCGATTATTCTACGATGAGGAAGACAATAATGCGCAGCTACTTTGCCCTTGTCGTCCTCGTCCACATCACTACGATTCTACTACGTCCTAGCCACGAGAATTGTGTTATATTTCCTAATTTGCAAATTGGAAATTTCAAAATTGCATACCTTTTTTGAGACCTCTGGTTTTTATTTAGCACCCCGATCTCTAAGTGTTTTTAATACCTTTAGTGGAAAGTTATCTCCAGGAAACTGATGTGTACAATGGGAAAGTCAAGATATTTATAGGGACGAAGAGCGTAGTGACAACGAAGTGGAGTCGTTTTCGATCGTAGTAGACACGTATTGAAATCGTAATGCGATCGGGAAGGTTTTGGAAGAAGCGTTCAGAGATCGTTTAAGTCGTGGTAAGGTCTTATTAGACGCAGCAAGAGCGTGACAAGATAGTAACTATAGAACGTATTACTGTAGTAGCGAAATCGTAGCAGGATCTTATCAGGATCATAGCAAGATCGCAGTATCAACGTGAAAACTATGAAATAAATTAAAGAATATTCAAGCCAACCATACCACGATCTCACTGCAATCTTAACTATTTTAGTTAGTAAATCACTCAAGTATGAGGTCAACTCCTTATTCATGGTCTTGGTCTAGTGTAATGGGGCTTTACATCCACTTCATTTGAACTTTGGTGGACATCTGTCTCATTGGCAGTCAATCCACATCCCTTTTTTTCATTTTTTGACTACAAATTTTGATTCACGCTTAATAAAATGATGATTATCCCGGATTCCCGGCTCATTTTTTGGTAATTTCACGTGTCCCGCCAGACTTTATTTCCCGTTTTCACGGACAATAATTTAACTTTCACGTGTCCCGCTTACAAAAATCGGCCAATCCCGCGTCACGCTTAGACCCCAATGAGACCCACATGTAAGTTTAAATTTTGATCATTTGCGACTTTGATTTGATTAAAATACTAATATTGTTCGATTTTAATTGTTTCTCACAATACCCTTTTTATGATTTGGCATTTAAATAGCTCGCATAACCCCGTGTTTTCGAGCTTGCCAAGCAATATATTTCATTTCAGCTGAATGCACATAATAATATAAACAGGACATTGAAATCTTGTCAATAAAAGTTTGTAAACGATTTTAATATATTAACAGACTTTTATTGTTTAGATGTCAATGTCCTGTAATTTTAAATGTATGACATATATTTTTTTCGCACATTATACAGTTATAATTTTCCTGCAGTGGCGGATCCAGAACTTTTTATAAGGGGGGCCCACTGACCTAAGGGATTTGAGTGGGTGGGGGGTCGCTCCAGTCATGCTCCAGTGATTCCCTATACAATCAACCATATATAATATTCCCACGTAAGGGGCCCTCTGGATCTGCCACTGTCCTGTATTGTACAGTTGTAAGGCTATAACTATAAGTTAGTATTTATAAGTGGTTATAGTTTATAAGTGGACTCGGTACCAGGGGCAGATCCAGCCATTTTCATAAAAATGGTCCAACTCCAGAGAAAAAAAGGGGTCCAAATATATGTCCCCATTCAAATGCATTGATCGTCAAAATAAAAAAGGGGGTCCAACCCTGGAACCTCCCTCTGGATCCGGCACAATACATCAATGTATAGTATTGTATTGCGTCCCAAAAGCCTTAAAACATATACTACTTATACAAGCCGACATAATTATTTAGACTAATTCTTTTTCAAACAATGTCAGTGAAAAGCTGTACAGAGCTTATGTTATTTTTAATGTATGTACTGATATTAATCAAATTTCTATGTCTATGCCTCCCCTTATTGGTATAATATGCAATTATATGTGTGTCTTTCTTGCATATACGCCCCTTTTCTCCCTTTACATCAAATGTTGCATCTAATTACAAGGGTACCTGTGGGGAAGGAGGTATATACATTATCAATAATTATTTGCTCAGTCAAACTCAGTAATCATGGTAATTGATCAAATAATTAAAAAAAACCATGATGAGGCTCAATTATAATATGACAATTTTTGAATTTATTGATATAATTCCTTCTTTTTTGCAGGTTAACTGTGTTGTTAAAAACAGAAAATGGAGTGATTAGAACCAAAATGAACAGTCAATTAGCAGCAATTGTTCTTGGTCCAAATGGGGGTATGTTTATGCCCTACATTACATATAGTCATTATGTCTGTCCGTCCTTCAGCATTTCTTATGTGGTATGATAATTCAACTTGCTTTGAATTTTAAATAAGATTAAGGGCAAGCTTAATAAAAAGTTGTTGTTCTTCAAACCATGATTCAAACTCAGGGTTTATAGGTAGGTAGGTAGGAAAACAATTGTACATTTTAACAGTTAACAAAATATACCAAAAAAAGTCGCACCTACATGTACAATGTATATAAAAATGAAATACATCATTTGACAAAAAAAAGTGCAGCTCTTGAGTTTATATGGGATTTTTTTTCAATGAATATTCAATGTGAGATATTTTCTTTATAACAGATTGTAAACTTTAAAAAGACAAAAAAAAAATGAAGGTCTTCAATACATGAACATCCATTTTTATGCCCCATCTACGATAGTAGTAGGGGCATTATATTTTCTGGTCTGTGCGTCCATTCATTCCTTCGTCTGTCCATCCGTTCGTCAGTCTGTCCTGCTTCATGTTAAAGTTTTTGGTCAAGGTAGTTTTGATGAAGTTGAATTCCAATCAACTTGAAACTTAGTACACCTGTTCCCTATGATACGATCTTTCTCATTTAAATGCCAAATTAGATTTTTGACCCCAATTTCACAGTCCACTCAGCGTAGAAAATGATAGTGCGAGAGGGGCATCCGTGTACTATGGACACATTCTTGTTTTAAATATGTTAAACAACCTTGACTAACATCGAAGAAGGTTTTACATTATTGGAATTGGTAGATACATGTACCAGTAATAATAACGAGTAAAATTTGACAAATCATGTTCTTTACAAATAAAGTCATCATAAATTTTGCTGTTTATAATTACATTTATTTTACCACTTTACTTAATATTATTTTTATGGTTTTAGATCCAAATACCAAACAATTGATAAAAGATGCTGTCATCAAGCAGATGGATAATGAAAACAAGGAATGCAACAACATACTGTCAGCACCATTAAGCAGTGGTTCTACTAACACCTTGAACATACAACCAGGACCTTCAAACAGTGATTCCAATTCCAATTTAAACACACAATCAGGACCAGCACCCAAGTTAAACACAATCAGGACCATCACAGGTACACACTTTAGACTTCAACTTTACACATGATGAACCCCCCAAAAATTCGTCTACAGCAGCAAAATGTATAATTGCAGACATGATAGATCTGCAAATATCTGATTCAGATAATTCTGTCTACTCAAGTAATTCTACCGATCATACTAGATGTTTTCCTGGTGAATATTCATCTGAATATTTAAGCGATTGCAGCCTAAGTGCTTTAAATGAAGGCAGCACACAAAGAATACAGACTTCATCAACGATTTCTTTAAATCATGCAGATTTCAGTGAAGTTTTATACAAAACACTTCAGGAAGTTGAAAATGAAAGAACTGAAAGGAGGAAAAAACATGACAAAAAAAAAGAAAAGAAAGAAGAAGAAAGGTCACAGTCAACAGGAAATACTAATTTCAATTTTATGAATTTGATTTGGTCACAGTCAACAGTGCCCGGAGAAACCACCGACCTTCGGTAAATACTAATTTCAATTTTCAGTGTTGTCTGGCTATGTTTACAGGTTCATATTTGGAAAGAAGAAGAAGAGAAATTGTTACTAGAATTACGACTAGGAGAAGACAATCGCTTCAATTCAGCAAAGAACCATGAAACTCTATGGAATAAAATTACACATGAAATGAATGCACGAAAAGTAAATGTAACAAAAGCTCAAATTATTAACAAATGGAAGACAATGAAAAAAAGTACAAAGAAGTAATTGATCAAAATGGTAAAACTGGTAACTCTAAAACATCATGGAAATACTATGATATTTTCAATAATACTTATGGTAATAAAGCTGGAACGCAAGCATTAATCACTTATGACAGTGAGGGCAAACAAAAACTAAAAATCAATGATAAAAAGGAAGAACAGAATAAGAAGGAAGACTGTAAAAAAAAGGAGAAACACTGTGATATGACAAAAGCTGGACCAAGTAAGAGAAAATCTGAGATAGGAACAATGTCTGATAGAGTTGAAGCTCAAAATGATAAGATATTATCAGTTTTGAAGAGGCAGCATAACCAAAAGATGAGAAAATGGACAAGTTTTACAAATATTTGAAAAGAGTGTTACAGAAAGGCCAAACAAACCCAATGCTGATGGAGAATAAAGGACATAACATCAATTAAACAAAATTATTAAGATGTAGCAATAAATAGTTTTGTGAAGTTCTGGTGACAATTTCTTTTTTTTTACTTTAATATTTATTGAATTTACTTTTTTATACATTGAATTTACCACATTTCATCTACAAAACATTTGTATATTTTTCAAATCCTTTTTAAAATTTGAAGGACTATCTTGCTATTGTATCTTGCACAAAAATGCAATTTTATCCATAAAAGAACATGCCTGCAGTAATGTCCCTGTAAAGTAAAATTGACATAAATCATCACAGTCAATCAATTAAAATTACTTCTGTTAACATATATCTTCTCATGGGTCTAATTAGAAAACAAATATACTCTGAAACTGTATTTTAACTTGACATGCTTGATATGAAATCAGTTGAAAAGATTTTACTCTTATGTTAGAGATACATGAACCATTGCAGTCTCTTGTTATTATTGTTATATTGTTCAAATGTTTGTGATTTTTACATATTTTGTTATTTTATATACAAGTACATGTATTACTACATTTTTTTTAATTATTTTTTACATTCACCAAGTTATGGTTGAACTGTTCAATAAAATTTATTGGTTTACTTGTTTGTGTCCTTTTTCAATCTGGATGTCAGCATCAGAAAATCCATTCTAATTGATTATATTTTTTTTTTAAATAATCCCAGAACCAACAGAGCTAATAATGTAAATATTGAAATGAATCTTTATCTGTTGCAGAAAGGAAATTTAAAAAACTGTCATTTGGTGACAATTGCTCATAACATGTTCTAGAGGCTGATAATGTTTTCTGTGTGTTGATGATCTCACTGCAACTGCCATGATGAAGAACAGCAATGAAATCATTGTTGTTTTATATTGTGCTTTTATGTTTGGTTTTCTTTCAAGGTCATGTCCACCATATCCTTTCTTACACATTAAAATATTCATTACGAACTTGACAGTGATAAAATCAAGTATTCCAACATGGTAAATATAAAAAAGAAGATGTGGTGTAATTGCCAATGAGACAACTCTTCACAACAGACCAAATGACACAGAAATTAACAACTATAGGTCACCGTACGGCCTTCAACAATGAGCAAAGCCCATACCGCATAGTCAGCTATAAAAGGCCCCGAAATGACAAATGTAAAACAATTCAAACGAGAAAACTAACGGCCTAATTAATGTACAAATAATGGTAAGCATTTCCTGTGCCACTTATAAACTATCCTGATACTGAAAACAACAATAAAACGTGAGTTGTATCCACACACTCATAGACCTTAAAATTTTAATGACATTAGCCCAATTGTACAAGCAAATACAAATCACATTGTCTACTGGTCTGTCTGTGTATCAATTTAATAAACCAAACTTTTCATAAACCGCTGCATTGATTTTAATGAAACTTTACACAGATATAAGTACAACAAGATCTGCATGCTGATCAATACACTCAAAGGAAGGTATTTGGACTCAAATTTTCTATTAATAAATTGTATTAACATAACCTCTCAAACAATTGGACTGATTTCCATGAAAATATACACAAAAACATCACCATATGAAAAAAGCTCTCCGAAGCCATCACAGAAGTAATTGAATTTTATATACATTAAATATGTTCCAAGCAGAGATTATTCATTTGTACATCTAGCAAAAATCAGTTGGGCAATACAAAAATTACTGGAAAATGTGTCTATTTTTAATAGCAAAATTTGCCTAAGGAAGATTGTTCATCAGCTGTTGGCGGCGTTCTAGTCCGGTTTGAGCAATATTGAAGATATTTGCATAACGATTTGGGTCATCATCTGGTTCTTCCATAAAACGTTCGATGTTGTCATTTTTAACAACACACAGATTATGCAGAATGCATGCAGATATAATATTCTGAATAATGTCTAACAGTAAGTGTAAGGAGATTTCCCGAAGTCTCCGAAATCTTCCCTTCAGGAGACCAATACATCTTTCAACAATCTGTCTAGAAGACGAAAGCGCTCTGTTAAATCTACGCTGACCTTGATTTAAGCGTCCATTGTCTCGAAATGGTGTAATGAACCATTCACGTAATGGATATGCACTGTCGGCTAACAAATACATATCTTGAGCTATCTTATTACTATTTTCTCCGAGATTATACAAGGAAGAATTTCTAAGAACCCGCGCATCATGTGTTGATCCTGGCCAACCTGTGAAGGCATGTCGAATCAGCATTCTGTTGTCTGAAACTATCTGAAAAATGTAGAGAAAAAAAATGTTTTATTGTAAAATGATATAAAAATAACTCTTGATCATAAAAAAATCAGCAGCTATAAAAAAAGATAGAATATAAATAGGAAGATTTGGTAGCAGTGCCAATGACACAACTCTCCATCCAAGACACAGTGGAGTAAAAGTAATCATGCTATAAAAGACCCACAAAATACCAGTGTAAAACAATTCAAACGGAAAAACTAACGGTATTATATATATACAAAACGAGAAACGAAAATCACCTATGAACTACACCAACAAACGACCACTTAACAACATGCTATCTTTATATTACTGAGTGGGTTTTGGTCTGATCAAGTATTCAAGAGGTCTTACATGTAGTCAAGAAATGTATCATAATTTGAACAGAAACATACTTCGTTCATATACCAAAAATGTATATATAGTATAAGGTTTTGCTCATTATAGAAGGCTTCATCGTAAATGTGGAACGGAGAACATCAATCAAAGTTTAAGATATGTTTCAATACAATAATGTATAAATATGTGTCAGGTTTTGTCCATTTGCATTATGTCCATTTCCTTTTTATGTACATATTTTTGTGTTTACTAACTTGTAACTGTACTGAAGGAAACCCTTTTCTGTTAATGTAGTCTACATCACCACCTATCGCACCAGAAATCCTGATGTGAGTGCCGTCAAGAGCACCTATAACACCTGGTAATTGTGATTGTAGCTGGAACTGGACAGCTATGTCTTGCTGTTCTTGGTGATCTGGCCATGATATCAGCTGAAATAAAGATATGCTATTGTATTAACCATTAATTTTGGTTGACTTTCCGCTTTGATCATATCATATTGTGACTTTTTAAGCGTCAAAAGGCTTTTAAAGGCTACATCTGACCAACTGTTCTCTATTAGACGTAAATGCATTTGACTATTTTTACTAATAATACATGTAAAACATCATTTATTTAGTACACCAAGTAAACTGTTCCAACTATTGTTTCTTGATATCCCTGTTTGTCGTGCTGTGATTCTCGATCCATTCCGTCGGCGTCGTTGTCGGCGGCGGCGTCCACAATAACATTCACTCCGCTGTGGTTAAAGTTTTTTGAAATTAAAATATCTTTAAGAAACTATACTGGATTTTTACAAAAGTTGGACAGGAGCTAGTTTATGATCAAAAGATAGTATCCAGAAGAAAATTTTGCCCCCGTTTTTCATATTTTACTTGTAACGAACTTACTTTTCTCCAGGTTAACATGTTAAATAGTCTGCAATTAAAGTTTCTTAAACATTTATTACTTTCTTAAACAATCCTGAATTTTACCAGACTTGAACAGAAGTATCTTTTTTATGATCCATTGATAACACGAAGAGAAGAATTTTTGAAAATAATTATAATAAAACTTCTGTATTTTACTGAGGTTTTTTCTTAAGTTAAAATTTGCATACAGTCAATAAGCTGAAATTATCAGAAACATATGCAATTTATGTGTATTCCAATATTTACGCTGAAAAACAAAGGCAACAGTGAAAGTAGACGAACACACTGGGTTGCGCGGAACCCTTACGATGCTTTTAAGATATGACCAATGTTAAAATTACGAACGTGAAAGGGCTTTATAGCCAGTCAAGGTCGTTAAAAAACCCCGTAGTAGTATTAAAATTGGTACATTTTTTTTAATGTCCAATATATTTTTAAAGCAAAGTGGATTCCATTTATTCGTCATGTTTCAAATTAAAAAAAATATATGTGAATAAACTGCAGCCTTTTTTGTATGTTTAACATGGTTGCATTCAAAGTCCGTCCTATTCCTTTTCCATTTAATAACGTAAAAAAATTAAAGCACGACAACTGGACTCGAGCAAGGAGGGGGCTTCGGTGAAAAAAATGTTTTCATATTCATATGCGGAAAAAAGTTTTTGACGGTGGAAATAAACCCCAGAAAAAGACGATAAGATATGATTTTGGTTTTCATTTCGAAAAACTATTTCTGACAAAAAAAAAGTCCTCACACCCGGCTTTCCAAAAAATTGCTTTATGCAGTTGTGTGAAAAAAATACTAACCTGCCCCATAACATTATTTATTGTTGCTGATACTCTTCGCAAAATCAAATGAACACTTGATTTTGCTAAACCAAAGTAATGCCCAACTTCTCTCATTGACTCCTGGTTCGCCAAATAGCACAAGAAAACTAAAAGCTGCTTAGTTGGTGTTGTTTTCTCAACACCGCCACCATAAGTTCTTATCAGATCTGGGGTTATGAGTTCTAAAATTTCATTAAACACTTCGCGACCAATACGGTAATGAGTGGCGTAATCTTCCTCTAAAAATTGTGGGATAATGTTTTCAACATATCCATGTATTTTGGGCAATGTTCTCGGTTCTGTGCTGTAAAGTGACATTATTAGCATTTGTAACGAATTTTTATTGTGCGATACAACAATATAATTTTCAGTATCATCAACAATGAAATCATTCATAAAAGTAAATAAAACAAGTGTATTGTCAGCCATGTTAGAGAGTTACTCGAGATCGAAAAATGCGTTCAAATGGAAAGTTGCGCGCGCTTCATAATTTAGAATAGTATGATGTCATGGACCCGACCCGAGAGTTCCAAAAGAGTCCCATCCGAACTCGACCCTAATGAAAAACGATTGGTCAGTATGTAGATACACGATGGGTAGGACTAAAACACACTCGAAAGCAGAGCTTTCTCGTGCATTTAGTCCCACCCATCGTGTATCTACATACAAACCAACAGTTTTTCATAGGGTAACTAATACATACAAATCCTTGATCATACGAAATTATTAAGTTTTGTTTATATTCATATAATTTAATTTTGGATGTAACGCGTCTTCCGATTAGCTGACGTTGTTTTGTTTATCAGCTCATAGACATAATTTTGGCATGTGACCTTGACGTCATCAACGTTTTTCATGATTTACACCGGTTTAAAATGGAATTAAGAATTAAATTATAAGAAATGACTGTAACAGAAAAATACTACAGTCATTCCTTAAAAGATGTCTGACAATATATATGACAGTAACAAAATAAAAATATTTCACCATTGTGTCCATGAGGAAGTAACTTTATTGATCACACTTGTATACAGTTATACCGAAGACAGCACAATTGGTCGTTTAAATCTTTTGACCCGTTCCGTATGCACGAATACAATCGTTCTGCAAGTATATTCATGCTGTTGCTGTGGCAATATAGAGGTAACCCGAAGTGGTGGTACTAATCTTTATTCCAGATCAAGTGTATATGGCTTCATGTTCCTAAGAGGTCTCCAGCCTTGACTCTCTCCAATTTCCCAAATAGAAAACTCAGTTCTGTTTTTTTTTATACTCCGGTATATGATGTAAATGAAATGTATTTATCAAGATGACTATAGAAGAGAAAAGTTTAAAAAGTCTAAATATTTAATACTCATTCTCTGTAACCACTTAAACTTTTTCGGCACACATAGTCACTGATCTTCCTGAAAATTGGCTGATATGTAGATCCTATTATACTAGTCAGAAAAATAATGCCAACCGAAATATATATTGGTTGGTTACCATGGTAACAGCAGAGAAAGTTGGGATTTTTGAGAAAAATACAATATTTGGTGTAGTGTTGTGAAATTATGCGGCTAAATCTATTAAAACGAACCACAAAAACAATTAATTTCAGTCTTGTTTTAGTCAAAAATAAAAAAAAGTTACGGGTAATCTACCTAGAAACATGTGAAATTAATTTCTAAAAAATTATCATTGTGCAATATTCCTCACAATACGAATTATCTCCCTTATGTTGTATGTTACTGGTAATAATTTGACACGTTTGGTTACAAATATAAAGTAACACACAAAAGGTTTGATTGAAGTAGGCCATGCATAAATACATATGTAAGTTGATAAATCCAATATAGTTTGTTTTTTAATATTTTCTTACAGTAAATAATTATTTCTACGTACTACTTAAGGCATGCCCGAGCCTTGTGTTGGATATCTTGGTAGTTTTAAATATTTTCATAAAAAACAAATAAACATTTGGCGGACTACTTGCGGTATGCCCGAGCCCCTGCATGCACGATATCCTGGTAGTTTAAAATATTTTCATAAAATATAAGTATACATATTCGCGGACTTTACTTGAGGGTTGCCAGAGCCTTGCCTTAGTTTTAAATGTTCCCGAAAGTCAATACATTTATCGTTTGCTAATATGTTTGTTAGCATTTTATATTTTCTTACTTGAAAAAATTTATGGTTCAATCTAAGTGTTTCTATAAATTTGATGCAAAGCCTATTACATATAAATAGGTGTTTACTTTTATAAATTTTGACTTGGATGGAGAGTTGTCTCATTGGCACTCATACCACATCTTTTTATATCTATATAAAGTCATTTTTCCTGGTCATGATAACGGTCAGAAAGTCACAGACAAAAAGTCGCGGACAAAAAGTCACATGTATAATATATTATTTATAAACATTGACTACTGTTTCAAAGTAAAATGTATTTTTATTTGTTAAAAGAAAGACAATATACTAATTTTGAGAAACATCTTTCTGTAATGGGCTTTCAGTGAAAATCAAAGTATATGTACATGTATATAATTCTTTTAAAGTTACCCTGTGTAAAGATCTAGAGTTATCATATTGTCAATATTTTTTAATTTGCTGCTAAAAATCCATGAAGATAATTTTCATTTTCTCAAATTTCAATAATCTAATGCCTATTAGTAATGTTAATATAGTGCTACCATCGGCGAATCCAAGGAGCCCTGAGGACCTGCCCCCTCCTTTCACTGGAACATTTTGTTGATTACATATGGAATCAATGAAGCATGAATGTAGCGGGCCATCTCTTAAGACAGTCAGTGGGACCCCTTATATGAAAATTGTCTTGATGGTATATTTTCCCCCTGTTGCTCGTTGTAAGACCCGCAGTCACCCACTGTCAGATTTTCCGAGGGTCCTCGTAGGGAAACCGTATTTTTTTGAAAATCTCAACGCCCTTTGTTTGCTAAAGGACCCTTGTGTTTATTCTTTTAGGGGCTCCATAGTTAACCTATTGAAATTTCTGTCCTTGTCCAATTGATCCCGATTTCCAGTGATATTTTAAATTGTCCGCCTTCATCCCAGCCTAGCCCTATTGCAGGACCTTTTGAAATTTTCTATTTTTATAACTTCACCTCAAAATTATCTTCATGTAGATACTCATCATCCAATAATACAATATTATTCAAAACGTATAGCTATACATGCTTTGCCATTTCAACATTGAGTTTAAAAGAATGAATAAGAAAATAAACAGCTCATAATAAAGGTATTTTTCCTTTATAGAAAGTTTAGATGGTCATTTATCATTTATTTAGAGGATCAATGTCTGACTCTTTTGGTTCTATTTTTATTGTGTTGAATTGTATCAAATTATTGACTTTAATTAATTTTTGGTCAGTAGACTAGCACAGAACCTACAATGTTCCTATTAAATTTATTGATTTTGTTCTCTTCTGAAATATGCATGAGATGTTTGACACTGGACATAAAGCAAAACACAACTAATCGATCATTTCTTTTTACAAAATCTTTTCAGCCCCAAATATTGCACAATTGAATATTTAATTTTTAAATGATTTACTAGTATTTGTTTTTCTAGTTTTTCTTGTATATTTTCATGATCATGAAAACAGAAATTTCTTCATAATCAACAATTTTATCCACATTAGAGAAATTGTATTTGTTTCCTTCAAGTGGTAACACCATTATCGATATACTATACTAGCAAAATTATTTATACATACACATGTGTGAATACAGTGAAACTTAATAAGTGTTTTAGTTTTCCTACTTTTGTGAACATTTAAGAAACTAACTGAAACTTTTTCAAAATTGTTTAAACTTGTGTATCATCATGAAATTGTTTCCATAGCAACATAGTTAAAACTATTATACCTGTATAAATGAATATGTTTAAAATTTTATGATTACAATAATTTCCACAAATTGTATATTTATTTATTTTTTCTGACTGCAGAATTAGGTTTTAAAACATTTTTTTCAAAATTTTTCAAAATTTTTTTCTGAAAAATGAAAACTAAGCATTTTGTATCCATGGTAACAAAGAAATGAAACATAATTCCCCATTAATTTTCGCATCATTGATAAGATATGACTATGGTATTTATGAATTCATGGTTGACTTTAACTGAGGTGTCCGCAAAAATTATGGTGAGCGTTCAAAATGACCTCAAAAGGGTATTTTTACCTAATGCAAACCACATAAAAGGGGTATATGTGATTATGATTGAAAATGAATATGAAAATATCAGTTATTAAATTACATTAATAAAATGCTTATATTTAATAAAATCATAAAAAATTAGTCTTTTTCTTAATCATTTATTATGAAAATTATGTTGAAAATAGCCATTTTCAGCTTAAAATCATAGATATCCAGAAGAGGTAAAAGTGGTCATCGGTTGCTATGGCAACCGATGTGCTTAGCAACCAAAATTTTGCCATTTTTTGTTTGTTTCATCAAGACTAGTAAGTGTGTGAAGTTTGAAGAAAATCCATGACCATGCGTACCACACTCCCTATGTAAGAGTTTAAATAGTTGCAGAGAACCAGTATTAAAACGCAGGAGAGCCTCGAGTTTTAAATTCGAAAATTTAACCGTCTCGAGTGGATAAATATTGTGTCACACTTGATGCAGGGGTAGAATCTATCTATCTATATAAATATTATAATCAGAATTTAAGGGAGAAATTAGTTCTCCCTGGCAGACAAACAGAGAAAAGTGAAGACCCAACAGGGAGACTTCAGAGAGAAAAGAGGTTTAGCCAAATGCTTGCTATGCATTAAATTCTTCATCATTTATACATGTACCGTCATGTTATTTTAAGGAGCCTTTTGTATGACACATGTTTAGGTTTTACTAATTTATTACATTTTAGTCTGAATGAATTAATGAATGAATCAAATAATACATTGATCGTATTTTGCTGCATCTCAAAGCTTTTTTCAAATAAAACTGTGTTAAGATTTGCCCCCCACCCCACACAAATTTTTTTTTTTTTTTATAAATCCGGGAATATGAAAACCATACTACTAGCACCAGCGACAACAACTAGAAAAGCAGTTTACAGGAATTTCGTACCATATCTGATGTGGGTTTTGCTATAGGGATTCAATCCGTCCACACCAGTTCCTCTGGAAAAGCATTAAAGTAACTAGAAGATGTGATATTATTTTTCTTGCAGTAATCTTGAATCATATCATATTATTATAATTTAATGTTTTTTATGCTTATATTTCGTTATTTATTTTGTTTGTTGTTTTTATAGTTTATGTAGTGCTAATGACATCTGTTTCTGTTAAGGGACAACAAAGTACCTTTGGATGTTTACTTGCAATGTCTACCATACTGTTTTAATTATTTTGAGCTCGGACTTTTTCGTTTTAAAAGCATTCAAGAAACATTTGCCTAGTAACTCCATTTTTTCTTTACATTTTACATATCTGCAAAATCTGGTAAACTACTTGCTAATTCAATGCTCACAGATTCTAAAAGAAAACTCAACCTGTTGATGATATATAATCATACCGTCCCGAGTTAAGCAGTTACATGACTAAATGTTTTGACTGTAACGTAAGAAGCTGTATTGCATTGAACATTTCATACAACATCTTAATAAACAGTACAGGAAGAAACACTTTTGGGCAATGTCCAAATTCAACTGTACAACAGTTGAACTCAGAATCAAAAATTTATTTTTGTCTTGCTTTAAACTATACATTAGCAAATGCATACAACAAAAATTATCAGACGTAATGATTGAACGTCAACAGTATAGTATGACCTCTATCAATAAGTCTATTAAAAATAGATTTGAAGGACGATTTGTAAACTTGTCATTTTCATCAATAATATAATCGTAAAATGTTGGGTGTAAAATTCAACTTTTTATTAAATTCTTGCAGATGGAATCAAACTTCCTAATCATATCCATATAATTGTAAAAAAAGTAAAACATTGACAAATTTATGAAAACGATATCCCTCAGCTTCTGGAATTATAATAGGTTAGACAATACTTGGTCATGTTTTATAAATATTTAAAGCCCGAGGCGTAGCCGAGGGTTTTAAATGTTCATAAAACATGACCAAGTATTGTCTGACCAATTTAGAACATATTCAAACCTTCAAGTGACATTAAAAAAATCATCCTTTCTAATTGTAATAATCAGACCTCAATATGAGTTCACTTTTATTGTTAACATGGTTAATGAAAGGGATGTAAATCATATATTTAATGGTCATTTCAACAGGTGAAATGTAATAGCACTGAGATTGTTTTTTCATGGACAAATAGGATGAATTGTTCAAAAATGGGAGTTTTTTTTCTGCTTCAGGTAAAATTAAATACCTTTTTATCTCAAATTCTTTTATTTTGAAAAGCACATGTTATAAAAATTACCTTTTCGAAAATTGTATATTTGTTTATTAATGATAAAACTTAATAAATAGATAAAATTACTATCCTTCCAACATCAAATGCTTACCTTTTTATTGACGAATGTATTGTTTTCACAAATTGCCTTTGCCTTATAGATAAACGGTCATTGTTTCTTACAAAAAATTGACTTTAAGGTCTCGTTTAAAAATTTGATTAAATATTTTTACCTACACGTTTTAATCCCTTTTCATACTTTTGTGTGTTCTATATATATATATATATGTACCATTATTTAACTTTTGCAATATTCAAAACTAAATTTAAGATGTTTTAATTCTATTGTCATGTTTTAATTGAAAATAATTTGACAAACAACAGTACTCATGATTTGTTTTCTTTTTCTCATTCCATATGGAAATTGCCTCAGGGGTTTGTAATACACTTCGTTAGTGCAGTTAGGAGTTCACTTTTATAATTAATCTACAATGAAAATTCATTCATGCATAGCATTTTAAAGTGCATGGAAAGCTATGTACTATGAAAAATAGAAGGCAAAATACCGATTTTCCATTGGACGAGAAGGGGTGAGTATGTTCTAATTATAGGTTAGACAATACTTGGTCATGTTTTATGAAGATTTAAAGCCAAAGGCGTAGCCGAGGGCTATAAATCTTCATAAAACATGACCAAGTATTGTCTGACCAATTTAGAACATATTCACACTTTCGAGTGACCTAACAAAACTATCCTTTCCCATTGTAATATTCAAAACTAAATAAGAATTAACTTTTTATAATGAAGTAAGTATATAACATAGGTAATGACCATTACAATGGATGGAATGAAATAGCACTGACATAGTTTGTGATGACAAAAAGGATAAATTGTTCAAACTTTTGAGTTTTTCTTCTGCATCAGGTAAAAAGTTAATACTTATATACCTTATATTTCTTGATTTTAATTAGCACACAATGTTATATCAATCCGCTTTCTGAAATTTGAATATTTTTTGATAATTATAAAACTTACTCTCTAAATATTTGAATTACGACCATTAAACATCAGATGCTTACTTTTTATTGATGAATGTACATGTATTGTGGTTTTTTTCTCTCAAAAAAATCCTTTGCTTTATATATCAGCAGTCTGACATTGTTTTCTTGAAAAAAATAATCGACTCGAATGTCTGGTATAAAAATTGTATAAAAGATAATTTTACCTACATCTTTGCCCCCATTTTATTTTATTTTTTGTTTGTTATATATATGTACCATTAATATAAAGATTTGCAATGTTCAAAATGTTTTTTATAATTCTTTTGTCTTTCATCTTTAATCAGTAGGCTATTTTCCCAAGGAAAATGCCACAGAGGACTGTACACTTCGTTAGTGAAGTTATTCAGAGTTCACTTTCATAATTAATCTACAATGAAAAGTCATTCATGTAAAGCATTTTATAGTGCACGAAAAGCCATGTACTATGAAAATTAGAAGGGAAAAAGATGACTTTTCATTGGACGAGAAGGGGTGAGGATGTTCTAACACTTTATAAAAAACTTCCGGCAAATAACCAAACATTAACATTAGATCTCTAAACGAAAAAAATATTAAAAAATGACAAAATGTATAAAAACAATACTAGTATCCTTCATGTAAAATTCGACATCGAAGGAGGAAAGACAAAACGATGTTTTAAAGCGTTCATCGGGCATATATCTTAAGTATGAAGCAATTTTGCGCTTCATATAAACATGTGCTCCGGTCAACGATTTAACACCCCGATGAAATGACTGAAAAACACAAGTTAACACTGCAATTGTGCTATTTCGTATTCAAAATGCTTTTATCGGAAAAACGTTGGCGTTATAGTCTCGGGTTAACCTTGCATTTCTATCTGTTTCTAAGCCTTGTATCGAACTATGTTTTAAGATGAACTTACTTTATCGTTGGTATCCCTTATCTTAATAGGATGGCTGCTGTGTAAACCAAAGTCACCGAATTTATTTAATGAAAGGGCATCAACTATATAGCTGAACGTCGAGTTCAAGAATAATGCTAGCCTCATTTCGGTCTTCGTTAAAAGTTACAACAGGGAGCCTGTCTTCAACAATAAGGAAAACGAAACAGCAAGAAGAAGAACATAAATGGTATCCCATATAAATGAGAAATATTACTGAGAACGAAAGTAGTCATTGAGGATAAACTCAAACTGTATCAATCAATTACATGAGTGGTGAGATTAAACTCATTTTAGTATGAAGTTTTAATATCTAAGATAATTTAAAAAATTATATATTTAGAATTTTCAAGAAAACAACTTTTCTAAAATAATTTTGATGTATTTATTTCATTATTTTGTTACCATTTTACAGTTTTTCAACCGAATAACTCCCTCAATGTTTCTATGTATTTATACATCCTTTGCTTTCGAATGTTTCGGTGTGAGCATTCCTGATGAAGTTAAATCCAGAAAAGCGCTTCGGACGCCCGAAATTTACCAGTCAACTACCAGTACCCGATATCACTCTTATAACCGATATTATGGAAAAAAAAATAATTAATAGAAAAAACATTATTTAATATTCTTGCATTTATTATAATTGAAATACTTGCAATTACACTTTCCGAATCTTCATGGTAGATTTTTTTAGAGAGGTTTTTCCAAACGAGCGATAAATAATACCCTGGTTGCCATAATTTCTAGGCATAAGACTGATTTTTTATAATAACATTGAAGTGGAATTAAAGTCTGATAGGATTGCAAGTATGCTTTATTTTATCACCTTGCACTTTCATGACTTGACTATGGTTTTCTACAGCAGTTTGTTCAAATTTCTGACCAGTTGAACAGTTTGGTTTTATAAAACAAATTGCAATTTGGTCAGAATTTTGAATAAGTTGCAATAGGTGGAGAGGAACACTAACAGTCAAGTCACAGTAATTTTGTATGGAGCTTACTGTAAACAAATGACTTCCATCTATAATTGAACTATCAAAATTTTAATTAAGTGTTTTACACAGAAGTGTTTACAGGCAAAATTAATATTTTTGTTATTAAGGCAGATTGTGGAGGAGAGGGGGTTTGAATTAAAACGATAAAATTTTTCATACTTTGCCAAAATGTAGTTTATATTTGGCTATTTAAAAAATAGATATATGGGTTTTTTCTAGGTTTTTCTCAAGCTGCAGGTTAGTAAATTTGTAGGATTAATTATGGATTACAAGGAAAACAGGACTTTTAAGTGAAATAAAACTAAACAACCTTTATAAAACTTAATTATCTGAGTTATCTTCCCGATATATTAAAGGTTAACAATTTTTGATTAAATAAAAAATTAATTTTCGTAAAAAAAAGATGTTCCAATAAAATCTAGATAAAATCGTAAAAAGTGCTTCATTCAATTGAAATTTCTCACACATAAATTACATTTCTGCATTAAATTTGCCAATTTCAGTAAATATCGAGACTGATCATTTGCAGCTACGATGTATTTACAACAAGCAGTAAAAAGGTATTAATTTGATGACAGTAAAAATTTTATTCCCAAACAGTTATCTAAAAACGATATTTCGAAAGTGTAACAACATCGAAGAATTTCATTTACATATAACGAATTCTCTTTGTTTACGAACTAAGTATTATTTAGAAATGGACCAGGTTGATTTATATATTTAAAAAATGCTATGGAATTTCTAAAAGATAATGTAATAGAATTCATGGTCATAGTGTTCAATAATCTACCAATTATTATTTCCGAAATTGAAAATAAAGATATAACTGTGCAAAATGTTGCCGAGGAACAAACCACTAATTCATAGCCCCATTGCTTTCTATGTTAAATCTGCAATTTCAAGAATTAATGGCTACTGTGTCTTAAGTTCAAATAAATCATTTCCTGTCAAAACTATACCCTATCCTGACTTGTACTGAAATATTCAACATACATTTTGTACCTTTAATTGCATATTAGAGCGCACTGGTTCCCGGAAGTACAAAACAGGTACTTCTGATCCAAACAACAGGGCAAATATGCCCTCCTACTATAATTTCATATACTTTTTTCACTATTCAAAATAACTTTCCACAAGAGTTCTACAATGATCCCAAGTCCTTAAGCTTTCATTTGATACCAACATTACCCCAACATTTTACTCATTGACTATGTTACAGCTATGCGTAGGAACTATTTAGTTTAAAATATGTACTACTTTCTTGTATGCTCTTTCTGACAGGGCCCGAATTAGTGGTTCTATACCTTACAAGTCATTCATTTATTCAAAGTTAGATAAGATTTTCATAAATGCTTTGACCAATACTTCGGTAGAAAGTCCGTATCATTAATTATATTGAACATTTTAAAATCTGTACTTTCAGTCATAAAATTCTAGAATTCTAGAATACTCATTTCAAAATATTATTTCAGATACACTGAAAGATTGCATTAGGTAAAACAATCTACTGGAGGTAAACATGTATCCTACGACCAGAAAAAGATAAAATTGTTCTTTGACGTGACCTTGGATAGATAAGAGAAGCAATACTAAACAAATATGTCGGTTTTTGTAAAAATACAATTAAATGAACTCCAATCGACTGAGATGCTTCGACAACGTAAACGTCTTCTCGTTTACATGAATCATATATTATCGCTATTTTACGAAATTTTTCTTTGATCTTACTGACTGATAATTTCCTTTCTCAGCACAGTAGCGTGATATGAAAAATTATCTTTAGAAACTAAGGGCGCACGTGCTGTTGTCAATGTAAACATCAACGTCGTCATAGACAAAATAGCGATAAACAGATTATCATTGGTCTGATGACCGGCTCAAACGAGAAAATCAATCTTGTTGAGATGACCAACGATAATCTATAACCATACGCCGTTCAAAATAGTATGCAAAGTTTGTATTCCATGCATGGTTTAAACAATATCTTTGGAATCTGCTCTTTTCAGTTTTTTGATTATCAAAGTTACAATGTATACTTTCCATCTCATATAAGTTGAATATTTGAAGATAAGTTAACACACACTATTGTTTTATTTATTAATATTGCTTTTACAGTTAAGTCTGTTTTTGTGATATCTATTTTACGTGACTCTGTGCATATGTATTCTGTCATACTTTGAACGACAAAATTATTTTATTTATTTATATCACTTTTACTGTTGGGTCTGTTTTTTGTGATATACATTTGGCGTGGCTCTGTGCTTGTGTATCCCGTCATAATTTGAACCACACTATTATTTTATTTATTGATATTGCTTTTACTGCTGAGTCTGTTTTTTGTGATGTCCATTTTACGTGACTCTGTATTTATGTATCTCTTTATACTTTGAACGACAAAATTATTTTATGTCTACCTGTGCGAATTTCAAACGCGCGATTTTACGCCAGTACTTAAAACCTTCCATCCTTTATAGGTGGATTTTACATAGATATATAAAATCGTATGATATAAGCATAATGAGGATGTTAAATTTGATGTATGCTTCTTCCTAAAATTTGTTTGTTTTTATAGTGATTAAGATGATAACACAATGTTGACTGCTGTAACCCTATTTTTGACATTTTACGAATTGTGTCTGTTTGTTTTGTTCACGCATCGTTGTCAATATAATGGAATTTGATGCGACTGTCATACAAGTGAGAGGTTTGGCTAGCCATAAAACCAGGTTCAATCCAATAAGAAAATGCCTGTACCAAGTCAGGAATATGACAGTTGTTATCCATTCGTTTGATGTGTTTGAACTTTTGATTTTGCCTTTTGATTGAGGACTTTCCTTTTTGAATTTTCCTCGGAGTTCAGTATTTTTGTGATTTTACTTTTTACACATGATGGCATTACTCTAAGTATGGAAGTATATTATATTGGTCAATATAATATGTCCATGCTCTCAGTAATCCTTTTCATCATTTTACAACGAGTTTGACTCGTATCCCCAGTATTAAATTCACAAAGGGAGTATTTATGATAAATCATTAAATCATCACTAAAATTTATAGTACATGTATAATACTAAAATCAATGCTTGAAGATGACCCAAATGTTTTTTTAAATGAAAAACGTTTTATATGACGAGAGTCATTATTTGGACCGTCTAATTGATAAAATATGTTAACATATTCAGTCCTTTCAAAATCATGTTAAATCTTAATCATAAATATGACAATCTGGTCATGTTAGTGATAAACTATTAGCACTGTGACGTCATAGACATGTCAAACTACTCGCCCGCAAAATCTTTGGTTGAGTCTTGAGATCTTTGATCATATCAGAAATGCATTCATGGAATTATATCATATCATAATATTTAAAATTTTAAGCTTTAATGCAGATGTTGAAAAATGTCACGATTTTGTTTCGTACAGCATTTTATAAGAGAACAAATTTGCCAAAATATACCTTATCCTATTATATACTGATTGAAAAAAGACAGGGGGCAAGTCTACAAAAAACACACCCAAATTATATCTTATTATATTTACCTGCGTTTCCAGAGTATCCATTAATGTTCAATCTATATTTTGTAGATGCGTCGCCTATTGTGAAATTTTTGAAAACTGCATATCTTTTATTTCCGTCCCAGTCTTCCAAATCTATCCTAAGTTCATGACTTCCCCCTGATGTCAGTTGTGCAATATTCTTGTTGCCTAAAATGTATGTGCGTACTGTACAAGTCTTGGTGATCACAATCAAATACATCCCCGATATCTTAACTAAAGCTATATTCTATCAATTTAAACAGAATGAAAATAAGGAAAATCAGAGAAATAAACAAAGCCATAATTCACCGTTTCATTATTTAATGCAGTATGGGTCATATTTTAAAAGCGTACACCAAAATATTGTGTATGATAACAACTTTCGAATGAATAGATATAGTTAACCAATGGCATAACGCTATTTTCCTCTGCTGTACGGTCAATAAAACTACCCACAATAATAGAGATCGGAATAATTAGAATTAAGATTACTGTAGCAGTTATGACAAAACATTTGGCTGTTCTATCGTTTGAGAAAAAAATCAGTATAAAATTCCCAAAATGATCTCAATTGTAATCTTACCTAACCAGAACTCTCCATTTATACTTCCAAATCCATTCTCATATCCATTCCAATTTCTAGTAAATTCAACACTACCATCAAACCGTTTTTGAATAACCTAAAAAAATATCAGGATCGCCAATCGAAATAAGTTAAATGCTTATATAAATCAACTTTATCGTTGTTTTTACTGTAACTGTTTGTAACTTAATGAGTTATATATAATTTATTTACAAAGCATTAAACGCATTTTTTCTAGATGCCAAGAACAGTGACATCGACCCGAAGTCCTGTTAAGCATAGATAAAAGAAGCAATGTATTAGATTTATATAGAAGTAATACATTTTCTTTTATCTTTTTTTTTTCTGGTCATGAAATATTCAAAACAGAAAAGCTGTTTGCTTAAATAAATAAAAAAGTGAAAACAACACTTTATAAATTCTATTTTTCCGAAGCACAATCCTCGAATTACCTTCCTCGCGTATACATACTTACATAAACATGCGAAGAGCTATAGGACCAAAAGGGACCTAAGAATAATAGTTAAATCCATCTAAGTCAATTTTTTCTGAGGGATTTAGAAGCTTTTCTTAATGTTTCTTTTATTGTCTGATCTAAATGAAATGATTTTTGTAAAAATATTACAGGATATTCATCTTCCTAGTATCTAAATTATATTCATAACATAGTATTCTGGCAATGTATGATTTTATAACTAAAATGAATTTGCTTAACATTAAAAATCATAACTTTCTATTGATGTTACTTGTATATTTTTTAATTATTTTATTGTAATGCTACAGCTGTTAATTAGTGAATGACACTCAAAAGGGAGGGAAGAGGGGTGAAAAAATCGAAGAAAAACAGACAACATTATGGCAAAAACGATAAAAAAGATAAACGACAGAAAAAAAAACCCAGAAAGGAAATTTAAGATTGATCAAAAGAAACCCTTCTAAAACTCCAGAATTGAACTAAGGTGTATTGGAAGGTTCAGCAGTCGTTACGCCTCCTTTGACTAAACTACATCGTGCACATTTACATCCATATTTATGTTAAATTTCTATTAAAACTATTGGAAAGAATTTTGAACACCATGCTCATTATTCATTCTATTGCATTATCTAGTAAAAATCCAAAACACTTTTTATAAAAGATACAAGTTTATATACATAACCCGATTTATATTTGATAGTTTTTGTCGAATGAAAAGTTTCCAAACAGTGAATAATTTTGTCGAGTGTGAATTTATCGAAATAGTAATGTCATTTCGTGTAGTAGTTACACTGCTTGAGAAAGTTTAATACATATCTGTCATCGTAGCTTATATTTTACTTTCATTAAATTGATTTAGACATATTTTCTTAAATTAGAATATGACAACAAAGAAAAGATCCCACAAGATGCACATTGTTAAAAAAAAACTGTCAATTGTTTTGTGCATTTGAATCTCATGAAGTCAAATTTGTCAATATATCTATAATAGCTACATAGCTATATATATTATCACCTTTTCCTGTTAAAGCCAACTTTAGTAAATTTGAATTAAACAATTAAAATTTTATGCACATTAAAATGATAATGTATTACATCTATGTTAACTGAATACATTGCTTTTCTTATCAACCCTCGGTCACTAACGTGACTTCGGATAGATAAGAGAACCAATGTATTATACATGTTACAAAAGTACCTAAAAATTTAAAAAATGAAAGTCTAAAAAAATAAATTTAACAAATTTATGAATAAAAAACACATCTCCTTTACATCAAATGATATTATGTATTCTTTGAAACACACACACACACAGTTTTTTTTTCTATACTTATAGTCCACCCCCCTTCCTCACATTGCACAGACAGGTTTTTGTTACCGTCAGGGTAAACTGTTTTTTTATTCAACTGCTTTGTTTGGGATATCTCTGCATTCTTTTGGCGGAGACACATTACCTATTTAAACATCTGAATTTCTGTAAAGTTCTGTTAGAAAGCAATGATCTAATATTTTATCGATAATTGTTATTTTACCTGACAGAAGTTTTTATGTATGACATTTTGTGTTGGAGTGTCTAAAAGCATAAACTCTATTTGTGCAATCAGATTTACTTGAAGAAGTCCAAATATTATTCGAACGTGTCTTCAAAATATTGTTGTTTTCTAGAGAATATTTAAATGATTAGTATATTCATTTTCATAAGAATAATTGAAATTCATTAACAGCATGCATGCATTTTGTTTCACTCTATATTTCTAAAACCTATCATTCCTAATATATCAAGCTTTGTTTTGTGTTTGTATAATTTTGTTAAGATACATGTATGTTCTGTTCTTTCTCTTATTGCTAGTAAAATAGTTTAAAACTATACTCACTAGTATATATATTTGTTTAGGGGCCAGCTGAAGGACGCCTCCGGGTGCGGGAATTTCTCGCTGCATTGAAGACCTATTGGTGACCTTCTGTTGTTGTCTGTTCTGTGGTCGGGTTGTTGTCTCTTTGACACATTCCCCATTTCCATTCTCAATTTTAATTTCACATTTATTGTCGCTGACTATGTTCTGTATTTTGACAAGTTTTTCTTTGATTACCTCCATTTTTACAAATTAAATAAATACTTGCTGAAGTTTGAGTTAAACAACCGAGCATAATCATAATCTGCAATCGATCCGGGAGGAATGTTTAAAATGCATAGAAAAAATGACATCTGATTTCCGGTAGCTAAAATTGATATTCGAATATAGTTCGTATTTTTGTTATACTTTTATTCCAACGATATGAAATACAAAAGAAAAAACAAAACAAAATAAAACCCGACCAACAAAAGCAAATAGAAATGTAAAAAAGAAGAGAAGAAAAATCAACAAACAAACACAAGTTTATGTCGAGCTGTATATATATTGCATCATATGCACTACTCCCAGTGTTAGATATAAGAAGATGTGGTATGAGTACCAATGAGACAACTCTCCATCCAAGTCAAAATTTATAAAAGTAAACCATTGTAGGTCAAAGTACGGTCTTCAACACGGAGCCTTGGCTCACACCGAACAGCAAGCTATAAAGGGTCCCAAAAATTACTAGTGTAAAACCATTCATTTAGTATGTTTATGTAGTAAGTACCTTTAGTGATAATCTGGACCTTTTTATCAATCTTCTCATAGCTGTTTTGGCCTTTGCTATACCTACACATACCTAACAAATAAAAACAATAATTGTAGATGCAAATATTCTGTACTTCATATAAAAAAATTGTTAGGATATTCACTGATTACCTGGACAATACTCAATTCAAATGCACAATACAAACTGTTCAGCATATTCTTAATTTCGGTGGCAAGCTTGACTGTTTTGCTGGTGTCCTTAGCAAAGTTTTTCATTGTACCTGTAAAAAAAATAGTGACATTAGAGTATGCATATTATTATTCATAATTTGAACATTCGCATTACTATTCATAACTTGGTTGGATAGGAGAAAATTTTCCATACGCTCAATACTTAAATAATCAAAATTTGAAATTTTTCGCTTTCATAGTTTTTAAAATCTTTAAACTTTTATACCAGACCAAACAAATTAATATACAAAATCGGTAGCGTACGCTCTGAATTTTACAAGCGACTGCGAAAGACAGATACTACCAAGCTTATTAATTGATGCATTTTAGATTAACGTACCAGTGGCAGTTAGACTTCCCAAGATTTTCATCTTTGCTTCAGTGTCACACCAAATGACTTTGGTTGCAAACGTACACAAAAACAATACAAAAACATGTATCTTCATCGTTGATGCTTTGCAGAAAATGTCAGATGGGCCAAACGACGTGTTGAATATATGGAGAATAATAGCGTGATGAATTTGATTTTGGTATTATTTTCATTTTAATGTGTTTTATCTGTAATAAAGACTTACATATAAAATGCCATTTCGGTAAGGTTGATTAAATCTGGAAATGAATAAACTCAGACGAGCTTGTAATATCAAAATAAGCATTCAAAATGTTATACGATAAAAGAGGTCAAAATATTTAAGTACATCCAGCAGAAGACGACAAATATAAGTGGAATCTGGACATGACCCTAGTATGTTATGAAATAAAAAATCCTTCGATACCATTTAAAAAAATAGTAATCACAAAGCTGCATTTTATACTCGTCAATAAACCAGTTTGTGCGGACATTATATGTAGATTTTATAATGTTTTTAAGTTAACAAACTTGCATGTATAAATTTCATAAGGAGTCGTGAATGCATATAAGAAATGCCAGAAAAATATGAAAAAATGACCTAAGACCCATTACTCTGCACTACAAATCTGCAAACGGTCGAAATCAAAAGGGGTCTGTTTTATTGCTTGTGATTTGAAATTAACAAAAATAAAATAACAAAAATACCGAACTCCAAGGGAAATTTAAAGAGTTCATTTGTGTTTGTAGGAACAAACTTGTATTATCACCTAGCATATGCAATTTGTCTATTTTCATTAAAATGAAATCCATAACTCTCTAACTATTTATTTGAAAATCATCAAAATTAAAACTTGTCTTGTAATTCTTAAAACCTTTCATTTGTGAAAAGCTAAAACCTTACATTTTTTTAAAATAAAATTTTGTAAAATAAAATAAAACCTTACATTTTGTAAGCAAGTAAAACATTAAATTTTGTAAAATAATCATTAGGATTTGCACATTTGAGTTATCGTGAAACATATATGACAAACTGCCTTATTTTTCAGAGATTAAAGTCCTATGACTCTATGCTCGTAATAAAATTAAACTGAGAAAAGCTATACTTCATGGAATCTAATATTGTATGAAAATTGGTAAGGATTTAATTAAGCATTATTGTGTTATTGAGACACATGTGTAAACGAACGGATGGACGGACAAACAAGAAACGATACACTATAATACATCCAATTTCTACGAGTTTACAAAAAACCAAAGATTATCGTAAAAAATAGTCAGACAACTTTTATGTCATATTGTATAAAAAGAAAAAATGATAATATTATATAGATAACAAATTCCCATCCAAATTGTCGCAAACAGAAATTAAAATTCGGAAACTAGAAACGTTTTCTTCTCTGTCTCTTTCTTATTTGTACTTTTAAAATTCAGACCAACCCCTTTTAAACTACAAGCGTACATCTTTTTTTCATGCGCTTTGAAGTTTCCATATATTTTCCTTGTCATAAAAAAAAACCAATTGAGATGAAAAAATGATTGTTTATTTTTGCAGAACAGCTACAAATTACATGATTCTCTTTTCATATGAAATATAACAGCTGTCTATATCATGTTTCAGAGATATTGATTAAACTTTTGTAAATTTTAAATTCAGTGTTGAATCTTTTAAAATATGTGTCAGGTAAAATTTTTCTAGTTTCTATTTTTCAAACAGTATTTATAAATACGATAATTTTATTTCGGTCAATGAGAAAAAAAAATATGATATAACAATTTTGCAAGCTTATTCCACTTTAGTTCTTCTAATCTATTTATCTCTATAAAAACCCTGATATAATCCTTTTATTTGTATGACATTCTAACATCTTTTATCATTATGATTGTTCTCTTCATGTTGTTAAAACTACTTCTTTCGTTTTGCAATCGAATTTGTTTCATATAATTTGTTGTCTTCTTCCTAATCTATGACATTTGCATTTACATTGCCATTAAGCATAATTTATGCGTAGCAATTTGTTAAGTCGAAATATCTACTA
Organism: Mytilus coruscus; assembly: GCA_017311375.1. Classification (NCBI taxonomy): domain Eukaryota; kingdom Metazoa; phylum Mollusca; class Bivalvia; order Mytilida; family Mytilidae; genus Mytilus; species Mytilus coruscus. The sequence continues at coordinate 32,202,426 of CM029599.1, forward strand.
CTTAAAAGGCGAGTAGAGATGGCAATGTTTAGTATTTCAATAGTGCAAATTATTGCTACCGACCTGTACTGTCAAATACCTCCAAAACAACTTCCGAAATAAGACTTCATAACTATAGATGTATCATGCTTTAAAAGAATCATTTTGTTTTAGTATCGTGGTTCCGTTAAAACTATAAATAATTATGAATGTACATTTGTAAATGAGGATAAACATTATGTGCGCCCGAAGTGCTTTTGGATTTACTTCCATCAGAAATGTAAAAAAAATATAAATGACAACATAGTGATAGGAGTTGTAATTCAATTAACAACTCAAGTATCTTACTTTATTAAATTTCAGGTCCTGTTCCTTTGTAAGTAATACAATCTTAATTTTTTTTGCCGTTCATTAAATCTTTTGATGAGGTTAGTGTTGTCCAAGCTTTAGTTTTCTTTGTAGTGTTTTGCAAACTGTTGTTTGTCACTTAAAACCTTTCTTATGAAGTGTTTATAAAACGCATGCTCTTGTATAATTGTATCATTGCTCGTCCACTGCTGATAAAGCTAAGTATTGTAGTATAACACCGGAAAAAAAATACTGACCCTTAATTTTCAATTGAGGTTTTGATGTTTTAAGGTTACATATGATGCTTTTATTACACTTTCTTAAAATTCTGAATTTAGAAATGAGTTTTTAAACAGAGACAGCATTGATTAATGAACTTCTTTTATGGTCATGATTCAAGTGAAATATGGAGCAATGTATATAAAAGATGAGGAACGTTATACCTTTTTCATTTATCATTTTTTATAAACACATGCTATGATTGTTTTACGTAAACTTTTCCTCAGACCATCGAATTCTGATTGTCTACCAAAAGGTAAAAGTTTTTTTTTGTATCCAGATTTGATGCATCCCGACTCTTAAGCATAGAAGTAAGTCATAAAAAAAACCAATTCGATGTAATACGCGGTTGGAGACTTAAATGCAAAATTCTTCTTATTGTTTAAAAACAACTACATAAAAAAAATTCCTAACAACACGACGGGTGCCACATGTGGAGCAGGATCTGTTTACCCTTCCGGAGCACCTGAGATCACCCCCAGTTTTTGGTGGGGTTCGTGTTGCTTAGTCTTTAGTTTTCTATGTTGTGTTTTGTGTACTATTGTTTATCTGTTTGTCTTTTTCTTTTTTAGCCATGGCGTTGTCAGTTTATTTTCGATTCATGGGTTTAAATGTCCCTCTGGTATCTTTCGCCCCTCTTCTATTTATTATTTCAATAATAATTTATAATAATTCCTTTCGAAAAATAGAAATGGTTCCGATTTTCTTTTGCAATGTTTGTATTTCTATAATAAACAGAATTCATTTGCCAATATTAACTTAGAGGTTCCGTAATAGAATTTTTTTTTAACGTTAAACAAGAAAAAAAGTCTAACATTGATTACCGATTGGTAAAGGTCAATTTATGTCCAGAACGTAAATATAAAGGCGACAGTAGCTTACCGATGTTCAAATCTCTTAGATCGATTTGAAAGAGACAAATAAAGATTACAATAAAAACAAAGGGAATCGCATGAACTCCAAAAGGAACGAGACCGGGTGCGTCGACAGGATAAGAGCCTCTTGCTATGCATATATGGATCACACTTCCTTTACAGCATAATGCATCCAATTTATACGGGCTTACAAAAAACCATAGATCATCGTAAAAATAGTAACAAAACTTTCATGTCATATTGTTTAAAAAGAAATAAAGTTGATAATATTATATAAACAACATATTCGCAAAACAATTTTAAAAGTCGGAAATCAGTTATGATTCAAATTTATACTTTTAAAATTCAGACCAACCACCTTTAAACTACAAGAGTACATCAATTCACTTGGCACTATGAAGTTTTTCATATATTTAATCGGTCATGAAAAAAAAATCTGAGACGAATGATTATGTTTTTTTTTGCAGAATAGATATTGCATGATATTGTTTTCATATGAAATATAACAGCTGTCTATATCATGTTTCAGAAATATTGACTAAAATTTTGTGAATTTTATTAAGTTTTAAAATCTATCTAAGATATATTTGAGGTAAGATTTTTCTAGTTTTATTCTTCAAAACAGTTTATATAAATATGATAATTCTATTTCGGTCAATGAAAAAATATGATATGAAAATGTTAAAATTCTTTGAATGCTTATTTCACTGCTGTTTTTTTCTATATGACATGCTTTTTGATATCTTTCGTCTCTCTTTCTATCAAAAACAACCTCAAACCAAACCTTTAAACAGATTTATTCAGAAGGGTTATAATGTTGTCAAGTCATTAAAGATGTCATTTTTGGAATTAATATTGATGCACTCTTAGGGTCTTTGCATCGGAAATAAATACATTTATTCTAAAACCAGTTGTTGGCATGATATGGGTTATGTTCTTCTCTTATAATTTGTAATGGCATTATACTAAACTCCTAACTTGATATTCATATGTCATTTTCGTTCGATCAGTTTAATTTAGGTCTGGAGCTGGCATGTCAGTAACTTTTAGCACTACAAACTGCTCACAGTCTGAAAAGACCATATTTTGTGCTCGACCATTAAGGTCGAGCACAGATTTTACTTGACAAGACTCGACCTAATCTCGACAGTACTTAACTGTACTTAACTGTACTCGACTTTGGTCTAGACCTTACTTAATAAGTCTGACTGAGTACTTGATAATCTTGGTATAGTGTGACTATGGTCTCGACAAATGCTCGACCAATGCTCGACCAGTCTCGACCAGTGTCGATCAGTCTTGGCCTTTAAATTTAGTCTCGACTCAGTCTTGACCTTTAAAAATAGTCTCGACTCAGTCTCGACCTTTAAATTTAGTCTCGACTGGTCTTGACTCTGTCTGAATCAGCCCATCTATTTCAATTATGTATTGATCTAACAAAATGCCAGTTTATTTGGTAGTTTTGTTTATTGCTGTCAAACTTAAGGATTTAATTAATTGGTAAAAAAGCTAGAATTTTCAGTTCGGACTAAGTTTAGATAGTCACCTTTAAAAATATAACTTCTTCAAATCAAATAGGATTTTTTTAAATATATACAGCTATCTCAATTATATATTGATATTACAGAAGGTCAGGTTATTTGGTAGATTGGTTTGTTGCTGTCAAATTTAAGGATTTGATTAATAGGTGAAAAAAAGCTAGAAATTTCAGTTTGGAAAAAATTCAGATAGATAGGCAATGATTAGTTTTTAATTATAATGATAACGACAAATGGCGGCGAATTAAGTGCAAATTACTGCTACCGATCTAGATCTGTAATGTCAAATAACTCTGTAACTACTCACGAAATACGACTTCATAACCACAGATGTATCATGCTTAAAAAAAGTTCTGTTTAAGTATCGTGATTCCGTTCAACTATAAATAATTATGAATGCACATTTGTAAATGAGGATAAACATTTTTTTTTGGGGGGGGGGGGATTGACCACCATCAGAAATGTAATAAAAAAAAACCTATAAATGACAACCTATCATAGTTTAGAGTTATAATTTGATTAACAAATCAATCAAATTTCAGTTTCTGCTCATTTGTAAGTAGTGAAATTTAAGTTATTCGCCGTTGATTAATCTTTTGGTGAGATTAGTGTTGCACTATCCTTAGTTTTCTGGGTAGTGTTTTGCAAACCGTTGTTGGTCTTTTTTCTTTTGGATTTGGTTTTGATCGTCTATTTTCGCCAAATGCATTCTGAATGTCCCTTTTGTTTCTTAACATCTTTATCATAGAGCGTTTATAAAACCCATGCCCTTGTATAGTTAAGTGTCATTGCTCATCTAATGCTGAGAAAAATAAGTGTCGTAATTTGGTATCGTAAAACAAATATTTATTTTCAATTGAGGTTTTGAGGTTTTTTAAGGTTTTGCATCCCTTTATTACATTTTCTTAAGATTCTGAATCTAGAATCGAGTAATTTAACACAGACAGGATTGATTAATGAACTTCGTTTTTGGTCATAATAAAGTGAAATGTGTGGAGCTATGTACATAAAACATGAGGAGCGGTATACCCTTTTCACTCAGAATTTTAAGAAACACGTACCAATGATCGTTTTACGTAACTTTTGATTCAGACCATTCTGACTGTCTACCTAAATGTGAAAGTTCTTTTGTATTTAGGTTTGTTGTATTTGACTTTAGGCATAGAAGTAAGTAATAAAAAATCAATTCTTTGTAATACTACGTATTTTAACAAATCTACAATTCGAAGTGGAGGACTATTATGTTATAAAATAAGATTCCATGCCATAATTCTAAGCATGCTTATTTTATTTAACACCTTTAATTCTATTTTTATATATTATTTCAATTATTTTAGCTTACATATGATCTACGTCTTGATGGCTTTTAAATTTTCATTTTTATTGATACCTAGTGCCTTCGTAAATTATCAGTTGTCTTTTTTTTTGTAAACGTCTCATTACGGCGGAAGTGGGTGGAGACTTTAATTAATGCAAAATGCTTCTTTAAGCCCCAATGACAATTCTCTAAAATGAATTCTTATTTATTATTACAATAATTATATTTATAATAATTCCTTTCTTAAAATAAAATGGTAAGGATTTATAGTTGCAATATTTATATTTCTATAATTAACCACAAAAATAATTTGCCAGTATTAACTAAAAGGTTCCGTTATTGAAAAATTTCGAACGTTGAACGAAAAGAAAGTCTGATATTGATTACCTGTTGGTAAATGTCAATTCATGTGCACAACGTATATATTAAGGCGAAAGTAACTTATCGATGTTCAAATTAAGAAGAGACAAATAAAGCTAACAAACAAAAACTGAGGGAATCGCATGAACCCAAAAGGAGCAAGACCGGGTGCGTCGACAGGATAAGAGCCCTTTGCTATGTTTGTATGCATCACACTTTTGTGCTGGTTAAATATATGATATACATATTAAGGACGATTGAAGGTATACAAATATGTACCTTTAAGCATCAGAATTATTTCAGACCATATCAAGGGGACAACACACCATAGAATGCTGTGCTTTTTTTACGCTTGCATGGTTTTCGCCGTACGCTTTGTTGTTGTATGCTGCGTGAAATGATGTTGAGGAGGTTCCGATCTCTCTGATGTTCCTGTTTGGTCAAAAAAATTTGGAATGCTTCAAATTTCTTCTGATCTGTCACCAAAAGCTGTGTTAATAACTTTGCAGTGTTGATGTTTCGTTTCAGGTAATCAGTTAATATTTTCTGCTTTACTGATGGGATTTTTTTCATACATGTTTTCTACTTTTTTTCAATCCAATCACCATTTCCATGTTTTAGTTGTATTTTATGGGTCCTGTTTTACTCGTCCTGCAAAGTGTTGACATTATTTTCTAGCTTCTTGGGCTTCTGTTTTGCCAGAACGTCTACCTAATCATTCCTTTGAATGCATGCATGTCCTTTTGTCCATCGCATTTTAAGGTTTTCATAACTCTAATCACACCAATATAGTGTTTTGTTATCGACGTCATCGAGAAAAATCTGACAGAATTATTCTTATTTCTGTGATTTGATTGTAGAGGTATTCCGCTATGAAGAAATGTATTCCAGCACCATGAAGATAGCTAGCAGTTCAGTTAACAACATACAACCTTTGCCCCGTTTTCAGATGGTCCTATATTTTCAATGCATGATAAATCTGTCGTTTAAGTTTGACCCCATTTAATAAGGTATTCTGATAGAACCTTGTACGTCTTTTCTTTTGTTTTGATCATTACTATAATTTACAAAACATCTTGTCATTGTCACTACTGTTTTCTTCTAATCTGTTAAACCCTTATTTATTAAGCTTATGGCTTATTTCTGAGGCCTGGTTTAATGCCATAGCCATTGGTGTTATATGAAAAAAAAAAAACGTCGGTGCTATATGAAAATAACACCGCGAACAGATCTGATAATCGATATTTAAGCAAATTTTCAGAGATGATGTCCATATGGACATGTGTTGCCAGCCCATATGCCGAACATCACAGTTCTTGTATTCGGTAGTTCAAGCTTTCTTATCCAATGTCTCTCCGGGAGCTCTGATGTAACTTTTCTCTTCTCGTTACACTGCAATGTGCTTTTCCGTATTCTCCGTTTGTAATAACAAGGGGGATAGGTTGTTGCAACAAGAAGATATTGGCTAAAATTGCCCATATCTGTTGTAGGCAGGGAAACCCTCCCCTTTGGAGTTAGACTGCCCTAATTAAACTTTCCTTTTCTGAGGTCAAGTCTCCTTGGGGCTTACATCAATTTCTCAACAAATATTTTTTTTCAATATATTCTTGTTTCTTAGTCTAAAGAAATGTCTCGAATACAAATCTTTTACCCCATTATCTGATTTACAGGTTAAAATTTTCAGAACGCTGTGCATACACTGACATTTACATGTACGACATACTCAATACAGACACGAGACCATACATAAGTTATACGTAATATAAAGTACCGGGTGTATAGGTTGCACTTTGTAAATACAGCTGTTTCACAAACCTTGTCTCTTTTGGGGAGACATTTAATGTTCATAGATATTTTGTTTTGTTTACCTACTGGTTCCGAGATATGATCTCTATGTTTCAACTTGGAAATTTTACCAGTAGAAATCCACATGGATTGCGGCTAAATTAAATTCTGAGGAAGACCCAGAGTGAAAGGAGGGATAGTACAGGATTTTAGTATAAATTTAAACTCTTAGAAATTCGAGGCATACAAATGTTGAAAATATGCCGCACAACCCTATGTTTTGACCTTTGAAAAAATAGTAGTGCATATGAACTTCTGTTCTAATACCTATTTTTTCACGAAACTTCATAGTAAAAGTGGCACAGTTTTAGCCGTAAAAGGAGTTCCTATGGGAAATTGCATTGTTTATATATATAGTGCAACATACATGCAACATACAAAACAAAAACAAAAAACTAAAACTAAAAATTAGTCGGAATGATAAATAATATTAGCCCAGTTGGAGTATTAATTCAAGCTTTTAGAAGAAGAAAGACAACTCTTATGTTCTTCCGCCACTTTAAGAATAATGTAAAGTCTTATGTTGACTCTTGCGTATAATGCATACCATCATGTCACTTGTTTTTTTTTTTTTTTTTTTACCGCTGGGCGATTATATATGGCCCATTATGTTGTTGAAAAAAAAGTCAGCATGTACAATTTAACCACAGGACCCATGGCATTATGTACAATCTGCTAATAATGCAGTCGTCCCTCTAGCACATAACTTGTTGAATTTTATGGATAGACTAAACATAATTGTTTGATTTCTGTCTTTTAAAGTACAAAACTACAACCACCAAGAGCTACAAAATAATATGATGAAACAAGTTGTCTATAGTAAAAAGGTTTTTGTAAATTTGTTAATACTACATGTCTTTTAAAAGATATCCTCTGATAATCGTTTTCTCTGCATCCAATTACTTAAAGTTGATGTTTAAGTAAATGCTATTGGAGTAATGTATAAGTATTTCTCATGAACGTTATTTATGATCACAGCCCAAGACATATTTTGCCAAAATTGGCACACGAGGCATGTAGAGATAGGAAATTTTTACTTGTATAAAGAGATAATGTCATATATTTGACTTTAACATCACAGTGTTGGTCTCATACTACTAACCTATGAGGGGCCTGATGGGGGTCTCATCACGATTCACGAGTTGATTTTTTTGTCAATCACGATTCACAGAAAATAAATTTCCATGATCACGGATCACGAAAATATAAAAAAAAAAATCTGTAGAAAAACGGATCACGATAGCGAAAATGCGCCGATCACGAAGAACGAAAATAACCCATCAGGCCCCTCACCTATATGCCTCTTACTGCCTCAGGTTTATTCCTCTTGGTGGGTATGTTCCAAGTGGAAGGTAAACTACTATCGCCTCTTATTAATAAAACAACAACATTTGTGCAATTAATTCAGAAGATTCTTTCCACTCATATTCTACCATACTATCAGAATGTAGTAAATTTAACATGTTTAGTATATTTCATTGGGTATATTTTATATACAACATTCTAAAATATTCGTATAAAAACCCTTGTCCTGAACATACATGAAATATTTGCCACTGGACGGAAGGCAAACCAAACTCAATCAATAAATCAATCAATCATATACAAAAGCCTATTACAACCCCATTCGGTATGAACACCTTCAATTATTTCTCTGAACATTTATGTAGTGGTATATCTTAATATATATCTTTTTCGATCAAGCTTCATTTAATTACAGCTAACAACACCATGGAATACAAATACAGTTCCTGATATTCCTCCTGAGTATCCTATAGTTTGTAGTCCGAATTTGTAGCTATATTTGAAACTTTTATAATGCACTTCCGGTTTTCAAATCCACGCACCATGTCTTGCATAATGCTGTCAATTTTGCGGAAATTGTCTTACAAAAATGAAAGTTGCATGACGCATTTCAATATAACTATCCACTACTACATAGTCCCACCAGTTCTGGGATCGGGATTTACGTAAATTCGTCTTACTGTGAATGGTTTTAATAGGAGATAAACGATCAAATGGCTATTTGTAGGACGGAAACCTGTTCTCTCTCTTGAATTTTGAACCATACTGCGATTTTCCTGACCAAAGACAACATAAAAAACAGTGCCTCCCATTTAGTTGTTACCCACTCTATTTAAAAGTGAGGTCAATTTCTAACATGTGCTATGAACATTCATCGAGGTCGAGACCATGGATTACCTGGATACAACGCTTTTCGACGATGGTACAATCTTGCTGTTGGCTACAGTTTTGGCAGAAGAAAAATTTGTTCACTGTCCAATGCATAGGAAAACAAACAAAAAATTGCTATAACTCGTAATTTCATGATTGTTGCATATCATGTAGTTATAAGAAATGAATATATCCCACATCTTGTTTTATTCTTATTTATATCTAGTAATTTTTAAAATGATATACAGTGTTTTAGAAGGTGCAGAATCAATTATATACCTTTATAAAAGAGTCTATATGTACCCTATAGATTGTGACATGTTCATAAAATTTCAGATAACAAATCATGTCTTGTGCAAGATTATTTTTGAACTTATCATCAGGCTAGCATATTTATTTCCACAATCTTCTTGTCCCCTGAAAATCAAAAGGTCGTATCTTAAGACCCTATTAAACTATTATACATATTCTGATATCTGACCGACTTATGTCGTGTGAACATCAGAAGGATGTTATTTGATAAATATATTATACTTTTTGATTTTTGAATTCAATGGCCCAAAAATTTAACTGTTGTTATACCTTCTCCTTTATAGGTAATATATTCTCTAACTCAATAAATGACCAATCATGAAAACACAATGTTGTTGACAAAGGATTGACAAGACTGTTACCAATAGAAACATCACAGATTTAGCAAAAGTCAAACAAAAACAACTAAAGATAGAGAAACATGAACCCCTTAAAAGGTAGAGAAAAACTCGGGTGCTCCGAAAAGTTTGGCAGTTCTTTCTCCAATAGCGCTACCGTCATGTTACTCGTGACAAGAACCATGCGGTGGTAGGTCGAGCTCGGTGATGTCACAATCGAGAAAATTTTGGCTACTACAAGTGGAACATAACCATGGTCATCTCTGTCATATATTCCATAGCAGTCAACCAGAACAATTAGAATTATTCAAATGGCAACTTAATCATTAAGCGAGCTTGTTTAAGTAGCTTCCTGGTAAACAGCTTCTTCTCTATCAAAGAAACCGTGATAGGAAACGCAACCTCTTGTGCGTTCGACTCTGATCTTAATTGACAAGGATTACTGAAGGTTTCTGGTTCTCCCCAGGCAATCTGGTTTCCTCCACCAATAAAAACTGGTCGCTACGATGAAGCAAAGCGTGCTTAAAGTAGCGTTAAACGTTAAACAACAATCAATCAACCAATCATTATGTGTGTTGCGTCCGCTGATTAGGGTTTGAGATCAAAAGACGCACAAAATAGATTTCAGAAAATCTATTGAAAATAAATGATGGATTGATTGGCGACTTCTAACGCCGCATTTGAGAAAAAGGCTTTATATAACGTCAAAAGCTTCTTTATATGTATAATGATAAAAAGAAAATGGTGTTGTTTTAAAACTCAGACAAAAATCCTTCATCCTTCTTGATCTGACATTTAAATTGAAAAGATTTATCAATTCTTCAATTGCGTGTTAAAAAATAAAACAATTGATTTCACATAAATAAAAAAAAATCGATTAATATTAGGAGACATTTGAAATGTAGTCCTTTATAGTCGTTTTTTGTTGTTCAAAATAAAAACAATGTATGCATTCAATACATATGGATAGTTCGATAGGTAACAACAATAAACGGGAATACGTTTGATGTTTAAAAATAGCATCAACCTGTTTGGCTTCATTAGTTAATGAATGTGTTTTACTTCCTCGCTGGCTTGTAGGTGTTTTGAAAATTTGCCTTGATGAAACACAAATGAAAAAAACTCGAATAACTTCTCCTTCCACTTCTTCAAATAACTAAGGTTTTCCCGTATTATACCCCCTTAACGAATTTGACAGTACTATGAAACTTCATTATTTGTTGTTATATAACCTCTTTTGTAAGAGGACCCCAACTTTCGTATGTTTTAGCATTATACTTTTTTCGTACAAAATACTGCATATGCCTTATCTATGTGACTTTGTTATAAGTAACTTTGTTACCAAATAGTCTTTGTGTGTTTTTTTTTTTTTATTTGATCAAAGATCTGCAAACCACGGTATGATGTACATGGTACATGTGGAAGGTTGGCCAGGATGACTGTGAGTTAGGATCCCATGCTAACTATAGCACAGTCATCCTGGCCAAACCTCTTCTGTCGAGCAGTGAGTCAGGATCCCATGCTAACTATAGCACAGTCATCCTGGGGTTAAGACTATTCACACGAAATGATTTTGTGAAGATAAAATATAAGTCTTTACTTGATATTTTGATACTCTGTGATTGCAGAATGTCGTGTTTACAATGTAATCTTATTCGAATATTCTTTTATGTTTTTTTTCAAACGCGCACGCAAAAGAGTACAATGTAGCAACACGTAATGATATATCAAATTTTACACAGAAACCATTGAAACCTATCGGACGTGGCTGCGTATTTATACATCCCACACAGCCAAATGAACGCAGACTGAGTATTGATCTTGCTGACAGTTGATGTCCAGGTAACCATATTACAATACCTAGCCTGGCATCCTGGCGAAACCGCTTCTGTCGAGCAGTGAGCCAGGATCCCATGCGAACTATAGCACAGTCATCCTGGCCAAACCTCCTCTGTCGAGCAGTGAGTCAGGATCCCATGCCAAACCTCCTCTGACTACTATAGGAGGTTCTTGGACCCCCAAAAAAATTATGACATAAAGTGATATAATATGGGGGTCATAATCATATAAGTTATTTATGACCCCCATCTTCTATTTATGACCCCCATATTATATCACTCTATGTCAAATTATGTCATTTGGTGATTACAAAAGATGATATAACTTGGGGGTCATAATTTTTTTTTTTTTTTTTTTGGGGGGTCCAAGAACCTCCTATAGTAGTCATCTGTTGAGCAGTGAGCCAGGATCCCATGCTAACTATAGCACAGTCATCTTGGCCAAATCTCCTCTGTCGACCAGTGAGCCAGGATCCCATGCTAACTATAGCACAGTCATCCTGGCAAAACCTCTTCTGTCGAGCAGTGAGTCAGGATCCCATGCTAACTATAGCACAGTCATCCTGGCCAAACCTCTTCTACCGAGCAATGAATCAGGATCCCATGCTTATTATAGCACAGTCATCCTGGGGTTAAGACTATTCACACCATGATAAAAGTTGTTTTTAGAAGAGAAATATTATCATAAAAAAATATTTAAAAATTTTAAAAAGCAACCGAAAAAGCAACCGTATCAGTATCCCGATGATATTCTTTATGAATGGATATTGGTAAGTTATTTTACATGAGCGAATCGACTGGTCACAAGAGGTTACCCACGTTACATTAAAATCTGAAAATTTTGTAAGAGTTCATCAGTACAATTAATTTGGCGGTTTCTAGAGCACAAAATGAAGTCACAATGTAATAATTTTGTGGACCTGATAACGTTTTTCTGAGTGCAACATAATATTATATAACATAGTATTCGATATTGAAGTAATTTTTAAGATATTTTCATAGTTGTGAAGATTATACAATGATTTTTAAGTTATAAAACAATATCTGATGAATTTTCACAGTATGCACTATTTTCGTAAGCTATCGTACTACAGTTTGTGGAAGTTCCATTGACTATAGGCGTTCCACCATATTTACTGCATAATACTGTATATCGCCCTATGGCCATGTCGTACGAATTTCTCCTGATAATGTTTTTCGTAGCCTTCCGAGAAGGAATATAGTTCCACGGAGGTGCAGTTTCACGAGTATCACCCATTGGAACATTTAACCTAACGGGGGATTTTTGTGTCTTTTCTGAACGCTTTGTGCATGATTTGTCCGTTCGTTTTGATTTGCTATATGAAGGACTTTGGCTTAATGGAACTTCAATGGATATATTTGGCAATGACACTGGATGTGCAATTTCACGAGTCTCTAGCTCAGTATAATTGTCATATGCACTTTCTTCTAATTTTGTCCGTCTTTTCTCGGCAATCCGTTCTTTAATAAGTTTTCTATCTCTGAAAAGTAAAAAAAAAATATTTTCTTTGATCTGAAATTCAATACACCTTATCGCTAGTTAGTCCAATCCGGAGAAAACAGTCACGTTTACAACTTCCTGTTTGGGTCAAGTCTTGCAAAAACAAAGGTCATCAGTAACGAGCTAAGGAAGGAACAAGTTTAGAAAGCAAACATTTTGAAACTTTGATAGATTATGATCCACTTTTTAAAACACAAATCAAAGTAATAAAAACTGTTTTGTTTGAAGTGTTTACGATGGTTTAAAAAATTTCTCTTTGAAATAGTTTTATGCATAATACATTGTTTAAATATGGCCCGAGATAGCTTCAACTAGCCTGGGATCCTGGCTCACTGCTCCACCTATCGACGAAGTATTAGATTGGGTCAGGATGCCAGGCTAAGCTTCAACGGGATGAAACAGTTATGTAATTTTAGAAATTATCCGGATTTGAGTAAATAGCGATAAGGTGTATTGATAGGCCATCATAGTACGATTACCTGTCAATTTCTAATTTTATTTTCTTGTGTCCCTTTTTAATATCCGAGTTTGTTTGTTTGTTGTTTTTTTTTTTTTTTGGGGTTGCATTCTTGATACTCTGGTTTTATTTTAACGATCGTTGCATTATTCATTATAATTATACGAAAAGATCATCCGTTGTGGTGTAAAAAAAACTGAATGCATCTAATTTAATTTCACTTCTTGTAAACTCTTTGACCGTATCACATTTTGCGTGAAGTTCATCTGTATCAGTACGTAACCTCTAGCAGAATTTTAAAAAGTTGAAATGTTGTATGTTTACGGAATGCAAACGCAGACGATCATTTTGCATTTACTTTCATTTCACTCATTTTCGTCAAATAAGAATTAAAAAGTTCATTAAGATGTTAACCGAACATTTTATAGATGTTCAGTTGAGAATAAAGTGCATGCTGTACAATAGCTGTACTCTTTCCGATAAACTTAACATATATACCAGGATTAAAATTTTGTACGCCAGATGCGCGTTTCGTCTACAAAAGACTCGATCATCAGTGACGCTAGCGCTCGAATAAAAAAAATAAAATAAAAAGGCCAAATAAAGTACAAGTCACATCGGTTGTTTATCATATTGATTAGTAAAATGAAAGTAATGTATAACAGTGTGCATGTGTGCAGCCAAAGCAATGTTGACATTAAGCCAGGGCCGCCAGTCGTGACCTTGCTCTGAATTGTTGGTTTTGTAGTTCATCGTTGAAGCCTTCCAGCACAATCAAGATGAAAAAAAAAAAAAACTATAAAAATTATTTCCTAGGATTTCATGATCTATATCTTTCCCATGTCCTTTCTTTTCCTTTGTTTCTTTTTTATAACCTGGGTTTATTTATTCGAAATTTTGAAACTTATGTGTAGTCTTTTTGGGGGTTCTTTTGTATAATGAAGATCGGTAAATAATTTGGTTTAGTAGGTTGTTTGATAACACCCAAAAGGATCGAATTTCAATTTTACAAAATTCAATACTATATAGATATAAGAAGATGTGGTATGAGTGCCAATGAGACAACTCTCCATCAAAGTCAAAATTTATAAATGTAAACCATTATAGGTCAAAGTACGGTCTTCAACACGGAGCCTAGGCTCACACCGAACAGTAAGCTATAAAGGGCCCCAAAAATTACTAGTGTAAAACCAACGGTCTAATCTATATAAAAACGAGAAACGAGAAACACTTATGAACCACATCAACAAACGACAACTACTGAACATCAGATTCCTGACTTAGGACAGGTGCAAACAAATGCAGCGGGTTTAAACGTTTTAATGGTACCAAACCTTCACCCTTTTTCTGAAACAATAGTGTAACATCACAACATAGAAAGACACACTACAAAATATCAACTGAAATAGCTTAACTCAATCAAAGGACATAGTAACACCATTGAACATACACTGAACAAATAAATTTGACCTATGATACAATGCAAATTCAAAATAAATAAACTAAGGGAAGAATAATAAAAGTGACATGTTATATCGGTATGAAATGTTAAACAATTTATGCATAATAATAGCCTTTTTACCCACATCCTTCTTGAACCATTTGCCCATTCTCAATGACTAAATATATGTTTTCTTTATCTTTAGAGAACCATTGACTGATAAGCCCCTGTAAACCTCATCAAAGTTGTCTTAAATGAGGGCTTGGATCGGGTTAACAGAATAGAGAATAATGGCAACAACAAAAAAATAATACAAGAGAAAAATTAGCAAAAACAAAATAATGAATAGAGAATAATGGGGTGCAAAAGAATCAAGAATAACTGTGAAATATAAAAGAATTAGGAAATAAAATACTGATCACAGGAATGAACCATGTACAGGATAAAGAAATCTTGTCAAAACATACAAAACTATTATTTAAAAAAAAAATCAAGAGAATTTTACAGAAAAAGCGTTATTTTTTAAGATATAGAAAAAGGCCTCAAAAACATAAATGAAGGACCCCTATCCAGACCCTCTTGAATAAAGTCGGATGACAAACTTGGTGTTATTCACCGTTAAGAAGCTGACATGTTCAAATATCTATATGTATTCATGGTATTAGAGAAGATCTATTTATTGATTTGTATCTATATTGATGTAAATATGACCTTGGGAAGATCAAAAAGTGAAAATGAGTTCAAAATATTTATGATTCTATAATTAAAACACATGCAGTCTTCACTTGGTATTGCTAAAATAGAATATAATATATTTGAAATTCAACACCACGTGTGTCATTTAACAACACAATTATAATATAGTTTAGTTAGTCTTAAGTTTTCTATGTTGTGTTTTGTGTGCTGTTGTTTTTCTATTGGTCTTTTTATTTTTTTTAGCTATGGCGTTGTCAGTTTATTTTCTACTTTTGAGTTTGAATGTCCCTTTGGTATCTTTCGCTTCCTTTTTTGGACAGATTTAATACTTGAAAATAGAGAATACCAAGACAGTTGTATGGTCAATTTTGTCAAAAGCCATTACAATTTAGTCGACAACAGTAACTATTAGATCTTCCCGAACCATTAATGGCTGTTTTTTTCTTTGAAAATAACGGTTGTTTATGTTACTTCCAGTTGCAAATATTTCATACGTTCAGGAAATTACAGATTAAATACCAGCAAAAGAGGAAAACAGTAAATATTTAAACCTATTCTATCTCAATTTCATTCGATGTTATAAGTATTAAAACAATTCTTTTCTTCAAAATTAAAAAAAAATGCTGATCGGTACTTGCTCGTTCGAAATATTACGTTTTTTTTATTGTATTTCCCTACCCTTCTTATTTTCCAAAAGTTGTTTAACTTTGAAAACAAGGGAAATCTAGCAAGTATATTTTTCGTGCATATACAAGTGTACAAGGCAATTGGGTTTTATTTATTATAATAGTTTGTTTCCCACATGTTACGGAAAAAATATTATCCTATACCTTGTTCACTGCATTATTTATAAACATCGGAGTTCAATAAAGTACTATTTTGTGTGGGAGTGTGATCCCTTAAGAACTTGGTGTAATTAACAGCAACAATACTGACCTACTTTCGTAAAAAATAAACCGTACATTGATTCAGAGATATTAAATGCTGATTTCAGTAAACATGTGAATATTTTCCATTTTTGCTCAAATGCTTGCCTTACTTTTTTTGTATCTAGCACATCATGATATTTTTAATACTAATAATAATTAAAAAATAACACCACTTACCTGACGGCTTTAATGGCAGATATAATACACGTAAAAACAAAAAGAGCTCCAAAAATGGCACCAAATACGATTCCCGTTACATTCACATCGCTTGCCATGTCTGTTGCAATTTCCTGTCACTTTATTTCAACATCTGAAAGTACAGAAATGAAAACGACTTTCTGATATGTAATTAAACTTAGGGTAAATGAAAGTCACTCTCACATGTTCAATTTCACATATTCTGCTCTAATTAATTAATTTCTGAAAGGCACAATACTATAACGTGAATTAGATCAGAATAAAACCATTCATCCTTTATCATCGAAATTAGGAATAATGTGATGTATGCTGTTTTAATTGTCTTGTATTTGACCATATACTGTTGTAATTTCCCAATGGACGGCCATGTCATGTTTGAAATGTGATTTTAATGCGGTTTAAGTGAATTACCTCACGGAAATTTGATAATTTAACATGAACTTTTGACTCAATATGTTTGCACTTTTACTAAAATACCAACATAAATGTTATTTGTGATATAAAGAAGTATACAAAATAATCTTAATAAAATGTTAAATTTCTTAGTTGTTTTCTAGTTAGGAAAACAGGTGTTTTTCTTTTCCTTCCTTTTGATTGCCATTTTCAAACATTCTTATAGATTAGACCGTTGGTTTTCCCGTTTGAATGGTTTTACACTAGTAATTTTGGGGCCCTTTATAGCTTACTGTTCGGTGTGAGCCAAGGCTCCGTGTTGAAGACCGTACTTTGACCTATAATGGTTTACTTTTATAAATTTTGACTTGGATGGAGAGTTGTCTCATTGGCACTCATACCACATCTTCTTATATCTATTAAGTGATAAATACATGTTCTGTTTAGTTTGTTTTGAAAAACTCTTATCATTTTCCTTCTAAATAAATACACAGCATTTCATAAAACATCTGTATTTTAAATATTTAATTCCCCTTCCAAGGGTAGGGTATACGGGAAAGTGAACTACTTATTTAGGGAGTTAGAATATAGAAGGATTTAAATCAAATCAACCGTCTTTGGTCTTTGCAAGCTAAAGTAAAACATTTGTCGATTAGAACGAACGATATTCAACCTTCGAGGCGAGGTGGTGCTAGTTTTGCACAACTTCCGCATTGTGCAAAACGTATGCAGCTCAGGCATAATTGGTCAAATTTAACACGATGGTAAACATTTGATTTCAATATTAATTTGGTTCAACAACAATCGCATATCGCTGTTTCACTCTTGTTATTGTTGCATACTATCATTCAAATTAATAGAAAGAAACATAATTCAAACAGAACGCAAAAATAAATTAGCGTGCAATAGCATATCATATTGCTCTAGTGAAAATAAAGCTTCAAATAAGTGACGTCATCAGTTAGAAGAAAAACATGTTTGGTCAGTTTTTTTAAGCCTTTCTATACAAATTGACATTGCATGAATATTGGCGAATACTATCCCTCGTAAAATGTGTATTAAACTCACAAGCTCGTGCGATATAAAAAAATCTACTTGTGATAAAGTATTCACAAATATTCATGCAATAACCCCATATACTAAGTATACACTGGGCCTACTTGTCAGTGGCGGATCCAGGGGGAGAGTATTCCGGGCGACGTGTGGTTGGACCCCCCTTTTATATGACTTTCATGTGTTGGGTCACTCTTTTACAAATGGCTAGATCCGTGCCTGCTTGTAATAAGTTATTGCATAAGCACTTCATAATGGAAATAAAACCACAGATCTACAATAGATGCAATCCTAAAAAAAAACGGTATCCATGTTGAAATGTATTAAAAATCAGGAAAAACAGACCGCCATCTCGATCCCCTTTGAATCTTGATCGGTCTCTGTGACATAAACAAGACTAAAAGGTAATCAATGTTGTGTGCTAAGAAAATGTTTTTTGTATTTTTATTTCCTGCATCATGTTAATATCTTATACATCTGAATTGCAAGAAAACCGATCCAAACGGAATTCAAACCAAAAACCAATATTAAATACATTATTTTTTTTGTATTCAACGGTGTTGTGATCAGATTTTAAAACTAATAGCTTTGTAATAAAATATCAAAGAAGAGAAACTTACAAACTCTAGTTTTATCAATACTTACAGTTGTGATGGCATGACAATTAAATTTTGTGTAATGTTATAGAAAACTGATAGATCGTAAATCGGATCATCTATGAGGGTATAGATGGAGGTCTTTGATTTATTTATTCTTTAATTTTTTAGACAGATTTTTTTCTATTTTTCCCCATTACTCTCTATTCTTTATATTTCAGTACCCCATTATTCTCTATTCTTTTAATTTTTTTTTTTTTGCCTTTTTCTCTGTTTTATTTAATTTTGCCTATAATTCGATATTCTGTAAACCCAGTACAGACCCTCATCTATTTGAACTATTATGTCATGTCTGTTTTTGTTTTGTTTTGCGTCAAATCGAATTTACAAAACTTACCAGCCAGAAACAAAAATAAAAACACACCCAATATAAACTAAACATGCAAACAATTAGACACCAATTTTTAACATCCATATTTTTCTTGCTCAAAAACTATCGTGCAAACTACACATCAGTTTTATTTAAACCTGTTAGTGATTGAGGATTTCCATATAATATAAAAATAAGAAGATGAGGTATGATTGCAAATGAGACAACTCTCCACCAGAGACCAAATGACGTAGAAATAAGCTATTATAGGTCACCATACGGCTTTCAACAATCAACAAAACCCATGCCGCATTACAAGCTATAAAAGGCCCCGAAATGACAAATGTGGAACAATTCAAACGAGAAAACTAGCTTGATTTGTGTTCAAAACAATTATAAATGAAAAACAAATATGATATACAACAACAAACGACAACCACTGAATTACAGACTACTGACTTGGGAACAGACACATACATAATGTGGCGGAGTTAAACATTTCAGCGGGCGCCTAACCCTCCCCCTAATTCATACGACTTAAATTCAAATGTCACCTTACAAATATTTTTTCATTAATTTTAAAAGAGTTTTACAGTGTGTGTATTTTTGTTGTTGTTTTTTTTTACCTCAGGGCCCGTATGCATAAAGCTACTTAGGTTAAGATATCCAATCGTAATACTAATTTATCGTAGGACATGTAGAAAAATTCGTCCGTTCGGAACAAATCTTAACTTTAGTAGCTTTATGCATACGGGCCCTGACCCCTAAAAATCTACAGCAGATGTAAGGAAGACAAAGGAAAACACAACATTGACTTAACTCTGGATCCTACAGAAATCTTCTGGATCTCATCTGGATCCTACAGAAATCTTCTGGATCTCTTCTGGATCCTACAGAAATCTTTTTTTGCACAAACAGAGAAAATTGTGTTGCATTGATTGTCCAGCGTTTCTATCACCTTTTCTAACTCTTTTAGTAAATATTGAAAAAGGATGTGGCAGTTTTTGTCATGCCAATAACCTTGGTGCCTTCTTGTCATCTCCAAGATACTTATCAAAGACTAATGTCCAATCCTAAATAGCAACATTACAACCCCGTTACCAATACTTTTCTGAAGAGGTTTTACAAACGTAGTAAGGTCGATATTTGTTGACGGTCCTATGAAGAGGGAATGAGTTCAACCGAAGTATACAGGAGAATAGTTCCGTCCAAATTTTGAATTGTTATCTATGATAAAGTTTCCATTGTTCGTACATGCACTGCGTTTAAAAATACTTTTTGTAGTTTAGTATTTGATTAAAGATCAAAATAACTGGGTCAATATCTCTAAAAGCCCTAAAAAATGAGGAACACGGATATTCTTTCAAAAAACCTCTCTGCCAGATATTCGACATGTGATGATTTTAAAGAATTGACTGAACTTGACCATTTGTGCTGTTTTAAAGTGCATAGAACCAAAGAATAACGATATAAAATCTATGGAGTTATTAAATGTTTACAAAAATTAAGTGTCCAGAGAATTTCATCAGCTGAAACTGGGATTTTTCACTCTGAGAACTTGAATCACAAAAGGCTTTTTGAAGTTTGCTAACATGCGGATAATCTAATCTAATAGAGTACCCCGAAAATCAAACCACATGGTAAAAATTTCTCAGCCTTGAAACGGTGCATTATACGTATCCAAGTTAACGATATCTGGGACTGTATTATACTATATATTATGTCCCAGACGATATGAACAAAGAAATTGGGAAATGGGGAAAACCCTTACTACCCTTCCGAAGCACCTGAGTTGACCCTTGGTTTTTTGGTTGGGTTCGTGTTGCTGAGTCTTTAGTTTTCTATGCAGTGTATTGTGGACTTGTTTGTCTTTTAAATTCGTCGTTTTTCGTTTCTTGGCTTGGCGGTGTCAGTTTTTCTGAGACTTATGACTTTTGAACGTCCCCTTAGTTTCTTCCGCCTATTTTTTTTTCCTTCCATCATTGCATGTACTACCCTTTAAGGTAAGATAAAACCAATGTGTATAATATGTTTTAAATGTATGTAATGATTGTCAAATTGAAATTGATACCATTATATGATACAATTAAGTAAACAAACAATTGAACTATATTGTTCGTAAAGTCTGAATATTTTGATATTACGCATGCACAACGTATTTATATTCTGTAATGCGACGTTTGGATTTTTTGTATATCAAATTAAAATAATTGAAAAGATGCAGTCAAAGATCATTGAAATAAGTTAATTTTATCGATTGAAACTCTTTTGATCATTGTAAAATAAGACAATCTTAGAGATAACTATATCTCTTTTAAAGAAAATCTATTCTAAGAGCTGTTAATAAACTGTAAATTACTTTTTAACTCCAAGTTATAGTTAACACGTTATAACGTCCTTCGTTGTACTTGCTAAAATATCACAGGTATATTTTAGAAGGAAAAAGGCTTCGGTGTAAACGTTCTTGGCGAGAACAGGAAAAAAGAAATGCACCAACCATAAAAGAAGAAGCATATTGTAATATGCTTCTACACTTGAATCCATCTATTTAGGTAAATGCCTTAACAATAGTTTTTCAATAAGAATGTCCATTTCGTTCATTCTCATCATAACTATAGAATATGAAAAGTGTAATTGTCAGCCTGAACATAATCTGATGTATTGAATACGTCAATGGGACAGCAATCCAACGATACAAATAAAGATAAAGCCATTTAGAGGTGAACATTCGGTATTCAACAATAGACGAGTGTTTTATGTCTATTGGAATATATACTTTTTATGACACTGTTCTATTCTAGTCAAATAAAAACAAAATGGATTCTTGAATTTCGTTAATTTAGTTTGTTTTGAAATGGACCCAAAGATGTCGTAAATCTGGGTTGCCTCAAAATGGATTCTTTATTGTCGTTAATCTAGTTTGTCTCAAAATGGATTCTTTAATGCGTTCAGACTAACTTGTCTCAAAATGACGAGTTTGCTGCCCACACAAGATGACAAAAAAAATCTCGTCAACAGATAATCATTAGAAAATGTGGTGATAGATTGTCATTGTCATGGCTTGGTACTAGTACTTATTATCCCCCAAGGTTCACTGGGGAATAGAAATATTATTCACTCTTGGTCTTCTACCGACTTGAAGTAAAACCCTCGCCAAAGTGGGGCGTCTGTTTGGCTGAGCGGAATGTACAAGTACGCAGCCACGTCCTGTCAGAATGGGGACGTTAAATCCGATGCCTCGTGTAGTGAGAGAACCACGTTCTTTGTACGTAAAAGAACCCTTGCAACAACTCAGTGATGGGTACATAGGTGGCTTGTTGCAAGGCAAAATTTCCGTCCCAGTCCAATATAACCTTATTTTACAGTGCCAGTCAAAATATCCCCGACCTTTATTCCAAACGACCTCTATTACATGACCAGGCTATTGTATTATTGTAAATTTGTTCTCGTCCTGAATATGCATGAAATATTTGCCACTGGACGTCAAGCAACTAACATTCAATCAATCAATCTACTTATTATTGTGTAGGATTAACCAGCAAAATTGGTCGATTATGTCCCCTTGTACGGGTGTCAATATTTTGGGAATCTTGATTACCCGGAAACATCAAATAGAAGCAATATAACAAAAAGATCAGTTCACGAATGAAAACTTTATAGACAAATTTAAAATTGTCATAAAAATAAGTATGCAAAGAAAATAAACATTTAAATACAGATAAACTTTTAAACATGCATATTTATATTTACCTTCTTTGTTCCGAACAGAATTCAAACGTATCTACATATTTAACCAACCGAATATAATTGTGACACGAATTAAGGTTTTAAAGACCTAAGAACAATATCCATGTTAAATGTAAAATGATTCAAAACATGCTTGTTCATGTAGTGTTGTTAAATAAAACGAAGGAGATTAATTGAATTTTAAAAAAGTCGATTGAAGATTGCAGTGAAACACTTGAGATAATTTTCATTGTGAAGAGTTTGTTGATTATTTAGTTCAAAAAACATTTGCAGCATGCTCTGGTAGTGAAAATTTTGGCAAATATACTAAATAAATAGCCCCCTACCTGCTGGACTGAATAACCTTCAAACTTTTTAATAGTCATGAAGGAAAAAATGAGGGGAAAAAACGAGAGAACTTAAACTATGAACAAAGATTAGAAACTCCTAAAAAATCTAGCACTAGTGTTCAAACGAGCGGAAGATATTCATACCGACATCAGTAATCACTATTAAAGAGGGGCCTGATTGGGGGTCATCACGATTCACGAGTTGATTTTTATGTCATCCACGATTCACAGAAAATAAATTTCCATGATCACAGATCACGAAAATATAAAAAAAAATTAAATCTGTAGAAAAACGGATCACGATAGCGAAAATGCGCCGATCACGAAGAACGAAAATAACCCATCAGGCCCCTCATTAAAGCATCATCTTTCCTTTTCTATACCAAATCTTACATTAAATCGTATAAAGAGAAAGAACATTGAAAACGAAAATTCTGCGCATGCTTGCCATTCTGAAAACAAGGTACGTAAATCATCATGAGTAGCACAATAATCAAAGCTTTGACTACTGGGCCGCTTATGTATTTTCTGCAAAAGCGTTCTTGGTCACTGATACACGAACCACATGCACGAATTAAACCGTACTTACCAGCCATGGCTATCTACAAAACTGGCCATCTCAAACAAGGCTTTTGTATATCAATTTCAACGTCAAATTCGTGACGTAGAAAAATCTATAGTATATATATTTATATATGCATCTAATGGGTGATAGTTAATACAGATTATATTATCAGCTAAGAGAGATATTGAAGGTCGTTCTTGTGGTGTTATTCTCTTGGTATGTGTCTGCTTATCAAGATAAAAGTTAACGGTCAGAGCTTAAGCAGAAAAATTAAGTATCAGCAAAGAGCATCTGTTGAATAAGATAAATAATTAAATTATATTGACTTTAGAATCCACTGATTAATAGAAAGTATGAGTTATTGTTTATATAAGATAGTTTACTTGTTAATGAACGATGCCAAGAACAGCACTTCATCTAAAGCAAAACAACAACGCCATTCGTTTAACGTCACTTATCAGCAGTAAATAGTATACTGAATAATGAAAAGCGAAAACAAAAGTCCTACACACAAATTCGCAGTGAATTAAAATATAAATTATTCAAGGTAGAAAACAATATTATTACTCATTCTTCAACAAGCCTTAGAGTTTTCGATTTGTTATTCAAATACATTTTGAAATATATAGACTTTATTTGAAGTAGTCATGTATTTCTAAAATATATTGTAATTGTCATTTTGGATTTGTTTCGTATGTTTCTCGTCTTTTTTCTGTTCGGAAATTTTGACCAGCATGGGAAATTCAGGGACGACTACTCGTCTAACTAATGGTTTGATGTTGACTATAGGTGAAATTCATAAAAATAATGCTAGTTATGCGTAGCATATACTTTTATCATCATGGTGGCTTTTTGTCGGTATTAACAGGCGACTGTATAACTCAGTTAATACTCTTTCTCTATGAGAATACAGTAATATGTACAAGCATAATTAATTTGGCATATTTTGTTAGAAACTCCCAATAGACTAATTTTACTGTTCTGTTTAAGTCCTTTCCCATTCTTGTGATTAAAATGTTTTCATGTTTGGTCTTTTGGCTTTTTAATTTTTAATTTTGAAGTTTTTACAGAAAAGTGCTTCGAATTTATGATATTAACAGCTATTTTATTGAAAACCACTATACACATGGGAACACGACTGTCAGAAATACAGGTCTTTGGAGATTTGGGGTTACTGTATATGATATCAGAACAATTCCCAATTCTGATCTATAAACACTAATAACATTAACGGTACTAATTTTTCTACACCAGATGCGCATTTCGACAATTAATGTCTCTTCGGTGATGCTCGAGGCCAAAATATTTGAAAGTCCAAAACCTAATATAAACGTTGAAAAGCTGATAAAATCAAAAAGGGTCGTTTTTGGGTGCGCACTTTTTTTCTTAATAACCTTTCAAGGTACGTTCAAAAATAAAAATAAAAGTATAGCTTACATAGACTAGAATTTTCTCAAAGCAGTTCCAAGAAGAAACAAATCTGAAAAAAGATATACCAGACATTTTGTGAAGCAGTGCCAAGGAAAAAACAACTAAAAAACAGCTTATAATTTAAAAATATTATAATACATGTTCAAAAGCGTACACCAAAAACGTTGTGATTGGTTATCAAGAAAAGACATTCGACCAATGGCGTTATTTCATTTTGGTGCACAAACAATAAAATTATTTATTATCCTTTAGATTAGGAAACCACGAATTTTAAAATCACAAAAAATGAGCAACCAACGCTAAAAAGTAAAGCACACATTTAAAAAATCCAGGGAGGTTTACCAAGTACTCAGGAAGGACAAGCATATATAAAATATCGGAAACATAAAAGGAAAAGTAGAAAAGTAAGAAAAGAAAAGAGCACAAAGAAAAAAAATCCAGGAGGTTTACCAAGTACTCAGGAAGGACAAGCGTATATAAAATATCGGAAACATATAAAAGGAAAAGTAGAAAAGTAAGAAAAGAAAAGAGCACAAAGAAAAAAAATCCAGGAGGTTTACCAAGTACTCAGGAAGGACAAGCGTATATAAAATATCGGAAACATATAAAGGAAAAGTAGAAAAGTAAGAAAAGAAAAGAGCACAAAGAAAAAAAATCCAGGAGGTTTACCAAGTACTCAGGAAGGACAAGCATATATAAAATATCGGAAACATATAAAAGGAAAAGTAGAAAAGTAAGAAAAGAAAAGAGCACAAAGAAAAAAAATCCAGGAGGTTTACCAAGTACTCAGGAAGGACAAGCGTATATAAAATATCGGAAACATATAAAGGAAAAGTAGAAAAGTAAGAAAAGAAAAGAGCACAAAGAAAAAAAAATCCAGGAGGTTTACCAAGTACTCAGGAAGGACAAGCGTATATAAAATATCGGAAACATATAAAAGGAAAAGTAGAAAAGTAAGAAAAGAAAAGAGCACAAAGAAAAAAATCCAGGAGGTTTACCAAGTACTCAGGAAGGACAAGCGTATATAAAATATCGGAAACATATAAAGGAAAAGTAGAAAAGTAAGAAAAGAAAAGAGCACAAAGAAAAAAAATCCAGGAGGTTTACCAAGTACTCAGGAAGGACAAGCATATATAAAATATCGGAAACATAAAAGGAAAAGTAGAAAAGTAAGAAAAGAAAAGAGCACAAAGAAAAAAATTCCAGGGAGGTTTACCAAGTACTCAGGATGGACAAGCAGATATAAAACATCGGAAGCATATAAGGAAAAGGAAGAAAAGAAAAGGAAGAAAATGGTCACCATAAGAAATATTTTAGGATCTAGTGCATTACCATTGAATGAGTAATTTTAACCTCAATTTTAATAGATTTTGTATTCGTTCCATTTGCAGACAAACTATATCGTTGGTACCTAATCACTAACTATTGAATGGATCATACCTTCGGACTGTGAATCCTCGAAAGTAGCTTGGAAACAATATTTTACAGAGTTTGGTTACTTATTTACATTTTTAATTTGCGTAAAATGTAAACTGCAAATTATTCATGTTTATCTTTATGTAAGACCATTGAAAATTTTTGATGCTGGTGTTTCATATCTGCTCGCTTTTAATAAATTTATTGGTTTGTCAAAATGCGCCTTTCATTCATATCATTATTATTATTATCAATTATGCGTTTGAAATTGTAAGTGTGAAATAATTCCATTTCACACCCACTAAACATCACTACATTATTACATTGTGCTTAATCGAATCCTTTTACCGTTTAATCTCAGCATCAAATGTCTCTGGTAATATCTATTAAAGACTAGCGTATAAATAAACCAAGTTTAACCCACCATTTTCTTCGGAAAATGCCTGAACCAAGTCAGTAATATGACGCTTGTTTCTATTCGTTCTGTTGGTTGATATATTATAACGTTTGATTTTATCAGTTTTTGGACTTCCCCCTTTTTGAATTTACCTTGGATTTTGGTATTTTTGTTAATAACTTTTTTGTATACAAACATTTTGTACTAGAGGCGGCGAGATGTTCCTTATTGGTTGGATTTTAAGGGAATGGGGATGGGGTTATGACGAAGTTTTTACACAGAAAAAAGATTACAGTGACTAGTAAAATTTGGGGACATCTATTCAATCGAAACATAACATCTATTAAGATTTAAAAGAAAATTAGATGGAAATTTGGAGAGAATGATCCACACCTTCGAGATTACTAGGTGAATAGTATTGTCACTGTCTTTGATCTAGTTCAACATATAGTTTTAGTTTTAAGTTTCAGTTGGACTGGGCTCGTCCTGAACATACAGGAAATATTTGCCACTGGAAGTTAAGCACACATCAATCGATCATGGATATAACCAATTTAAATTAATTGTTTCAAGGTTTTCGTATATGGCTGATTTTTATACCGTCGTACAATCGTACTGTAAACTTTGTATACAGTTCATATATTGTAAATGTTTAAACAAGTGCAGTGTAAGCAGGGCAATGTGCAAGACCAAGCTGGTGTCATTTAAATATTGCTCGTTGACGGTCATTGCCTTTAAAAAGCATTGTACAAAAGAACAAACAGGATCGATCTACACAGTATAGTCACAATATGAAATCAATAAAACTGTTATGTTTAACATCGTTATTCTGATTTACAAAAATAATTCAGTGGACATATTTACATATAAAAATGAAGTAAAAAATCAAGTATAATAGTAGATTAGTAACGTTCAATACGTGTATTTTTCACTTGTTTTCTAACAAAAATAAAACACGTTTAACCCTTCCACATCCAGTATGGGCATGTCCTTAGTCAGAAGCCTGGTTGTTGTTGTTACTGTATTTCCGTTTATTTTGTGCATAAATGAGGCCGTTAACTTTCTCGTTTGAACTGTTTTATATTTGTCGTTTGGGGTCTTTTGTAGCTTGCTGTGCCGTATGTGTTTTTCTCATTATTGAAGGCTGTACAGTGACCTACAGTTGCCAACTTCATTTGACCTCTCACTCAAGAAAGTGTTTTCTTCAGCTTTCATTCCAGAAAGTGTTGTCTTTACCTCTCACTCCAGAAAGTATTTCCTTTACCTCTTACACCAGAAAGTGTTTTCTTTACCTCTCACTCCAGAAAGTGTTTTCTTTACCTCTTACACCAGAAAGTGTTGTCGTTACTTCTCACCCTAAAAAGTGTTTTCTTTAGCTCTCACTCTAGAAAGTGTTTACTTTACCTCTCACTTTAGAGAGTGTTTTCTTTACTCTCACTCCAGAGAGTGTTTACTTTACCTCTCACCCCCAGAAAGTGTTGGCTTAACCTCTCAATTCAGAGAGTGTTTTCTTTACCTCCCACTCCAGAAAGTATTTTCTTGACCTCTCACCCCAGAAAGTGTTTTCATTGCAGAAAATGTTTTCTTTATCTTTCACTCACAAAGTGTTTTCTTTGCCTTTCATTGCAGAAAATGTTTTCTTTATCTTTCACTCCAGAAAGTGTTAACAGAAATCATTTGGCCGAGAGAATAATGCATGTAGAATCGAATCGGAAAAAAATATCATTTACAACATAGTGTTTTCTTGGAATTCGGTATTTTTGTTATTTTACTTTTTTCTTAACCTATATCTCCAGAAAGCGTAGATATCATTCAACAGAGTGAATCATGCTTTTATCATCAAATCGGAATAAAATATCAGGTACAAAGTGTTTTCTTTACCCTTCACTCCAGGAAGTGTACAAGCATCATGATATTTGACAGAGAGTTCCATATACTTAAAATCAAATCGACAAAATGAAAAGTTACAGCAAAGTATTTTCTTTAACTTTATTCCAGAAAGTGTTTACAAAGGTGGGGGGGGGGGGAGGGGGGCAAGATCTTTTCTGTTAAGGTGTATTAGGCATTTTTAAACTTTTGCAAACTGTTACTTTGAAAACATATGTGCTGTTAACTGTTATTGACTAAATAGCTGTTATCTGATTATTGAAATTGACATTGTTGTTAACTGTTAAGGTGTTTTAGGCATCTTTAAATTTTTGTTAACTGTTATTTTGAAAATATATGTGCTGTTAACTGTTATTGACTAATTTCATGTTATCTGTTTTGAGCAAAATCAAAAGTTGTTCACCTGTTAATGGACCCCTCCCCCTTTTACAGTCATCATTTGAAAAAGAGTATCATTCATTTAGAATCAAATCGGAAAGTCCTGTCACATGGTCATTGTAAATCAATCATATTTCTTAAATCAATGATTCCATTTTTATCATACTTTTGTTTGATAATGAATACATTGTCATTAATTGTACATGTATCAATGTGTGCTGGTGGTTCAGAGAAACTGATTGATATATGGTTGGGATCGCACAAAATAGACTATAATAGCTCATACGTTCATTGTTAATAGCTAATTAATTGAAAATCGTACATTGAATCAACAGTTACAGGCTTCAAGAACAGAGAACAATGGGCAAAAAATATGAAGAATAGAGAAAAAAGGACCCAAAAAATAAAGAATAGAGAATAACGAGGTACTAAAATGTAAAGAATAGAGAATAATGGCCAAAAAGTAGAAAGAATAAAAAAATTCAAGAATACAGAAATAAAAGACCCCCCATCCAGACCCTCATTACTGGTAACTTAATGCGTTTGCAGGTAGTGGTACCACTAATTCTATTTCCATTGGCGGATCCAAAAGGAGGGGGGTTCCGGGGGTTAGAACCCCCCTTTTTTTACGATCAATGCATTTGAATGGGGACATATATTTGGAACCCCCCCCCTTTCACCTGGGTTAACCCTTTTAAAATGGCTGGATCCGCCCCTGATTTCAGTCAGACTAACAGACTGTAGTGAACATCTTTTATAACGTCTTTACGATAAGTATGTTAAATCATAAATGACTGAAAAAAGGTTGTTTAAAAACGCGAATAGAAATTTTTTACTGAAAAAAAAGCTAGCTACATCAAGAGACATTTTTTTTTTATGTCTCTGTTACATCTTTTTTTATCTCCCTATGTTGTAATGACTGTCTCAAAGAATATTTTTAGATTTCTAACTCTTTTGATATATTCATATAATTACCTGAATTTTATAGTTAGTCGTTATTTTTTTTTAAGTTGGTAGCAAGGTAGACGTCATGTCTATACAAGTATTAATGTTTTGTCATAACGTTAATTGGTAGCTGAGCGTACATTAAAACAGTTACTAGTAATAAGAAGCAAACATTAAGTTACTAGTAATAAGAAGCATACATAAAAGCAATGTAGTTGATGCTGTGGTGAATTTATAGTTCGAGCCTAGTAACTAGAGGCGGATACAGGAATTTTGAAAAGAGCGAGGGGATTTCTTCCATAAAACTGAATATATACCATGTAAAGTGCCGAGCAAAGCGAGTCCAAACATTTTTTGGACGATTTTATGCAAAAAAAATGATGTTTTTACTTTTTAAAAACGGGGCATACGTCCTTCGTCGCCCCCTGAATCCGCCACTGGTAACGTCATGTTATGTCATGCATGTCTTTGTATAGTACGTAATGCTGTTGGCGGTTTTTTGTCATGCATTTTTGTTGTAAGGTGCGTATTGCGGTTGGTTAGCAAGGTGATGCAATTAGCCGTTATGTATGTAATGTTATACAATTGGGCGTAAGGTCATGTATTTCGTCATAAGGTATATATTGTGGTTGGTCTTTTAGTCATGTATTCCGTCGTAAGGAAAGTAATTCGATTGATCATAACGTCATATAATTTTTCATTAGTTACATAATGTGGATGGTCGTAAGTTCATGCGTTTCGTCATACGGTATGTAATGAGATTGGCAATACAGTCATAATTGTTTTCCGTTGTAAAGATACAATATGATTGGTCATTATGTCAAGTAATTCGTCGTAAGGTGTGTATTTTGGTTGATCTTTTGGTCATGTATTCCGTCGTTAAGTTAGTAATATCATTATCAAATAAGATCGCAGTTTTTGTCGTAGGGTACGCAATGTGTTTGGTCGGGAGATTATTATGCATTGGTTGGTCGTAAGGTTATGCAAGTCGTCGTAAGGCGCGAAATGTCCGAAATGTAGTTGGTCATAAGATCATGTATTCCCTCCATACAATTTGTCGTAAGGTAAGTAATATAATTGGTCGTACCGTCATACGATTTATCGTAAGGTGGTTGGTTGGTCGTGAGGTCATGCAATTGTCGTTAAAAAGTGTCAATAACATATAGATTAAGTCAATGTTGTATTTTTTTTCCTAATTTCTAATGGATGGGAACTATTTTTTCACATGACATCTGATACAAATTATTTTTTTAAAGAGCATGCACCCCCTTTTACACACAGTTTCACCCACACTCACAAGTAATGCGATTTTAGATAGAAAATTAATGAATTGGGTTGAACAGTAAAGCAAACATAGGAAGGTGATATACTTGATCGTTAGGTAATGTTATGTATTCAATGATTTATTGAATTTGAAGTTAGTCGTAACGTAAAGGAATTGGTTGAAATGCAAGTTATAGTGATTCAATAGTGTTAGTTGTAAGGTCATAAACATGTTATTGTTTGTGATGTAAATTATTTTATTGTAAGGAAATTTTATTTCTGTGTAAGGTTTTAAAAATGATCGTTCAGTACATTTAAAGTTGCTCGTAAGACAAAACACGTGGTCGCAAGGTAAAGCTATTTGTCAAGAAAAAGTTTGTCATACGGCCGTCAGCACATGTAATTAGATAAAACAGTTCTTTGTTACGTAACAAAGTTGATACAGCGTATTGTAATATTGTTTGTTCAATAGTTTGACGAATCAGTGAGCAGTTCAACAGCATAACTAATTCGCGTAGTTTGAATAGTCATTAAAAGGAAGTTCGTTGCTCAATTTCAAATAATTATGAAAACATATAATCGTTTCTGAGAATAAGTAAACAAAATTAGTCATGAATAAATAAGAAAAAAAGACAAATCAGCTCACCTATATTTGTTTTGTATTTTAAATCCAGTTACGGCTACAATAGCAATTTGTAATAGCAAAAATGATTATCGATTTTACAATTCAAAAGCACTCACCTTTTAAACAACATTAAGCATTTTTCTATCGAACCAAAAATCAACAATTTTAACACTGTAATATGAATCTCCAACTAGCTATATACATCCAGAATTAAACATCACATATGAAGATGCTGCATGTTATATTTGTATCAATACCACATTATTCACATTCTTTACTTTTACTGTAAAAAAAATCATACACAAACATAATTAATATACTCCACGTGTACTATATATTTTGTAAAGAAAGCAGAAATACTGAATGAATTATGGCTCGGTATAATAATAACATTTTTCAACATCTGTTCAGGTATTGATCGTGAAGCATTGTTGTCTATGTGTTTTACCTGCTATCCTGATCATATAGTCCAGTTGAAATGAATCACAACATTAATTAAAGGCGTCAATTATCACGTAATTATTTTAGCTACATACTTCATAATCGCGAAATATACCCAATAATAATTTGAAGTAAAAAAATCCAATTATCAACATTGAAGGATATATTTTGTAATTACTTTTACCTGTATTTTTTTCTTCTTGTGTGGATCACAAACGTTTTGCTAAGTATATATGTTTACCGAGAAAAAAAAATCACGACTCGCCTTCTATAAACCACCAATTCCTTCCTTTGGCATCGCTTTGGAAAACCACGTAAACAGATATATATTGTCGTACATTTAGCAATGTGAAGTAACAAATGCAAGAAAACCTCAGATTAATTCCATAGTTCACAAGATTTCATCAGCAGATCAAGAAAAGAAAGTACATTATTAGCTATCGTAAACCTATATGTTATTTGGAACATCCCGGCTTTGGAACTTCTCGGGACAAAAAATAAAGTTGGAAAAGTACTTGCGTTGGAACACCTAAAAATCATCACTTATTTACTGGTTGCGGCGGAATGAACAAATTTCTAAAGCGTAAATCTCCCAATCGAAAATAGCAGGTGTGTGCACTGATTGATACTTAAGTCTTAAGGAACAAGATTTATTTATAAATTGACATTGTATTTTTAACTAGCTTTCAGTGAATGGGAGTACTCTATAATCGGTACTTTAATTGTGTCTTTTGTCTTTATGGGGGTCTCATTGGGGGTTCTGATCCCGGATCCCGCTTACTGTTTTGTCAGATTCCCGTATCCCGCTTACACTATGTACGTAAGCAATTCTCATTTTTTTGTAAATTCCCGTGTCCCGCTAGACTTCATTTCCCGTTTTCACGGCACAATAATTTGACTTTCACGTGTCACGCTTACAAAAAATCGGCAATCCCGCGTCACGCTTAGACCCCAATAAGACCCACTTTATGTTAGTTGTTGTTTGCTAAACCTCTAACTAATCTGGTACAATGTTGTTAAATAATCCGTAAATATAAGTTGAAACGGTCCTCAGTCATCAGATCGATACTACGCACCACAAAATACAACTTATAAAAACGTTAGACATAAAATACCAATCTGAGAGTACTTGCAAATACTGAAAGCTAGTTCAATGCCAATAACAAATAACCAAAAATTATGTTCCCAAGACAAAATATTAATCAGTACACATCCAATGGATTTAGTATATTTAAAGACGTCATAAACAATCTGAGAAAAACCATGGCCTTATGCAATGCCATAATGTAAGTATCGACAGGATGTACGACTATAAAAAGTGTTAAAAACTGTATAGCATAACATATTTACCGATAACAACAGTATTCAAAATTCTAATTGCAGTGTTAAAGTGGTAACCTTTTAGAATAAGTGTATTCCAAGATTCGACTACAGTTGGAAACGCACTTGTGTTGGAACACCTAAAAATCATCACTTATTTACTGGTTGCGGTGGACTGAACAAATTTCTACAGCGTGAATCTCCCAATCGAAAATAGCAGGTGTATGCACTGATTGATACTTAAGTCGTAAGGAACAAGATTTATTTATAAATTGACATTATATTTTAACTAGCTTTCAGTGAATGGGAGTACTCTATAATCGGTACTTTAATTGTGTCTTTTGTCTTTATGGGGGTCTCATTGGGGGTTCTGATCCCGGATCCCGCTTACTGTTTTGTCAGATTCCCGTATCCCGCTTACACTATGTACGTAAGCAATTCTCATTTTTTTGTAAATTCCCGTGTCCCGCTAGACTTCATTTCCCGTTTTCACGGCACAATAATTTGACTTTCACGTGTCACGCTTACAAAAAAGCGGCAATCCCGCGTCACGCTTAGACCCCAATAAGACCCACTTTATGTTAGTTGTTGTTTGCCTAGTACCCTCTCACTAATCTGGTACAATGTTGTTAAATAATCTGTATATATAAGTTGAAACGGTCTTCAGTCATCAGATCGATACTACGCACCACAAAATACAACTTATAAAAACGTTAGACATAAAATACCGATCTGAGAGTACTTGCGGATACTGAAAGCTAGTTCAATGCCAATAACAAATACTAGTCACCAAAAATTATGTACCCAAGACAAAATATCAATCAGTACACATCCAATGGATTTAATATATTTAAAGACGTCATAAACAATCTGAGAAAAACCATGGCCTTATGCAATGCCAAAATGTAAGTATCGACAGGATGTACGACTATAAAAAGTGTTAAAAACTGTAAAGGATAACATATTTACCGATAACAACAGTATTCAAAATTCTAATTGCAGTGTTAAAGTGGTAACCTTTTAGAATAAGTGTATTCCAAGATTCGACAAGTTTATTCGTACCAAAGAAAAACATCCCCGTTAACCTCAGGAAATAATATCCCATTTGTAATATGATTTCTACAGGTACAGCCAAACTCAAAACTAAAAATTTGCATCTATTAAAAAATTAAGTAACGGTTTTAAGATATGTGTGGCAACGAAATCCCTGACTCAATATGCATAGATTATTTTCATTGAAATCGATGATGTCAATACAAACACGGTCAAAGCGAAGAAGAAGCGAGCGAGTTGGGGTGTATAAACACTGTAAGATGGGACCAAAGGAACATCACCGTCCAAAAAAGGAAAATTAACAAGGTGAAATGAACAATCGTACCTTTTGTCGAAATTTTTTGTATGTATTATTCTTTTAAAGGACAGTTTATCTCCCTTCTATAGCCATCTTATGCCTCCTCTGAGCTCATCAGTTTTTAAAACATACTGACATGACATCATTCACACATTATGTTTGTCACAATTTTCGACTAAACAATTTCGAAACCGGAAATTTTCTAACCTCAGTTCAAATCAGAACCTACTGACATGATAAAAGGGCCTAGGTATTTAACATTAAGAGGTCATAAACTCACTCGACCGAGAAAAAAAATGAAAAACAACACTTTATGAATTCCATTCGTCCGAAGCGCTTTTCTGCATTTATCTTTATCAGGAACACTCAAAGCCGAATGTTTGAAAGCCAAGGATTTATAAAAACCGAAACAATTGAAAAGCTATGTATGACCAAAAATACCTAGAAATAATAAAGAAATCGATCAAAGATCAACTTTGCCTTAGGAAGTTGAAACCTTAGTTTCTTAATAATTTCTAAATTTCTGAATGATTGTCTTTTAAGGTGACATTTTAACGATTTGGAACATGAGCAGTCTTGCACACATTAATGGGGAAGCGAGAAATTAAGTAGGTAGACCTTTAAAGGGGTTAAACGATAGAGCTCTTAAATTCACTGATATGTTTTTGTCATAATACATTCAAAGCTTCGAAGTAACGCAGATTATTAAAATCTGTTTCATATGAACGCAACATATACACATTGATGAAACTGACTATATTAATTTACAGATTTAACCGAGTTATCTTTTAAATATATATTTAATTATCTCTTAAAGTCTGGCATGTGTCTGGATTTTTCGATTTCATTCGGAGCAGAATAAAGGCTATATTTATTTGAATACATTATAAATCTATAGAACACAACTTGATGCCCCGCTCGTTTCATCACATTTCGCTGTTCAATCAACCACGAAATCTGGGACAAAAACCATATATCATATATATGAAACGGTTGACTTTATAATGATAATATGTACTAAGTTTCAAGTTGACATAAATACAACTTCATTGTGAACAACAATAAGTTGGCGAGCCATGAAAAAGGTATCACGTACCGGAAAGACCATCTGAATAAAAAAATCTACTTATTTATTTTGAATTTGCATTGTATCATAGGTCAAATTTATTTGTTCAGTGTATGTTCAATGGTGTTAATATGTCCTTTGATTGAGTTAAGCTATTTCAGTTGATATTTTATAGTGTGTTTTTCTATGTTGTGATGTTACACTATTGTTTCAGAAAAAGGGTGAAGGTTTGGTACCATTAAAACGTTTAAACCCGCTGCATTTGTTTGCACCTGTCCTAAGTCCGGAATCTGATGTTCAGTAGTTTTCGTTTGTTGATGTGGTTCATAAGTGTTTCTCGTTATTCGTTTTGTATAGATTAGACCGTTGGTTTTCCCGTTTGAATGGTTTTACACTAGTAATTTTGGGGCCCTTTATAGCTTACTGTTCGGTGTGAGCCTAGGCTCCGTGTTGAAGACCGTACTTTGACCTATAGTGGTTTACATTTATAAATTTTGACTTGGATGGAGAGTTGTCTCATTGGCACTCATACCACATCTTCTTATATCTATTACCAGGAGAAATTACCGTAGTTCCAATTATAATTAAAGCAGGGAGTGGCTTTGTAATAAAATCAGATGCTTACATAGTCTGTCATAGAAAACCATAATTATAAAATAAGTATCATCAGTACCGTTTATGACATGGAAGGTTTCCTTAAAGTCGAGTATCAATTTAATTATGAAAGAAAAAATATTTTCAAACTATCAGCAGTATCTGTCTGATTGGTTACAGATACTTATGATTCAGTCAATGACCTTATTATATATTTCATCTAAATATCTCGACCGTCTCGTATATCATAAAGCTTGAAAAGGTAATTATTCCAGGTGCTTATCCCTGCCCCTTATATAGTAAGTGCCCCCGAGCTATCAACACTATTTCGGATAGAGTAATTGGCCTTTTCAGAATCTAAAGGACTATGGGTAATCTCATTGTTCGTACAACAAAAAGAAAATAACGTTACGTCATTGGTTCAATGTCCTTTGTTTAGGACGTTTTAAACCAATCATAACGTTTTGGTGTACGCTTTTGAAAATATTACCCAGAATGCATTAGATTCTGAAATGGCGAATTGTAAAGCATTTGAAAGGAGGCAAGTAACATGAATTCTATATAGGCTGAAGAATAAAGACTTCATTCTGTAGGTGCCTGTGACTTCTCAATGAAATTGTTTCATATTTTTCATATCGGAGCCTTTTATAGACGACTATACGGTATGGGTTTTTCTCATTGTTGAAGGCCGAACGGTTGCCTATAATTGCTTACATCCACTTCATTTGAACTTTGGTGGATAGTTGTCTCATTGGCAATCATATCACATCTCTTAATTTTTATATATATGTGCCTTCCTATATTTTTCAGCATAATAATGAACTTAAACTACAGCAATATGGGATGCGGCCAAGACATGGGACATAACTCTGCAATGAAATCTCGTTAGGATGATTCAGGTCATGTCGTATTTGCTTAGGCGTAAAGCGAACACCAATCAATCAAATATTTGCTTCAAACTACTTGCTTAATTATTCAAGAAAAGACGGCCTTAAAAACATTTTACAACAAAAATTAACCAGTATAAATTTTGATCTACAAGTATGCATTTAGTAATTCGTCGTATTTAATAAATAATCCGTTTGCTATTTTAGAATACTAAATATATGTTTCCGATTTTTCCTATATGCACTTTAATTTCTCGAAGGTGTTATTTATATTACGATTATGAGTTAATTGATCGTCAATAATTTAAAAAGAATAGTGTACTCAATACACAGATACATTGCATAATCTACTAGAAATTTGATATGATCGTATTGGTAATTTTAATAAAGTAACGTTCAATACATTTACAACATATGGCATAATGATAATAATAATACGTTATGACAAGTTCATTAAGGTCTAAAACCACAATGTACGTTTGGTTGTGCAGAATGTTAAAATACGCAGTCACGTTCGGTCAGAGTCGGATTGTTAAAATCAATGCCTCGCATTGAAAGAGTATATACAAGTTTCTCTGAACCCTTGCAACAGCTCTCTGATGGCTCCGTAGGTTGAAGGGAAGTTAATGTTAATGATTAAGTTAAGACAAAATCATTAAGACATAAAACCACAACGAGGGTGAGTAAGTTGAGATAGTAGTATATGAGGGGCCTGATGGGGGGGGGGTTGATTTTTTTGTCAATCACGATTCACAGAAAATAAATTTCCATGATCACGGATCACGAAAATATAAAAAGAGTATAAATCTGTAGAAAAACGGATCACGATAGCGAAAATGCGCCGATCACGAAGAACGAAAATAACCCATCAGGCCCCTCGTATATGTAGAATAGGACAATCTTCGTCCTTTATAATTTTCACACAAAGGACTGACTAGGGCGTTGAAATAAGTTAAATCCTAACTTAAGTGACCTGGCGTCCGTTTGGCCGGTGCAGAATGTTAAAATGCGCAGTCACGTTAGGCCAGAATCAGGTTGTTAAATTCAATACCTTCTCTGAATTTAAATATTTTGCAATGCTAGTAATTGGCATTTCTCATTTCTTAGTAATTTTTGAATTTTTCCTCTTTAAAAAATCTTGCCTCTCCAAGTATGTTCTGCTGTCATAAACAAGAAAAGTATGTCATTTAATATTATTTTTGGTATATTTTCAATGTTAATTTAATAGCAAAGTGTCGTAGTAAATACTGTTTTCAGTCAAATGTATAATTTCTAAGTCACAATGCCATCCTCACCGACTAGATGTTTGTATGTACATGTATAATGTCTAGATCACTTACCTGCTGAAAAGCACCCAGATAGTAAATTTGATTTGCCTCCCTTTGCACAGAAGATTAAGTTTTCAGAGACAATTTGGAATATGGGATTGCTAATATATTATATAGACCGAAATTGACAAACAAACAAAATGTGCATTTCCACAACCATTGTAAAATTAGCATACGTTCACAAATGTATTTTTCACAAAAAGATTTAATATTCCTAACATTAACCTTAAATTGTTTTGTCAAGATTAATTTGAATAAATATCAAAATGGCTTTATATTATCTCCTTTAGATTTAAATAGTATGTAAACTGTAAGCTAACAAAC
This sequence comes from Mytilus coruscus, assembly GCA_017311375.1. NCBI lineage: Eukaryota > Metazoa > Mollusca > Bivalvia > Mytilida > Mytilidae > Mytilus > Mytilus coruscus. Next base: position 32,241,580 of record CM029599.1, read on the forward strand.
TAAAATGTAAATTCGTTCTAAATCTTTTTTTATAACTAGACAAATATGTTGCCTCCCCGACTATATGCATGAATGAAGGTCTGGATGGGGTGTTTATATAATTGAGAATAGTAGACCAAGACTACAGAATGAAAAAAAAAAAAACAACAAAGAATAGAGAATAACTGTATAAAACATAGACAATAATGGGGAGCTAAAATATAAAGAATAGAAAAATACTGTGGTGCTAAAAGATAAAAAATATATAGAATAATGGGGTGCTTACATACAATTAATTGGTGTTAGCCTAACGCTGCATCAGCGCAAACAGTCCATATCATGGCGATGCTAATATACAAAGAATATAGAATATTTGAAAAAAAGAAGAAGAAAATGACCTACAGGAATTAAAGAATTAAAAAAAAAGTTGATAGATTGGTTGGTAGTGTTTAATGCCAGTTAATAATTCGTTATAACAGATTAAATTCGTGATAACGAATTTCCGGAAATAGTTTTAACATTTTTTGTAATTCGTAATTACAAATTAAATTCATCATCACAATTTTTGTGATTCGTTGTAATGGATTAAATTCGTTATCACGAATTATACAATTTGTTATAACGATTTTTAACCGTTATCACGAATTACAAAAAACTGTGATACCGTATTTAAACAGTAATCAAGAAAATAAAAAGCGTGATATCAAATTACACACATTCGTGATAACTAATTGCAAAAATTTGTGATAAAGAATTTAATTGGTTATTGCGAATAACAAAAAAAACAACATAAATACTTGTTAACGAATTTAATCTGTGATAACGAATTCGACAATTTCTGATAACGATTTAATTCGTGATATCGAATACAAAAAAAATATAGTTTTGGAGGTTCTAAATGGGCTTCCGTATTAATATAGATTTTTTAGCGCAAGTTCGGCAAAGTTAACAGGGAGTATAAAATGTGAATGTTATATATGCAATACAACTGTTATTGTGACTGCATATGGAACTAATGTACAGGAGTCCATTTAGGACCTCCAGAAAATATAATTTGAATTCGATATCACGAATTTAAATTGTTATCACGAATTCTACAATTCGTTATCACAGATTAAATTCGTTATCACGAATTTATAGAATTAGTTATAACAGTTTGTGTTATTCGTAATAACACTGTTACGGATTAAATTCGTTATCATATTTTTTTTGTAATTCGTGATAACGGATTAAAAACGTGATAACGAACTTTATAACTCGTACGGATTAAACTCGTTCTCACGAATTTGTGTAATTTGTTATCACAGTTTTTTTTGTTGTAATTCGTGATTACTGATTAAATTCGTTATCACAGATTATTGTAATTCGTGATAACGGTTTAAAATCGTTATAACAAATTGTATAATTTGTGATAACGGATTAAATTCGTTATAACTATTTCTACGAATTTGTGATAACGAATTTAATCCGTTATAACTATTTATGAAATTCATTATAACGATTTTAATCCGTTATCACGAATTACCAAAAAAATGTGATAACAAATTCTACAAATTCGTGATAACGAATTCAATTCGTTATAACGATTTATACAATTCGTTATCACGATTTATAAAATTCGTTATTACGATTTTAATCCGTTATCTCGAATTACCAAAAATTGTGATAACGAATTTAATTCGTTATTACGAATTACAAAAACTGTTATAACGAATTCCGTAAATTCGTTATCACGAATTTAATTTGTTATAACGAATTCTTCAATTCGTGATAACGATTTAAATTCGTGATTTCGAATCAATTTAAATTTTTAGGAGGTCCTAAATGGGCTTCCGTAGTCAAAGAGACAACAACCCGACCAAAGAGCAGTAAACAGCCCAAGGCTACCAATGGGTCTTCAACACAGCGAGAAAATCCCGCACCCGGAGGCGGGCGTCAGCAATACGCACAGTAAAATTCAGTTTAAAAGAAGTCCGAGTCCGATGTAAGAATAGGAAACTGAAGAAACTAAACAAAATGGCAATGATCAACATAAATTAACAAAGGACTACAAGCAGTAACTGTTACTGACATGCCAGCTCCAGACCTCAATTTAACTGATTGAAAGATTATGTCATCATATGAAAATCAAGCACAATCCAAAGATTATGTCTTCATCATATGAAAATCAAGGACAATCCCTCCGTCAATTGAGAAAACCAAAGTTCAAATGAAGTGGATGTAAGCAATTATAGGCAATCGTATGGCCTTCAATAATGAGAAAACCCCATACCGTATAGTCGGCTATAAAAGGCCCCGACAGGAAAATATGAAACAATTCATTTGAGAAAACTACCGGCCTAATTTTTAAACATGTTTATATACATTTTTTATTGTCTATTTCTTGATTATGTCTGGCTTTGCATGACACTTTTTGTCATTTTTTTCCCGATGTTTTAAGGGTTTCACCTTCTCTATTTGTGTTTGTTAATTAATGGATTTGATCTTTCTTCTGTTTACACCCTATTCTCTACCACGGAATAATGATTTTACAAATCGGAAAAATGCAAAACTAAATATTCGATTTTACGGATATCCAATCCGTGTGCACTCAAAAACCTGTAATATCCGAACCTCAAAGAATATATAAAAGATAAAGTTGCAAACCTTTTGAAAATTAAATACATAGACAATAACTGTTTAGTGTCTTTAAATATCAGCTGTATTTGTACGAGGCTAAGAAACAGGTGTAATGCGAGCTTCAGCGAGCTATTACTCCTGTTTCGAGCCGAGTACAAATACAGCTGATATTTAAAGACACTAAACAGTTATTGTCTTTATCCTGCAATTAATTTTGTACATTTTTTTCTATCCCAATTGTTGAATTTGTTTTTGAAAGAAATCGACATGGCCTAAACGCGGACCGCAATGAGGACCCTAAATTGAACTGTGACGTAAAGAGTAATTTGACATAACCGTTCGCTCGCAACAGAAGCAAGATACCAGGAGACTATATACGTCTAGTATACGTATATCGTTTCGTGTTATCTGTACATCTGTATTAGTATAGTAGAAAGGTCGATTGCAGGATAAAAATTAATAACGATTCTGTCAATCTTATATTCCACACAAATGAATATGGATATCAAAAATTTGTTCGTGCAATGTCCGAAAAAGACAAACATGTTAAGGCTTAGTAAAAGGTTATGAATAGTTTATAGCAGGGTAAAAATTATGATCCCTTCAAAATATATAGAAGAAATAACTCAAATGCCAAAAAGGCACCAACAACTTAAGGAATTTACTCTTTATTTTAACTATTGTGCCGAAGATAGAAAGCTGATAATAAAATATTCAGAAGATATATTTACGACTATTTAAAAACTACATGAATCTTGCTGATAAAACATTTCGAAAGTAAGGTAACTCTATACAATATATAGTTCGATGAAATCGATATATAGTATTTTATGAAAGCATCCAACAAATTTTGTTTGACGTAAGTACTATACCGGAATACTCAAAACTGAATACAATATACAAATAAGAAGATGTGGTATGATTGCCAATGAGACAACTCTCCACTGGAGACCAAATGACACAGAAATTAACAACTATAGATCACCGTACGGGATTTTCGTGCCAGCAACAGTCAACTAGCTACTGCTGAGCATAACACCGTAAATGAATTTTAAAACACTTAACTCGGAGATGCCAATCAACATTATCACATATATTTTTCAATGTTCCATCAGAAGAATGCAATTCTTCCATATCTTATTTTTACTTAGGTGAAACAAAAAATACAGGGACGCATTAATAATGATCGCAATATGTTGATCATTTTTACATTATAAACAAGTTTAACCTTTCTAGAAGTATATAGAGTGCTCAATCTGATTGAAATCAAATCTCCGGACTCGCTCATTTTTTAATTCTTGGTCGCTGCTCCAAGCAGCGACCTAGAATAAAAATTGAACGAGTGCGGAGATTTAATTTTAATTACATTGTGGAGTGCTTTGAAGTATCGTCAGCATCTAGTCATAATTGTTGATCGGGTCTTGAGTGGGTGCATTACATTTGCGCGCATTTGGGGATTAAATTTTTTTTAACGTTTGGGCGAAGCTTTTGATGCATACAGATAACACAGGTGAAATAAAGATACTTCATAATAAATATGACTATTATTATTAATTTTGAACATATTTGTAAATTTGAATTATATATTTTTCATATTGAATTCTAAAAAATATATAAAATCATTCAAGTGACCATGAGAAATCCTTTAATATCGCTTCATTATATGATTTAAGTCAGTTTGTAAAGTTGCGTCAAGGCACAAACATTGAGTTTCGTTCGTCATAAACAAATCGTAGGGAAAAATCATTATACAAAGTGTACAATGGATTTACTTACCGTATCGACAGAACACTCAAGTCATGAGATATTTCATGTAAAATTAGTACTTCTACTTATTAGATTCGCTATGTTTTACATTTTTATCTGTATATATTTCTAGGATTTTAGTGCTTGTGCATAATAAAACTTATCCTGATCGAAATCCCACCTCCTCGTCGGTGAGCAGGGGACTGAGACTAATGGGAGGGGTACTTGTACTTGTAAATAGTTATATAAATAAATAAATTAGTATAATCTACCTGTAAGTACCTATACTTACCTGTATATACCTGAGTTTACCTGTAAAATAAATGCAATCAAAAGCTGCGAGCAAACGTAATGATTTTTACGCACAAATGTAATGCACCGTCTTGAATACCCATACTGTAATTTTGTTCCTTTTCTTCCGTATTTAATATCGTTTCTTGTCTGGAACATGTTCCCAATTCTATATCTCATTCTAGTAAAAAAAACTTAGCCTGACCTTTGATACTGGCTAACAGCTTGATACGAAGAAGATGTTTGGCCAGGATTCCAGGCTAAAAGAACCTTAGCCACTGTAAAAGGCAACCAATCAAGACCGATATATGTAAAATAAAAATTTCAAAATGGTGTAAATATCGAACGTAACTAATAGCCTGGCCCTTGGATGAGACGCAAATACAAATTTAGCATTAATTTATCCTTAGCAATTCAAAATTATCAATTATCATATAAATTCAACCGAGTCAAATGCAAAAAGATTAAGTATGGTTTTACAAGTATCGTTTTCAAATGAATTAATGTTATCCATCTATCAAAAATTACACCTTCAACGTAATATAAAAACTCATGGCCTACAATTTGGTACGCCATATGTAAAACAAAATGAAAAGAAAATATTATCTAATGCATCTTTTGCTGGTAAAATACATTTTAACTATTATTAAGAGAAAAGGGTACCAATGATTAATTGTCAGCTCAGGTTTTTTTTTAACATATTCATATATATCACATAAATCATAAATATCATATATACTATTCAAGGTAAATACAGTTCATATCGCAGTATAATATGTTAAATGTGTGACTATAATCTCATGCATTTCAACGTTTATTCATATAGACTAAAAGTAAATTGATTGTAAATATCCATCATAAGATTTCATGTTACATTTATATTCGTATATATTTGTTCATATAAAATCTCAGCGATTGTGAAGTTGTTTTATGGTTTATCTTATTTAATTTTTACCATCGTGAATGTCGACCAAAACCCGTTTTCAACATAAAATGCATCTGGGTAATATACCCACACACTGTCATTAAGGCGTAACTGTAGTGCATGAACAACAGTACCGGTATTTGCCATTGTAGAAGGATTGTTGTTATTATAACCAATCCATGTGTACGATATCACATTACCATTCAGGTACATGTAGAAGTGAGCTCTATTGCTGAAGGAGTAGACTGATACAGATAAAAGGTAAAGTCCCTCCTTTTCACATACAAACTTCCCGCTACTTTTATATGCTGACAGGTTCTTAATGCCAACACTGAACTTGACGTCGTCAAACTTGATTATACCAGACTTGGTCAAGGAAGATGAAGGATGTGCAGTCATTGCCACTGAAATATAAAACCAAAAAATGAAATTCAGAATCCTGTAAAAATTATGTGAAATGTTTATCATGACATTACGTCTTTAAAATATGTCAGTTTTAAAAACATGTTATATAGCCGCTGTAGATACATACATGTACAATGGTACACAAAAGAACATATATATAATACAAAAGTACAAAGGTACGTTTGTTGATGAAATGAATAATAAATACTTTTTGAGACACTTAAAAATATTTACATGTTAAAAATGTACAATAGATATTAAATGGAAGGCCTTTACATATGAGGGAAAAGGGGGGGCAGGTTTTTTGAAAGAATCCACTTCATCGTTTATAAATATAATGAACCTCAAGCCGGTGCTAGGGGCCGTCTTAAACTTGCAGTGAGGTGAGAGGTTTTTTTGCTCCGTGTTGAAGGCCTTACTGTGACTTTGAGATGAAGAACAGCAATAAAAGCACTGTTCCTTTGCATTTGTGTGTTTTTTTGCTGTGCATGTACTGATTTTGTGTCATAGATGGATACCCCAGATCCTTTGTTTTTCTACTATATAAATGTTTAAGCTTATATTTTTAGGATGTATTCATAAATTCACTGAACTTAAGAACATTACTATTTTTCGTGAATTTTTTCATCTAGTAACTTAGAAGTATTCTTTTCTTTCTGTTGTAAAAAATTTGCAATTGAGGAGATAATGGTATTCATCACCAATATCGCCATCTTCTCATAAAGGCTAGGCCCGGTTTTTTCTTGTGGTATTTGACAACCTCCCACATACAGTATGTGGGAGGTTGTCAAATGATACTGTTGGCAGTGTATGAAGTATCATTCTAAATTTTCAAAATGTAAACAAATCTTTGTCGCTTAGTTCATCGAAAATATTTTTCAGTTGTAAGCGATTTTAAAAACTTTCGGTATTTCAAGTTTTTGTAGAGGTTTCTACATTTGAGACCCATGTTTGAGTAAATTGGTCGTAGTTATAAAATAAAGCATGTTTAAGCTAATTAACCCCATTAAAAGTTTGATATGTCCATATAAAGGAAAGTCCTCATTCGTTAAGGATATTTTCTATGCTTTGTAGCCAAGCTTATCGGGAGTTTTTTTCATGTGCCGTTTGAGTCATTAATTTATAAACAATTGAGCACAATTTTGTTTATTTCCCGTTTAGCAATTTTGTTCTATACAATAACATTCTTATGGTGAGATCAATATACCGAGAATTAGATTTATATAGCTTAAATTGGTACATGTTGTTTTTCGTGTTGCAATTAAGTATTTTCCAATTATAAATGTTGAAACTGGTTAAAGGTCAATTAACGACGACTGTTAATTCATTTTAAAAGTTGCTCCAACATAATATTTTACAGAACAGACCAATTCCATTTAGGAAACATTTCATCGACTTGAAGAAATATCATTGTGTGAAATACAAAAGTAGAACTCAGTTTGTGTCAAATACAGAGTCCATAAGTTATCCTGGGTGTGATTTTAAAGTCACGTGACTGTTTGATTTGCAATTAAGAAAAAAGTTTTAATTTATAAATTGATACAATAATTACCTTGTTCCTTGTTATTGTCTATCTGTTGTTGTACGACTTTACCCCCAGCAGAGCTATAGAAAAACAGTGCATTAACGGGTGTTACACGGACACTTTTAGATGATACACGAACACTTTTAGTTGTTACACGGACACTTTTATGAATAGAATCACTCGTGCATGATCAGAGAGTTCATGGGCACTTTAAATTTCAATTAGATTTGAACTTTTGTTTCACCGACATATTTCCTGTCTTTTGATTAAAATATTTACATTAGCATCAATAACTATATTTCAAACAATTCCAGTAAATTACTATTCATATCAGTACACCAAGGGATTGACCATTTAACTTAAAAAGGGGTATCCGTCTTAAACTTGCAGTGAGGTGAGAGGTTTTTGCTCCGTGTTGAAGGCCTTACTGTGACTTTGAGATGAAGAACAGCAATAAAAGCACTGTTCCTTTGCATTTGTGTGTTTTTGCTGTGCATGTACTGATTTTGTGTCATAGATGGATACCCCAGATCCTTTGTTTTCTACTATATAAATGTTTAAGCTTATATTTTAGGATGTATTCATAAATTCACTGAACTTAAGAACATTACTATTTTTCGTGAATTTTTCATCTAGTAACTTAGAAGTATTCTTTTCTTTCTGTTGTAAAAATTTGCAATTGAGGAGATAATGGTATTTATCACCAATATCGCCATCTTCTCATAAAGGCTAGGCCGGTTTTTCTTGTGGTATTTGACAACCTCCCACATACAGTATGTGGGAGGTTGTCAAATGATACTGTTGGCAGTGTATGAAGTATCATTCTAAATTTTCAAAATGTAAACAAATCTTTGTCGCTTAGTTCATCGAAAATATTTTTCAGTTGTAAGCGATTTTAAAAACTTTCGGTATTTCAAGTTTTTGTAGAGGTTTCTACATTTGAGACCCATGTTTGAGTAAATTGGTCGTAGTTATAAAATAGAGCATGTTTAAGCTAATTAACCCCATTAAAAGTTTGATATGTCCATATAAAGGAAAGTCCTCATTCGTTAAGGATATTTTCTATGCTTTGTAGCCAAGCTTATCGGGAGTTTTTTTCATGTGCCGTTTGAGTCATTAATTTATAAACAATTGAGCACAATTTTGTTTCTTTCCCGTTTAGCAATTTTGTTCTATACAATAACATTCTTATGGTGAGATCAATATACCTAGAATTAGATTTATAGCTTAAATTGGTACATGTTGTTTTTCGTGCTGCAATTAAGTATTTTCCAATTATAAATGTTGAAAATGTTTAAGGGTCAATTAACGACGACTGTTAATTCATTTTAAAAGTTGCTCCAACATAATATTACAGAACAGATCAATTCCATTTAGGAAACATTTCGTCGACTTGAAGGAATATCATTGTGTGAAATACAAAAGTAGAACTCAGTTTGTGTCAAATACAGAGTCCATAAGTTATCCTGGGTGTGATTTTAAAGTCACGTGACTGTTTGATTTGCAATTAAGAAAAAAGTTTTAATTTATAAATTGATACAATAATTACCTTGTTCCTTGTTATTGTCTATCTGTTGTTGTACGACTTTACCCCCAGCAGAGCTATAGAAAAACAGTGCATTAACGGGTGTTACACGGACACTTTTTAGATGATACACGAACACTTTTTAGTTGTTACACGGACACTTTTTATGAATAGAATCACTCGTGCATGATCAGAGAGTTCATGGGCACTTTAAATTTCAATTAGATTTGAACTTTTGTTTCACCGACATATTTCCTGTCTTTTGATTAAAATATTTACATTAGCATCAATAACTATATTTCAAACAATTCCAGTAAATTACTATTCATATCAGTACACCAAGGGATTGACCATTTAACTTAAAAAGGGGTATGTCTTTTTTCTAAAAAATATTTTGATACCCAATTTTATGAGAAAAAATATATTGTGGTCAAGCAGATGACAAAATAATGTTCTGATTCCCGATTTTCCGTATACCGTTTATAATCGTCTAATTTCGAAAAAAAAAATGAAAATAGTTGGGTGATAGCGTTGAAAAAAATAAATAATGTTCTTACTCAGAAAAGAAGATACCCCCTTTTGAAGCTAAATGGTCGGTCCGTAAGTGTTTTTTCCATCAACATATGGACATGAATAGTATTCTGGACAATGCTGAAAGTAAAGAAATGCTGGTACCAACGTTTATATTTCAATAAAAAGACAGGAAATATATATAAAAATCAAATCTAATCAAAAGATAAAATCCTATCAACTCACCAATGCACGATTGATCCTATAATATATATATATATATATATATATATATATATATATATATATATATATATATATATATATATATATATATATATATATCAAATAACAAGACAAAATCCAGTTTTCATAACATTTCATTCACTTAATATCAGTTCTGTTTATTTCAAATGGATTAACCCCCGCTTTTCCTTCCGTTTTTCCACAATAAAAAAAAATCAAATGGTAGCTCTGTTTTTTTTTATGAATTACTTACTAGCGAAGTTGCATTCTAAAAAGTCTCAAATGTAAACAACATTCATCTTTTCCTTCAATGGTTCTTTTTTTATAAAGTTATTAAATTCTTGAAATTTTTTTAGAAAAAAAATTCTCGGCTTAAGGGAAGTGAAAAAAAATGTGTTTAAACTGTAACTTACATTAACTGGTATATGGCCATTGAAGTTTCTAATATGTTTAGTTTTGCTACCTCTTCTAAATGCAAAATGTACTACTTCCTTCCTGAAACGTCGTACAAGTCAGATACAAAACAAAGGTAACAAAAAATAGACCGGAAACAACCTGCCGTATAGTTTGTCTGCACTTGTAGTCAGGTCAAGGTCCTCGGCTAGCGCCCCGGACCTTGACCTGACTACTCGTGCAGAAAAACTATCCGGCAACGGTTGTTACCGGCCTGTTTCTTTGTTACCTTTGTATTGTATCTAATACTTGTAAATGTATAAATGTTTGATTATCCCGTATAGTTGCTGCACGCATCTTCGACTCGATATCAACGAAAACTATACTTTGATTCTTCTGAACATTTTTCAGTTCAGTACTTAAATCTGTGATTGACGCATTGTGGTTCGTCTGTAAAGTCTTAATTTGCATGCCTAAATCCTTAATTGACGTATTGTGATTCATCTGTAAAGTCTTCATCTGTGTGCTTAAATCTGTTATTGATCTATTACTGGTAACTCCTTGTTCCTGTACCTTATTGTATAATGCAATAAAGTCCTGGCTACGCGCCTGTTCCTTCATATTTAACGAACTCGTTTGAGCAGAAATCGATTTTACTACTTGTTGTAAAATTGTGACTTCTTGTAGTGGTTTAGTACTTCCCAAATGCTGAAGATTTTCAATATTCTTTTCAAGCAAGTGCGATTTATTTTTTAACATCGCTAATTCATTTCCCTGGGTAATATAAATCTGTTCAAGATTCAAATATTTTTGTTCTAACTGAATATACTTTTGTTCCAAATTAACAAAATCCGAATTGGAATCGTTTTGTCTTTCAATTTCAGCCAACTTCTTATCAAGAAGATCAAATTTCTGTTGCAGTTGAGTAGTAAGCAAGGTAAGACAGTTATCCGTATCATGCCGCAGTTTTATTGTTTCTCGATGCACGTTTGCTGTGTCTTCTTGCTGGAGCTTCATCTCCTCATAAAATTTAGATAATGTAAGGTATTGATTGGTGATCGTTGTCCCTCCATTTCCTTGGGGATTATCTAGAAGAAAGCTGTAAGCTGATGCCAACAAAAGAAAATAAAACACAAACATTGTTGTCGTTACTTTTGATTTGTGAACCTTAGTGTAAAATATTTGATAAAAGTACGAGTACAGTTTCGAATTTATCGTTTTTATCAAGGATATATAAATAGAAATTATCAAATAACTTTTTATATTATGTACTATTTGATATTGGTTAGACATGTATGTTGTGATTAGAAAAAACACCTGATCGATTCTACGAGATCTGCTTTATTTTTGTTCTTACTTCTTTACTCATAGTTTAAACTCTTTTTGAACATGTTGAACAAAAAACAAACGAAAACAGTTTATAACACTGAGACATAAAGTGGAAAAGATGCCACGGGGAAAGTAAAAACATTATGGGAAGAAAGACAGACAACATCACAGTAATCACAAGACTACACCAAACTAATGATTTAGCTACACGAACGCCTGTAGTTCAGTGGTTGTAGTTGGTTCATGTATGTCATATTTGCTTTTCGTAAATTGTTGTGATATAAATTAGGCCGTTAGATTTCTCAATTGTTTCATATTTTTCATGTCGGGGCCTTGTATAGCCGTCTATACGGTATGGGATTTTCTCATTGTTGAAGGCCGTACTGTTGCCTATAATTGCTTACATTCATTCATTTGAACTTTGGTGGATAGTTGTCTCATTGGCAATCACACCACATCTCCTTATTTGTATATAAGTGTGTTTCTTGTATTCCATTGATTTATCAGTAGGAGTTGGACTGTTTTAATTTGTGCTTGAATCTCTTGTGAATCTAGAACTTTATGGTTAGAAATAAGTGATGATATTTAGATAGGGCAATGATAACATTGTTTGTTCTGATACACTAAATTGGTTGTAAATGTTTATCACAGTAAATACAAATGTATTATCATATTAATTATGAGATAAACACGGAAATACGGTCTACGTTTGCAAACGTAAAAATTGTATAAAATTTATATAAACAAGACAACTCAAATAGTTTTATGTGTTAGTCCATATGAAAATATTTACAACATTTTGTAAAAATAAGTTGCGAATGGTTGAACTCAATAAACAGGCACGAAACACAAACAAACCAACTAACTTAAAAATCAAAGACACAAAGTAACGATGTAAGAGTACTCGCAGTTAAATGTTACTAAAAGCTAGTTCAAAGCCAATTACAACTAATAGATAAATCATGTTTTCCCAGACTAAAGTATCAAGCAGTACAATGTTTGATTGAGACGTACGTACATTTTGTGTGTTAAGCGGGTATGTGTATTTTTTTAATAGAAAATATATCTTAAATGTTTCATTTACTATTTGTTTTGATGATAATTTGATTTAATCGTTCTAAAAATCGAAAACAAGAACAATGTTCAAATGCTACTACCATGAAGAGGAGTATGATCAAGCGTAATAAAGCTCCATAATAGTTTCCTTTCCACCAGATAGTAGTGCCTCAACTATAAAACAAATGGAGAATGTGTCCATGGGAAACAGATGATGTCCCCGCTTGCATATATCGTTATAAAGGGACATAATTCAAAAACGGTAAAAAAGTGACGCAACCGAAATTCGAACTTGATATGAGTTTTGTGGTAATAAGCATTGTGTATAAGTTTCATAACATTTGGTTAAGACAAACTAAAGTTAGAGCACGGAAACTAATTTTGGGACGTACGGACGGACATAGGTAACACTTAATGGCCCCTCCGATGCGGCGGGGGCATACAAACGGATTTCTGCCAGAAATTACAATTAACAATGTATATCTACGGAACTCTGCTAAAGACATAATTTAAATACACGAAGTGTATGCTTTTTCTTATTATTATTTCAAAACGACCATACAATGCATTTTATTGTTTACTATACTTTACTATAGGTTCTATTCAATTCATAATTGTATTGTCAATGGGAAATAGTAAAGGGGCGGATTAAGTTAGGTAGTTTTTTGTTATTGTATGGGTTTTTTTGGGGGGGCCTGAGAGGTGCCTCTCTTAGTAGAATATTTGTGTTAATATTGCATTATTGCATTTTACTGATTTATTACAAAACTTCCTTAGTTTTTTTATCTCTATTTCTTAAACTCCAGGGTTCGCCACTGCAATATATAAATTATAAAATATTATTTACTGCATGTAAAAACAAACCGTAGCATGAAATGAAATTGCAAAGATTATGAGTCCCCTGTTCTCGGTTGTAAAGACAGTTTTATAAAGGAAATATATCTGAAAACTGCAAGTTTATGGTAAAATGTTTTCAGAACAGAACATTATCATTAAATTGAAAAGGGTTAAATTTGATCAACAAAGGTAATATTGTTTTTGTGACTTATTAGGAATATATAATATTGTCCTTCGCTAAATTACAGTAACAAACTATAGAAAAAGTCAGATTTTAAGCCCAATAATTCCTTCTTTCTTGATCACATTTTCTTTAAAAACCCAGACCATTTGGTTAAAAACCCGTACGTTTTAAATGTTGCTCTCGAAAAAACCAGGACAATCTCAAACACTGAATTTTAAGTGAACTACAAAGAAATTGTGCGTCGTTTGTGCTCTTAACATGTTTAGTATTCAGAATAAGATGAACAGTCATGGATAAAACTATTATAGTCGTGAAATAGCAGTAAATCGATCTGATCGCATGTAATATCACTCGCAAAACCTGGTCTACACTCTAAAAAGGTAGACCAATTCACTGAAAAGAAACGATCTTAGCTGGAATCGTTATTATCTATGATTGCATATGGTAACTGATTATTATTCAGGTGAATATAGTGGCGAGAATCATTGGTTTGATTGATTTTTGGTGTTTTAACGCCACTTTTAAGCAACGCTTTTGGGCTATTTCGTGGCGGTCAGTTTTTATTGGTGGAGGAAGCCGGAGTGCCCGGAGGAAACCACCGACCTTCGATAGGAAAACTGACAATCCTAGTCAATTAAGATTGGAGTCGAGTGCACCTGGGTTCGAACTCACAACCTCAGTGTTGACTGGCTAGTGATTACAGTAGTAACTACTTAGACCACTCGGCCATCGAGGCCCCCACAGAGAATCATTGGTACTTGGAAAGATTGAGGAAGAAAGATATAACCATTATTTCTTACTGACAAACATACTTCTTATTGTATACCGTAACAGGCTTTTCATTCAATTTTTGAGGTAATCAAACTTTTAAATATTTAATTTCATGACATGCATCATACAGAATGTATTTTTCTAAGAAAGAGAGAGACAAGTTTGTTTTCAATTGATTATATTTGTTTAGCAGTGAGCTGTTTTAGGTGTAATGTAAAAATTACAATTTCGAATGGTCTCGTTTTGTCATGCAATTTATACCAGTCTCAGCCTGATCACATAAATTCATTTTCTGTTCCTAATGAGAAGTTAAAAGGTGAGGAGAATAATGCTTACATTATGGTACACCTTCAAAGAAATTGGCAATACAATCAAGACAAAAGCCATTTTCATAAAATAACAATATATTTGGTGTTGTAGCAACTCTTTGATAGGCTCTGTTTAATTTATTCACAACTTTTTACACTCGGTGCGATTTTGAAAAAGATAAACATTTTGTACAGACACCTAACTGTGTTTGAAGACTGTATCTTGACCTAGATGACATTTGGCTGTTTGTGTTTTAGCGGATTGCTGTCGTATCAACGTTTACACCACATAACCTTTTATCATTGTGATATAAACATTGAGTAGAACATAGACACATGACTTGCAACTGTAACGTGAACTATGATACATATATTTGACAAAAATACTGATAAATCAGTACAATATTTTACAAACTTTATTCATGTGTATTTCTGTAAATATTTCTTACTTTACTTACATGTAAGTCATGCATGCAAACAAATTATATTTTGTGATTTCTTGTTTATAGTGTATTTTATACAAAATGACGAAGATCACTTTCGGGGTTTCCGTTTTGGCTGTGTAGGATGTATAAATACGCAGCCACGTCCGGTCAGAATGGAAACATTTAGTCCGATACTTCGTGTAGAGAGTGCCAGTCTCTCTGCACGATGATAACCCTTGGAATGACTCTTTGAAGGGTCCGTAGGTGGCCTGTTGCAAGGCTTAATTTCTATCCCTATCCACTATACCTTCATTATGTAGTGGCATTTCAAATTTCCCGCTATTTATCCTGATGAAAAGACCTTGTTTTCATTGTTAATTTGTTATCGTCCTGAGCATGCATGCAATATTTGCCACAATTAATCAATCTATCCCTCCTGTCCTAAATTACTGAAATCTAGCGTTTTGCATTAATGTGAAAAATATATTAGATGCATGATTAACGTCTTTTAGTGGTCTTCAAACAATAATCTTTCAACAACAAGTTTAAAAGTCTTAATTGAGTAAAAGGAATATATTTAAGTTTACTTTTTGCTTTAAGTTCAAATAATTTCATTCCACTATGCATGACTAATACATCATTGTTTTTTCAATTAATTTATGTGTTCTTATTCTGAACCATAAAACACAAAACTTTAAACAGTGTTTTTAAAATTTTATTAAGCATTTAAACTATATATACTTTCAACCTTCTGTGATCTTAAATATATAATCTTATAGTTTCTATCTTAATTTGATTAATAAAGCAAACATAGTCACACGTCAGCAGTCTGCAATTCAGTGGTTGTCTTGTGTTGCTGTATGTATAGACCTTATAGCTATTTGGGAATCTGCGACACTTGACCTGATAATTTGCGACACTTGAACTACATGTATTGACGTCATACAACAATCACTTGTCAATCAGTGCCCAGCAGGCATTTCAACGTTGAAACAACGTTGAATCAACGTTGATCTGTAACGTTGAAAAGACGTTGAAATAACAGTTGGTTTTGAAAGTTGACACAACGTTGAATATCTGACGTTGAAACAACGTTGTATTTTCAACATTGTATCAACGTTGATTTTGATTGAATATAGGTTGAAACTTAACATTGAAACAACGTCACCCTAATATTGCAACAACATTCTTTCATGTTGAAAAAGCAATGCGTTGCTTGTTGTTGGTTCATCTGTCACATGTGTTTGTCGTTACAAATTTAGGCGGTTGGTTTTCTCGTTTGAGTTGCTTATTGAAGGGTTTATTGTGTCCGGGTCTTCTATTGCGGACTAAACGGTGTGGTGTGAGCTTATTGTTGAAGTCCGTTTAGTGACCTCCAGGTCAATTGGACTCTGGTGGATATTTGTCTCATCGGAAATCATATACCACATCTTCCTATATCTATAATAGTTAGTAACCACACAAGATATTGAAGCCACATGACTCTACAGAGGACATCAGCAAGATTTGAAAAAAACAGTACAACAGATGTCAAGTTATGACAAAAGCTAAAATAAATATAGCCAAAAGGTGATCTGGTAAATGAACATGATGAATACAAATAATCTCTTAATTAATTTTATTATTTTCGTGAAAATGAATTGTAGTCTCTAAACTCCTCCAACCATTTCTGGTGCACAATCCTTCTTTAATTCAGCTTCTGTTATCTTTGTGTAGGCCTCCATTACTCTTCCTGAAAAAACAAACACAAATAATATTTTGTAAACATGACTTAGCAATTACGTAGAACGTCAAAGGCAGGGAATAAAATGTTATATAGGCCAGGTTTTTTAAAAATAATTTACTGGTTTACATAATAGCGGATCCGTTTTTACCATTTTTTTCGCTCCTGTACATGTACAATGTAGCAATGCCGCCTATCTCGAGCACCACGATCTATTGTTCAAATGCCACCTATTTCGAGCACCAGGATCTATTGTAACAATGCCACCCATTTTGAGCACCAGGATCTATTGTTAAAATGTCACCCATCTCAAGCACTAGGATCTATTGTAACAATGCCACCCATCTCGAGCACCAGGATCTATTGTAACAATGCCACCGATCTCGAGCACCAGGATCTATTGTTACAATGCCACCCATCTCGAGCACTAGGATCTATTGTTAAAACGCCATCAATTTCCAGCACCAGGATCTATTGTAACAATGCCACCCATCTTGAATACCAAGATCTATTGTAACAATGCCACCCATCTCGAACACCAGGATGTATTGTAACAATACCACCTGTCTTATTGATTGCAGAGGTTATGTTTTAAATTTGATATGCATTAAAAAAAATATTAATCCATATAAATTCAAATCAAATCAAATGTCTTTACTAGTATTCCTAATTAAAGGGCTCATACAGAGCATATAAATCAATACAAATCACAAAGTTCACACAAACAACACAGGCAATCCAACATACATACTGATTATTGATAATCAAAAATGTTAAAAAATTTTTAAAAATACATACCTTGACAGCTATTACTTTTATCCTTAAATCTTTCTTTCCTAAGTTACTGATCTGTCCCTTTCCTAAGTTACTGTTCTATCTCTAATACCTGTGCAAAAAATAAGAATAACATCGATCTTCATCGCCAAGCAATATTTTAAATTTGTAAAATTCGATTGAAGAATAAAAAGAAATTATTAACAATTTCAGAGCATAGTTGACAATAATTAAAATAATGTGATAGTGGATGACGGGTTAAAATTTTAGATAAAAAAGGATGAGATGATAACCTCACTTTTCAAAAGTTCCTTGTCTTTAACAAATCAGCAGTAAAGAACCAAAATAAACTGTATGTAGGATCATGTAGGCTGAGTACATGCTGTTTCCAGATTATAGTACATATTTATATAGAAGTGCAGTCATAAACTGGAACATACAACAAAAAAAGACGATGTACACACTGAAGTCAGTAAATATATCTCTACAACATACAATACGGCGAGATTTTCAAAATATTACACGTTTGTGCATTTATAATCTCCCAGGCCAATGTTAACATCACACAATTAATACAGCAACGGATAATAATTTAAGGAAACACTTACATTTCTATGAATTATTCTTTGCTGAAAACGGTCCTAAATATTGTCCAGGAAAATTGTACAGTCTCCTGTGTTTATATCACACTTGATGATCGCTGCCGCGTTTGAAAAAGGCAGTCACACACGTGCGGTCATACATTAATCAGCATCATGTCACGTGATAATTTTATCAATAGATTATTGGGAGTGCTAATCCTCGTGTATCTGCTGTGTATATGCACTTTCTTCACATGCTGTGTTTTATCTATGATTAAAATATTTCCGGATAATAACAAATTATAGTTAGTAGCATATTTCGATGAATGATAATTTATATTTTGTATACTTTTATGATTTTAATAAACGTCCCGGTTAGACGTCGGTTTGAGCTAATATTTCTTTGGAAAATTCTTAATTTTACTAGATATTGTACAAAAAATTAAAAAGGCAAGCTTGATTACAATTTTCCATAGCAAAATCCTAATTTGTAAACTTTTGTTGATGCAACACAAACGATGCACAACTATAATGATTCCCCTTTAACACTGATGGTGAATAATTTTTACATATTTTTTCGACGAACTTCCATCGTCGACATATCAACCAACATTAAACGTTGAAACAACATATTTATTTCAACCTAACTTCAACATTAAAAATTCAACTAAAATTCAACGTTGAAACAACTTACTTTCTGCAACATAACTTCGACGTTGCTGTTACAACGTTGAAACAACGTTAGAAGCAACGTCATGACAAAATATCAACCACATTTCAACGTTGAAATGACGTTGCGTGCCAGGTGGGTGCCAAAGCTGATGATACCTTGACCTGATAATTTGGATACTAACAGTCCAGAAGCACTGGTATCAACACAATGCTAGTTAATGAAAATAACAGTATATGCATGTCATGCGTTCGAAGCGCATTTTGGATATACTTTCACCTAGAAGGCCAAAATTTTAACATTTGAAAGCCAAGGATGTATAAATACCGGAAAAAAACATGAAGAGCTTTATGTCCAAAGGGCAGACAGAAGGTTACCAGAAGTAAAGTAGGAAATTTGATAACACACTTTCAATTTTTTGAAAATTGTTTTCTATAACACTTTTCCTCACAAAATCTTCAAAGTCATAAATCAAGTACCGTCAAATGAAGGAAATTCTATTAGTCCAAGATTGCTCTGACGTCTGATAGCATTTTTGTAGGATTTCTTGGTTACGAGGGACGTCAGAACGCAGTCCATATAAAAAAAAACTTGGAAATTGCTGACCCAGATTGTGGGCGCCAAGTTGTTCAAACTGGTTTTTTTCAATTGATAAATCATGCATCATTCGATTCCTTTTTCATTTTAGTAGCAACTTTTATTCACATAATAATCCCCTGCAGCAGAAAACGAAATCTGCATCCCCCTCACCTTCCCCTTTGTTTGCTTCGTCATTTCCCTTTGAGCATTTTGTCACACGACTGTGTTATTCCGTGTGCATAGAATTTCAGGAGTTAATTCAAGCCTATTAATTACCCCGTGACCAGCCTATATATGAACGAGATTTACCTCTTCATCCTATTTATCGTATGCAAACTAAGCGCATGTCAACCTATTTGCATAAATTAGCTCCTATGATCACAAGCACCGTGAGGAAATAACGCAATATCGTAACTTCTTGTTCAAAGTGAAAGGATGTCGCTGAAAATGGTGGATCAATGTATATAAAGCTTTCGTTTCTGCTACAGGGTGTTAGTACGCGGTTACATGAGGGTGTGGATGGGGGAGTCCTTCAATTCTGTATTCCTTTGATTTTTCGGTCATTTTTCTCTATTCTTTATATTCTGTGCCCATTATTCTCTATTCTTTATATTTAAGCACTCCATTATTCTCTATTCTTTATATTTAAGCACTCCATTATTCTCTATTCTTTTTTTTTATTGGCAGATTTTTCTATTCTTTATATTTTTTGGCCTTTATGCACTTTTTACCTATTATTCTCTTAATGAATGGCTATTATTTATTTTGAATTTATTGAACCATAAAATTAATTTTTGACTCTTCACATTGAATAATCCGCGAAGCGGATTATGTAAAATGAAAGAGTCAAAATTAATTTTATGGTTCAATAAATCAAAATAAATATTGCCATTCATTATAAATAAATTTCTATCAAAAATAAGGCTCAAAGAACTTTTTATATTATTTATATTAACAATAACAACGTACACACATGTTGGCGTATGAATACACAACGTCAGAGTGGGCGTGTCGCCATAAAAATTGACAACATTGAAAATAAAAGTAATACTTTTAACCAATCAGAAGACAGTAAATACACCAAATTTATTTATTATTCTGTAACCCCCATCAAGACCCTCTTACATAGTCGTAGACTTAAATGAATAATGAATCGAATGACCTATGATTTATCCACTTGAACATAGATCTTTACGATTTCGAGATAGAAACTTGCTACCCCAAGTCTAGGTCGGCAATTTCCATGAATTCTCCATGGATTGCGCTCTGACGTCATACGGGCCAAACATGTCCTAAAAAGGCAACCAGACGTCAGAGCAATCGCTGACTAAAAGTTTCATGTGACCTTTCATGACATTTGTAGGCTCGAAATCATGCTAACGATAGTTTTATATTTCCAACTTTGTACAAAATAAGGTTTATACAACTACTATATTATATTTTCACACGTACTTCATACATAAATATTGTACTGAGTTTTTTTTATATCCTTCCGCGAAATTCATTTTTCAAAAAAATTAGATCGTAAAAATAAAAAATGGCTTCCTAATTTATCAAACTCTTGTTTTAAAAACAGTTGTTTGATTAAAATCTACATAATTATATGAAATTAACATTTTATTAATTTTGTTCTTTACTGGTTAACCTTCACCAGGAACCCAAAACCCAAACATTTGAAAGCCAATGACGTAAAAGACCGAAATTCATGAAGAGCAAGCAGTAAGACCAAAGGGACCTAAAAGTAGTCAAATTCATCTAAGGACAACTTTGCCTGAGGGAGTTGGCACCCTATAGTTTCTTTACAATTTCTTGATTTATCAACGGAGAATTTAAGAAAAGTTTGTTAAAAATCATGTCAGTGCCGAATTCCTGACTACTGAGTTGATGATACCCTCTACCAGCAGAGGTTTCGACCCAATTATAGTAAATGAAAACAATACTGTAATAATTACGTGCGTCCGAAGCGATTTTCTTGATTTACCTTCACTAGGGACGCTGAATTCCAAACATTTGAAAGCCAAGGATGTGCAAGACCTAAACGCTTTATGGCAAAAAGGACCTCACAATCTCCAAATTCATCGAAGGACAACTTTGCCTGAGGGAGTTGAAACCTTATTTTCTAAAGAAAAAAAAATTAATCAACTAGAATGTTAGAAAGGTTTTGTTAAAATCAAGTCTGTACCGATTCGGTACTGACTGCTGAGTTGATGATACTCTCGGGGACTAACATTCCACTAGCAGTAGTATCGACGAGTGCTAGTAAAAGTAACCATTCTTTAAATAGTAAGAATTTTATCATATATTACGGAAAATAGAAGTTTGGTTATTTAAATCATTTTGTAGACATTTTAATCAATTTAAAATAAAATAGAAGGAGTTATTTCTCTTTTCCCTTCCAGTGAACATACTAACAAACACGAAGCTTAAGGTGGAATTAAAAAATCTAGATTTAAAATTTTCACTATAAGTCAAAAGAGCATTAGTTAAGGAACAAACTAAGCTAAAAATATTGATAGGTTATGGAGCTAATTTTCGAGATATTTATTTTTTTTTAAATGGCGGGAAGAGGCTGACTCGGACTTTAACCTTATATTTGCATTGGTATTATTTGGGTCTCAAATCGAGAGAAAAGAAATCTAGAATCTGCTTAATTTTTGGTAAGTGACCTTTTATGAGATATTGAAGTCTTATATGAAAGAAAAACGGATGTTGTGGGGCAAAAAAACCAAGGAGTCCGAACATCTGACAAAAATTCCTAAACCTGTCAGTGACCTAAGTACATCCTTAAGGTTGATCCAGAATCGAGTTTTTTTCTTACATTTATTACAAACTTCGTACATTCTAAAAGACAAAAAACATGTGGAATGTTTTGAAATAACTAGATACTGAGATGCTTGATTCATATAAACGTTATTTCTAGTTTAGTTTTTACAATATTTATAAATTCTTAAAAACAAAAAACGTGAAGTGTTTGAAATACTAGATATTTAGATGTTTGAGATATTTTACTATCGCGATAAAAGATTTTTTCAGTGTTTATTATCTGTATCGATAACAGAAAACTAAATACCAGTATAATTAAGGAACTATATGCACTTCCTAAAAATTCGAGATACTTTCTTGATTTTTGCTTTCATTGTTTCGGATATGAAACATGACTTCATCTTTATTTGGCCTTATAACGTTTTTTGATGTGAGCGTCACTGATGAGTCTTTGTAGACGAAACGCACGTCTGGCGCACAAAATTTATCCTGGTATCTATGATGAGTATGTTTACAACCACTGGGTCGATGCCACTGCTGGTGGAGGATTCCTCCGCGAGGGTATCATCAGCCATGTAGTTAGCACTTCTGTGTTGACATGAATTACCACTGATATGGTCATGATTAAAAATTAACTTTGAATTTTTAGAAATACTAAGGATTTTCTACCCCAGGAATAGATTACCTTAGCTGTATTTGGCAAAACCTTTCGGAATTTTTGGTTCTCAATGCTCTTCAACTTCCTTTTTTATTTGGCCTTTTAACTTTTTTGATTCGAGAGGTACTGATGATTCTTTTGTAGACGAAAATGTGTATGTTGTACAAAATTTTAATCCTGGTATCTATGATGAGTTTATTTGCATGATGCCACCTGTGCAAGATGTGATTCAGTAACCCCTTACGAGTGACAATTGTCTGCAAAATCAAACACAAAATTTCGAAATTCGTTGCAGGATTTATTTAAATTCAAGTGAAAAGAGCATTAAATTATTTTTACATTCTATTTTTTATTTTTTCATCTTAATATGCCAATTGGGAAATTAATGTCTTGTCGGTGGACAGGCTTTCAAACCAAAAATTCAATGTCAGTAAGTCAAAATGGATACTTCTTATAATTTCTAACATATTTCTCTTTGATACAAAAAAAAGTGTTTGTATGATATTGAATTTTTATTGATGTTGATACATGCTTCTCAGAATTCATGGTTTAAAAATATATTTCACATTGGTGTAAGTTTCATTAAATTTAAGCATCCTGATTGGCCAATTAAATATAGCATAAATTCAAATCAGTAAACTTACATCACACGCCTTCATTGATATAGCAGCTCCTATTGCGTAGGTTTTTTTTTTGTTTTTGTTAATCAATTTACGGAAAACATATTTTACATGATGCATTCCCTATTACTTCAAAATGTATGTTTATGATTTTAAATGTTTCATCTATTGTTTCGTGAGTTTAAAAAGCTTTGAACAATCGCGATTTTATCTTTAGTCAGAAGCGCTAGCTGGCTACCGCCGTTATTTAAATGGAACGATGCAGTCCGTTTGATTACAAATATTAAAGATATTTAGGATAATCGATTTCAAAACATGTCATGTTCTAGTTACAAACATTGATAATATAAAAAAAAAATGTACTATATAACAACACTGATAACTGATGTCCAAGAGAAATGAACTCTCATAAATATGGTAGTTAACCCGAGTGATCATATTTATTTATGTATTATATATGTTTCACAAGCATCAACCAACATATACTGTGGTCAAAGTCAGGGCAAATTCAAGTTAATGTACTAATTTGTTATGAGAATCGTAAAATATATATTGATACATTGTAACAATCGGTCCCGGCGAAATATAACCCCGAATCAGTAGTTTGTGTGATATTGACTGTTTTCTCTAGCTCTCGAGGAGCGAACTAATTATGATAAAAAAATATTTACATTACAGTGACATTTGAAATCCTGATAGAAATAATGTTGGTAAAAAATTAAATGTTCCTTGATATAATATATTGAGAAGGTACAATTGTCAAAATCTGAGAACTGTACTGTAAAGAAGGATATAACAAATCGGACATACGTCCTCGTGTAGTTTCCTATCCCCCATACAGCAGACGCAGCGACTTTATGAATATTTTTTCAGAAAAGGAAAATTCACTATTTGGATAACCTGACGTTTATGAGAGTCTTACAATCATACATTACTGGTTTTCTATTTATAAGTTTGGTTATTTACTAATGAAAATTTGTCTGCCCTAAAATATTTAGGGAATTATGTTATTAAATGTCTAGATGTTAGACGAAACGCAAGTTAAATTACGTAATGACGATGATTATTGTAATGATTTTATGGTTCTGGTCTTGGCTGGAATTAAATGTACATGAAGAAATATATGTAGCTCTATAATAGATATAAGAAGATGTGGTATGAGTGCCAATGAGACAACTCTCCATCCGAGTCAAAATTTATAAAAGTAAACCATTATAGGTCAAAGTACGGTCTTCAACACGGAGCCTAGGCTCACACCGAACAGTAAGCTATAAAGGGCCCCAAAAATATAATGTCTATATCTATATGAGCTTTTAATTTTCATTTCAATGTAAAAAAAAAAAAAAAATTTTCTGTTACAAATCACAGTGTATTGTTTTGTGTTTTGTGTTTATACATGTTATGCTGCCCATCAAGGGCCCTTGATTGGAATAATAAATATTCTTATTCTTATTCTTATATTGATAAGTGTAAGTCCTGGTACGAGGAAGACTCTGTCTTGGTGTAAATGTAAACAATAAATAATTGTATGTTTAAAATTTGTACACATCAGTATACAATATACAATTCGAAATGAGCCATTTGAAATATTTACAATTGGATTAGGAAACAAGCATATTTGCTTATATTAACCCCGATCCATTATATTTCACACTTAAAGCGCCATAATAAAGGATCACGGAATTATGCCATTTATAGCTACAACCATGTCCTGTTTTTCTCGATTGTGACATTACCGTATGCAACTTATCATCGAAATTTTACTTGCAATGAATAACATGGTGTGCGAACTAGTGGAGCAAGAACTCGTCATCCTTTAGAGCACCTGCGTTTTCCCTCTGTTTTTGGTTTGGTTCGTTATCTCAATGTTTGGTTTTCTGTGTAATTCTGTTTCGGCCTTTTGCTTTTTTTTTTTTTGGTGATTGGTCTGTTTTATGCCCCAAACAAAATTTCTGGAGCATTTAGTAATCGTTTCTTCCTCTGTGTGACCGAAACAAATAGTTTCCAGACGATTACTTTTATATCCGTCCCTTGTTTGGGATGGAACTTATTCAGATGGAAGATATGAGGACGGGAAAGAAGCTTGTCGATTTTGGAGTAAATAGTACAAAAGTCAATGTCATCGTTACTTAAAATAGACATAAAAATGTTTCCGGATGCTTAAATTATGTTCCCTCGCCTGATTGGAATGAAAGCTATACAGATGGGAGATCCTATACTCACTGGAGTATATAGTCCTTGATTAATCATTGTTTTGGACGATAACTACAAAGTAGCCATTATGAATGTAACCGGCTTACCCTTCCGGAGCACCCCCAGTTTTTGGTGGGGTTCGTGTTGTTCAGTCTTTAGTTTTCTATGTTGTGTTTTGTGTACTATTGTTTGTCTGTTGGTCTTTTTCTTTTTTAGCCATGGCGTTGTCAATTTATTTTCGACTTATGAGTTTGAATGTCCCGTTGGTATCTTTCGCCTCTCTTTAACAAATTTAGGTTGCACTTGTGTAAATTTGACAATGCAGTTATCCATACGCTGTACATGTATGCATAAAACTGTGACACATTTACCATGAAGTTTCCGAAAAAATACCTTTATACTTGAATGGATAGGTCTTAACACAGGGTTGTGAGAAGACTTTTTCAACATGTGTATGCAAACATCCAATTCATACGAGCTTAAGCTTAATATATTGAAAATTCTACTATCCTCCCTCTACTTTAAGTCTTCAAGGGAAATTGTTTTAGCCTCTAACTATATTCATACTAGTCTTGTAAAATTTCCATGTTGTGTCACTATAGGTGAAACATTGAGATCATATCCGGTAACAAGTAGGTAAATAAAAAATTACATATGAATATTTTAGTTCTCCCAAAAGAGAAGTGGATTTTCTTTTTGTTTGCCCCTAGTGCCTCAAATTTGATGAATAATTCCGTTATTTGTATATGCTGTCAAGGTCACAAGAAAGCATTTCCAAGTTGCGTGTATATGAGATAAAACAAGGATATCATATCTGGGAACAAGTAGGTAATCAAAAAGGTAAACAAAAATAATATCATTCTATAACTGATATTTAAGTACTCCCAATAGAGGCTTGTTTTGTAGATTACCTTTATAGTTTTACAAAGTGCAGAAATTATGCAGGTGAAAAATTAGCAATAATTGTACATGTTTTATTTGCCCCTTCAAGCATATATACTAGTACTTTGAAGCCTTGAAAAAAAGTTTTCTCTCAATAAATGAGCTTGTCAGGGAGCATCAGTTGGCAGCTAATATTAGACGGGCATTGTTATTGATTGCCCCTCTGGAATTTTCTCATTCATTTTTTTCCTTTTATTATCTTAACTATTATAGAGCTGCAAGTTGCTATATGCAAACATGGGCGCGTTTAATGTAAAGGTAAACTGAAGAAACCTTTCAATATCTCTTACACTTTATTTTGTTATCATGCTTGTAAGAAATACCTTCACACAAACTGAATAAATTAACTCTTTAACGTTGCTAAGGGCATAAGTGTTTTAAACATTGAAAAGGCCACTGTTTGTTTTTGTTCTCGTTCCCATGTTGAATTTTACCAATCGCCAGATCGTCGTCTTGTATGTTTATGTATAGCCAATATTTATTGTCTTGGTAACAATCCTATAATTTTGGATTTTAAACCAATAAAATATCTTATCTTATCTTATCTTCCGCTGTCGATATGTCTTTGTAAGTCTGCGTTTTCACTGCGTTTTAGGATAACGGTCTGGATGAGTCCATGCTAATAAATCAAGAATCTAGTATTAATTAGTATCGTCCTGAATATGCATGAAATATTTGCCGCTTGACGTTTAGCAAACAACAATTAACGAGCATGAGTTTGGGGTTCTTATTTTTGTATTCCTATTTTAATGATTTAATTAAGGTCGGAAAAATTGTCTGGTATTAGACATTCCTGTCCTGACATTTCTTTGGTATTTTTTGTCGCTAAGTAACCTATCATGCTCTGCTTGATATTAAGAAGAAGACGTATGGTTATTAGTGTTTCCTAATATCTCATTTTATTTATTTGAAGTAATGTAAACTTTATCAAGGATCAACGTTTTGTTAAATATAACAGAAAAAAAATGTTCTGCTTTTACCTCAAACATTGTTTTCCCTTTTCTTTTGTTTTTTTTTATTGGGGTAAGAATACGTTCAAAATATTTATTTTAACTTTTAAATGGATTAATGTTGAAGGCCGTACTACGGTGACCTATAGTTGTTAACTTCTATGTCATTTAGTTTCTAGTGGAGAGTTGTCGCATCGGCAAACATACCACATCTTGTTATTTTTATTGAACTGAAAAAAGTCACAAAAATCAGTGGTAAAAGTCTAGCTTTTACAAATTTATACGCAAATCTGCAAACCTAAACTTTAAAAAAGCCTTAATATTAACCCTGACCCTAACATTAACCTAACTCTAACCCTAACCCTATATTTACATAAATTTCACTTCAGGGTTTGAAGTTATTTAATTGGACGAAAAAAGCTAAATACAACAATGTTTAATAAAGATTTATCGTGGGTATATATGACTAGAAGGCAACGTTAGGAAGAATGCAGATCTACTAAGATAAGCAGATTAATATTTTCTCAGACAAAATATCACGACGGATCAAGTCTAAGCTAAACATTCCAATTTTTTTAAATGACAAAAATTAGATAAAATAATCTTTCATGTTGCCTCAAAGTATAACATTAAAAAGTTTTTATGGAGGAAATCCGGATAAGAACCACAATTTTATGAATTAAATCTTCTTACAAATGTGTATGGATTGAATGCCGTACAGTAGATATGTGGAGATTTTACAACGGGGTTTATATAAACACTAAGGTTGATGGAGTGTCTTCGTCGTCATAAAAGTAAATTGATCTAGCAGTGGTGTAAACATTGTTTAGCTTGTGATATTTTATCATTTTAAGTAGACAGGATGACGACACTTCAGGGTGCTAGAGTGAAGAACTCTCACTTAAGGAAACTAGAGTGAATAATTTTCCCTAACAAGTGACAAGTTAACTTTTGTCTTACCTTTATGTGGATAACTTATGAAGGTAAGTTTGATTTTTGTCAAGTTTTCGTTTCTAGTACAGTTTTCCTTTGTTTTATCTTATTTTACCTCTTACATGTTAAAAAATCACCGCTAATATTTTACGTAGGTGACACACGGTCATTTTTTTCAACGCTGTGTTTGAGGTTATTTCGCACCAAGCAAATTATGAATTTTTCATTTTATTGAATGCTCTTTCATACACCTAGCTACCTGAATTACACTCTATATTTACTTGTATTTCTGACCGGTCGTGATCATTGTTGTCAGTTTTACTAACATCTTGTAAAAGTATGTATTGTTCATTCACGTTAGCTTAGGTTAAAGTATTTATAAAGGATAAATTGGTGGGAGGTAAATTTTAAAGCGACACAGCTCAATGACACAAAAAATGTGTTTGCATTGTACTGCGTTCCTCAATTAATGCTTTACTTTTTGGAAGTTGTTCTAAAAGTATCTTTTTGTCAGACTTCTCGAAAAAGAAAATTCTCTGGTGGTTCCTGAAGAAAATCTGCTATTATTTCTATTGCAAGATAGCAAAATTTTGTTGGTTAGGACAATCGCTTTCGAGACCTCGGAATCTTGACTCGTCATAGCTTCTTAATCACAATAAATACCTCTGACCTTAGTAAACATGCCAGAAAGATGACTTTTCTTTGTTTTCTCTTTTTTTTCAGGTAATTATTTGATTTTAGTTTTAGCTTATCTGTGTACATTATGTGCGCTATACACCTAACGATCTTGAAAGATTGTGTACAGAAAGCTCTTCACATTGCATCAAGATCACACAAATTTGTCCCGCTAATGAAAGTCTACATAATATACCTTCTAATATATCTGAGTTTTCTTAACAAGTTAAGAAACATATTCATTAAATCAAAATTTTATTCGGCGCTATGCCATTTGTTGTTAGAGATCGTTTTAATACAAGATTTCAAATTTTACTCTTAAAAAAATATTATAATCGCAGAAATTCCATATCCGAAATAAAGGAATTTGTATATAGCTATACTTCTGACATAATTTTGATTTTGGTTAAGATTTTTATGGTTTCGAAATTATACTAAAAATTAATCTAAAATCTTTTTTAAATTGGAAATTTGGACCCATCTGGTGAATTCGAGTTCATCCCTGGTTTTTCTTGCAGTTCGTGTTGCTCAATTGTTGATTTTCTGTGTATTACATTGTCTATTGTAGTTTATTTTTCATCGTTTTTCTCTTTTAGTCATGGTGCTGTATGGTTTTCTTCAATTTATGTTTTTATTGCCTTTTACCGGGTAAAAAGCATTTACAATTTGGTTACATATTCAGAAATGATGCATAAGGTAACTTCCTCAATGACACTGCTAGTTTGTGACATCACTGAATAAGACTTATCACTGAATTTGTACTCACCATGACGACGGTTGCCACATGTGAAATAGGATCTATTTGCCCCTCCGGAGCACCTGAGATAACTCCTCTTTATCTTTTAGTTCCTGTTGTGTGATATTCTGTTCATAGTGTAGTGTCTTGTGGATTGTGATTTGTCTTTTCATCGTTTCATCGTTCACCCTTCCCCCACTTTGGTATCTTCTGCCTTTTTTAAGCATGTACATTGTGTTCACTGTGTTCACATGACCAGAAATGTGGCATTATGTTGTAACTTCTTCACAGTAAACACCTGAAGCTGAGTTACGTTTTGAAAATGGCACTGCTTATTTGAAATAAATTCAGTGGACATTTGCACTACCTCTTTTTTTTATTCTTCAGTGCTGGATGTTTATTTACTATATTTATTGTCCATGTCCATTGTAATTATGATCAGTAAAATAACCACACAAGATGAGAGAAATTTGTAATTAACTTCTGAGGATCTTTTGTTTATTTGATTGAACGAGCGTATAATATAGTGTGTCGTTTATGTGTGTGGTTTCTCAAGAATCAGTGAGGTCAATCAATAACAAAGAGGTACAGCAACTTATTATATCTTTATTCTCATAAAGCCAATGCATGACATCAGTACAGAGATAACAACAATAACTATTTACAATATATACAAAACAAGGAGAGAGGTTACAAAAGTCACTAGCCAGGAGGACAAATAAAAGTATTAATATTTTTTATAAATGAACAAAGCTTCTTCAGGACTGGTTTTCGTGTACTCGACATAAGTTCAGAAAATTTAACTGTATTATGTCGTTGTACAAAATAGGAGGATAAATACTCTGTACGTTTTTTATCAAAAAAAGTACATTCAAAAATATAGTGATATTCGTCCCCAATTTGTCGATTATTACATTGATGGCAAATACGGTTTTCTCTTAATATGTTTTGCCACCTTCCTGCTTCAATCGGCAATTTATTATTAGTCGTTCGAAATCGACAAAGAACAATGGCATCTTTAAAGTCCAAAATATTAAAATATTCCTCAAATTCCCAGTTTTTCTTAAAAATTTTGTAGTTAATAGCTTTTGATGAATTTTGGATTAGCGAATTCCAATTCTGAAGAAACTGGTCTAACAATCTTTGCTTTATAACAGTTTTTAACCAGTCTTTATTTATGAAATTTTGTGTTTCCCATATATATGAGAAACCACAATCTTGAAATATTTTTTTGACAAATAGAATCCATTTAGTCTGCATGTTATAATGAGCGTTCATATGGCGAGAAAGTTGATATAATATAAAGGAAAACTTTGCTTGTTTGCCGGATATCAAATTTGCCCAAAATAATACTGCTCGAACTTTTATATCTATGTCGACCGGATGGCGACCTAGTTCCCCGTAAACCATATAATTTGGTGTTGAGGATTTTAGATTTAAAAGTAATTTACAGAATTTTAAATGAATCTTTTCTAATATCTCATTATTACTAAAACCCCATACTTCGCACCCATACAACAGAATTGGCTTGATCATTTTGTCAAAAAGATCAAGTTGACATTTTACAGAAAGCTGATACATCCTTCCCATTTTCAGGACTTCGTACATGGCTTTTAAGGCCTTATCTGATAAATGTTTTTTTGTCATATTAAAATTCCCTGTTTTAGTAAAAACAATTCCCAAATAGTTAAACTGCTTTACTATCTCAATGTTAGTGTCATTATAAGAAAATCGGAGATTTTTTGGCAAACGTCCTAAACCAAACACTAAGGCTTTGGTTTTGTCAACGTTACTTTAATTTCCAAACCTTACAATAATCATGAAAGGCATTGAGTTGAGCCTGCAGGTCCTGTGCTGTTTCGGCCAACAACACCGTGTCATCTGCGTACAATATAATAAAAAACTTGAGGTATATTTCTAATTCTCTTTCCATATCTTCTGAAATAGTTTTAAGTCCTGTAATATTTTTACTGACTAAGAAATTTTCTAAGTCATTCAAAAATAAAGAAAATAGGAAAGGTGATAAGTTTTCTCCTTGTCGTACACCATTGTCACAAGCAAAGTATTCCGAATTACAATTATTATATGATATACGAGATTTAATATCACTGTACATATTCAATATTACATTATACATCTTACCATTTATATTATTCAATAACATTTTATAAAACAAAGCATCTCGCCATACAGTGTCAAATGCCTTCTCAAAATCTATAAAGGCACAATATAATTTCTTCTTTTTACATTTCAACAATTCAAAGAAAGAATATAAGGTAAACATATTATCTGTAGTAGAATACTTTTGACGAAAACCACTCTGGTTTTCTTGTATGATAATAAATTCGTCTGAAAAATCATTTAGTCTTTTATTTAGGATTCCAGTAAATAGTTTGCCCAAACAACTAACAATAGTGATTGGTCTATAATTCTTCGGATCGTTAGAGTCGCCTTTATTTTTATATATAGGTTTAATGGTACCAATTAGCCAACTTTGTGGAATTAAGCCTTTATCGAATATAATATTAAAAAGTTTCTCATAAATGCATATAAACTGGCTTGATGTGGATTTTATGTATTCATTTATAATTTCGTCTTCTCCACAAGCTTTGTCATTCTTCAGTTTCTTAATGCACTGAAGAATTTCATCTTGTGAAAAAGGCGAATTTATATGTTCGTTTAGCTGCTCACTTTGCATGGGATCAATGTCGGGAAAACGCACAGTTTGGTCATCTTCCGGTGCAGCGTTTAAGTTTATTGAAAAAATCGTGTAATTTTTCTATATCAATATCGGGTTGCTTTTTCATCTTTCTGTGATTTAAAATTTTCCAAAATTCTTTCGGGTTGTTGCCACGCAAATTTTGAATTTTGTTTGTAAGATCATTTCTAAAGTTTCTGTTCTTGTTATCGAGAACCTTTTTATAAACTTTTTCGGCATTTATCATGTCTAAATGGTTTTGGCAACTATTTTTCGACTTAAATCGTCTCTTTAATTTTCTGTAATTTTGTCGTGCAAATTTGCATTCCACATCAAACCATGGTTTATTCTTATTTCCACTTTCTCCCCCTTTTTTTTATTCCGTTTTACGGTAGAAATACCAAAAGTTGCCTGCCCACACCTGACAAAAATGTTACATAAATCACCTATAAATGAATTAACTACATTTTTATTAACATCATTCAAATCAGTATTACTAAGTTTGTATTCTAATTCTACAATTTTTTCTACATCAATATTATTTTGAAAATCATTTATCTTTTCAGAATCCCAACTATTTATTTTTTAAAAGTATTATAGTGACTATAACAATCAACATTTTCTGCATGGTCATCTACCAAGTTTTTATTACAATAAAAAGTAAGAGAGAGAGGATTATGAACATCTGATAATAACTTACTTGAATCTAAAACCTCAAAGTCCTTAAACGATCTCAGAAGTCCAGGACTGCTGATACAATAATCTACGACACTGGCATTACGACAAGTAAATCGCCCAATATTTTGATCCCTTCCCATTCTTCCATTTAGTATGAAAACGCCGTTACCTTTACAAAAATTCAACAGCATATTTCCATATCTATTTTTTCCTTTATCCATATTTACACGATTAATGGGGATAGACAGATCTCTAAGAGCATTAACGGGATTTTCGATAAAATCAGACAAATTATTATCACCATGTTCATTTTCATCTATAATCACAAAATCATCATCACAACCTGTTCTGGCATTAAAGTCGCCTAAAAGGCATATATAATTTGAATAATTTGAAAATCGTAAGTATTCTTGTTCAATCTGATTTATCGCTTCATCTGAAGAATACTTAGTATATTCCGGAGGAATGTAAACGACGCCAAAAACAACTGGTTTATCTAAATTAAAGACTTTCCCGTTAACTTGAAACCACAGAACATATTTACAATCTGTTTCTTTAATTTCTATCATGTTCTTTAAATTTTCCGTGTAACCAACTAAAATACCTCCTGATCGTCTGCTAGTCACCGTTTTCCTGTTTTTCATTTTAAAGTGAAAACCAGGAAAATTTATGACATCAATATCGTCTGTTTTCGTCTCAACAAAACAAACGATATCATGCTTTTTTATTATATTTTCAAATTCTGGATATTGCATTCTGGACTTTATGCCACAACAGTTTAAACATAAAATATTAACATCATTAATGACATGACAACTATTATAGGTACTATTTACACTCGGTGAACGACCACTAGTGTCATAGGAATATGAACTATTTAAGTCAATATCAATATTACTAACACTCGGGTAACTGTCATTTAAATCATCATTTAAAAATCTGAATAGAAATTAGCAATTATTTCTGAAGATAAATTGTATATTTCAACTGCAGTAAAATGGTCTGTTACATTCAAATCATTACACAATTCAAAGTACGACCTTTTGTCCATGTCACAAGATCGTCTATTTTCACACTGATCAACATATTCATTAAGTTTAACCTGCGTGTTTTGATCTTTAAGGTCTACATGTACATTGTTATTATTAAGTAATAAATGAGCAATACAGTTTATATTTTCAGATATTCAACTATGGGTATTATTATTTATTACATTGTCATTAAATTCAGTAGTATATTGTACTCCATGGCTGTGCTAGACGCCATTGCCATTCATTGGTGGGGATGAATCTGAGCGTCTCATCCTTTTGTACGGCCTGTCCGTATCCTTTGGCGTGGTCAGAAGAGAATCGCGATAACTGTTAGGAATATCACTTCTAGGGTTACCACTTTTCATATCCACATGTTCCATAGTTTCATCAAGGATATACATGTATTGTTTGCCGTCTATAAAGAGTTTATCACGGAAAAGTACAGCAAGTTTACCCGAATATTTGGCTTCCTTCTAGATAGGATATAACTTCCTACGACGTTCTTCTATTTCACTCGGAAACTGTTGGTGAATACTGAAGGGTGTGTTTTTTAGCCATCTAGCATTATCCAGCACCATCGTAATATCATTATGGTATAGAAAACGCACCACGATAGGCATCGGATTGTTTCTAGAGCGTTTACCGAACCGGTGAACGTTACCAAATTCGATATCGTGTTCTATACCTAATTGTTCATATATGAAACTACGGAGTTTTTGCTCGACATCTTCCGTATGTTGTTCTTCCAAATTTTTGAATATTAAATTGTTCTTCATAGAACGACATTGGAGATCTAGAACAGTATTCTGTAAAGTTTGTATTCTACTTGTATCATGTGTTGTGTGTTCGGTTTGGTGTTTTCTAACTGTTTTTCAAGATTTTTATTCTGCGCGACATTTTTTCGAACTCATTGTTGACTTTTCTGGCTTCATCTGAGTGCTTGATCAACTGGGCCGCATGTTGACTGAGCACCTCGTCTCGTTTGTTGCTTTTCTCCTTAACATCATCAAACAGATCGCTAAGCGCTTGGCAACTAGTCTCTAACTGCTTTTGCGACTTTACAATATCTGCTACCGAAGTTTCAAGTTCTCTAACCTGGGAGGACATAAGGAGAAGATCCTTCCTGATATCTTTGACAGACTCGACTGATGTTTCGATAGATTTCAGTCTGCCGTCAATAGATGAAACAATACGAAGAAGCATGTTCAACATCACTGGTGTATTAATACTAACATCATCACTCTCGTTAAAAATCTTTTGACTTTCCGTCAATAGTTTTGAAGTTTCCTCAAGCGACATCTTTAAATTAATATTTTATCTTTAATCAATAACAATGAATGTTGTACCGCTAACGTTATAATTAAAGGTCAATGTTAATAGTAGAGAACAGTTCACGCTTTTGGTAATATAACAAGTTGTTGTGAGCACTTTTTTGGAATCCTGTATAGTGTTGTGACGTTTCTCTGTGAGGTTAAAGGTCAAACTCGAAAATTTTGATGATAACTCCTTTATATCTCTGTTTCCAGCAGTAAAACGGGTATCAGGACTACAAGCTACCTGGGACCGGGGTCCACGAATGGTCATATTAACTTTTAACGTAAATTTAATCCCGAAAAAGGTGTTTACTATACTATTCAACGGAGCTAGATTTAACCAACCTCCATCTTGGCTTTCCGGAACCTCTCTATCTATCTATTCAGGCATGGCAATGCTATTTTGTAAGGTTGCGTCATTGCTGTGTGTGGTTTCTCCTCTGGCTAAAGGCCCGTTGTCACTATCAAAGTTTTCTTGTACAAGTTTTCTTGGTCAAAGATTTTGATCGAATTTTTGATAGTGACAATCGTCAAAGAAAACTTTGATCAAAAACTTTGAAGGTATTGGATGGAATACAATCTAATCCTATTTTTCTTGAAACTTGGATGGACTGGGACGGGAATTATCCAATCTCCATGTAGTTTATCTTTGACCAAGTTTTTGATGAAAAGTTTCATAGTGACAACCAATGACTTGGACCAAGTTTACCTGGTCAAACGTGAAAATACTATAGCGAATGTTAATATGTTTTTGTATCTTTTGTTATTCCATATAAACAAATAAGCTGAGATCTAAAAAAAAAATAGTAGTAAAAACATTGCCGTTCATGTTCATGTGCCTGACTCAAGTCAGAGATCTCGTCAGAAATCTGGTCAGTGGTTGTCTTTAGTCATTAATTTGTTATTCCAAATAAACAAATAAGCTAAGATCTAAAAAAAATAGTTTAAAAACACCGCCGCATGTGCATGTGCCTGACTCAAGTCAGAAATCTCGTCAGAAATGTTGTCAGTGGTTGTCTTTAGTTATCTTTTTGTTATTCCAAATTTACAAATAAGCTAAGATCTAGAAAAAAAATTGTTTAAAACTCCGCCGCATGTGCATGTGCCTGACTCAAGTCAGAAATATCGGCAGAAATCTTGTCAGTGGTTGTCTTTAGTTATCTTTTTGTTATTCCAAATAAACAAATAAGCTAAGATCTAAAACAAATAGTTTTAAAAAAACACCGCCGCATGTGCATGTGTCTGACTCAACTCAGAAATCTCGTCGGAAATCTTGTCAGTGGTTGTCTTTAGTTATCTTTTTGTTATTCCAAATAAACAGATAAGCTAAGATCTAAAAAAAAAAGTTTAAAAACACCACCGCATGTGCATGTGCCGGACTCAAGTCAGAAATCTTGTCAACGGGTGTCTTTCGTTATCTTTTTGTAGTTTTGTTATTCAGGGAATTTGGTATTGATTGCAGAACTTTGAAATTTGTTAGTCTCTGTGAAATTTATTCACAACTTTTTCTAGAATCGTGGCGATTTAGAGTTAGACATACTTCTATTGTTGAAGACTCGTATGTTGACCTCAAGATGTGTTTGGGTTTTTGTGAGTCGTTTAATTGTTGTCTTATTAATGTATACCCCTGGTCTCTTTTTATTCCGATAAGCATTGTACATTTTGTTAGGGAGAGTGCATTCTTTTTTTCTTAATTGTTTTCAATGCTGCTTTTATCCTTAGAGTAAAACGCATTTGATTTGATTTTTTTTCTCTGTCGAAAATGTGAAAATAGTAGAAACATAAATTTAAGTAAATAATTCATAAGGTTTTAACTGTGATTAGCCAAATGATTTTATGTGTTTTTATGAGAGAAAAAATGTAAGAACATGTTTGTAATTTTCTTAACTTAGTAATTTTTTCAAAGGTATCTAATTGCATTTTTAGTAGATTTCTATACAAGGATTACATTTCACATGTATGTACTATGAACCCTTTGTTCTTTTTACATTATAATTTTTTAAAATAAGTTTTATGTTGTCTGGAATTTACATATTCAATGGCTATACTTTACATGTTTCATGAACCCTTTGTTCCTTGGACTTTTGTAACAAACCCAGTTTTAGTACAATTTTTATTATTTATCATTTCTATATCATGCAAATATAAACGCTTATAATTAGGCCAAAGTTGCGTTTTTCCTTGTTTTGCACCCGTTTCAAGTACGGTTTTAATGTCTGAGGACAAAAAAATAACTGAAAATATTTCAAATAAATCTTTTGAATATAAACAGAATCCGAGCTAACATACGAGCTTTAGTAATATATAATATTTATGTGCTAAATCATTTTTAGTTCAAAATAAAAACATTATATACGAATTATTATATGCAAAGTGATGTGTAGATTTCTTGATGAAAAACATGGAACAAGAATGATTTATATTAAAAATAAGCACCAAACTGTGAGCATGTTAGCTTTTATGTGTGTGTGTTATTTTTTTTTATTCTTCCTGAATGGTTCTTAACTTTTGAATATTTGACATTACGAAAACCAATTTAAAAACAGAAACGGCCTTACGATGTTATTAAATTTGGTAAAACAATACGCTATCTTAAGAAGTTGTATCGGTAAAGCAAAACAAAAAGGGCGAATTAAATGAAATTGTTTTGATGTTAAACGTCAGGTGTTAGCCTAGGTTGATAATAAATTGAGTTCAGTATCATAAGATTCAATAAACATTTCACAGCGGGCTTTGTCGTTAATAGGGAATTTGATATTGACAATGAAAATTCGGGTTAACCCACAGTAAAATTTTGTGAAATGAAATCCAAGACAGATTGATATTTGATCGACCGGCGAATATAAAAATCTTGGAGACATTGGAATGATTTGGTTCAAATGTATTACTGTACTTAATGACCAATTTCCTATTATCACAGCAATTTTCACTCTATTCAATTATTTTGGATTCTATATCTTTATGAATAAAGGGAGGTGTAGGGTGAACTTTGATAAGACAGCAACCCCACGACAAACAGAGGGCAGCATACAGTCTTCTAAAAAGGATGAGTGTATAAACAATATGTTAGGCTCTGAATCAAATGTGCGAATAAACTGAACAGAAGCAATCAAAGATCCGCCACCAACACCCAATTCTTCAAATAGCGAATAGATAAATAAAAAAACACATTAAGATATGGCATACGACGACTGACGAGGTTCCTGACTTGGGACAGGAACACGGAAATATGACGGGGTTACTGAATTCGTTCTTTGAGATCTCTACTCTGCCCCTTTTTAAATCTCGTTCTTAATAAGTGTTATGATGTTCTATCTATCACCTAATGGTTATTATAAAAAAAACAATTTATTTCAGATAAGTTTTAAAATCATTTTCTTTCTTCTGGTATATCAAATCTGATTGGCAGATATTTTGTTCAACCTTTTTGACCTCTAGTTGAAATTTTGCTTATAATTTTGAAAAATAAGTTAGTTTTATCTTTTGATTCTACTGCTAAATTGATAGTAAGTGAATTCTAATAACCCAATTCAAATTAAAACTTTTCTTTTGGCAGATGATATCACTGAACAGACGAAAAATAATTTTTTTTTCAAGATGGATACAATTTATTCTAATATTCTGTTCATTTTATTATCTCTTTTCCAATTATTATTATACGAGATTTTTGAGATTATAAAGTATCTTGTTTAAAGTCAAATCTGTTTATCATGGTCCCTTATTAAATGCAATGAATTTTCCATCATATCTGAAATCTGAACAATCTTTTTTTTTCTTAATTTCTTTTCTGAATTAGATATGAGCTGATACATACAGGATGAAGGAAAATGAAGAAACACTTTGTGAGGATGGCTTTTAAATGTTTTGTAAAGAGATCAAGTTTTCAATGGATGGTTTATACACTCTCATTACGGGAGGCCTTATGAAACACGTCATCCATAAAAACTGTATTTAACACAACAAAGAAGGAGAAAAGTTAATACAGTGGATTTCTTACAGTTTTCCATTGTGTGTCCTCGTCAAAATTTTAAGTCTTTGTCGTCTACAGTGACAAATATACAGCATAATCAATCTGCTTAGGCCCTGTCACTTTACAGTTCGGTAAGGAGTCGGTCGCCGGATCAGGTTTCCATTGGTATAGTGAATATAATAACCGGTTGTCAGATCTACCCGTCAAATCACGCTATAAATCTATTCATACACATGGTATTCATTATTCATCTGAGCGACGTTCATTAAAAATGTAGTAAATTGTGCGGATATAATATTCACCTTTTTACCTTTGAAGTTCTTTAAGCAAAAAGACATTCCGTTTTTCAGTTCGGAAGAATCAGTGCAGCTTTAGTGTTTAACTATACGAATGTTTTAACCATCTTTTTTAATTTATTGACAGAATCTGTGTGGATTATATGCTTTATGGTAAAACTGATGTTACATTTCGACAAATCGAGGAAGGGAGCAATTAGGAACAGTTACATTACCGACACGAGTGATAATGCAACATATTTGCCAAATCTTTAAGACGGAGATATAGCAGAGATAAGACTGTCAAACTCATTTTTTATCTTCACAGACAGCAAGGGAAATCTTATAGAACGAAAGTGATAATTTAACTTCAGACTAAAGTGAAAATACATCTGCCATCAAATAGCAGATCAACAGACATTAGTTGTTTATACTCTGCAGAGAGATGTGAATTTGTTGTAAAAATGCAATAAATCTGAGTGATAAATGTTTAATACTGCTGTTTTGTGTAGGATTTTTCTGAGGTTACAGTTACGTAGTGAGGGATAATGTGTAGTGACATGGAAAAAACGAAACATTTTTCATTTAAAGCGTCTACAGTATTGGTGTAATCGCGTGGAAACTCGTCCCACTTTAACTCGAGTAGTACAAAGCTAATATCTTATTGTTTCTTATCTGACTAAATCTGCACATATTATGATATGTCGTAAACACTTTAATGTTTTAAGTTGGGATTGTTAAATATATAAATAATTCCATACTTTAATATAGCCGATGGGAAGAAATATTCATTGACCGAAAGTTCGTAACTTTAAACCTGATTAAATTAATTGCTACAAGGGAGTTTTTGCTACACCATGTATTAAATTCGATGCCGTATTTATTCGGCTCTAAAGATATGTTGTCCGGGCCAAGTAAAATATATAATACAGTGACAGTTCTACACATGATGACGCAAAGAAGAAACTGTTCACAAGAGGTGTCATCTACGACGTCCGCGTTTGTTGGAACGGTACACACGGCCTCACTAGCCGTCTGCACAGTGCTAATTATTTTTGTTTTACTTATGGGATGTATCGGCAATTCTGTGGTGATATATGCTGCAGTGAAAAAGAAACGCATACGAACGAATTTTGACGTTTTAGTTCTCAATTTGACTGGTGCAGATTTTATAACATGTACATTTTTAGCACCGACATATTTGTTTTTACTGTATTCGGAGCCACCTGTTCCTAAAATGTTTTGTGGGAGTGTGCTATTTTTGGGAGCTGCAAGTGGAATGCTTTCATTGTTTACCTTAGTTGCAATAGCTCTTCATAGATTAGCCCGAGTTGTGGGACAGGCTAGTGGCACGTTAAGTATCACAAGAACCGCAGTAATTCTCACCATGATTTGGATATTTAGTTTCACTTTGAGTGTCGGAGGAACACTTCATGTAACACACAACTGGAATCCGAAACAGAAAACATGTCAAGCTATAATAAATAGCAGTAATCCACAACTACAAAATTTCGTATTGTTCTTTGTTGCGCCTGTGACAATTGTCAGTTTTGCGATCGTGACTTTGTCGTATATAATTATTACAATAATGGTCCATAGACAAACCGATAAACTTAGCAGGACAGTAGGTACACCGCCTTGTAAACAATGTCAAAATTTAATTAGGCAAAACTGTCCAAGTAGAAAGTGCCATACATGTTCTAATTCTACTTTCCCCTATCGGGATAATAAGGCGTTGACAATGTGCCTCGTGGTAATTCTTTTGATGGGACTTTGCTGGGGACCGCTTATTATTTCACACTTTGTGGAACTAGCCACGGGAGAGTCAATTACTTTATATCAAGTTAAATTATGTGGAATAGCTCTAGTCTTTCTTAATAGTGCTTTGGATCCGTATATTTATGCACAGCACATTGGGAAAATAAAGCAAAGGTATTCGAAACTGTTTAAATTAGTACTTCAGTGTTGTTCAAATAACAAAGCGCCATCAAGATTACGTGTTACTGACAATAAAAAGCCTAAAGACATAACCAAAGTAGGCTTGAACAGTCGTTTTAACCATGACACAAATCCAGGACATAATAGTACCCGAGAACTTCTAGACGAATGCAGAACTAAAGGAAATATAGAACAAACAAATTTTCACAAAAATCTTATAATTCATAGCGACATTATACGGAACTCGAATTGCAACAAAAGTTTTGATATTATGAAAACATGCCTTGTGGAAGAATCGATAGGATTTATTAATGCATCATGCAGTCAGGGATCGGGAAGAGACATTCCGAGTACGGCTGAGTATCAGTAAATATAGTCAATGCACAGAAAGAGATATTCCGAGTACGTCTGAGCTTTACTGAATGTAATTTCATGTTCATTTCATCTGTTCTAATTTATATAAAACAGTTTGTGTAATTATTTTGTTGAATTAGTCTCATATTTTATTTTATTATTTCCTCCTTTTATTACAATTAAAACTCGACCAAGGAAAGGCATCAGCCTTATGACTAAAACATAGATACTTGTGGACAGAACAATTTTTTTTTGGCCCTCCCCTTTTTTCCAAAATTCGTATTTTTTTTTTTTTTTTTATTAATTTCAATTATTTTTGCATTTTTCTGTATTATAAGAACTTAAATGTACTAGTGAAAACTTGTATTTGCTATTTACAATCAATTCCAAGTTTACTATCCACAGCGATCACTGAAATAAAGTTTCTTTTTTTTTTAACATAAGACCAAAATTGTGTCAGCTTTTTATCTGTTTTGCGCCCTCATGTTTGTATGATTTTTGGCGGTCTTAAATAATAACAAACAAACAAAACAAAACAAAACAAACACAGAAAAAAACCTAAGAAGAAAGATGTCTTCTATCATTCATTATTTTGTTTAAATTATAACGTTAAATATTGATTTGTCTATTGCTAGACAAAATTATTTAACAAAGATGATTCTTATGTAGAGAATGGCGTGGAATTGTATTTTTGGTTTCATATGGGCGTGTTTTAATTTTATGTGCTTTTCATCCTATTTAATATGTTTTGAAAACTTTGACCTGACGCAAAACCAATGAAAAACACATTGCCTTACTGTAAATCAAATGTCTTTTGTGAATCTAGCAACAAAATAGATGTTTATCGGTAAATCCTGCGAAATCGCCACTTGGAGAAAGTCTAGGGTTTCTCATGTCTTTTATATCTGTGAAGCAGATTTGTAATAATTTTATAGAATATAACAACATTTCCAATTTGAATTGTAACTGGATAGTTGTTTTTCCTGGTACAGTAGGGAAGAAAACCAAAATCGCTTGGGACAATGACCCTTTTTTGTATTCTTTAATATTTAAACTTAATGAATAATTTCTTTCTCTTATTCACACTAGCAGTAGTTAATACATACCTACCCTCCCTCTATTCTAATTTGAATAAGAATAGAGGGGCAGCTAAAGTTATTGTATAGAATAAAGAGACAGCACGTATAAACTGCTGATATTTTAAGATATCGTTTAGTGAAAATAAGTTGAAATCATGCAGAAAATTTACTAAAAATAGATTTAAGCATCTGAACAAAAAAAAAAAAAAGCAAAACAAATGGGGTTCCAGGCCCTAAGCGCATGTGAAAAAAAGCCCAACCTTTTTGTCAAATTCTATACTAATTTGAAATCAGTATAGACCCAACTCTTGCAGGATTGCAGGATTTCTTCTTTCTGTCGAAAGCCTTCGTTATAGAATTTCTTCACCACTGTTTTAAGTCTTACGTATTGATCGATTGTTCTTTGCTTAACGTCCTGTGGCAAATATTTCATGAATATCCATGACGAGCGTATCGTGTATAATAGAACCTCTGCTGTGATATTTGCATTAAAAAAATATTCACCTATTATCCACTCCTTATTTAACTAAATGTTTGGTTATTGTTGATGAACAATTATATTTATTACTGCTTATTATCTGATATTTTATCTTTATTTTTGTTTCTGTCGTACATCTACTCAATTTAACGTCTTTCCAAAATCAAATATGAAAAATGGTTACTCCATGGCGCCTGCAATTTATTCATAACATTCACTTATTTTCTTGTACTGATTGTTGTGGTATGCTCTTAATTTATATGTACCTTTATTATCT
Source organism: Mytilus coruscus (assembly GCA_017311375.1). Taxonomy (NCBI): domain Eukaryota; kingdom Metazoa; phylum Mollusca; class Bivalvia; order Mytilida; family Mytilidae; genus Mytilus; species Mytilus coruscus. The sequence continues at coordinate 32,285,542 of CM029599.1, forward strand.
GTTGGTATCTGCAGTGGGTGGGTTGATATCTCAAACAAAGTTTAATCCCTCGACATGTTCATGACTCAGTGGCGAATCCAAGGGGTGGGGTGGGGTTCTGGGTGTTGGAACCCCTACTTTTTTTGACGATCAATGCTTTTGAATGGGGACATACATATGTGATGTTGTTGCTTTTCATATATAGATATAAGAAGATGTGGTATGAGTGCCAATGAGACAACTATCCATCCAAGTCCAAATTTAAACCATTATAGGTCAAAGTACGGTCTTCAACACGGAGCCTTGGCTCACACCGAACAGTAAGCTATAAAGGGCCCCAAAAATTACTAGTGTAAAACCATTCAAACAGGAAAACCAACGGTCTAATCTATATAAAAAACGAGAAACACTTATGAACCACATCAACAAACGACAACTACTGAACATCAGATTCCTGACTTAGGACAGGTGCAAACAAATGCAGCGGGTTTAAACGTTTTAATGGTACCAAACCTTCACCCTTTTTCTGAAACAATAGTGTAACATCACAACATAGAAAGACACACTATAAAATATCAACTGAAATAGCTTAACTCAATCAAAGGACATATTAACACCAGTGAACATACACTGAACATATAAATTTGACCTATGATACAATGTAAATATAAAATAAATAAACTAAGGGAAGAATTAAAAGTAACATGTTATATCGGTATGAAATTTTAACAAATTAAGAAAAACAATATGCTAGAACAAAAATCAGCCATTTGCAATAACTTTAAACACAGGTAAATGAAAATAATTTTGTTCTGTATATATATTCTCGGTTAAATTTATTCACAACTTGTTAGACTCGGGGTAGATAATAGAGCTTGACTTTGTATAGACACCGGTTATATAAATAGCTGTATGCCGTATGTTGACCTCTAGATGTCTTGGGTTTTAATTTTTTCGTTGGGTTGCTGTCAAATTTAATGTATACCCACAGTTCCTAAGCCGAACAGACAATACCAATTACTAGTAAGAGAATGAACTTCCATTGTTTATGCCCCCGCCGTAGCGGAGGGGGCATTAAGTTTTACCCATGTCCGTCTGTACGTCCGTACGTACGTCCCAAAGTTGGTTTCCGTTCTCTAACTTTAGTTTGCCTCAACCAAATGTTATGAAACTTATACACAATAATTATTTCCATAAGACACAGATCGAGTTTGAATTTTGGGGGCGTAACTTTTACCGTTCTAGAGTTATGCCCCTTTACAAATAGAAAAAATGCTGAATTTTTCGTTTCCGTTCTCTTACTCTACTTTGCCTCAACCAAATGTTATGAAACATATACACAACGCTTATTACCACAAAATAAAGATCAAGTTTGAATTTTGATGGCGTCACTTTAATCGTTCTAGAGTTATGCCCTTTACAAATAGAAAAATTGCTGAATTTTTCGTTTCCGTTCTCTAACTTTAGTTTGCCTCAACCAAGTGTTATGAAACTTATACACAATGCTTATTACTACAAGACACAGATCGAGTTTGAATTTTGGTGGCGTAACTTTTACCGTTCTAGAGTTGCGCCCCTTTACAAATAGAAAAATTGCTGAATTTTTCGTTTCCGTTCTCTTACTCTAGTTTGCCTCAACCAAATGTTATGAAACATATACACAATGCTGATTACCACAAAATACAGGTAAAGTTTGAATTTTGGTGGCGTCACTTTAACCGTTCTTGATTTATGCCCCTTAACAAATGGAAAAATTGCTGAATTTATCGTTTCCGTTATCTCTAACTTTAGTTTGCCTCAACCAAATGTTATGAAACTTATACACAATGCTTAATACCACAAAACTCAGATCAAGTACAAATTTGGGTAGCGTCATTTTCACCCTTCTAAAGTTATGTCCCTTTATAACGTTATATGCAAGCGGGGGCATCATCTGTGTCCTATGGACACATTCCCCATTTATTTTTATAATCAAGGAATGGATGAATGATCAACATTTAGATGGATACCCGCAAGTTGAGCAGTGAATCATGGTCTAGGATCAGTTGAAACACGTTGATCAACTGAGAATCGTTCATCTTGATAAATGTTGAAATAGAAGAGATAAGCTGATTTTTTTTCTTACGAAAATTTGAAAGAATATAAACATAATTTATCAAAAGACATTCTTTACTGAAATTGTTAACTTTTATTTATTGCAAGATTGTTATCTGGTTGATTTAAAACTTTGTATTAATATTTTAGACACGAGGATTGGATTTCTAAATTGAAATATAATATTTCAATCCTAAAAGATAAGTATGACGGAGTGATGAAAGTATGTGAGGATTTGATGTCCATTGTTCTAATAGAGAAAACTTTAAGCGAATTTGAAATATGATTCATGTTCTGAAAAGCATACATATTAAGTGACAACTACGTTTCTCATTCGTTCTTAAGTATTGGGCAATGGCAGATTCGAGGTTTTTCATAAAAGGGAGCAAAGGATTCGTTGAAAAAATAAGTATAATTTTGACGTCAAAAATCAGAAAAAAAACCTCATTAACTTGTACTGTCATAAGGGGAATCGAGACACATATTCCCTATGGATCTACCATTGTCGAAGCTGCTGCTTAATCTGACAGTGAGCTCCCGACTCCCCTTCTCATTTGTCGGAAAGACACACAAACATCCATAAAATATTTAAACTGAAAAACTGACAGAAACTTGTAAACAAACATCGCAGAGAGAGTAGGATTTAATCAATATGAACCCAAGCCTATTAAAAACTTAGTTTTCCTCCTCAGAAGTTCCTCTGGAAAATTGTTATAAGGGAGCTACTATTTGATTTTTATGGGGCGGGGGGCTAGGATGAAATTTGAAAAAAGGCAGGACAGGAGCTTTTGAGTTAAAAAAAAAAGGCAGGATGAGCAACTTTGCAAAAAAAGGCAGGATGACAATTTATGTAAAAAATGTCAGGATAAACTAATTAAATAATAAAAAAAAAAAGGCAGGACCGAATAGAGTGAAAAATAAAAAGGCAGGACAGAGATAACAACTAAAAAAAATGCAGGACACAATTTTTCATCCTAGCCCCCCCCCCCCTAAAAATCAAATGGTAGCTTTCTAACCAATGTTGCAATATATGTTCCTGTTAGTACAAGTATTGTATACCCTTAACTTATTTCGTCAGGGACAAATACTGCATTAATTCATCCATTGGAAGTAATATTCCAGAATATATATACATAAATAGATAGATTAATTTCATAAAGTGAAATTTCATTCTACCCAAAGACGTGAGAAATAGCCAATCATGATTGAATTAATAGTCACAACCCCTTTGCCTTTGCGATCAAAACGTTTTAAGTTAATTTGTTTGGGGTCAGCCCCAAGGGTTGATTTGTGAATAGAAAATAGTCATCCCTAGACATCTCTCATCTTGCAGTCAAAATCATTCTAAAAAGGGGCGTCCGGTTGACTGTGTGGGATATGTAAATACGCAGCCACGTCCAGTTGGAATGCCTTATGTAGGGAGAGTCACATTATCTACACGTGAAGAACCCTTACAGTAACACTTTGTGGGTTCCGTAGGTGGCATTTTTCAAAAACATGTGGAGGTGTCCGATGGATTGTTAGTTTTACAAAAACATTTGACGTTCAATTCAAACTAAAGACTGTACAGGTTATTAAGTAGTCCATTTTTCAGTTTTCATTAAAATTTCAAATAAGAAGGTGATCGATGTTCAAAAATTGTCGTAGAAGAGGACAACTAGAGGATTAAAGAGACATCAATGTTTGTTTTAATTTTCAAAAACATAATTGATTTATAAATTGTCAACATGAGATTTAAAAACTTTCGGTTTCATACCAATTAAATATTTATTTTATACTCAATTTGGTGGCGAATAAACAACTTAATAGATGAAGTCATGCAAAATTTTGTTTAAACTTTTCATTACAGATATTAAATGTCGACCATATCACAAACGTAAAGTAAAATAAATCAAATATTTATATAAGATTGTTTAAATTGTATAAGGAACAGTGCACTAGTGTAAATAGAAAGGATAGGAAGATGGCCTCCACAGAATCTAGCGAGAACCTAGCTACGAGAATCTCGCTCTTCAATGTTCTTTATATAGCTGTCACTCAACTTTCTTCAATGATGCTTGATTAATAAAATCTGATTTTGTAATCATGTAGTTATTCATCCCAATCGTTTCCGTATGTTGCTGCCCAGAATTTGTCAGAAAATAATGATATGAAAATATCAACCTTTCTCATTTTTTCACCCTAAATAATCAGTTGCCAAATATTAACAGGGTAAATCATTTTACCAGACAATCATTCCAAAGCCATCACTGTTGAAGTGTTAGCTGGTTGATAATCGTTAAACGTTACAATTATAAATGACAATACGAGGCACTTCCGGCGATCTGGAAATACAAAGTTAGAACCACCAACGTCGCTACCACGATGCCATACATTCATTGATGCTACTCGTTGTATTTTCCAACATGTCTCTAAGTATAAGTACTCACTAAAAGCTGAATTCAAGGCTGTTCTTTTTAGAGTGGAGAAAAACAGAAAACAAATCATCGTTAGTTTGTAAACAAAGAAGACTAAGGTTACATCCACTTTATTTAAACTTTGGTGGATAGTTGTCTCATTGGCAATCATACCTCATCTCCTTCTTTTTATAAGATAACGTTATAATTGAGACTCATTTCACTTCACGACGAAGAAGAAGATTGGACTTCTTAAAGAATTTCGAATTTAAAAAAAACCCAAGTCCGACATAAACCGAAAGAAAACGACAGTACCCAAACTTGTACACAAGAACCCTCGTAACTATAGTGTTGAATTTGCATAAAACATTAGCTGCTCAGGAAGGGTAAGCATAGTTTGCTCCAGATGTAGCAGCCGTCACATTGGCGAATGAAGACAAATGTCATTTTTTTGGAACAAATGTAACAAGTGAAATGCAGTAGGAAAAGACTTTTTCTGCTGAATACCCTATAACTCATATTAAAAAAATCAAATTACAAAAAACTAAAAATTTTCTAGCAGTCGCTGAACCATAAAAATGAGGTCAAGGGTAATGGACATATGGCAGACGGAAACGATTTTCTCTTCCAAAAAGCAATAGTGATCTCTTTATTATAAACTCACTTTCAAATTCTATTCTTCATTTCCTGATTGAGTGAATGCTGCTTAAGGTCCAAGAGTGGTACTAAAGGCTTAAAGAGGAGAGATAATATGTTAATGAGATTTATATGTTTAATAACGAGGGAAAATTGGATATTGCTTGAATCCAACTCCCGGTATTTAATTTCAATATGATGATAAACAAGCCTTTAGCCAGTTTATTATTATTATTGCAACTAAATCACAATAATATATACCAAACGATATCCAATTCTCACGAGTTGTTAAACCTATTTCAATTATGGTAAATTAAAGTCCGCTCACGGTATTGAGAATATTGTGTCAGGAACCCAGTCTGCTGTTAATATCAGACGTTTCCAAGCTTTTAGTATGCTTCAGAATGGAATCAAAATTGATTAAAAAAGAGATATATTCATGTGAAACACGTGAATTTTGTATATTATTCAGAAATGACAAATCTCCGTTGCCAAGGGGGAAATGTGACTTTTCAAAGTCAACATTGACCTATCAAATAGCCAATGGAAAAGTCGCAATTTCGTAACACATTGCAGTAAAGTCCAACCAAATAAACACATTTTTCATCATATCACACTCTGTTCAGTGTGATACGAGAAATATTTTGCATGCGAGAAATAGATAGCCGACCACAACCATAAAAAACCAATATACCGTGTTTTATACTAGACCGTTACGATAAGTCGGGTTTTTAACGTACTAGCTCAGAAGGTATATGTAAAAGTTAACAGGAAGAATATACATATAGTTTCACTAAGACACAATATTCTGACTCCGAGACAACCGATCATACTCCTCGATGCTACTAGCTAGGCCGAGAAGCATCTAATACCGAATTAAATGTTTTGGTTTTCCAAACTACATGAGGATCGAAACAATGACCTTCAGCACTTGAGGTGAGCACGCTACCACGAGATCTTCGATATGGTCTAAGACCGAAATGCACTTTCATACGGAAACACAACCAAATCAGTTCAATACACGCAGACGTTAGATCATGTATCCAATTGTATCTTGATCAGACCCTTTGTAGTATCGTGTCAAATGTAAAAGTTGCATGTTTGGTAGTCACGTTTTCAACGTATTTTTGTCTCGCTTTGCTGTTTCCGGCGTCGACGGCGTCAACAATGTATTAGTTTGTGATTAGGTCTAGTTTATGGTGAACCACAAGTAGTAGGTCAATGATATTTGGTATGCAGTTGTGTAAGCATAGGCACATTTCATTTCCATGGAGATTATTTGGCCCTGCCCCCTCAGTCATGGTCTATTGACTTTGAAACTTTTGCTTAGTTTACATTTATTAGTTTGTGATTAGGTCAGTTTATGGGGAACCTCTAGTGGTAGGTTAATGATATTTGGCATGCAGTCGATAAGCATTGGCATATCTCATTTCCATGGAGATAATTTGGCTCCGCCCCCTTGGTCATGGTTTATTGACTTTGAAAATTTTGCTGAGTTTACATTATTAGTTTGTGATTAGGTCAGTTCAAGGGGAACTATAAGTGGTAGGCCAATGTTAATTGGTATTCAGTTGTATAAACACCATGGTCTATTGACTTTGAAACTTTTGCTTAGTTTACATGTATTAGTTTGTGATTAGATCAGTTTAAGATGAACTGCTATTGTAAAGTCAATGATATTTGGTATGCAAATTTATTGGCATTTGCAAGTATCGTTTCCATGGAGATTATATAGCCCCACCCCTCATCATGGTTCATTGACTTTGAAGCTTTTACATAGTTTACAAGTTAATGTTTGTCTTTAGGTTTGTTTAAAGGGAACGACTTATAATAAGTTAATGGTATTTGGTATGCAGTTGTATTAGCATTGGCACATCTCATTTTCATGGAGATTGTTTATTAATGTACATTCAGTCATGGTTCATCGACTTTGAGTATTTGCATAACTTATGGGTTAAAGTATTGCTATTTTAATTTAACATTTGCATTAACAAAATTACAAACAAGGCGAGACATATCTCTGTGATAACAGTTTGTTTTCTATTACTTTGTAACTCTTGCAGCTTTTTCCTAGGTCATGCAGCAAACATATGTGCCCACCAGATATATTTAATAACAAATAGACGTTAAGTTAAAATATATTATTGATTTATTTTGGTTGTTTGTGTTCAACGCCACTTTCAGCACTATTGGCTATATCGTGGAGGTCAGTTTTTATTGGTGGAGGAAACCGGAGTGCCCAGAGACATTCGACAGGAAAAGTAATAATCCTAGTCAATTAAGATAAGATTCGAAAGCAACTGCCAATTGCGAGGTTCGAACTCACAAACTCAGTGTTGACAGACTAGTGATACACTAGACGAACCACATTTTTACTTTTTTTTCTCTTTTAATAAAATTCATTTCACATGTTATTATCTACAATATTCTACTATGGAAACATATAATCCTTATACTATCAGGGTATCTCATTTACACAACTTCCATTCAGCACATTCTATCATTTACTTGAAATTTACACAGAAAACAAAAAGAAAAGATCGACTATACGAAAAAGTCAAAACAGCTCGGCAATTAAGTCAATCTGTAACAGCGAAATCGAAGTGTTCGTATGGGGCTGGAATCCATTCCACCATGCAATTATACAATAATGACCGTTAAAATATTGGCCGTAACTGTTCAATCAGACTTGTTTCGTCTACTCAGTGCGATTCAAATTGTATTATGCCAAAAAATAGTATACACAGAATCTTACACATTCACCAATATTTTCTCACACAAAAATGAACCTTCATCATTATTTAGTCTTTATTAGAAACAATATTAATCATCTTGTCCATTTCGTCTTGCACTTCATCTGACCACAATTTTACTTAAACCACTCGGCCACCGTGGCCCCCTTGAATATATATAATAGAATAAGAATAAGAATATAATTTATTGTTCCTATTAAGGGACCTTGATGACATTTATACACACACAAAACAATACACTGATATTGTAAAGTAAAAAAACAGTTCTTTTTCATTTAAATGAAATACATAATAATATATTTCTTCATCTTACAAAAATCATTTACATTTTATTCCCGGCAGGAATAGAACCATAAAATCGTTATAATAATCATCGTTATTAAGGATTTTCGCTCCTCTGCTTTAAAAAAACCCAAGCTTTTTAAGAGAATTATATAAATTGATAGTATTAAAATAACGGAATTTTAAAAGTGGGAAAAAATGACAGGTCCGTGTCCTTGGTTTTTTGAGGTATAATCAATAGAAAATTTGGCGGGAAATTATTCTCTTTAGGTTTATCATATATTTAACATTGACACCTTTTTTCTTCAAAATCTATGAAAAAATAACAAGGATTTTATAAGATTTTCAAAAATAGATTTTTAAACTATATGTAATAAAAAAAAAAATGAAAAGAAAAGTAGATGGTTAGCGGGCAAATTTTTTATTGGCACTACATGGATAAAACTAGAGGATTCCGAATATCTGACAAAAGTCAAAAACAAGAGTAGCGAACATCCTTAAGTATATCAATTTACGTCTCGTCTAACATCTAGACATTTAATAATATTTAATGTATGAAATTCTTTTATTTCTTTTATATTCTTCTCTTCATTCAATTGGAATTATTTTGATATCTCAACCCTCTCTTTCTGTGTATTCAAACTTTTGATCTCTTGCGCAATACTTTCACATGTATTCAATTGTTTGATTTTTTCCACCGGTACAAGCATGGACTAGTATTTTAAATCTAAAAAAGCCGTCTTAAATCTTTGTTTTTTTCAAGTAACAAAGCTCCTCTGTGAAGATTTTAATTTATTGTTTAGATAGGCTTTTATTTTCCGTTGCACTGAAAAGCCTTGCATACCACTGTGCAAAATGTAAATATTATTAGTAAACCATCAGTCATGTTTATTACCCTTAAAATGATATTTAATGAATTAAATCTGAAGTAATGTCGCGATAGGAAAATAAATCTTGGTAAATTTAGTACTGTTCAAATGCATTAAACACATAAAAATATCCATATAAGGGTTATTTATAGCATGGTGCACCAAATTTCGATATTAAAACACATAAAATTAGAGGAACAAAACGTCAGAATTTAAATACCCATATCTGAATGTAAATTATGACTCAAATCTACAAATGCTCAGTGTAAATAATACTTATTTTACGTTCGGCAGATGTCCAACATCTCATAAAAGAAAAATAAACAACAAAAGAGAAAGAAGTATGGCCAATTTCCCTTGAGTTTGTTTCACATAGAGAACTGGAGACTGAAAGATGGTGAAACCAGATGGAATATTAATATACTAATATTTAAGAGTCTAAATAATATACGTAAAGGATTTTTTAACACACTTAGAAATATCTATAGAATAAAAATGTTATTCAGCGCAAAAATTGATACAAAATTGCAAATTTTATGTGTTTGTAAAAGTTTGCATCGAAGAGCTTTTTAAAATGGCGCTGATGTAAAGATTAAAAATCAGGATAAAATTGGCCGGACGTCTTCAAGTCCATGTACATAATGTTGCGCTTATGCTAGTGTTTTCTTCTGTATTTTTTTGTGAAAAGCTGTGTTTGTCACTACAAACGATAAAGAATATGAAAATGATAGAAATAAATCTTAAAAATAAATATACGACTAAAATCGTTATGACCGACACTGAAAAATATCTTATGCCAAAACAAAATATTGATATGAAAGAAGCCATGTAAAAACTATTAGATGTGCACCATATGCTTGAAGTATCAAAATGTTTAAAGCATTTCATCTACAAAAACATGCAAAAAACTAATGCATAAATACGTTATTTATCCTTTAGAATATGTTTTAAATTCGCAACTGCAAACCTATCTATTTTAGATAATAAAGTAAATATCAATTCAAAATCTATCCGTGTAACCCTTAATATTTACAGAATTGAGATATGAATTGATCATTTTTATCATCAAAAGATACTTCTCCATGTGCATTCAAGCTATCTCTTTATGATTCTTCATAAAATGCTAGTCATATAACCAATTTAATGCGTTTCTTTCACAAAAAAATAATTAAACGCAAGCATTACATTGAAAAAGAGGAAGAATTACGAAGACCCATACCGAGTCCATTACAGTTTTCTTTCAAACTATTATAACATTTAACAATAACTATCTTCTTTACAAAGTTTGCGGAAATCAAAAGAAATATTACCGTCCCCAAGAGCAAGAAATGAACTTATTCAATCAGATTTTAATTCCCCCTTTTTGTCTGTCGTTGCTCATATTTACTCAGCGGCAAATTACTAGTTACTTAACGATATACATTTTTTAACAGAAAGGCACATTGTTAGCAACTTAAAAGCATTTAAATCGTCTGGCTGCCAAAAGGCATTTTCGATTAAAATTCCATGTAATAAATGACTTACATTTATAACGAGAGGCTCACTTTGGTGTGTGATCTCTTACGGTTATTTATGGGAGAGACTGACCAGGGATCCTCGCCGAATTATTGGATGGTGAAACCTATTTTTCTTGTAAAGTGTTAGAAGAAATCAAAACTCAAATAGAATTATTTTGGAAATTCATTTTGGGTATAAAAACGAAAAAGGTTTAGAACCATTTCTGTTTGAAATATTTTTTTTCAATATTTCATTAAAGGTGACTACTGTATACAGGGGACTTAACACCTTGTATAGTATTTTGTCAATGTCATGGCAACAATTTTATACATTTTCTCATTTTGTTATGTTTTGTTTTAAAGTTTTCAAAATCACTATTTCCCAAATTATTTTAGTTATATTCAATAAACTCTTACACCATTTGACGACCAATTTGGGAAGATATAGCCGTTTCAATAGCAAATTGACTGAAATAATGCTTGTTTTGTCAAGAACATTTTCTTCAGGGAAAATCAACAAAAATATTTAGCCTCTATTTGAAAATGAACCAGTTAAGTTAGAAATGTACACATTGTCATTGAAGCGTTTTAACTATTCAAACAAGGTCTCAAACACCAATTCAAAAGAAGTCTTCTTGATAACTAAAATATATCGGGCTTATACATTACTAAGCACCTTTTTATTTTCAAACAAGGTCTCATATTCAAGGACAGAAATCAAATTTAGAAATCTGTATTAAAGAAATAAATGTGAAAACAAATGATAATATACATGTATAGAACATTTAATGAATGAAGCCGTATTATCAACCCACAGCTATGGAAAAAAGAATGATGAGGTTTTTAAATATAGGTGAGTTTAAACCGTAAATTCGATTATTTTATTTTTACTTTCAAAGAGGCACAACTCAAAAACCGCACGTATCTTGTTTTTTTGTAGTTATTTCAAATTTGGTCTTGTCCAATGTGTCCGAAATAGAAAAAAATATATTGTAATAACTTCCAGCAAAAAAAGGTAACACAAAATAAAATCTAAACAAGACTAGTTAGAGTGGGAGAGAAAGGAGAATACTAATTAAACGTATTGAATTGCACCCAAAACTTCGGAATATAGTGAATTTTGAATTTAACCGGCATTTATGGTCAATAATGCTTCATATCAGTAAATGTAAAATGTATTGCCTTGACCTGATGGGAGTTCAAACAAGGAAGACCACGAATTCCCACTATACAACAACAAAAACGCTACAATGTCACCAATGACACAGAAGACTTGCATTTATTTTATACACAGAACTACACATACAAAACAAAACAAAAATTCACACACTTGTTTATTGCGTGAACCCCTGAGGGTTCACGCATATAAATTAGTTAGAAATATAGTCTATGGAGAAATATTCGGAAGCTAAATTATTGTTCATTCTGAACACCTATTCATCTTATCTGTATTAGCTTCTTGCAATTAAGAGCACCTCCATACGGGGTATCGAAGATATTTAAAACATGACAATAAAGAATTTTCACAGATCGCTAATTCACTTATCTGATATATGATAATAAACAATCTATAGATCCTTTTCAAACATGTATATTTATTGTAAAGCTACATTTTATGCATTGCAAGGGTTTACTGACTTGAGCAAAGTTGACAGTTGAACCCTTTGATAAACAAGTGAAAGATAAATGGTCAAGATTTAATTATAACGACCTATGCATATGGTATCAAACATCTGTGTATAGATATTCACAGAGAGATATTTTAAAATAGTGCTGTGGCTTCTACATAATGAGTTATAGTGGGCTTTGGGATTTGATTTATAACAATAAAATCATTATGCATACTTGTCATTTTGACAAATCAGATAAAAAAAAATCTGTTTCAACTGAAAATAAAACAAGTAAAATATTAAAAGACTATTCGTTAATATACATTTTTTACAACTTTTACTGTTTCCTTTTTACAGTATTCTCTGTCAATTAAGTTATCTTGTTAGCTAATTAAATGTTTATTTAATTCATTGATGTCACTATTATTTCTTATATTATTCACACACTGTAAATTAATACTCTTAAATTTATGTGTGTTTTGGATGTGCACTAGTGATTGGTAAATATTGATACGTTTCTGTGTTTTTAATATACGTGACTTAACTAATGAATTCCATTATTATGGAATCGATCACCTTTGTACACTTCGGTATCTAAATAGAGGGTGGTAAAAAAAGGAGTCTGAACACGGTAACACGTGAAATAACAAATCGCAAAAACGTTGCACGGAAAAAAACACTCTGGAAAAACGAAGCCAAGGAATAAAATCGTAAATATTTAGGAAAAAAGTACCAAAAGTTATTACTCAGCCGTTCTTGGAGATCATGCAGTCATTATAAATTGACATGGCGACCCTGCATGTGGTCACTTTTTAGCGTCCTCTAGTTGCATACGATTTATCATAGTAATACAATAGGCTATTAATAAATATCTTGGGACCAGTTAATTAGTTTATAATTTAAAACAATATATAAGCACGAGAAAATAAGAGTACCGACACGAAACACGGAAAATAATTAAGGGAAAACACGAAGCACGCACGTCGAAACAAACACGAGAAAACTAGAAATAAAACGTCGAAACACGAAATCACGTGAAATAAAAAGGCCGAAAACGTTGCACGAAAATAACCCTTTACCATCCTCTAAATAGGTCATACTAGATGTCGACACCTCATATTAGAACTAAAGTAGATGGTCAATTTCGTTTGCTAGGTTAAAGAAATCTTCAACTTGCTCTAATTTGCTGTGAAGACCATAAAATCGTCATCCCTATTGACAGTGCAATTTGATGTTTTCTCTCCATTGGAACTTATCTAAGATATTAATGAATAGGACAGACAGATGCAGATCTGTGCATGTTGGTGAAAATATACCACCCATGAGCGCTCCTATAATGTGTTTGTATAACAGTCCATTAAACTCAAATTCATTGTTTCTAAAAATTAATTTAACAAATGTTTTATATTGAATGTAAAAGTTATGCCGCTTCGATAATGGTTTTATAATTAGATCAAGTAAGTATCTCTCGCGGGAGAGTTGCATTTATTGATGATTGGTCGGTAACGAACATTAATGTGTCCTGCTAGCTGACCAGTTCGCAATGCCTCATTACTTATTTCTAGATTAATTTTATGAATTTTTGGAAGAAGGTACATGTGTCCCCCATGTTTTGAATCATTATTATTCTTTAAGAAATTATACGTCTAGGAATCTATTTTTTTTCCTCATTGCTTTATATTTAACACTTCTCTCAACATGCCAAAATTGTAATGATTTACAATAAAAAGAAAATATTATCTTCCACACACGTGACCATGCAAACACTGATATATAATTTCTTATTCAGTTAAATTAATAATAAGAATAAAAAAGTTCTAAGGTTCACGTATTGTCTTTTTTTTTAAAAACGCAACTTGTTCTATATGCGTAGAAATCAAAATACTATTTTACGACACCATAAACGTTTATGTATTGTGTTTCCGTTCTGTTCCATTACAATAAATAGAGGTAGCGCCTGTATTCGTTCCACTTTGGGTGAATTTATAGATGTACTGCTTATGTATTATTTGCAATATCACAACTTCAGGTATATTTTATTATCACGTCATTTTTCGGATTATTTTATCAAATCATACAAGAACAAGAACATATTTTTATTACCAATTAAGGGCCCACAAGGGGCTGATATAGAAAATACATGTATAAGAAAAAAGAACATTGATTAGCATAGATAGATACATGTAAATAGATGGCTACGAGCTTGTTAGTTATATTTTCAAATTTTTTTAGCATTTATCAGAAAAATTAATAGGAAAGACATAAAAAAAAACGGAGGCAAAGTTTAGGACGACACGATTTCTGTGTAGATCAAGTACTTTGAGCTTGCTTTTAGTAACTGTGAGCATTTATTCGGTATAATTTGTAATTTATTTTGTGTTTTTGTTATCTTTAAGTTGTTTTTTAAAGTGTAAAGTGGTTTTTCCTTTATTGGTTTTTATTGTATATTCTTTCATGAGCGTTTTGTTTATCTACTGATCGAGATTAAAAAGGAGGAGTGTTGAGATCCCAAAAATCTTATTTTCTTGTGTGTGTCCGAAGTCCGAAACCTTGTCAGTAGTTTTTGTGTGTCATATCTTAATGCTTTTCGTTATTTTGGAGAAGTGGGTTTATATATGGCAGTTATTTGATTGTTTTTGTTAAATTTATTCATAACTTTCATATCTTCCAGACAAATTTGAGCTTGACATATTGGATAGACACCTGTCTATTGTTGAAGACTGCCTTTTACATATGTTTTGATTATTTCTTGTCGTTAGGTTGTCGTCTCATTGCATCTCCCTTTGTTCTATTTGCAATATGGAATATAATTTTCTAAATTCGCAGTTTGCTGAACAAAAGTTCAAATTCATGACTTGTCAACGATAGGAAGTGGTTGATCTTTTTTAAACTAGGTCTTGAGAGTTGAGTTCATTTTACAATGAAGAAAAGGATGATTTGATCATCTTTGGTCTCGATTGTACAATGTATGCAGAAAACATACCGACACTTTAATATCAGTGTTTTTTTTAGTAGACATACATGTATGTAACCACGCCGTGAACACTTCGCAGTGTAAAATAAGAGTACAGAATTTCAGAACATTAAAACATATCAGCAACATAATTATTGTGATCGTATATCCATCCGAAAAATATGACACGCAATCCTATTATAAAATGCAACATTTTATTTCAACCTTAACCAATAGATTTGAAGAAAAAATCGTATTTTCTTATTCTTTGGCCTCGAGGATCATTGAAGATACATTATTTGCAGAATGTGCAATTGGTGCAGAAGAATGGATACTGTGAAATATTTTTGCACTGGTTTGCTTTATGAATAATATTACTACCTGTAGCTAAAGTCTGTAATGAACTAAATGAGAAATATTTTGTAGAAGGTCTTCCAACCATCAATCCCCTATAAAATCTTCAAAATTATTTCGCTATGTAAATTACAAATTTCTGAGGAAACTTTTTTAAATTGGCCAACAGGAATCACTATTGTCTCTGACAGCCATATTTCATATCTAATCATAATTAATTTTGGATTATCAATAGAGGAGCTTCTATATATCATGTCTACCTATTTTTTTTAAATAAAAGAATACAATTATAGTACCATAGAAAAAGCTGCATTGTTTTCACTTGTTCTACTACTCACCACGATAACCAAGTACTAGGTGATTTTCAATCGTCCGCTAAGGTTCATAAACTATAAAGATTCTTTCAGCTGGTTTCACTATATTGTATCCATTGCGATTACACTTGTAATATTTGTTGTGTATTGTTGGGTTGTTTTCAATTAAACAAAGCAATCACGGTTACCACATTTCAGTATCTATTCATTTCGAAGACGGTGAGCATTTGAAAATAATGATTTCAGGGTATGGATGGTTGAAGACAAAGAACAACTACACATCAAGTGACCCAAATTTCATCACATTGTTGTGTATGAAGGCATACCACAGAAGCACATAAGCACACAACCGTGTTCGCAGTGGGAATTTAAGAGGGCCTTAGTTTAGCACTATCCTGTACCTGTTTGGGGAGGCATCGAAGGTCCCCAAACCCTCGACGATTTTGTACATCCCTTAACATGAAATCCTAGCGGATCTGGTTTCAAAGTGAGGTTTAATCACATTTCGGAATTATTCTGAGTACAACGCAGTGGTACAACGGTGCTTTGGTGGAAAACATCATCACACTATGACTAGAAAGGTAATTACGTGTATTTCTATTAAAAAGTATTTAAAAAATAAATTTTAAATTGCATCCTTTCTAAATTTGCAATCAGGAAGTTTTAATCGAGAAAATTTCCAGTAGACACGCTACATGTGCATACTGTTTTTTTTTTTTTTTTTTGATAGGTAAACATAAAACAAGGCAAAATACGGGGAAGTATATTGAATATCATTAAGTAAACATGTATTACATTTTGTTTTATAGTTTGTCTGATAACAGTACACCGAAATAATGCAGTGACTGAGTAAGTATACATCATTTTTATTTACAGTTTACAGAATATCTTATAGTTAACATATACCATCCTCTATTATTAGTTGAAAATGATAATAGAGGGTAAAAATTTATCAACTACTGTTATTGTAATATCGTATGGAAAAGAGGAAGAACACATTAAATAATACAATATTTAGAAAAAGGGGGTCCATTCCCAAAGCGACTGTGGTTTTTGTAGGACAAGATATGGGATGAATTATCTATCAAACTGGCGGATCCAGGATATTTGTTAAGATGTTTGTATCAATTCGGTCGAGAAGATCGAGAGGAATAATTTAATTGATGTGTTTTATGCCAAATATTTGCATATGTTAGGGGTGCCGGATTTCCACTCCCGTCTCCCAAGGGTCGTAAATCCACAGATATATCTACGAATATTCACACATTATTGCATTTAAGACTTAGAATTATATAGCAACGTTTGTATTAGATGTTCGATTTTTTTTAATGTTTAGCTTCTGGCATCACTAAAGCGACAGTATTCGTCGGAAAAACGCATTTGGCGCAGTAAAATTAAAAATGTTTAGTATATGTAACACAATGAAAAATATCTTTCATAATCAAGAACGAGCGTTAGCGAGTAATTATCATGAAAAAGGGGTTATCGTTCTATAACAAATTGATTTAGATCAAAATTCATTTCATTGCTAATGAAATTGATGTACCTAAAATAGTTGAAAGGTAATGATATTTAGTGATTGGCTTTATCTTTAAAATAAAATTTTAAATTGGAGTCGTAAATCGAGATAACTTCTTAGTATGCATGAGACATGTTATATGCAGCCGGGTAGGGACATATAGATACTACAGTATCCACACACTGTTTTGATAGTTAAATAATATGAGGAAGTACATGCATTGTGTTATCCTTAAGTAAACATTTATTTATTGCATTTTGTTTATTAGTTTGTTTGATAACAGCACACCGCAAATGCATATAATTATTGATTGATTTAAGTTATGGACTAGTCCAAGTGACGTTTGGATTTTTGTTGTATATTTCGAAATTATAATAAATTATTTCTTAGATCTTCGGTGATACAACAGTACACAATTTTCTTATTGTGAGTATAAACGAAATGATGTAATGCATTAACTTTCGCTTTATTTACAGACCAAATCAATTAACTTCAAAACCTTAGTTTTATTCCAGATACAATGCCCCTACTTTTCGCCTTTTATTGGTGGAGGAAGCCGGAGTGCCCGGAGAGAACCACCGACCTTCGGTAGGAAAACTGACAATCCTAGTCAATTAAGATTGGAGTCGAGCGCACTGGCCACATGTGGGATTCGAACTCACATTTACAACTGATTTTTAAAGTTTGTTCTTATGTTGTGCTGTTACACCACTGTCCAAGGTGAGGGGAGGGATGGGCTTTCAAAAATATGATTATCCCCGCCACATTCTGCATATATCTGTCCCAAGTCATGAACCTGTAGTATAGTGGTTGTTGTTGGTTCGTGTCTGTCATATTTGATTTTCGTAAATTGTTTTGTTATATATTAGGCCGTTAGTTTTCTCCTTTGAAATGTTTCCCATTTTTTTATGTCGGGGAGTCTTTTATAGCCGACTATACGGTATGGATTTTCCCCATTATTGAAGATCATACGGTGGCCTGTAATTGCTTTCTACCACTCCCTTTTAAATCTGGTGGATAGTTGTCTCATTGGCAATACTACAAAATCTCCTCATTTTTGTAATAATCATCTTATAAAAGAAATTACAATAAAATTAGATAAGCTTTTTACTATTCAAAATCCAGGATATCTATAAAAGGTATAATAATCAACTATAGAAAACTGGTTACAATTTGAACATTCTATAAAAAAGTCATTTTTCAAAATTCAAAGTAAATTGGTCGTGATTATTTTTGTCTAATACTTGGTGTTGTGCTTTAAAATAGAATTATATTTTATCAGGTTCGGATGTTCTGTGAATGACATAATTCGCCATGTCGACAGAAAATTCAACATCGTATACATGGGAGGGTAGTGGCTGCAGCGAAGATACATATTCTCCGACCGATACCCAGTTGAAAGATTTTCTATCTTCTGATATTCAAAACATTTTGAAATCGTTGAACATATTGGAAAAGGTGCTTATGGAAGTGTTTTTGAAATTAAAAGTAAAACAGACAAAAAAGTATACGCATTGAAAGTTGTCCCCCTTTCTTCAGATCAAGATATAGAAAGGATGAGTAGAGAAGTCGAAGTGTTGTCTCAGTTACAACACCCAAACATTGTCAGATATCACACATCTTGGAATTTGAAAAATGAAGGAAATTGCACTGAAATTGATCCAAATTTTCAGTGTCTATGTATACAAGTAGAGTACTGTGACCAGACTTTAAAAGATTTTATTGAAAATATGAATTCATACGACGATCAATATGAAATGGACTTAGAACGCCGAAGAATATTAGGAGAAATTTTAGATGGCGTGAAGTATATACACGAAGAAAATATCATGCATCGTGATTTAAACCCCAAGAATATTTTTCTTAGCAAGTCGGGTACAGTAAAAATTGGTGACTTTGGGATCGCCCGAACCGTGTACTTAACTGATGGCAACACAACAGTATCAATCAATGACGAAAACCTAACCAGTTATTTTGGAACAAAACTTTACTGTGCACCGGAGGTGCTCAATTGTTCCAAAAGTTATGACAATCGAGTGGACCTTTACAGTTTAGGCTTGATAATATTCGAGATGTGGTACCCCTTTCAAACTCAAATGGAAAGAAGCAAGAGTTTTGATGATATCAAATCATCAGCGATTAAAATACCAGATTCTTTTGAACCAGAAATCGTAAAGGAAATCCTTATAGGACTTCTTCAACACAATTCAAGCGATAGAATGGTACTTGACGATGTTGTTAAGAAAATGCTTTTAATTGAAAAGGAGGACCCATTCACTGAGGAAAGTCTTATTCAACAAACTTCCCAACAACTTGAATTAGATATCAGAAAGTCAGTTGGAAGGTTGATATACGGAACTGACAAAAATTTGTGAAAGGCTGTTGTTTTAGATTGGGAAACGGGCCATATCTTATAACTTCATATTCAGTCGTAAAAAGACGACGCTTCCCTCGGAACTGGTCTGTCGTTTTCCGAAGAAACGAACGAACTATACTGAGGCCTCAGAACCCAATCTGGTCTAACGCTGAATTAGATGTAGCTATTTTAGAACTTGATTATACAAAATCAAGTACGTTATTCCCCGAAGGCCTTCAACTTGAAAATCAAGGTATCAACCAAAAAATGTTTGCCTTCAAGAACATAAATAATCAAAAGTCTCTATCAGAAGTTGTGAATCACCCAATAGTGCCAGATGATCCGTGTGAAGATATCATAATTGAATTTGCCTCGGCTCCAGCAAACAGAGGTGCCCCAGTTTTATATGTGTCAGACCAAAACAAAGTTAGCCTTTTTGGAATAGTAATTGGACAAAGATATAGAAAAGGTATTAAGGAAAAAGGAAAGACTATTATAAGAAACATAACTAGTGTGTATGAGTCAATTGATCCGATTATTCCAGGTGATATCCGAAAGGAGATATTTAGCAGTAGTCCTCACTTCAAATGCCATGAAAGATTAATGGAAAAGATTGAAAATTACATTCAGATGCAAAATGAAAATGATAGCACTGACAGTGATTCCAGCCATGACGATTGGTAGCTAGTATTTACAAGCAACGAGTTATAGCAGAGACACTTAATTCATGACAAAATGTCTCAAAGCACAAAAAGAAAGTAGAGCTTTGTTTTTGAAGGAACTATTTCAAAAACTTGATTTTTAATTCTTGCTCGAATCATTTTAAAAAATAAAATAAATGCATCCGCGACATCAAAACGCTAATCATCATTAAAAAATCTACACCGTAAGCTTAAAGTGTGTAACATTATGGATGGGTTATTCGTTTACTATCAGTGGCGTAGCTTGATCCTTATTTCTAGTGAGGCAAATGAGGTCAAAGCATCGGTGCAGGTCAAGGAACCAAATGCTTCTTGGAATTGATTAGTTCAATTTAAGGGCAAAACACGCGTTCCAAAAGTTTCTAACATATATAGAAAGATATCGCGAATTTTTTTTCATGTTTGATAAATGTTTAGTGGCAAAAAATTCGTGCATATACAGGTTAGAACAGATTAACAATAAATCCAATCGGAAGGATTGTAATGTAATGTCCACTGGCATTTTGACCAGAAGTTAAATATGCGTATTTATTATTTCATCCCGTATATCCAAGGGTGACTGGGGAATAGAAATATGGTGACTTTTGGTCTTCTTCCGACCGGCAGTAAAACCCTTGCTAAAGTGGGTCGTCCTTTTGATTGTGTGGTTCGTATAAATTTGCAGCCAGGTCCAGTCAGAATGGGGACGTTAAATCCCAAACTCCGTACAGTGATCGTTTTCGTTACGGAACTATTTTCTTTTACTCCTATGCGGATCGGAGCTGAAACTGCCTGGTAGTTCTTTTAAATCCAATGTCTCGTGTATAGAGAGAGTGCCACGCTCTCTGCACGTAAAGATCCCTTGCAACAACTCTTTTCAAGGTCCGAAGGTGGCCTCTTGCAAGGCTAAATTTCTGTCCTTGTCCAATTTACCATCATATTCCAGTGGCAGTCCAAATTTCTCGCCTATCATCTCGGTCGACCGCTTTTTACAGGACTTACCTATTGTATTTATTGTTGATATATTCTCGTCTTGAACATATCTGAAATGTTTGCTACTGGACGTAAATCAAACATCAATCAATTAATACATCATAGCCAAGCAAATGTTGAATTTAAGCATGGGTTTATGCAGAACGCAGAATTCAAAGTTGCCATATGTCCTTACCCTGAAAAGTAAAATAACAAAAATACCGAAATCCATGGAAAATTTAAAACGGAAAGTCCTTTATCAAATGACAAAATCAAAAGCTCAGACACACAAATGAATGGAAAACAATTGTCATATTTCTGACTTGGTACATTGCATTTCCTTATGTAGAAAATGGTGGATTAAATCTGATTTTATAGCTAGCTAAAACCTCTCCCTTGTATGACAGTCGCATAGAATTCCATTATATTGACAACAATGTGTGAGCAAAACAAACAGACATAATAGGTAAAATGTCCAAAAAAAATAAATTGGGGTACAGCAGTCAACAACATTGTGTTATGATCTTAATCACTATAAAAACAAACAACTATGTCAACAAAGAAAAACAAAATGGCATATAGATACTATACAGACAAAGCACATAAGCAAAAATGAAAGACAAGAATACAAAAAATGACCATAGTGCAATAACACAATGGCGGGATGTACAAATATTGAGCCACGCCGAAAAGGATTTGACCAAAAATGGACTAAACAGTAAAGGTTTAAAATATGCAAATATGAATAAAAAGAACACTATTACACGTAATTAAGATGATAAACAACGTCAGTACCTAGAATCTATACTCAAGATGATCGTGTATTATTTGTGAAGTTGATACGGAATATTTATCAACAAGGTCTTGGTATCTTCCGATGAACTTTTTTTAGAAAAAAGACGAGACGTTCTTTGACATAACCCTGGTTCGTCAACTTTCTGCTCAGACACTGGTGACGTTTTATAAAGTCGGAGTAGCAGCTGCAAGCTCTTGAATACCGAATGAGTTAGGAAATTTATATCACATATGCACGTGAAGTTGGTATATTGCTGCTAAGGTGGGGGAAATTTAAAATTTTCAAAATTTAGATCGTCTCGTTTGTCATAGATTCTGGTACTGAGATGACCGCTTATGTCAAATTCGATGTAAAAGTCTAAATATGAAGCGGAGGAAGCCGTGTCTGTTGTTTCTTTAATTTCTAGATCTGGAGGATATATTAATGGAACCTTATCAGAAAAGTTTGGATTGTTAATAGAAAAAACATCATCAATATATCTTAATGTGAAATTAAATCATCTGGATTCTTTGATCATCTTGTTTTTGAAGTGTCTGAAGGAACTCCAACTCATATGAAAATGAGAAAAGGTCGGCAAGGAGAGGAGCACAGTTCGTTCCCATAGGAATACCGACAATTTGTTGAAAAAGTCTACCTCTAAATTCAACAAATATGTTGTAAATAAGAAACTCCACCATACAGATCACTTGTTCCTCTGTGTAGCATGTTTTACCTTTTTGATCACTATTAACAAAATATGCCGTATGGTATCCCAAAGCAATAAAGTTATAGCGTATGCTACCATTTTTATATTGAAAAGCATTGTGGATTATTTCTTTTAGACGATTTTTCAATTTCACATTGGGAATGGTGGTATAAAAATCGGGATTGAAAAATCAATAGTTTTGATAGAATTAATTTCAGAGAAAGATCAAAATTTAAAATTATCCAGAATTAAGTTCTTTAGATTTTTTAGAATCCACATATGGTTAATACCACTACGCAAATAAACAGTTTCACGGTATTTCTGAAGACCTTCTTTCACTGCAGACAGAATTTTGTTATTCTAATAGAAATATCCTTTGTAGAACATGCATATGAGCCGGCAATGTACCGTTGTTTGTACGGAATTTTGTGAAGCTTAGGTATCCAATACAAACAAGGTATGTCCTCAGATTGACTGTTCAATGTAATGTTCATTGAAGCCATGAAGGACTTATGATTCGCCAAAATCTCATCCTTGTTAAATGATTTGTTTCTGTATGTGGGATTACCTGAGTGCTCATTTATTCCTAATTATTTTACAAGACACTCGTAGTAGTACGATTTACACACAAAAACAATATCATTTGTCCGCAGGAACAACAACATATTTATCGTGAAGAGATGATAGACATTTCATATCTTCTTTGTCTCTGAATACGGACTTTGGTCGTTCATTCACGCAGTTTTTCAACTTTTGGATTCGACATTTTATCAGAGACCTGATTGCATTAACCCATTCTGACAAAGTGTCCAGTTGAACTTCTTATCGTTTAGCCCATGCTCTGTTGTAGTCATCAATGGAATCCATAATTATTTTGAAGTTACAGTCCCAATTGATGTGTTGGGGTTCTATGTTGAATTATGTTTAGATCCCCAGTAATAACATGGCCAGATGGGCTGTAAATATAAGGCAACTGGGAACAGTCATATGTCAGAGTTTTTTTTTAGGTATTCTTTTAAATCAAGGTCCTGCAATGCTTGCTTATAGTTAGATACTTTAGGTGCAATTGTTTTGGTGTAACTGTAGAATACAATAGGAACAGACTGATTTTGAAAATAAAGTGGAATTTTAGATGTTGCCTCTTTGTGATGAACAACGTTGCTGATGTTGATAGCATCGATTCCTTTATCCACGATTGCCGTCATTTTTATATTAGATAAACATAAATTATGTTAACTTATTATTTTATCATGATTTTTTGATTTTTTTTTTTTGCACTTGTATAACTTAAAGAATACTTTATTCACAAGGAACACTTTTCATATTTTAACAAAGAGCATTAATCTCAACAATATACAGTTAAAATCACGATTTTCATCTTAAAAATGTATCGTGTTGTTGTTTCTCGATCTTTTTTTTTGTCCTTTTGACTTGCCTTATATAAACTTATAATAAGTCCTCTGTGAACAATCAAGATTTGAGGAATTTTTTCGTTAAATATATAATGTTGGTTTTTTTTCAGTGCTCATTGTGTTGCATTTAAATGTATTGTATGCAGCCCAGTTGTCGTCGCTAACATTTTGTCGACTTATTTTTCTATCGAAGTCTTTGTCTTTATTAAATAAGGTTTAATAAAAGGGATACATAGAGTCCAATGATATAAATAAAAAAAGAGGAGACAATACCAAGAGGCAATAAAAAAACCACCAGTCGAAGAAAATCAGACAACACCATGTCAAAAAGAAAACGACCAGAACTGGCAAACAATTATCCACCAAACAGTACAAGAAAAAACAATGAAAGATTAAGCAACACGAACCATAACAAAAATAACCAACAGGACTAAAGATGGTGCATCGGTACTGTAGGTAGTACCTGCTCTACTAATGCACCGTGTTGCTCAAGTCAATTAAATCTCGGCAATAAGAATCATTCGGTAATGCCACAACTTAGAAAAGAATACGGGGTTGTAGATACAACAATTAATACATCCTTGACTATATGTGAGACAAATATTTCATAACGGTTAATCAAATCATGATGGCGTCAGTGAATATAAATGAAGACTACAAACTTACCATTAAGAACACATGGTTCAGCAGCTCCATTGTAAACAGCAATTATCTATCGCAAAAATCATAAGAAAAAACAGCTGTGGAATATCATTTCAACTGGGAAATATACTCCATATTTAGGTGTATAAAAAACAATCAAAATCTTTTTAATACATGTAGAGATATTTTTGTCTTAAAGTTTAGTTCTCAACAGTTCTATCAAGATAAGAAGCAGACCTAACTGCATAATTATGTGCATCATTTATTTCAAGTTCAAAGGGATAGATGCGATCAACATTGGTCACCAAACGTATTTTATTCAGTCAGAGAAACGGCTTTATATATAAACGTCTAGTGCTATGCATGCTTCAACCGCCATGCGAATCCAGACTACGATAGGGAATAGGACAAATTCGTCAAGTTAACAGATCTTTAATAAGAAAACATGTCTCTCGTGAGTTTAGATACAGACATATACATACATCAGCCAAATCTTGTGTATTATCGTTTTTAGGCGTACTTCATAATAGCCATGCTTGAGTAATTTTATTTGTGTGTGCTGGTAATGAATTCCGTAAGTATCAATGCAAGATATGTACACGCAAAACTATTAAGCAAAGCGGATTTTACTACAGAGAAATGGGAAGTTGTCAATCGGAAAACAGAAATTTTCACGTTTGTCATAAATCCTACTCCATCAGTTTTAGATCTAGATATATCGCAAACCTTCTAGTTTTTTGTAGTATCATCAATGGTATGTTCACTGAAATATATGGTTCAAGCACTCGCTGAAATGAGAGAGATCAGTATATTGCATTTCATGATATCACAAATACATTGGAACTTGAAATTGTTGAACTTGACAATATGCCTTCCTTTGTGGAGATTTTGCATGAATTCTGCTTCATATAACTTGTCGTTCCACAATAAGTACGCACTGGAATTCCGACTATACGTTGAAATATCAATCTACCAAACTGGTCACATATGCTGACGACCCAATAGTCCAATATTTTAATTCCATTTGCTGTATAGTTGAGTATTTGTATTTGAAATTAGTGTGGTTCTTTACAAAGTACGAAGACTAGCCTGGTTTTTTCAAGGATTTTTATGAAGTTATAAAGAAGGCTTCTTGGCGATGTGTTGTCCTTTCAATTGTTGTTTGGAATTAGTTGCTGAGACTGGATCGGTGTCACTGGTTTGATGTCCAAGTTTGAGTTGATTCTTGTTAACATTTTAATGTTTCGTTCTCTATCATACCCCAGAAATTATCCACAGGCACTTATCTCTAAAAAAAAATGAAAGGTAAAAAATTACGAAAATCTTTCAAAGATGCAACCCTCTGCTTTTAAAAGTTTCCTTTCAAATAATATATATATGTAGTTTGGTATTTTTTAAAAGGAGTTCAAGTAAAGAAAAACAGTTCATGATAACTGTCAAGTTTTTTTATTTAATTCATTATACATGTGCAAGCTCAGATTTAGATGGGATCTACAACTTTTATACTGCTGCTCCATTATTTTCCCCACTCGATCATGACCTTTTCATGCAATCATCCAGTAGCAAAGACATGTTTCTTGTCTGTTCCAAGATTTATATTGGTGTCACTTTAAGACACAGGCCATTTTTGCTCCTTTGTATCAGCATACTCTCGGGTTCTGTTGGTCTTTCAGGATCCAATTCCACATGGAATTTGCGAATTATCATTGGGATAATTGTTTTTACTTGAGTTAATGCAAAACGCATTCCAATACAGTTTCTGGAATAAAATATGAATTGTTTAATTCACATTCACGTTATGTTACTGTTAACGAGATCAAAGCAGTCTCATTCGGATATAAAGTACACTGATCTGTGTCCACACTTGTATTTTGAAGAAAATGCCTTTTATGATAAGATTTAAATTCCGATACGAGAGAACAGTCGAGTATGTTGACAAAAAGTTGTTTTGAGATGTATGCACTCATACAGTGGACTAATTAATATTGTATCACTATTTATTATTATTAAATGTACTAATTCATATACTACCTTGCATATGCATGATACTTAATGCTTACTTTTGTCCTTTTATAGATGAGAGATAATTATGTCTAAAATTAGTTTAATTTTGAGTTATTATGTCTAAAATAAGTTTAATATTGAATTACTAAGTCTAAAATTAATTTTATATTGAAGATTTAGATTACAGTTGATTTACCATGATAAAATTGAGAATGGAAATAGGTAAAATGACAAAGAGACAACAACCCGACCAAAGAGCAGACAACAGCCGAAGGCCACCAATGGGTCTTCAACGCAGCGAGAAAATCCTGCACCCGGAGGTTCAGCTGGCCCCTAAATAAAATTGTGTACTAGTTCAGTGAAAATGGACGTCACACTAAACTCCAAAACATATAAATGAACTAAAATTAAAAACATACAAGACTAACAAAGGCCAGAGGCTCCTGATGGACAGGCGCAAAATGCGATACCTATATGTACGTTCAACTTGTCTTTTTCAAAATTATTTGCAATTTCAAATATGTTCTCCTGTTCCTAGTAGAGTCATTTAAACCGAGCGGATTTTCTGACTTTATAGTTAGTTGGTCAAAGACAGCGTGCAAATTTTACAAGAATCTGCAAATTGTTTATTTGATTGTCCTAGTTGTTTTCTCGACAATATCGAAAGGCTGATTTTTTTGTAAAATCAATATTGTTGTGATGTTTGCCTAAATGCTGTTAAATCAAAGTTTCGAATTTCAAATATGTTTGAGGAAGTGTTATAGATGTTCTTTAGCATATTTGAAATATTCACGCACTATTTGTCATACATATTGAATACCATATTTAGGTTTTGTTTATGCTTTATAAGTTTATGACTACATACTCTAAATAAAACAACAAGTTAATGTTCTTCACTGTACCACATTGGTACAATTTTCAGAAGCAGTTTTATAGAACCTATTTTAAATGTCAATCCAAACCATTCAAAGTCTAAAGCAGATGACATTCAAAGTCTAAAGCAGACGACATTCAAAGTCTAAATAGCAGACGACATTCAAAGTCTAAATCAGACGACATTCAAAGTCTAAAGCAGACGACATTAAAAGTCTAAAGCAGACGACATTCCTCGTTAATTGATTCTTACCTAGGACCAAATGAAAATACCAAGAATTTCAAAGGTGAAACTTTATTTTCTGGTAAAAATCTTGAGGGTCATATATCTGAAAAAAATTAGTTATATTATGAATAGCAATCATGTAAATAATGTGCATATGAGTGACTTAATAAAATGAACATTTGGTAAAGCCCGCCTCCGGGTGCGGGATTTTCTCTCTGCGTTGAAGACCCACTGGTGGCCTTGGGTTGTTTTCTGCTCTTTGGTAGGGTTGTTGTCTCTTTGACACATTCCCCGTTTCCATTCTCAATTTCATTTGGTAAAACTGCATTTTCTTTGAAAATTATAATATATAAACTATACCTCTGGATCTTAGAAAACATCCGGTTTTCTTTGAAGAGCGGATATGGATACTCCCATCCTAGTACCTCGAATAAAACAATGCTGAATAAATCTTGAGGCTACTGATTGTCAGTAAGGTGTTTGTACATATGTCAACAGAAATATATGTGATGGCAATACATGTGACAAGAGAAAGAAATCATGTTATTTTACTTGTGACAAGAGTATAGTTTCATGTTATTTTACCTGTGACGAGAGAACGGTTTCACGTAATTTGTACATGTGACAGAGTATGGTTTCATTTTATTATACATGTGACAAGAGAACGGTTTCACATTATTTTTATACATGTGACAAGAGTACGGTTTCATGTTATTATACTGTGACAAGAGAATGGTGACACGTTATTTTTACATGTGACAAGAGTACGGTTTCATGTTATTATACATGTGACAAGAGAATGGTGACACGTTATTTTTACATGTGACAAGAGTACGGTTTCATGTTATTATACATGTGACAAGAGAACGGTTTCACATTATTTTTACATGTGACAGAGAAAGGTTTCTTTTATTATACATGTGACAAGAGTACGGTTTCATGTTATTATACATGTGACAAGAGTACGGTTTCATGTGATTATACATGTATATTCTGATGCGGTATACCGAATGCAGATATAGCGAACATACTAAAATATGTTAATTGGTAGATTATGATAAGTCAGTGACCCTGATGAGGGGTAAATAATTTTGACTCCCACTAAAAAAGAAGAGATAAATATGTTGGGTATGGTACGAAATGTAGCATTTGCATCAAGTCCATTACTAGCCCTGCTAGTTGTTTCTTGTTTATTAAGCATGCAAATAGTGTTTTTTTTTATAAAATTGTTAAAATTTCATGTCTCCAAATAAAAGTGCGTATTTTTAAATTCAACCAAGTCAGTCCCCTCTCAACGTTGTTTTGTTTTGACTGGCTGATGAAAGATGCCAATAAAAGATCTGTTTATCAAGACTGTTTACCTGCTGGGCCGGACCATCGGGTAACAGTATATCTTTCTCTGCATATCGAGCAATACTTGGTACCGGTGCAAAAATTCTCATGCTTTCTTTTAAACACATTACAGTGTACTCTAGTTTGTTTACGTCTTCCCTAGAATGAAAATATCCTGTCTGTTTTATCTTTAATACAGCGTTTGTCTCTGTTTTGATTAAGCATCCGAATCACTGTCATTTTCCAATCACCTTTCTTCTTCCTCATAAATATTTTTTTAGGTTTAAAATTACACATTTAACATTCAATAATTAAGCAATTTGTAATCACTATATGTTAAAATATATATATCGTCTGCCTATCAGCATATAATTATAATTTTGTAAATTTATTTTTGAACTAAGGGAAATGGATTTATATAAGAAGAACACTGCTCTTGTTTCGTAATCCCTATTTTGGAATAACTAGTAAAGAAAAAACTGAAACGAAATTGTAACAAGTGTATGCAAAATTTGCGAAAAAAAAGTCCCAAGTTTTAGTTTTACGAAAACGGTACAATATGTGATTTGATTTCAGTTAGAATAATTAATACTGATGTTTAATAAAATTACCATGTGATGTCATCCTTATTTCCCCATTTTTCTTTTATTTCTTCTCTACATCTTTCTTGATATTCTGGATGTTTAGCGAGGTTATAAAGACACCACGATACAGTACTAGCAGTAGAATCGTGACCCTCAAACATAAATGTGTCTACTTCATCTTGTATCTCTGTATCAGACAAGCCATTCCCATCCTCATCCTGAAAAAAACTAATTTAAAAGTTTGCATTTTCCCTCTTTATACATGTAATATCATTCAAATAACCATCAACGCTCATCAGTCCATGTAGGTATTGATAGAAAAGGCGTTTTAGCCAAATAAAGTATGTTAAACATCTGAAAAGACGCAAAAATCAGATCACTGTTAAACTGTTACAACAAACAACAAAAACTTACAAACTACCGAATATGTTAGGCTAATTCACCCTGAATTTATTCCACACCCGGCCACTTTCAAAGGTTTACAATCTTTCCTTAAATTCACATTTATGTATTTTGAGTTTTAAAATTTTTATGGGTTATTTCTTAACAAAACTATAAACTAATATTGAAGAGCAATAAACAAAAAACCAAAAAACTTTAATCTGAATGGGTCTTTCAGATGAAGAACAGCAATATAAGCATTGCTCCTGTATATATATTTTTTTTTCGTGTGCGCGTAGTAATATTGTTTCATGAATTGGTTCACCATATCTTTTCTTTATCACTAAGTACCTGTACATTACAATTAACTAAATTAATACACGTACTGTATTTTCGAAACTGTTTGTGCAATATATGCAAAATAACACTCATATTTTCCCACTCCTCCAAAAGCTTCTGTTTTCTTTCGGCAATTTTATACGCCAGTCAAAATTTTGACGGGACGTATTATGGTATACAAATGTCCGGCGTCCGTCCGTCCGTCTGTCTGTCCGGCGTAAACATGTCGCACCGTAACTTGAGAACGACTCATCCAAATTTCATGACACTAAATGCAGTTGTTCCTTATGATGGTCAAACGATCTGTATACTTTTGGTGAAAATAAGATTAAAACTTTTGAGTTACGGGACTTTGCAACTAAAACAGGGTGCAGTCTGTCTGTCTGTCCGGCGTAAACATGTCGCACCGTAACTTGATAACGACTCATCCAAATTTCATGAAACTTAATGCAGTTGTTCCTTATGATGGTCAAACGATCTGTATACTTTTGGTAAAATAAGATTAAAACTTTTTGAGTTACGGGACTTTGTAACTAAAACAGGGTGTGTTTTTTTTCACATGTCGCGCGCCGTATCTCAAAAACGGTTTATGATATTTGCTTAATACTTTACACACTTCTTAGTTATATTAACCTTAAGATCTGTATAATTTTGGTGATGATTCAAAATTTTATTTTTGAGTTATTGAGTATTTTGTAAAAAGGGGATGGGGTTTTACATGTCGCGCCATATCTCAAAAACAATTTATGATTATTGCTTAAAACTTTACACACTTATTAGTTATATTAATCTAAAGATCTGTATACTTTTGATTTCGATTCAAAATTTTATTTTAGAGATATTGAGTTATTTGTAAAAAAAGGGGGTTTCACATGTCGCGCGGTATCTCAAAACAATTTATGATTATTGCTTAAGACTTTACACACTTCTTAGTGATATTAATCTCAAGATCTGTATACTTTTGGTGATGATTCAAATTTTTTTAAGAGTTATTGAGTTTTTGTTAAAAAGGTGTGTTTTCACATGTCGCACTGTATCTCAAAAACAATATATGATTATTGCTTAAAACTTTACACACTTCTTAGTTATATTAATCTCAAGATCTGTATACTTTTGGTGATGATTCAAAATTTTATTTAAGAGTTATTGAGTTTTTGTTAAAAGGTGTGTTTTCACATGTCACGCTGTATCTCAGAAACTATTTATGATTATTGTATAAAACGACGGGCGTATCATGCGCCCATGGCGCAGCTGTTTATTTAAAACATTTAGACAAATCTATTTTTGAGAATGTCAATGTCAAGAAAGCTAACTTACTCTTGAAGTAATGAGGATATCCAGAAAATTTGTGTTTCTACTACCATTTTCCTCTTTTTTCAACGGTTGTTTTCTGTCGGATATTATTTTAGACGAATGTTCATGAACAACTTCGCAAGCTTTGTGAAATTTCTTCCTGAAATAAAGTAACGTTTATAATTGTACTTGTTCAAAAGGTTAACAAGCCATTATGTTAGTATATAAATGAAAGGTCTCGTGATTTTCAACGAAAAAAGACGAAAACAGAAAGAAGATACCAAGGAGACAATTAAAATCGGAAGTTAAAGAAAAACATAGATACAACGACTTATTAAAAAGAAGAAAAAACAGAAAGACAAGCAACAGTCCACAAAAAACTACATAAATAGCTAATAAAGATTGAAAAACACGAACGCCTCTAAATCCAGAAGGCAACCAATGTAATCTTGAAGGATAAAAATTTTCTGCTCCACAAGTGGCACCTGTTGTATTTCACGTGTCAAGTAAACCATCGGTATTAGATGTATTCTATAAAGTTAAAAATCTATGGGAAAAGGAGGAATTAATGCTATTACAAATGGAACATATTCAGATTTTCTCTAACAGCCAACCAAATTATGGGCGTCCGTAAACATTACCAATTATGTGATCAATTCAACTTGACCATTAAGAACCGATGGTTCACTAGCTTCCTCTTTATCAACACAATCAAAATAGGAAATACTAGCCCTTGAAACATCTTATCAACTGGAAGATGTATACTCAATAAGTAATTGCTGCTGGAGTGTTGTTGCATAAATTTTGAAAGTTCACAACGGGAAAATTGAAATTATTTGTTTTGTCGTAAACTTATAGTTCTTTGCCGAGTCCCACTGTCAGTTTCTAGATGTAAATCTAGATATGAAACATAATGAATCTTTTATTTCAAGTTCAATTGGATGGCTGCAACAGTACGACTTTCAGTAATATTTTTTGTTTATTCTTTTGTACATAATTTATAAATAAGCCGTTAGTTTACTCGTTTGAATTATTTTACATTTGTCATTTCGGGGCCTTTTAAATTATAGCTTGATATGCGTTATGGGTTTTGCTCATTGTTGAATGATCTATAGTTGCTTACTCCAACGTTATTTGATCAATGGTGGATAGGTGTATCATTGGCAATGATACCACATTTTCTTATTTTTATAAAGACCTTTATCTTTAGATAAAAAAAGTAATCAACTAAACAATTATAGAGAAAACTGATGGTCTTATCTTGGGAACGTTTAACAGCAATATCACTAAATTACTCAGAGTCCGTATTATGTATTCAATATAGAAATAAGAAGATTTGGTCTCTGATGGTCAATGAGACAAACAGAGATTAAATAACGTAGAATCTAGCAACTATAGGTAAGCGTACGACTATCAATAACCAAGTAATGGTTTTTGTTGGAAACCAGTTCAAATTCATAACTCACCCATTTTCTGTAAATTTGTAAATTAATGGGTTGTGGTGAAGTGGGTTTCTCATCCGTTTTACTATAAGCTCAGACACATCATACACTCCTTGTATATATGGATGTCTCGATCTGGAAATATAGGTATTAATCTAGCAGTATATCCAACTTTATACAAGTAAGTCTATCCGAATCATTTTGCAAAGAATTCCGCTCAAACCGGTGCTAGGGGCCGTCACAGTGAGGTCTCCAACACGGAATAGAAAAAAACCGACCTCTCTGAATGGGGGTCCTTCAATTCTGTATTCTTTAATTTTTTAAGCCATTTTTATCTATTCTTTATAAATTTTGACCATTATTTTCTGTTCAGTTCTGTAAACCCCATGAAGACACTCAAACATGGTGACCATACGAAAATCATTTCTTATGAAACATCAAACCTAAAATCAACTTGATTCCCGATGAAACAATGTTTATTTTAAATGGTGTCACACTAACTATCAGTATTTTATTAGAATCACAAAATGTCTTCAAATTATTCTTGATTATATCTTGATGAAATGCTGGTGTTATAAGTCGTCGACTTCTGTCCCATTTCTTACCCCTACTCAGTAAAGACCATCACCTTATAAAATGGAAATTATTGTCCTTTAAATAAATTGTATTTAATAACAGCTATCAAACTAGACAGATCAGCTTAAAAAAACCCACAAAAAAACACTGCTTAGTAATCATCAATGGCGTTGGGTAACCATTTTGTGTTGAGAGAAATTATCAAAAATTTATTTGCGAAAGAAAAAAAATAGCATTAATAATAATAGATATATATTATAGGTTGCAAACCCCAGTAAAATAGATATAATAATTAAGTGGAATTTACCATTTCAGATTCTAATGAATTTTGGCAAATATTGTAAAAGTGTACAAGTAAACGTTGTGATTGGCTGAGAACGTCCTTTTAAAATAATTGAAATTCAGCCAATGGCGTAACGTTGTTTTTTTTTTTTCAATGAATTGACTCATAGTCCTTAGATTCTGAAACAACGAATCACATTATTAATGCCGGTAAAGGATATCGTATATATACATATATATCATAAAGTTTTTTTAAAATTTTACCGAAAAATAGTGATATCAAAAACAGAGTTACCCGTCATCCCTTATTACTTAGAGTTATCTTTGCACACCTCTATATCAAGTTAGCATTAAACAATAATTTACCGATCTACGGTTTCATCAGTTCATAGGTAATCTCATCTTTAGGATCTATAAAACAAATAGGGAACGGTTTTATTCCTTTCTTAACAATTGCCTGTCGTCACTGAAAATAAAATAAAAATATAACATTTTTTATGAGAGTGCAATACCTTTATAAGACAATAATTGCAAAGAAACGCGTATAGGTAAATAAAAAAGGCAAAATTAACCCCTCCCCCCCAAAAAAAACCCATAAAAGAACAATAACAAACAAACAAACAAAAACGAACAATAACAAACAAACAAACAAAAACGAACAATAACAAACAAACAAACAAAAACGAACAAAACACAAAATGTAACAAATTATCCCACCTTTAAAAAAAAGGCAAACAAACTACATATATACAAACTTATTAATCTTGCACAGTACCTGTTCCAGACAAGACGTACTTATCAGTGGAAGGGTGGACAGTCATTAAAATGGCATCTGCTGGTCCCATCCAGACAGGGAATGCTCCATTGTATTTCTTCGCATATTCTACAGTCCGATCTCTGGATAGCTAAAATGTAACTTATAAAACAATCTGTAAAAATTACGGTTATCATTGTAAGTAAGACATAACTCAATTCCTTTTTTTTTCGCATATATTTTATTGTATTCAGTTTCATCTATGTTTGTTAATGGATGTTGTGGCCTTAGGTTTTCTTAGAACAATGAACATAGTTGATTTTTAAAGTACCAAAAAAATGTATGTTCTTAATATTTTCAGTGTTACACCACTTTCCAAGAATAGGGAGAGGGTTGAGCTATCAGAAACATGTTTAACCCCGCTACATTCTTTATCTATCCGTCCAAATCCCGAATTTCTGCTATCAAGTGATTGTCGATGGTTGGTGTGTACCATAACTGTTTTCGTTTATAGTTATAAAATAGTATAAATAATGCTGTTGTTTTTCTCCTTTTGAAATGTTTCAAACTTCGTAAACCCAGGGCCTATTATATCTTACTATACGATTTTGCTCGTTGTTGAAGTCAGTACGGCGACCTGTTATTGTTCCGTCTTTATCCTGTTGGTCTTAAATGGATAGTTATCTCATTTGCAATCATACCACATCGATTTCATAAGGGTCATATGCGTATGTATAGGCTGTACAGTGACCGATATTAGAATAAGGAAGGACGATTTATTTAAGTGTAGATAAAGACTTAATGCTATAAGACGGCTTCCAGTATAAGTATGAGCCTTTTTAGTTGGTAAATATCTAGTTTATAAGTGCAGTTTGTGCCTTTTTTGTAATACCTATACAAGTGTAGACACAGATCAGTACGAATAGTTATTGTTTGATTAGCTTTAGCGCTGTTGGTTTGATTCAGGGTAATTTGGAACTTTCATACGGTTTATGGCAGAGATGAATAGTAATACATGGAGGTATAATCTCCTATAAGTGTTTCTCTTCTGAGCAGGGCTAACAATTTTTTTAATTGAATGTGTTCGGTTACCTACGACATACATTTAGTATAATGTTCACAAGCCTACTTTTAATTACGCATGATTTGGTTTAAATGTGTACAACGTTTTCTGAGAAAAAGTTGTGTGTATATCTTTCTCATAGGGTGGTTCTATGTTAAACATTGTTTCATGTTGACTACCATCTTGGATTTCAAATTAGCACCCAAAAAAAGCAACCCCCAAAACTAGTATAGGATCACCACAGTATCATTTATTCAAGATTAGGTTTAAATTCTTTATAATCAGTTTAATGTGGCCAAGAGAACGTGTTGTTTTGCAATTACTTTCTTTGGGTCGATCAAATCCCCCCCCAAAATAAAACATGTACAATCACACCAAAACAAACGATTCACATCTATCATTCATACAGAAAACATCTGAAACTATCCAAGATAAATTATATATATAGCATTGTTTGGTTGAGTTTAAGAAGAATTATATGTAATTTGTTGTGTTAATCTTGTCGATCCTGCTTCACCTGTGTATTGAAGAACACATCAACTGGGTAAATCAACAAATAAAAAAATATATCTGGCAAAGTAATCTACTAAATAATATCATAGATAGCCCGACAATGTAACTGTAAGATACATAAACAAAACAAATATTTAGACAACAACGGGGACACATCAAGATATATGTTAGCTAACTTCTCAGAAAATAATGCATGATGAGTGCAAATAACTATAAAGCATACAGAGACCCCATTATAACAGTTGCACATGCACAAACACAATTTCATTTATTCTTACAGTATTTCGCTTCATCCGAGAGTACACAACATTATTTTTGGTGTAACTTTACATTTTCACAAGCAACTCTACATTTGTATTTTGTAATTCATACCGCCAAATACTTGTCAATTACTCACGGCTAACTGCAACTACACCAGTAAAGGTGATAACCTACAAAAATCCGCAAAGCTGTTACCAGAAAAAAGGGGGTAACTCTTAAAATTCTTTCAAGTTAAGGAGAAGTTGCAGATAAAAGGTGACGGCGGACAGACATAGTTGTTAATATATAACCCCGCTTTTGCTAAAGGTACACTATAATGAATAAGAAATTATTAATTATGGACACACATACCAATTGTAATATCTCAGCACTTTCTTTCGAAACTTAGATGATAACAGATGGCAAACATACGCCTAAATAAAACTGCAGACAAAAAAAGGTTCTCCAGAAGGACAAACGATTTCTGCTCCAATCTGACACCTGTCCAGCTGCTCACGGTAAAAATCCGATATTAAGAAATCAAGTAAGAGAACAAGGATAGATTTAGACAGAAAGCTTTTGCAAACAGATGAAATTGTTCCTCTTAGATACTGCGTAACTTCATCAGATGACAATACGATTGTTAAATAATCCCGGCGAAAAATTCGTGACGATTTCGCGGGTGTGATATAGTATAAAAATATACCTCCTTCATGTTGCCCCATAACCAATGAGGGGTCGGACCAGGAAAATCCTTCAATGCTCTCTGTAGTTCTTTCTTCTTTTGGTATAATCCATACAGTTTCTTTATTATGAATAGTATTACGAAGACTGGTATAAAGTTTAGCAAAGTCAACGTCAATGAAGCCATTGTGCCCTTTTATATTATCATCTGCAGATCCATAAAATTTTAATGTAGCCATTGTGTCCTTTTATCTTTTTTATCATCTAAGGGTTGATAAAAGATGCTGATCAAAGTCATTTGTGGACATTATATAAATGTAGTGGAGTTATATAATATAATTTTTAGGTGGAACGGTAGTATTTACTGTCCCGGAACTAGGTTGTCCTTGTCAGTGTGTACCTACTAGGGTCATTCAAACAAACAAAACCAGCATCTACTGAACATATGTTTTCAGGCTGAGGGATGAATCAGGTGTAAAAAAAAATAAAATGATTTAACATACAGGTGAAAATGAATTTTAGAAAATTTTGTATTCACTGCCTGATAAAGGATTGATTGATTGATTGATTGGTGTTTAACGCCACTTTCAGCACTATTGTGTTATTTTGTGGCGGTCAGTTTTTATTTGTGGAGGAAGCTAGAGTGCCCGGAGAAAACCACCGACCTTCGGTAGGAAAACTGACAATCCTAGTCAATTGAGATTGGAGTCGAGTGCACCTGCCCCTCAATGTTGACAGGCTAGTGATACAGTAGTTCCACTACTTAGACCATTGGGCCACCGAGGCCTGATTAAGGACGCCAAGTACTCAAGGCCTTTCTGTTTATAAAGATAGCAGAAAGAAGAACGTCATCATACATTTATTTCTGAATGTTAAAAGAAAAGTACCTCAGTTAAGGGTGAACATTATAAAAAGGCCAATCTCAATTGACTAGGATTGTCAGTTTTCCTACCGAAGGTCGGTGGTTTTCTCCGGGCACTCTAGCTTCCTTGATTTGGAATTTAATACACGAAAATCCTCGGGCATATCATTCAACAGACCAAGGAAACAGTTTTATTCCATTCAATTCTTTGAAGGCTGTCAATAGGAATTTCAGTTTCTCCAACTATGGATATATCTGTACTCAAACCAATATGTTTTTCTCCGAAGCAGAATTTACTTTGTACATAATTCGTCATCTTAGCCAAGAGGCTCAGAATGAACCGTTTGGATTTTTTTTTAACAAAATGCTTAAACGACAAATAAAGTCAAAATTGCTTCAGATGTTTGTGAGCTGAACTGTCTCGCCTGCTTTACTGGTCATGATATAATTTTAAGTAGAACGTCTAACTTATGAAGATCATTAGTTGCTGTACACGAGGCAACACAGTTAAGACACATATGATACAAGGAGATATGGTGAGATGGCATGACAAATTCCAAACTCTAACAATTATCTGGCCACCGCTTACCCGTGAACACTGTGCAAAAACAAAATGATCGAGTTTGAATATACGAAAGTTTTTTTTTTTTCAAACGGGTCGAGCTAAATCATGTATCAAAATAAAGTACAAAAAATACAATCTTCTTTCTTTACAGAAAAAACATCAACTGGTTAATGATTACTTTCTGGCACATGTCTTGTTCTACAGTATTGTCGATAATTACAAATTTATCTTTCTAATTTTCATATCAATTTTTCATTTTTTTATATTTATGTTTATATGTAAGTACAGTTTTTCAATTTGTTTTTATATTTTTTGTAAGATAAAAACAAATTATTGATTATGCATGTCAAGGATAATTTCACTGGTGACTTTTTCTATGAAGCAGTCAATAGTGGTGCTGCAGGCTATTGGTTCGGGTAATTTGTTCCAGTCTTTTATTATAGTTTGGCAAAAGATGGAAAACTGTGTAACTGTCTTTGCTGCATCGGATTTGTCTGTATGTTTGTTCGAGATTAGACCTGGTGTTTGCTTTTCTTTTAAATAGGATGTCGATAAATGGTACGGAAATTTTGTTGTTGGCGATTTTATGGAACATGTTTAAATTGCTTTAAAGTCTTCTTTCCTGTAAGGAAAGCCAGTGAAGTGTATTTAGCGTATTTGTAACACTTTCAATTATTTTGCTATTTAGAACATAGTATCTTTGGAAGATATTTATTTTAATCAGATTGAAAAAAAATTGTCATTCAAACTTTTCCTATGTTCATTGGTTTTAATTTGCAAAAATTGTAAAATCTTATCACAACATATGGCTGTAAAGACATCATTTGTCTATCGTTGATGACAGAATGCTGACCTCTGTAATTAACCTTGAGGTTCATATAAAGGCAACAGTAGTATACCGCTGTTCAATATGATTTTTCCTGTGTATGAAAATGGGAACTTTCTTGAAACGCCCTTTACGTCCCTGCGTAGGTATCTTGGGGATTTTTAAAACGTTGGATTGCGGTCGGATTAAAGTATTGACTCGACGTATCCTTTTATTCACAGAAAAGGTCGTTACCAATATAAAAGGGTCTAAATGAGGGGAGGGGATGTAGTTCATTTCTGTATTCTTTAAATTTTTCAAGTACTTTTTCTCTATTCTTTATAATTTATACCCATCATTCTCCATTCTTTATATTCATACACCCTATTATTATCTATTCTTTATTTTTGGCCCATTTTTCTCTATTCTTTCTTTTTGTTGGCCGGGTGTTGATGGGGTTAACAGAACTGAGCATAATGGAAGAAAAAATAAAGAATAGATAATAATTGAGTGCAAAAATATAAAGAATAGAACGTTTTTAAACCAATGTTTGTCTCATTCTTGTTTAAGGTAGATCAGGTGTCTTTTTGTGAGAATTCCTTATGGGCATGTTGCTAGTTTCAGTTGTTCCATTTTTGGGGGGGTTTTCATCTGTTCCAATCGCACGTTCCTTTAAAAGATCACCACAAGTGTTTCTCTATGGTCACACATTTTGTTCTCGTAGTGTCTTCTTGTCTCGTTGGATAAATCTCCTTCACCCCACCCCTAAATACAATTTAGTAATATATCACATGAAAACATTATTTTCCTGAAGCATAAATCTGGTTATACATATATATTTCTTAAATATAAGCAAATTTTCATAGTTTTTAAATGTTGTTGCTTTGCTTGCCATCCAGTGATCGGTAGTCTTATTAAATTCAGAATTCACAAATTCAAATTCTTTATGTTCCTAGTCACAGGGCCCTTTCGTGCATATAAGTTTTGACACGTTCATTCACACTTTCATACAATTCCTTTTCACTCCGCCAGCTCTGATACTATCATGATAATGAGATACAGTACATTAAAACTAACAGAAAAATCATGAGCTTGTTTGATAAAGAGAGGTAACTCTATATCTATCATTGACACTTTTACCAAATAGCTGAGTTTTTTCTTTCAGCAAAATTAAGTTTAAAAAATCTCACACTAGAGAAAAAATGTTTTGTCTTTGTTTATCATTAACCATATGAACAGGTTGGTTGTACTGAAAAACTTTATATTGGAGAATTGGTTATTGATATGTGATAATAAAATTTTTCTCCTTCGGTTATAATATATTGAGGACACTGGAGTAAAAAAGTACCTCGTCCTCTACTTTGTTTAAATTTACAATGTTCGAGTAAACAAGTTCGGGTTTTTCTTCGCTTTTACATTCTTCCGTTGTTTCACGATAAACTTAAGTCTAAGTATGTTTGATTTTTTAGATATTGAAAATAAGTTTAAATCAACTGAATTTCAAATCCATAATCGCAGTATTTTGGAATTGCCAAAAAAACAACATTAAACGACTGTACATTTCCCCCAAATGATGAATAACTACGTGCGGTCACCTGCAGTTTCTTACATCCAATTTGTTTGGTCTGTGGTGGATATTTGTCTTATTTTATTTGACATCTCCTTATCTTTACAGTTATGTAACAAAGTTTGTTTTCTGTCTCAGTGATATCAAGTGTCTGTACATGAAAATTCACTGCTTAAGTAAACACGTTCACCCGAATTTAGATGCAGATCCAGGATTTAAAAAAAAAGGAAGGCTCTAAACTAGACAACGCTAGGAGTAGAACATGTAAAAAGCCTATGCATTAACTATATATGTAGCTCCATAAGGGGGCCTGGCCCCCTGCGCCACCTAAATCCGACTCCGGAATTCAGGCATGGCTTCTGATTATACAGTACTACAAGCAAACACATAGAAGAAAACGGTGTTTGTTTGCGTTTCCGCAAAGACAAAGAAGAGGAGACCCTTATTTCTTATCAAATACATATGTACTTGTGGATGGAAGTTGTGGGGACACATACAGCATAAAAAATGTTATTTTATTTTGAAGAGGAAACTTTTTCATGCGTTTCCTAAACACAATACACATAATACACATGAATACACAATACACTTAACAAACAAATAAACTTAAAAGGTGATCATAGGCGTGCCAATTCGATTCCAAAATGCTGAATATCTATTATTTGTATAACAGTTATTAACTATCAATATCAAAAGATCATTTACAGTCTCGGTTGTCAGTACAATATAAATACAAGCCAGTACACTGTGTATATATGCAAGGTTAAAAAAGGTTTCATTGTCACATGAAGTGAAATACCATATACTTTTTGCTTCAGCCAGTAATTTATAATACACTGGGCCAGTGATTTATAATACACTAAATACTGTTATTGAAATTTAGTCACCAGTTCCTGAGGTTTATTCTAAATTCCACAGGTACTGAACTTTCACTAACAATACATGAAGCACAGACAAGTTCACGAGGCAAACTAAACAATTTTAGTCACGACTATGAGGCATAACTACAGAGTGATAAGGAACTCCTCAGATACATTGACTATATATTGAAATGTAATACAGTTTATCTTTTGTATTACTAGGATATCAGAATTTGTCTTCAAGCGGTCAAACTGTTCCCAAAACATTGAAGTATTCTTTATTTCAGCAATTATTATAATGCAAGCTAGATCAATGAGTTGGATTTCAATTTTGATATTTTCGTAGAATTGGTCACTTAACTGTAACTGTCCGCATGACTTCATGAGATATTTGCTCATTTGTTTTGATTCCGCCCAATGACGTGTAAAAATTTTA
The DNA here is from genome assembly GCA_017311375.1 of Mytilus coruscus. NCBI lineage: Eukaryota > Metazoa > Mollusca > Bivalvia > Mytilida > Mytilidae > Mytilus > Mytilus coruscus. The sequence goes on from CM029599.1 coordinate 32,328,021, forward strand.
TAAAATTTATCCATCAGTCGTCAAGAATTTGCATGGATTGATTTAAGTTTAACGACACCTTCAGCTGGTCTCTCCATGCTAACAAAGGCGCTTACTCATTTGCGAAGTCTCTATTGGCCATATAATAGTGATCGTAAGTAACAAGTAAACATAATATACAAAATTCTTTTAAAAGTTTGCCATCAATGAAGAAAAGAACCTTCGAAAACAAAGTGAACTGAAAACCCCAAAAAGAACCTACTTTATTAACATTATGATTACAGGACATTTACATAATTCTTCCTGCTTTTCCTTCCTACAAAGAAAGACAGTGGCTTGTTTGTTGAATACCCTTGTAAATTCTAACAGTAAATACTATGATTAAGTAACTATTTGTTATAAAAGTATATTTTTCTTATTCTATATACTTTTAATTATTATATATAAACAACAAAATAATAAAAGTCACGGAGTCTTCTTCTTGGACTTGTGTCTGTATCTATGGATGCCTAACCTTTTTCTAAATATCTTGAAAACAATAATGCTCACAAACTTTAAACAACAAAAAGTATTAGGTATATAGGATCTAAAAATAAAACGCTAAGAACCCCTTTTATGAACGGAAGCTATATAGGGAAATATAAAACCAATAATAAATAGATTGAAGAGACGACCAAACTGTCTTAGGAAGCTGAGAACAGAGCGTGTAGAGACTACAAAAATATTATTTGATGGAACTATAAACGTTAAAATTCTTGTATTGTATTTCTTTAAAGCAGTGTGATATATGTTCTGAAACAATTCTATTTTTTACATTATTTTCTCTAAATAGAATATAAAATAACACCATCTGATGAAAAATAAATGATTCTGTATGATACAATCTTAATTAAATCAATATTAATGAACTAATAATTATGATAGCAATCTGCTGCAACAAAAACATGAATTTATCCAGAAATACATAGATCAAATTGATGCATGAAAACATTCTCAGTTAGGCGCATTGAACATGTTGAATAAACAAGTTATTTTTAATTTTGTATAAAGGAACTTTTATTAGAAAATATAAATTTACTTAGATGAGCTATTTTAAATTGCAACAGAAGTCTGGACTATATGTAGTTTTTATTCTTATGGTTCTAAGGGTGTCTATTATAAAGTTTGTGATTTTGTTCCTGTCAGAGGACCAATACGTCCGCCCTGTTTTATAATAAAACATAAGGTTAAAATGCACGAAGTGCCTTTTATCTCGAAACAATAATAGATATAGAATATGTCCCAGGAGGCAAACATGCTAAAATCCAAGTTCTAACGATTGCTTCTTTCAAATAATAGAAAGTAATAGGAAGTAATGCCCATACAAGAAGATTTTTGTCAACTTTTGTGCTTTTGCCTTTTATCCTGAAAACTATAATAGTTAAGTAAAAGTTTTAATGCCAAAAATTGTTAGAAATTCGAGATCTACAAAAACGATAATATGACTGAATCAATCAACTGACTTCTTAAAGTAGTTGTTGTCCTTTAATACAGATTTTTACCATGTTATGCTTATCTTGAAAAGTATAGTATACAGACAGAAACTGTAAATAACAAAATTGATCGATAACACAAGATCTACAAAAAAGCTAGTATAACAGAAACCAATTGACTAAAGAGAGTAATTGTCCTCAAATGATGATTATATATTGAAAAACTGTAAAAGTTAAAATTGAAACAAGCAAATTGAGATCTACAAATAATTTCATTGGTCTTTGGTATTGTGATGACTACATAGTGTGACAAGGACCATTTGAATCAAAGATATAATTACCGCCCCCCTCGATACAACTTGTATGCTCTCAGAAAAATTGTATGTTCGAAAAGAAAAGCAATCATTTGTTTCTAAAAAATATTGATTCGTAAAAGGTGAAAATAAATATCAATTTTCGTGTACGATTATCGAACTCAGACTCAGAATTAAACCAGTCAAAATACTGGATTTGTTGTTTCGAGGAGCCATAGGATCTCAAAGTCAACCTTAGGTCTACTATGCATAAAGGAGTGACAAACTTATTTCTTTATAAAATCTAAATTCATCAATAAATGTTTAAGAATTGTATGTTGTAAATCACTCCAGTATGGAAGCGTGTTAAATTATTGCATTTTAAATAATTAGATATTTATTTTTGCATTTAAAGTTTAAGGAGCATGTGTGTTAAGATTGGTAAGGAATGTTGAATATTGTGAATTGAAAAACATTGACAAAGAAAAAACCAAATAAAGCAAAATCAGTATCGATTTTGAGTTGAAATGGTACTCAGTGTTGCTCAGTGTTTAATTTTCTATGGTGTTTATTGGGTACTGCTGTTTGTCTTTTGATCGTTGTTATTAGGCCAAACCTACGATAGAAGAGGACATGATGTGTTCTTATCGGTGGAGGCGTTCATTTGTTCTGATGTCCCGTTTCAAGTTTGATGTTGATTTACATAGTTTATCATAAAATTGTGGTCATAATACTTTTAACCATAAAGTACCCATATTCATTATGATACAAAATTAAAAAAAAATATATGCCAAATTAGTGTTTTAATCCAGATTTCACATTTCAGTGGCTGTAAAACTCATCAACGATTCCGGATTAAAAAGATTTAGTACGTGTGTTACACAAAATACTGAACTCCAAAGTAAATTAAAAAAAAAGAAGAAGTCTATAAAACCAAAAAACCAAACGCTCAAAGATACCAACCAAAGGAACGAGTAAAACAATTTGCATATTCCTGACTTGGTTCAGGCCTTTTCCGAAAATAAATGATGCTTTTATTTTGATCATCTAATTTTTAGAAAACCATTAAATAAATTGCATTGAAAATATTTTGAATAAAGAATTGATATTTAATTCATTAAGTAAATACATATTTTTTTTTTATGTAAGATTGAACGCCTTAACTTCATCAATAACAAAAGTTCTACTGTACGTTATTACAATATTTTTCTCAGAAATTTCACACTTGACGCATTACACTGTACCATAAGTTGATGAAGACAAACATTTGATATTTTGTTCATGATGTATTACGTCGTGGAATTAATTGATCAAGAAGTTAAGTGAGAGGACTCATATTAAAATTTGTCAACATTTGATTGGATGCTCATGATATTTGTTATTTTGCCGCAACATTTCTTCGAAGTATATAAAGTGAAATTCTAACGCGTGTAACAAATTTAAAGTTGCAGAAATCAACGTTCAAAAATATATCAGGAGTAAAATGAAGATTCAAGTTGTAGCCGCATTGCTTTGCTTAATAATTTTTCTACATTCTGAAGGTAAGTGATAATTTGAAGGAAAAAAATCTTGGGTTACAAAGACATTATTTTTGATGACTTTAATATTTTTGAGTAGTAATAGAAAAGAGCGTAAAGATAAAAACGACCGATATAGTTTCTATTCAGTCGACTTGACATATTGTTTAGGCACCAGTCTATTATCAAAAACTGTGTGTTGCCCTATAGATTTATTTAGTTTAGTTATAACAGTCGGGTTGCTGACTCATTGAAGTATATCCAGCATCTCCTTTTAATGATATGGGAGGGGGGGAATGTTAAAGTTTGTTTTTCTTAAATTAATATTTTTCTTCAATAAAGAGTCTCAGATTTGATTCAATACAAAACCAACTCACGGCAGGACATAAATATAATATTTTACGACAGGACAGAGCTCAGATAATTCATAACGGGACAGAGCTCAGACAATTCATGACGGGACAGAGCTCGTGCAATTCATGACGGGACAGAGCTCAGACAATTCATGACGGGACAGAGCTCAGACAATTCATGACGGGACAGAGCTCGTGCAATTCACGACGGGACAGAGTTCGGACAATCCATGACGGGATAGAGATTAGACACTGATCAATTAATTATCATGATTATACAGATATCAGATTTAATTTAATTTTATAATCTTTCTGTAGATTTTTCTAATTTTGTATAAAGCAAGGAAGCGAAAATTTGGTCAAGTTTATTTAATTTTGAGGACATGTGTTTAAAACAGAAGAAACACGTGTTTAATTCAAATCAAAATTGTTATTTTCTTTCTATTTGCTAACATACTATCTTTTCCCCTTGTCTAGATTTTGTAAACCTTTCATTCTTCACAACCCTGAAATTTGAAAAAAAAGAAACTGGAGACAATATCAGTTGTAACAACTTTAGAAATAATATATCATCATTTAAATTTTGCAAATATTGTTTGAATAGTTTTATCTTTCAAAAGGCATTAGCTACGATTTAGACAACACATAAATACATTTTGTTTCAAACATTTATATAAGCGGAATATTGAAACAATATTTCGCTATTAGTAGTCAGTTTGGTTCAATTTGTCAAAATAAGCTCAAAAACGTCACTAGTTTATTATTAGTTTGTAAGTCAATAATTCAACCACACTTGAATCCGTTTTCATGCAACCTTTAATTTGACATTTAGCTGGAAATGGGTTACGCATTTTCTTAGCGTGTTCAGTAATCAAAAAGAAAACAATGTCAACATTGAAAAGTGAAACATGAAAGCCATCAGGAATAACCGTTTCATTTATTGATTCGGCACACAAAATTAATTCATATACAGGTAAAACGATGATTTCAGCTTTTTTGAAATTTATGACATGAAATCAAAAAGACATAGATAAATCGTGATTATACGACTGCACATGCTTGTTCGTCTATCTATATCTATATTTATATCGGTTCATATGACCATCGGCACTTTTCGGAGGTCATCTCGATTGTTATTTAGATGGCTTTTAGTCTAAATTAAAATAATAGGCTTGATTTTCATATGATGAAGACATAATCTTTTAATCAGTTTAATTGGATTTTGGAGCTGGCATGCCAGTAACTGCTAGTAGTCCTTTTGTTTAATTATGTTTATCATTTTTATTTTGCTAAGTTTCTCCTGTTACAAAAAACAATGTACCTATTTTAACATCGGACACGGAGTTTTGCTGTGCGTTTTGCTATGTGTTTGTTTATTCCACATTGACTAAAGGTAAAAGAGGAGATTTGAGATCTCACAAAACATGTTTAACCCCGCCGCATTGTTGGGCCTGTCCCAAGTCAGGAACCGCTAGCCTTTGTTAGTTTTCTGTGTTTTTTAAATTTTGGTTCAATTGTATGATTCGGAGTTTAGTGTGGCGTCCATTTCGCTGAACTAATATACATTATTGTTATAGGGCCAGCTGAAGCCCGCCTCCAGTTGAGGGATTTTCCTGCTGCATTGAAGACCCATTGGTGGTCTTGGGCTGTTTTCTGCTCTTTGGTTGGGTTGTTGTCTTTTTTTAAACATTACCCGTTTCCATTCTTTATTTTATTACACATTTTTGGCTGCTGGATCCCAATTATTGTCACATTAAACTATTATGTCTCTTTAAGTTACTCACGCAATTTTGTCAATATAACGGGACTATAAACAACTGGCATACAAGTGGGAGGTGTAGCTAGCTATAAAACCAGGTTTGACCCACTAGTTTTTTTTTTTTTTTTTTTTTTCAGAAAATACATGTACCAAGTCTGGAATAAAACAATTGTTTTCCACTCGTATCGTTGGTCGATAACGTTTGATTTTGTCGGTTTTTACGGACTTTGTTTCAATTTGCCTTGGAGTTCGGTATTTTTGTTATAGTTTTATACCCACGAAAAGCTGATACATTATAACGAATCCATTTATTGGAAATTGTTTGTTGTGAATTTTTCGAAATAATAATTCTACCTCAGAATTAGATTACCTTAGTTGTATTTGGCAAAACTGTTTGGAATATTGAACTTTAAATGCTCTTCAACTTCGTACTTTATTTGGCCTTTTTTACTTTTTTGATTCGAGCGTCACTGAGTTTTTTGTAGACAAAACGAGCATCTGGTGTACAAAATTTTAAGTTCTCGTATCTATGATTAGTTTATTAACCTGTAGAAAGCAAAGAGTTGTCTTCCTTATATTAGAACAAAAAAGTAATAATAAACGTCAGGTTTAATATGTTTGTTTTAAGTTCAGAATGTACCAATTTGTAGAGACAATTGATTGTCAGGACTGAAATTACTATCAATGTCTTCTTTTTTTATGCAAATATATTTATTTTGAGCATACAATTTTGTATAGGTAAACCCCAAGGCAAGGGCAAATGCAAAGGCAAGGCAAAGAGCAACTACGAATTAAGTGGTGAGAAATATGGGTACCATGACCAGGAAAATCCGTGCAAAAGGTGTAAAGGTAAACTTGAAACAGTTCTAAAATAATAATGATTTCAGTTGAAAAGTGAAGAATAAATTATTGAGGAAATTAAGAATTATAAATATTTAGCCCATTAAAAAGACTTATTTAAGACATTTATAGAAGATTATACTGCTATTCTTACTATAATATTGTAATTTTTTCTGTTATATTGTTATATTGTTCCTGTAGTATGGTTATTTTTACTGTTATGACTTTATACCCTAAAATACTGCATTAACCTTGTTCTTACGTCATTTTGTTCCCCCGGTCGTCCAGATATTTCCGTCACACCTTTTTTTCTAGTACTACTGAAGAAAATTATTCCATATTTGGTAAGCAGCTCAGCAGCGGCGAGTTGTAACGTGCGAGGCACATTTAGAGATCTGTAAGACACCTCCTTTTTTGGCCGATGCTTTTGATTTTTCAATATTATGTTGAATGAACTTAAATTTTTCGTCGAACATTTTTCGAGTTATTTCAAAACAGAATGACTCATCTTTGGTTGCAGCTTGGTAGTGAGTTGTAACTATTGGGCGCTCTTCAGACCGGTCAAACACCGAATGTTTGCCAATACTTTGAATTATGAGTGGGGGTACGATAAGCGCAAGAACACATGCATTCTTGCTTTTTTTATTGTAATAATAAATTAATCCATGTCTAATCGTCTTAAGCATGGAGTTTGTTGGGCAGTTGATTTTGGATGGACAATCTATTTTCAATATTAGATTTACGCACATTTAAAGTTACATTATCATGACAATGTTTTTTGCTTGTAATTCTTGTTTGTTGTTAATGCTGAACTGCTTTATATATTTTTTAACAATAGGGGTGTAATTTACAAAAAAAGTTATCAACATTATGGAAATGACCTTGAATGTTTGTAGTTGACACCAGTTTTGTAAAGGACGTATATGATAATTTCCAAGAGCATTGTTAATGCAAAGTTGAACTTAGATGCATTTGTTTGTCTCATTAAAGCTCTTTTTTGTATATATGCTTAAATATGTTTTGTGATTAACTGAGTGAACTTTTGGACTCGATCATACCTTACAATTTAAAAACACACTTTATGAATTTCGTGCGTCAAAAGGGTCTTTCAGAATTTACCTCATAAAATTGTATTGCGCACTGAATTAGTTTCTATTACTGCTTGTAACATTACTTAGGCAAACGTTTATAGATTTATAGGTAACAATGAACAAACAAAAACCAACAGGATATAGTATCAGCTAGTTAATTAGATTTTTTCAATTTATGCTGTCTATAGCCCCTTGCAAAACTCTTCCAACCGCATGTCCAGAGAGATACACGAAACTGACTAATCAAAGTATTAGCCCAAATTGTTACCTTTTTGGAGGCCGCAGTGAGACGAATATAACAGATTGGCATGTAGCAAATGTGAGTTTGTCATAGAACACACTAGTATTTTAAGACAAGAACATTTTAGTTAAACTATACTTTTACATTATCATAATTTAGATGAACTAACATAATAGGTCACCTGCAGGTAAAACTGCAAAATATAATGTATAACATACTAATAATACTGTTTGAAAACTTTGTGATAGATATGTGATAGTTATGTATATTACGATATTACACAAAAAGTTGAAGGGTATAGATTAAAGTGACAGCAACCCGATAGGTATTCAGAGGATGCTACAGACTAAAAGAAGACTGTATTGCCCGCCTTGTTTCTAAATAATGAAAACCTTTATATGAAACTTCACTTGGTAGTACTAGTATACTTCTGAGCTAGAGCAGTTAACAATTACATCTGATGACAGGAGCATTCGTAAATCAAAAGGTCATTGTTTTAAGCTTCATCCTGCGGTTATGAAAATTATAATACCAAAAAAAGGACGGTATAGTTCGTTTATTCTTTCCCTCAAGTTCATAAGAACCTCATTCTTTTTTGGTTGTTAGTCATCTATATCTATTTTTGGTAACAGTGGTAGCCATGTTTGAAGGTGTCATTTAAAGATCTTTAGAACGATCTTGGATGTGTTAATTTTTTTTTTTGTTGATTTCTGGTGTCAATTTAAAAAGAATTGTTTGACATTGTATAAATGCATTTCATTCCTGTTATTTTAATATAGTGATGTACATGTCCTTCTGTTTGTCTGTTTGTTCATTTGCTCGTCTTTCACCCTATTGGTTTCCGGATGATAATAATAGTACCTATTGACCAACATCTTTTGAATTTCTGAAAGAATGATATGGACAATAAAATACAAGTCTATTTCAATTTTGATGGTAGAGTTATACCCATAATCTTCTAAAAAATCGGAATTATTTTGTTTTCCAGATAACGATTAAGTTACACTAGACACAATCGTTTTTATGTTTAAACACAATGTCATGAACAATAAAATACATAACCAATGTAATTTTGAGGGTTTTGGCATTCACTATTCAAGATTTGAATTTTTAACTTATATCATGGACAAAAACTTTTAATGAAGTATGTAAAAGTATAACAAAAAAATACCGAAATCCAAGGCAAATTCAAAAAGCGTTAGTCCATAAAAAAATAGAAAATCAAACGCTATCAATCAACGGAACAAGTGAAAAACAACTGCCATATTCCTGACTTGCTACAAGCATTTTCCGAAGAAAATGGTAGGTTAAACCTGGTTTTATAGCTAGATAAACCCTCCACTTGTATGACTTTTTATGAATTAAAATTACGCCCCTTGGTGTTCTTAAAAACAAATGGGTTGTTTTTTGCATCTAGACGATAAGAAATAGGATCCGCTTGACAGAATAATTATCTCAGATGGTGCCATTAAAACAAAATACATATATGGATTGGCTATATCTGGCCACAGCTTTTATTCATAAAATAGATTCATATTAAACTATACTTTTTCACTTTTTTGGTCTTTTGGAAAATGTTGTTTGTGCTGTATTTAGACCCCTCTACCAAGAAATTTGTTTTGCATGCACACGTATAAAAATTGCGGTTTTTATCCAACGCAATCATAGGTTTGAACGTTGTTTTAAATTTAGACTTATTTATATTTTTTCGTTTGGGCTTATTTTTTATTTGCCTTTCGGGTTTATATGATCCGTTCATCCTATTTCGACTCTTCAAAATTCAAGAGTCTATCCTAAATTGAGGTAAATTATAAGGCCTTCCAAATACCGTTTCGATTCCTAACATCACTGATAAGACATTAATTGTCGAAATCCGGATACGGTGTACAAATTTTTGCACCTCATGTTTGCGGTATACCATCTTTTCCGCAAGTTTATTGTTTTCTATTTGGTATTAAATTAATAATAAAGATCCATTTTGTTACATCTTGTGATCCGTTTATTTGGCAATCGCCAATGGCAGTCAGCAGGGTTTAAGAACATCCGTTGTTCGACCTGTTAGTCAAATGCGTTTTGTTAAACTATACTTTTTCACTTTTTTGGTCTTTTGGAAAATGTTGTTTGTGCTGTATTTAGACCCCTCTACCAAGAAATTTGTTTTGCATGCACACGTATAAAAAGTGCGGTTTTTAACCAACGCAATCATAGGTTTGAACGTTGTTTTCAATTTAGACTTATATATATATATATATATGATTATAAATTGAAAACAACATATATATATATATAACTCGTCTAAACATCAGCCCAACAATGTTAGATCTGTAAATTTGCTTTCGCAAATTTTTTGTTCTTCCCTCGCCGGGATTCGAACTCATGCTACTGAGATATCGTGACACCAAATCGCCTGCACTGTATCCGACACGCTAGACCACACGACCACCTAGGCTTCACAATAATAAAGCTTTCGGTGGCCGGGTGTTACCTTTCCTCGTCAGTTTTAATCTAGCGTCGTAATACAGTACATGATATATAAGGCATGAAGATGGAATTGTTACAGATCAGCTGAAATATCTATTGTAAAGGATCCTACAAATTAATGCAAGATACAGTCACAGAAATAATTATATTTATAAGTACGTCTGAACCAGTGACAACTCTACAACAGATTTCTCCATCGGATCACCAGCAGTGATGGCGATACATGGCTGTGTACATTTTTGTGTATACAACTCGTCTAAACATCAGCCCAACAATGTTAGATCTGTAAATTTGCTTTCGCAAATTTTTTGTTCTTCCCTCGCCGGGATTCGAACTCATGCTACTGAGATTTCGTGACACCAAATTTCCTGCACTGTATCCGACACGCTAGACCACACGACCACCTAGGCTTCACAATAATAAAGCTTTCGGTGGCCGGGTGTTGCCTTTCCTCGTCAGTTTTAATCTAGTGTCGTAATACAGTACATGATATATAAGGCATGAAGATGGAATTGTTACAGATCAGCTGAAATATCTATTGTAAAGGATCCTACAAATTAATGCAAGATACAGTCACAGAAATAATTATATTTATAAGTACGTCTGAACTAGTGACAACTCTACAGCAGATTTCTCCATCGGATATACACAGATATATACTCTAAACCTACAGATACTCATCAATACTTGTCGCCTGAAAGTTGCCATCCTCCACACTGCACGAAGAGCATTCCATACAGCCAAGCTCTCAGAATCAGGCGAATCTGCTCCTCTGAAGACACTGCAAAACAACGTCTGGGGCAGCTCAAAGGACATTTGAAAAGAAGGGGATATAAACACAAAAACATCAAAAATAGTTTTCGAAAAGCGGAATCCATCCCCAGAAGCAGTCTGCTAACTTACAAAGAAAACAGAAAAGTAAAAGAATCCCATGTGTGCTCACTTACCATCCATGCCTGAGAAATAGTTTCAAGACCATTCGTGATCATTGGACAGCAATCGAGAAACATTCTAAGTTATCCAAAATCTTTCCTGAGTCTCCCATGATTGCCTTCAAACAACCTAACAGCCTGAGAAATATACTTGTCCGTGCTGACCTTTCCAAACCTAACCATACTGTAGGTAATTGCCAGCCTTTTTGGGGATAAGCGCTGCAAATGTTGCAACCAATTGCAGCATTCATCAACATTTCACAGTAAGACCACAGCAAAGACATACAAGATCTTCTGCAATGTCAACTGCAAAAGCTCAAACGTGATTTACGTTCTTGAGTGTCCTATATGTGGTCTCCAATATGTTGGTGAATCTATGCAGCCATTTCACAAACGCCTTAATGGCCACAGGAGTGACCTCACAAAAAAAACGTATATTCCTGTCAGACAACACTTCAGGTTACCAGATCACAATCTGAAAGATTTTGATCACATGAAGATCCTTGTGATCGAACAGGATTGTACATGGCAAAATAGGCAAAGAGAGAATCGGGAGAAGTTTTGGATAAAAACACTGGGTGTCCTCCATCCAAATGGAATCAATAGAAAGAAATAATTAAATTGACAGTCTAATGTTTATATTATGATATTCAGGATTTTGGATTAAAATCAATCAACCAAAACTCACCTGTATTATTACTGATCTATATTTACACCTTATACATTATATATCAGTATTGTTAAAACTTTTAACACTGAGGAAGGCCATTTGTTGAGCCGAGATATTTGCAATTATTGTATAATTTATATCATCTGTTCAGTTTTTCCATCTTTGTGCGATGATATTCAACACTTTTAGTGTTTTGTTTTCCATCTATTTATCGGTATTGTTACACAATCTTTTAGACTCATATAATTTTCCTGTTTGTGTAGTATTGTCAATTTTGATGATCCAATACCTATTAAGTTTACTGGTTGGTAGATTCTTATAGACTCTATATATATATATATATATATATAGAGATAGATAGATAGATAGATAGATAGATAGATGGATAGATGGATAGATAGATAGATAGATAGATAGATAGATGGATAGATAGATAGATAGATAGATAGATAGATAGATAGATAGATAGATAGATAGATAATGTGTAAAGATGCACCGTGGGATACACGGGTGCTTTAAATTTAGAATGCACCGTGGGATACACAGGTGTAAATATCCAAAATCTAAAATGTCATAGTTAGAATTAAGATTATATGCAGCGAATTCTGCCATTTACTGAGAATCTATGTATGATGCTTTAAGTAAATTAGTTCAAATAAAGTCACTAGATAGAACAGCAAACAAGTCAAGATCATCACAGTCGAATATGGATTAACACTTCCACGGACAGAAACCTGAAAATAAATCCAAAAGAGCAGTATCTTGCACAAAAAGGAGTGGGAGGGCGGGTTTCAAATTTTACCGCTACCAAGTTAAAATATACGGCTTGCTTGCTTGGAATTTCTGCAAAAGACTTAATTACGTCACAGAATATGACGTCACTCATATTTGGTAAAGCTAAAACATGAGACACTATCTGACAGAGGCCGCAGCGAGAACTGAATTTAAGTCTATTTACTTAAATTCCATTATCTCAGATGGTGCCATTAAAACAAAATACATATATGGATTGGCGATATCTGGCCACAGCTTTTATTCATAAGTACGTCTGAACCAGTGACAACTCTACAACAGATTTCTCCATCGAATCACCAGCAGTGATGGCGATACATGGCTGTGTACATTTTGGTTATACAACTCGTCTAAACATCAGCCCAACAATGTTAGATCTGTAAATTTGCTTTCGCAAATTTTTGTTCTTCCTCGCCGGGATTCGAACTCATGCTACTGAGATTTCGTGACACCAAATTTCCTGCACTGTATCCGACACGCTAGACCACACGACCACCTAGGCTTCACAATAATAAAGCTTTCGGTGGCCGGGTGTTGCCTTTCCTCGTCAGTTTTAATCTAGTGTCGTAATACAGTACATGATATATAAGGCATGAAGATGGAATTGTTACAGATCAGCTGAAATATCTATTGTAAAGGATCCTACAAATTAATGCAAGATACAGTCACAGAAATAATTATATTTATAAGTACGTCTGAACTAGTGACAACTCTACAGCAGATTTCTCCATCGGATATACACAGATATATACTCTAAACCTACAGATACTCATCAATACTTGTCGCCTGAAAGTTGCCATCCTCCACACTGCACGAAGAGCATTCCATACAGCCAAGCTCTCAGAATCAGGCGAATCTGCTCCTCTGAAGACACTGCAAAACAACGTCTGGGGCAGCTCAAAGGACATTTGAAAAGAAGGGGATATAAACACAAAACATCAAAATAGTTTTCGAAAAGCGGAATCCATCCCCAGAAGCAGTCTGCTAACTTACAAAGAAAAACAGAAAAGTAAAAGAATCCCATGTGTGCTCACTTACCATCCATGCCTGAGAAATAGTTTCAAGACCATTCGTGATCATTGGAAAGCAATCGAGAAACATTCTAAGTTATCCAAAATCTTTCCTGAGTCTCCCATGATTGCCTTCAAACAACCTAACAGCCTGAGAAATATACTTGTCCGTGCTGACCTTTCCAAACCTAACCATACTGTAGGTAATTGCCAGCCTTTTGGGGATAAGAGCTGCAAATGTTGCAACCAATTGCAGCATTCATCAACATTTCACAGTAAGACCACAGCAAAGACATACAAGATCTTCTGCAATGTCAACTGCAAAAGCTCAAACGTGATTTACGTTCTTGAGTGTCCTATATGTGGTCTCCAATATGTTGGTGAATCTATGCAGCCATTTCACAAACGCCTTAATGGCCACAGGAGTGACCTCACAAAAAACGTATATTCCTGTCAGACAACACTTCAGGTTACCAGATCACAATCTGAAAGATTTTGATCACATGAAGATCCTTGTGATCGAACAGGATTGTACATGGCAAAATAGGCAAAGAGAGAATCGGGAGAAGTTTTGGATAAAAACACTGGGTGTCCTCCATCCAAATGGAATCAATAGAAAGAAATAATTAAATTGACAGTCTAATGTTTATATTATGATATTCAGGATTTTGGATTAAAATCAATCAACCAAAACTCACCTGTATTATTACTGATCTATATTTACACCTTATACATTATATATCAGTATTGTTAAAACTTTTAACACTGAGGAAGGCCATTTGTTGAGCCGAGATATTTGCAATTATTGTATAATTTATATCATCTGTTCAGTTTTTCCATCTTTGTGCGATGATATTCAACACTTTTTAGTGTTTTGTTTTCCATCTATTTATCGGTATTGTTACACAATCTTTTAGACTCATATAATTTTCCTGTTTGTGTAGTATTGTCAATTTTGATGATCCAATACCTATTAAGTTTACTGGTTGGTAGATTCTTATAGACTCTATATATATATATATATATATATAGAGATAGATAGATAGATGGATAGATAGATAGATAGATAGATAGATAGATAGATAGATAGATAGAGATAGATAGATAGATGGATAGATGGATAGATAGATAGATAGATAGATAGATAGATAGATAGATAGATAATAGATAGATAATAAAATGTAAAGATGCACCGTGGGATACACGGGTGCTTTAAATTTAGAATGCACCGTGGGATACACAGGTGTAAATATCCAAAATCTAAAATGTCATAGTTAGAATTAAGATTATATGCAGCGAATTCTGCCATTTACTGAGAATCTATGTATGATGCTTTAAGTAAATTAGTTCAAATAAAGTCACTAGATAGAACAGCAAACAAGTCAAGATCATCACAGTCGAATCTGGATTAACACTTCCACGGACAGAAACCTGAAAATAAATCCAAAAGAGCAGTATCTTGCACAAAAGGAGTGGAGGGCGGGTTTCAAATTTTACCGCTACCAAGTTAAAATATACGGCTTGCTTGCTTGGAATTTCTGCAAAAGACTTAATTACGTCACAGAATATGACGTCACTCATATTTGGTAAAGCTAAAACATGAGACACTATCTGACAGAGGCCCCAGCGAGAACTGAATTTAAGTCTATTTACTTAAATTCCATTATCTCAGATGGTGCCATTAAAACAAAATACATATATGGATTGGCGATATCTGGCCACAGCTTTTATTCATAAGTACGTCTGAACCAGTGACAACTCTACAACAGATTTCTCCATCGGATCACCAGCAGTGATGGCGATACATGGCTGTGTACATTTTTGGTTATACAACTCGTCTAAACATCAGCCCAACAATGTTAGATCTGTAAATTTGCTTTCGCAAATTTTTTGTTCTTCCCTCGCCGGGATTCGAACTCATGCTACTGAGATATCGTGACACCAAATCGCCTGCACTGTATCCGACGCGCTAGACCACACGACCACCTAGGCTTCACAATAATAAAGCTTTCGGTGGCCGGGTGTTACCTTTCCTCGTCAGTTTTAATCTAGCGTCGTAATACAGTACATGATATATAAGGCATGAAGATGGAATTGTTACAGATCAGCTGAAATATCTATTGCAAAGGATCCTACAAATTAATGCAAGATACAGTCACAGAAATAATTATATTTATAAGTACGTCTGAACCAGTGACAACTCTACAACAGATTTATCCATCGGATATACACAGATATATACTCTAGCCTTCAAACAACCTAACAGCCTGAGAAATATACTTGTCCGTGCTGACCTTTCCAAACCTAACCATACTGTAGGTAATTGCCAGCCTTTTGGGATAAGCGCTGCAAATGTTGCAACCAATTGCAGCATTCATCAACATTTCACAGTAAGACCACAGCAAAGACATACAAGATCTTCTGCAATGTCAACTGCAAAAGCTCAAACGTGATTTACGTTCTTGAGTGTCCTATATGTGGTCTCCAATATGTTGGTGAATCTATGCAGCCATTTCACAAACGCCTTAATGGCCACAGGAGTGACCTCACAAAAAACGTATATTCCTGTCAGACAACACTTCAGGTTACCAGATCACAATCTGAAAGATTTTGATCACATGAAGATCCTTGTGATCGAACAGGATTGTACATGGCAAAATAGGCAAAGAGAGAATCAGGAGAAGTTTTGGATAAAAACACTGGGTGTCCTCCATCCAAATGGAATCAATAGAAAGAAATAATTAAATTGACAGTCTAATGTTTATATTATGATATTCAGGATTTTGGATTAAAATCAATCAACCAAAACTCACCTGTATTATTACTGATCTATATTTACACCTTATACATTATATATCAGTATTGTTAAAACTTTTAACACTGAGGAAGGCCATTTGTTGAGCCGAGATATTTGCAATTATTGTATAATTTATATCATCTGTTCAGTTTTTCCATCTTTGTGCGATGATATTCAACACTTTTAGTGTTTTGTTTTCCATCTATTTATCGGTATTGTTACACAATCTTTAGACTCATATAATTTTCCTGTTTGTGTAGTATTGTCAATTTTGATGATCCAATACCTATTAAGTTTACTGGTTGGTAGATTCTTATAGACTCTATATATATATATATATATATAGAGATAGATAGATAGATGGATAGATGGATAGATAGATAGATAGATAGATAGATAGATAGATAGATAGATAGATAGATAGATAGATAGATAGATAGATAGAGATAATTCTAAGTTATCCAAAATCTTTCCTGAGTCTCCATGATTGCCTTCAAACAACCTAACAGCCTGAGAAATATACTTGTCCGTGCTGACCTTTCC
Source organism: Mytilus coruscus (assembly GCA_017311375.1). Classification (NCBI taxonomy): domain Eukaryota; kingdom Metazoa; phylum Mollusca; class Bivalvia; order Mytilida; family Mytilidae; genus Mytilus; species Mytilus coruscus. The sequence goes on from CM029599.1 coordinate 32,344,791, forward strand.
AAACCTAACCATACTGTAGGTAATTGCCAGCCTTTTGGGGATAAGCGCTGCAAATGTTGCAACCAATTGCAGCATTCATCAACATTTCACAGTAAGACCACAGCAAAGACATACAAGATCTTCTGCAATGTCAACTGCAAAAGCTCAAACGTGATTTACGTTCTTGAGTGTCCTATATGTGGTCTCCAATATGTTGGTGAATCTATGCAGCCATTCACAAACGCCTTAATGGCCACAGGGTGACCTCACAAAAAACGTATATTCCTGTCAGACAACACTTCAGGTTACCAGATCACAATCTGAAAGATTTTGATCACATGAAGATCCTTGTGATCGAACAGGATTGTACATGGCAAAATAGGCAAAGAGAGAATCGGAGAAGTTTTGGATAAAACACTGGGTGTCCTCCATCCAAATGGAACCAATAGAAAGAAATAATTAAATTGACAGTCTAATGTTTATATTATGATATTCAGGATTTTGGATTAAAATCAACCAACCAAAACTCACCTGTATTATTACTGATCTATATTTACACCTTATACATTATATATCAGTATTGTTAAAACTTTTAACACTGAGGAAGGCCATTTGTTGAGCCGAGATATTTGCAATTATTGTATAATTTATATCATCTGTTCAGTTTTCCATCTTTGTGCGATGATATTCAACACTTTTAGTGTTTTGTTTTCCATCTATTTATCGGTATTGTTACACAATCTTTTAGACTCATATAATTTTCCCTGTTTGTGTAGTATTGTCAATTTTGATGATCCAATACCTATTAAGTTTACTGGTTGGTAGATTCTTATAGACTCTATATATATATATATATATATATATATAGAGATAGATAGATAGATAGATGGATAGATGGATAGATAGATAGATAGATGGATAGATGGATAGATAGATAGATAGATAGATAGATAGATAGATAGATAGATAAAAATGTAAAGATGCACCGTGGGATACACGGGTGCTTTAAATTTAGAATGCACCGTGGGATACACAGGTGTAAATATCCAAAAATCTAAAATGTCATAGTTAGAATTAAGATTATATGCAGCGAATTCTGCCATTTACTGAGAATCTATGTATGATGCTTTAAGTAAATTAGTTCAAATAAAGTCACTAGATAGAACAGCAAACAAGTCAAGATCATCACAGTCGAATCTGGATTAACACTTCCACGGACAGAAACCTGAAAAATAAATCCAAAAGAGCAGTATCTTGCACAAAAAGGAGTGGGAGGGCGGGTTTCAAATTTTACCGCTAAGTTAAAATATACGGCTTGCTTGCTTGGAATTTCTGCAAAGACTTAATTACGTCACAGAATATGACGTCACTCATATTTGGTAAAGCTAAAACATGAGACACTATCTGACAGAGGCCCCAGCGAGAACTGAATTTAAGTCTATTTACTTAAATTCCATTATCTCAGATGGTGCCATTAAAACAAAATACATATATGGATTGGCGATATCTGGCCACAGCTTTTATTTATAAGTACGTCTGAACCAGTGACAACTCTACAACAGATTTCTCCATCGGATCACCAGCAGTGATGGCGATACATGGCTGTGTACATTTTTGTGTATACAACTCGTCTAAACATCAGCCCAACAATGTTAGATCTGTAAATTTGCTTTCGCAAATTTTTTGTTCTTCCCTCGCCGGGATTCGAACTCATGCTACTGAGATTTCGTGACACCAAATTTCCTGCACTGTATCCGACACGCTAGACCACACGACCACCTAGGCTTCACAATAATAAAGCTTTCGGTGGCCGGGTGTTGCCTTTCCTCGTCAGTTTTAATCTAGTGTCGTAATACAGTACATGATATATAAGGCATGAAGATGGAATTGTTACAGATCAGCTGAAATATCTATTGTAAAGGATCCTACAAATTAATGCAAGATACAGTCACAGAAATAATTATATTTATAAGTACGTCTGAACTAGTGACAACTCTACAGCAGATTTCTCCATCGGATATACACAGATATATACTCTAAACCTACAGATACTCATCAATACTTGTCGCCTGAAAGTTGCCATCCTCCACACTGCACGAAGAGCATTCCATACAGCCAAGCTCTCAGAATCAGGCGAATCTGCTCCTCTGAAGACACTGCAAAACAACGTCTGGGGCAGCTCAAAGGACATTTGAAAAGAAGGGTATATAAACACAAAAACATCAAAAATAGTTTTCGAAAAGCGGAATCCATCCCCAGAAGCAGTCTGCTAACTTACAAAGAAAAACAGAAAAGTAAAAGAATCCCATGTGTGCTCACTTACCATCCATGCCTGAGAAATAGTTTCAAGACCATTCGTGATCATTGGACAGCAATCGAGAAACATTCTAAGTTATCCAAAATCTTTCCTGAGTCTCCCATGATTGCCTTCAAACAACCTAACAGCCTGAGAAATATACTTGTCCGTGCTGACCTTTCCAAACCTAACCATACTGTAGGTAATTGCCAGCCTTTTGGGGATAAGCGCTGCAAATGTTGCAACCAATTGCAGCATTCATCAACATTTCACAATAAGACCACAGCAAAGACATACAAGATCTTCTGCAATGTCAACTGCAAAAGCTCAAACGTGATTTACGTTCTTGAGTGTCCTATATGTGGTCTCCAATGTGTTGGTGAATCTATGCAGCCATTTCACAAACGCCTTAATGGCCACAGGAGTGACCTCACAAAAAAACGTATATTCCTGTCAGACAACACTTCAGGTTACCAGATCACAATCTGAAAGATTTTGATCACATGAAGATCCTTGTGATCGAACAGGATTGTACATGGCAAAATAGGCAAAGAGAGAATCGGGAGAAGTTTTGGATAAAAACACTGGGTGTCCTCCATCCAAATGGAATCAATAGAAAGAAATAATTAAATTGACAGTCTAATGTTTATATTATGATATTCAGGATTTTGGATTAAAATCAATCAACCAAAACTCACCTGTATTATTACTGATCTATATTTACACCTTATACATTATATATCAGTATTGTTAAAACTTTTAACACTGAGGAAGGCCATTTGTTGAGCCGAGATATTTGCAATTATTGTATAATTTATATCATCTGTTCAGTTTTCCATCTTTGTGCGATGATATTCAACACTTTTAGTGTTTTGTTTTCCATCTATTTATCGGTATTGTTACACAATCTTTTAGACTCATATAATTTTCCCTGTTTGTGTAGTATTGTCAATTTTGATGATCCAATACCTATTAAGTTTACTGGTTGGTAGATTCTTATAGACTCTATATATATATATATATATATATAGAGATAGATAGATAGATAGATAGATAGATGGATAGATGGATAGATGGATAGATAGATAGATAGATAGATAGATGGATAGATGGATAGATGGATAGATAGATAGATAGATAGATAGATAGATAGATAGATAAAAATGTAAAGATGCACCGTGGGATACACGGGTGCTTTAAATTTAGAATGCACCGTGGGATACACAGGTGTAAATATCCAAAAATCTAAAATGTCATAGTTAGAATTAAGATTATATGCAGCGAATTCTGCCATTTACTGAGAATCTATGTATGATGCTTTAAGTAAATTAGTTCAAATAAAGTCACTAGATAGAACAGCAAACAAGTCAAGATCATCACAGTCGAATCTGGATTAACACTTCCACGGACAGAAACCTGAAAAATAAATCCAAAAGAGCAGTATCTTGCACAAAAAGGAGTGGGAGGGCGGGTTTCAAATTTTACCGCTACCAAGTTAAAATATACGGCTTGCTTGCTTGGAATTTCTGCAAAAGACTTAATTACGTCACAGAATATGACGTCACTCATATTTGGTAAAGCTAAAACATGAGACACTATCTGACAGAGGCCCCAGCGAGAACTGAATTTAAGTCTATTTACTTAAATTCCATTATCTCAGATGGTGCCATTAAAACAAAATACATATATGGATTGGCGATATCTGGCCACAGCTTTTATTCATAAGTACGTCTGAACCAGTGACAACTCTACAACAGATTTCTCCATCGGATCACCAGCAGTGATGGCGATACATGGCTGTGTACATTTTTGGTTATACAACTCGTCTAAACATCAGCCCAACAATGTTAGATCTGTAAATTTGCTTTCGCAAATTTTTTGTTCTTCCCTCGCCGGGATTCGAACTCATGCTACTGAGATTTCGTGACACCAAATTTCCTGCACTGTATCCGACACGCTAGACCACACGACCACCTAGGCTTCACAATAATAAAGCTTTCGGTGGCCGGGTGTTGCCTTTCCTCGTCAGTTTTAATCTAGTGTCGTAATACAGTACATGATATATAAGGCATGAAGATGGAATTGTTACAGATCAGCTGAAATATCTATTGTAAAGGATCCTACAAATTAATGCAAGATACAGTCACAGAAATAATTATATTTATAAGTACGTCTGAACTAGTGACAACTCTACAGCAGATTTCTCCATCGGATATACACAGATATATACTCTAAACCTACAGATACTCATCAATACTTGTCGCCTGAAAGTTGCCATCCTCCACACTGCACGAAGAGCATTCCATACAGCCAAGCTCTCAGAATCAGGCGAATCTGCTCCTCTGAAGACACTGCAAAACAACGTCTGGGGCAGCTCAAAGGACATTTGAAAAGAAGGGATATAAACACAAAAACATCAAAATAGTTTTCGAAAAGCGGAATCCATCCCCAGAAGCAGTCTGCTAACTTACAAAGAAAAACAGAAAAGTAAAAGAATCCCATGAGTGCTCACTTACCATCCATGCCTGAGAAATAGTTTCAAGACCATTCGTGATCATTGGAAAGCAATCGAGAAACATTCTAAGTTATCCAAAATCTTTCCTGAGTCTCCCATGATTGCCTTCAAACAACCTAACAGCCTGAGAAATATACTTGTCCGTGCTGACCTTTCCAAACCTAACCATACTGTAGGTAATTGCCAGCCTTTTGGGGATAAGCGCTGCAAATGTTGCAACCAATTGCAGCATTCATCAACATTTCACAGTAAGACCACAGCAAAGACATACAAGATCTTCTGCAATGTCAACTGCAAAAGCTCAAACGTGATTTACGTTCTTGAGTGTCCTATATGTGGTCTCCAATATGTTGGTGAATCTATGCAGCCATTTCACAAACGCCTTAATGGCCACAGGAGTGACCTCACAAAAAAAACGTATATTCCTGTCAGACAACACTTCAGGTTACCAGATCACAATCTGAAAGATTTTGATCACATGAAGATCCTTGTGATCGAACAGGATTGTACATGGCAAAATAGGCAAAGAGAGAATCGGGAGAAGTTTTGGATAAAAACACTGGGTGTCCTCCATCCAAATGGAATCAATAGAAAGAAATAATTAAATTGACAGTCTAATGTTTATATTATGATATTCAGGATTTTGGATTAAAATCAATCAACCAAAACTCACCTGTATTATTACTGATCTATATTTACACCTTATACATTATATATCAGTATTGTTAAAACTTTTAACACTGAGGAAGGCCATTTGTTGAGCCGAGATATTTGCAATTATTGTATAATTTATATCATCTGTTCAGTTTTTCCATCTTTGTGCGATGATATTCAACACTTTTTAGTGTTTTGTTTTCCATCTATTTATCGGTATTGTTACACAATCTTTTAGACTCATATAATTTTCCCTGTTTGTGTAGTATTGTCAATTTTGATGATCCAATACCTATTAAGTTTACTGGTTGGTAGATTCTTATAGACTCTATATATATATATATATATATAGATAGATAGATAGATGGATAGATGGATAGATAGATAGATAGATAGATAGATAGATAGATAGATAGATAGATAGATAGATAGATAGATGATAGAGATAGATAGATGGATAGATGGACAGATAGATAGATAGATAGATAGATAGATAGATAGATAGATAGATAGATAGATAGATAGATAGATAGATAGATAGATAGATAGATAGATAGATAAAATGTAAAGATGCACCGTGGGATACACGGGTGCTTTAAATTTAGAATGCACCGTGGGATACACAGGTGTAAATATCCAAAATCTAAAATGTCATAGTTAGAATTAAGATTATATGCAGCGAATTCTGCCATTTACTGAGAATCTATGTATGATGCTTTAAGTAAATTAGTTCAAATAAAGTCACTAGATAGAACAGCAAACAAGTCAAGATCATCACAGTCGAATCTGGATTAACACTTCCACGGACAGAAACCTGAAAATAAATCCAAAAGAGCAGTATCTTGCACAAAAGGAGTGGGAGGGCGGGTTTCAAATTTTACCGCTACCAAGTTAAAATATACGGCTTGCTTGCTTGGAATTTCTGCAAAAGACTTAATTACGTCACAGAATATGACGTCACTCATATTTGGTAAAGCTAAAACATGAGACACTATCTGACAGAGGCCCCAGCGAGAACTGAATTTAAGTCTATTTACTTAAATTCCATTATCTCAGATGGTGCCATTAAAACAAAATACATATATGGATTGGCGATATCTGGCCACAGCTTTTATTCATAAGTACGTCTGAACCAGTGACAACTCTACAACAGATTTCTCCATCGGATCACCAGCAGTGATGGCGATACATGGCTGTGTACATTTTTGGTTATACAACTCGTCTAAACATCAGCCCAACAATGTTAGATCTGTAAATTTGCTTTCGCAAATTTTTTGTTCTTCCCTCGCCGGGATTCGAACTCATGCTACTGAGATATCGTGACACCAAATCGCCTGCACTGTATCCGACGCGCTAGACCACACGACCACCTAGGCTTCACAATAATAAAGCTTTCGGTGGCCGGGTGTTACCTTTCCTCGTCAGTTTTAATCTAGCGTCGTAATACAGTACATGATATGTAAGGCATGAAGATGGAATTGTTACAGATCAGCTGAAATATCTATTGCAAAGGATCCTACAAATTAATGCAAGATACAGTCACAGAAATAATTATATTTATAAGTACGTCTGAACCAGTGACAACTCTACAACAGATTTATCCATCGGATCACCAGCAGTGATTGTGACACATGGCTGTTTACATTCTGTATATACAACTCGTCTAAACATCAGCCCAACAATGTTAGATCTGAAAATTTGCTTTCGCAAATTTTTTGTTCTTCCCTCACCGGGATTCGAACTCATGCTACTGAGATATCGTGACACCAAATCGCCTGCACTGTATCCGACGCGCTAGACCACACGACCACCTAGGCTTCATAATAAAGCTTTCGGTGACCGGGTGTTACCTTTCCTCGTCAGTTTTAATCTAGCGTCGTAATACAGTACATGATATATAAGGCATGAATATATATATATATATATATATATATAGTGTCTAAAATAGCAGCAATCAACATTCAATCTATCTAGGTGTGGATCAGTTTGTAAATAAACTGATGCAGTTACTACATTAAATTATATAAGTGCCTAAGAATGTAACTTTAACACACTAATGAGTGTTATAAAATTAGTTGTTATATTTTATATTATTCACGCAATATTTCGCTAAACAAATTAGCTTCATCCGGCGTGTGCATCTCTCAAGGTGAAATCGGATGCATGACAAAAAATATTTTTGTAGCTTGAACTACACAAAATTTGAGTAAAAGTTTAACAAAATTTATTGATGTTCTATAAAAAATATATGTTTGTAAATTGTCTAGAATATATAAAAATATTTTTGCCGCTTATTGTACATAGCAATTCTTAAATCAAAACAAATAGTTGTTTTAGTTAAATAGAATGACGTTCAGGATTTATTCCTTTGGTTTTGGGTAGAACTGTTTTCATCTCTCTCATTAAGTCCATCAGGTTCAAGAGTACGTAGCTGATGCATCCAGAACCTTTCTCTGTTTTCTCCTTTGGGAGTCCCAATTTTGGTTTACCTCAATTATTTGAAAGGTGATATTTTCAAAAGTATGCCCTGTTCTTAAGAGGTGTCTCGTAATTGGACAGTTTCTTCCTTTTGTATAAAAAGACCGGTGATTGTTAAGTCTGATGTTGAATTTCGTTTCTGTTTCACCAACATACTGCAGCTTGCAAGTTTCACAAGTAAGAATATAAATACTATTTTCCGTTTTGCAATTAGATGTAACATAGATGTTGTATCGCTGCTTTGTTACTGTGCTGCTGAAAGAGTGGTCAGTGTTGGCGACTTTACAGCACATACAATTGGTTCTTCCGCATTGTTTGTAACACCCAATTTTAGAAGTCTCTTGTTTCTTTACTTTAGATGTGACAAGTATGTCTTTGAGATTTTTGGGTCTGCGATAGGCAATAACAGGAGGTGATGGAAAAATTTCTTTTAAGGAAGAGTCATTTTCGAAAAGACGCCAGTGCTTGCAGATAGTAGATGAAATATTTGTCAAATCGGGATGGAAGGTGACAACAAACGGAATTCTATCTGCGCGGGTCGTCTTATCTTTGTATTCCATGAGGATATCTCGATCTTTTTCTTGGGCTTTATCAAAAGCGTCTGTGATGTTTTTGCTTTTGTATCCTCTTGATTTTAGTTGTTGTTTTAGTTGTCCCAAACGATAGTTGAGTTTGGATTCCGAGGAGCAAATTCGCTTTAGTCTGATGGCTTGACTGTAAGGTATGCTCCTGGAGCAGTGTTTCGGGTGATAACTTTTTGGAGAAAGGAACTGGTGTTTATCAGTTTTCTTTGTGTGGAGATCAGTTGTAATGACCCAGTTTTTTACAAATGTGGTGGTGTCGAGAAAAGCAATTTTCTGGCTTGAAAATTCAGATGTAAATTTAATTGAATGATGGAACTGATTACAATGATCTAAGAAATCTTGTAATTGTTCTGCAGTATCGTTCCATTTCATGTCAATATCATCAATAAAATGGAGCCATGACAAGGGTTTGTATGGCACACTCAAAAGGATGCGTTCTTCAAGATCCCCCATAAAAATGTTGGCGAAAGAAGGCGCCATTTTTGTTATATGGCAACCTTGCAGATAGATAGATATATGAAAATGTAAAGATGCACCGTGGGATACACGAGTGCTTTAAATTTAGAATGCAACGTGGGATACACAGGTGTAAATATTCAAAAACCTAAAATGTCATAGTTAAAATTAAGATTATATGCAACGAATTCTGCAACATTGACGGAGGGAAACAGAGACTGTCAACCGCCATAAAAAGGGCGGTTCGCTGCAAAGCTGTGAACCAGATAATTATGCTAGATAATCTTTTCGATTTCATGCGAACAACTGTTCGAAAAATATTTACATACACAGGTAAAAAAGTAACCAAAACTACAACAAGCCACTATATACATATAGATGATTGTATCTGTATTTGTATATCATATATTGATAGTCTTTGTATTAGTATATCAATATATTGATTGTATCTGTATTTGTATATCATATAATATATAACTAACAAGGAAAAGTGGAAGCACAGTCTTTCTTTAGAATAAAATTTTCCATTGCACCTTGCAAAATGTTCAACCACAATTCATTTCCTAAGGATGACAAGTGAACACCATCCGGTTGAAAAAATTTCTGATCTGCTCGAATATCTGGGTGTTTTATGTAGTAACCCCCACAGCTAATTATAAAGGCAGCAATAGAGTTATTAATTCTATAGCGACACAGGTCCATTGCTTTGCGGTCATCTGAATGACGCCATTTCAACCTGGTCAAAATTTGAGAACATACCAACGTAGAGTTGGGGAACTCCTTCTTTATCCATCTGATCACGTTCTTAATCTCATTACGCAAAAAACCCACTCTAGAACTACCTATGTCGTTACCTGCTATATATATATATAGCTACGTGTAATATTAAGAAATGTGGTGAATCCTCATATTTTTTCATTGTGCTGACTTTTAACATGCTTCAATATCATGCCACCCTTGCCTTGCCACCAAAATGAGGCATTCAACCGACCTAGACCTAAGTTAACCCCACCTGGACGATCACGAGCTGCCACAAAAGCGTTCTTCACTATAGAGGATCCTACTATCCAAACATTTACAGGATCTCCTACAATACCTATATATAATACAAATACAATCAACAACTTAAGGCATGATAAATGAAATTAAATTCTTATGTAACCCTTGTAAGCACTGGAACTCCAGCGACCCAACCTCATTATTTCACAATCGGATACCCCTTCCATTGACAAGGTGGCTGCTGCACCAATACGAAAGGAATGGGAACTATATCTGGTTTGTTCAATACCAGACAAATTAATAGCCTTTTTAATAAAGACACGAACTGATACCTAGATAAAGGACTACCGTCAAAATGACAAAAGAGAGGACACAAAACTGGGGGTCTGAACTAAATAAACCCACTGACCAATTTAACAGGACAAATCATCAAATCTGACTGAGGATTAATCCAAATGTTTGAACCTTTACCCAACTGGTCTGTTTTGGACGAAGGAATGCACACCTGAAGCAAACCACTTAAAATCTGTACGTCTGATATCTGTAATGTATGGCTCCGTAAACTATTGGTAACAACCAATTCTCCTACCCTAAATAATCCATGAAAAGCAATTGAAAAGGCAGCTTTAAACAAACTTAATTCATAGTGAGTTTTACAAACACAAGATAAGGAAAACATTATAGATTTCAGCATGACTCTGGTTATTGGTAAACGTACATCATTTTTCTTAGGCCTTGAGCGTTTTATACCTTCTAAAAGCTTCCGAACCACAAATTTTTGTGACACATCCTCATAATTGTTCACCTTACTAAAAAATCCCAACCCAGTAACGTAACAATTAATTGTTGAATGGGATAATTTTTTCTTGAACAAGTAAGCAATAAAACTTAACAACTCGCAGAGAGGAATAGGCCATTTATTCATTACCATAGAGAGATCTAAACTCGTAAAAAAATAATACCCTCTTTGGTATATCTGCAATGTACTGGGTGCTATGGAACTTTCAATCAAACTGGTTACTAAAGGTCTGAAATAACAGTCATAAATTCCAGTGGAATTGGAGCAGGGTAAATATCCGCTGTTGGGGCCAAACATCTGAAACGATCCATCTGAAAACGAGAAATGGCATCGGCTATTTTATTTTCAGAACCCTTTATATGCACAGCAATAAACTGAATGTTATTAAGCATGGTCAACAACTCCAGGGGACGAATAAGTTTCCTTATTTGCTTGTCCTTAGAAGTTCTGTTGTTAACTGTAGTCACTAGAGCAGGTTGTCTATGTTGAAGCGAATTTTCTTATTACGTAACAAATCTGCCCATAAATACAAAGCAAGAATAACTGGAATCAACTCAAGCACAGCCAAATTTTTCAATATGGGCGATGTACACCCAATTTGAGGCCACTTTAACTGAGACCACTTACCATTAAAGAAAGCCCCACAACCTAAATTTTGATTGCCAGAACTATCAGTAAAAAGCTGCAAAATATCATTCGATAACCAAAGTCTTTCAGGGAAAAAACACTGACCATTGAAAGTGTCTAAAAATTGTAACCAAAGTATAACGTCAGCTTTAACCTCTTTATTCATTCTAGCCTTAATATAGTGATGCTTTTTACACTTAACTGATGCAATGAGATCATAAAACCTACGTATAAAAGCTCGGGAAGAAGGAATTGCCCTTGAACAAAAAGACAATAAACCTGTGATGGATTCCAGCTCTCTCAACATTATCTTTTTCCTATGTAATAAAGAACTCAACTCTGATTGCAGTTTTTCCAATTTCTCCTGAGAAATAATAACCATCATACGAACAGTATCAATGACAAAACCCAAAAAAAGGATGATTGTAGCATGTCCAATTGTTTTATTTTCTGCAATAGGAACCCCCAATTCATTACAAACCTTGCTGTAAGCTTCCATTAAAATACTACAATGGTCAGTTGATTTGGCACCAATAAAAATAAAGTCATCTAAGTAATGATCAACTGAATGTAACCTACTACGCTCTTCAACAAGCCACTGAAGAAACGTTGCAAACTTTTCAAATAAATTACACGAGATTGAACAACCAAAAGGAAGAGATTTGTCGATGTAAAAGTGGTCATTAAATTTAATTCCAAGCAAATCAAAGTCAGCAGGATTTACTATCAAATTCCGAAAAGCCGACTTAACATCAATTCTAGCCAGTTCTGATGACAAACCGCATTGATAATTTTTTTTCTAAAATAGTGTCTAAAGAAGTGTAATTCACCTTGCAATATACCTGATCAATATATGAATTAACACTTTCACCTGGCGGGAACGATAAATTTGTTATTAGTCTCCAACTACTGTCTGATTTAGGCACAAAACCTATAGGATTTATACGGAGGGTTGAAATGGGCATAGCTTTGAAAGCAAAAGAAGGTCTTTGATTATGCAATGCTTGCCTGCCCATTAGGGCAGGTTTTAACAGGATGACCTGCATTGTAACGAAAGCAAACATGCTTATAAAAACAATCTTGTTTGAAACAACTACCCTCATGATTAAAAGTATAACATTTCAAATTAGACCCAGTGTTCATGTTAACTAAAGTACTACCAGTACTACAATTTTTGTTCTCCTTACTATTATTAATATATATCAACCATAATTCGGAATCAACTGTAGCCCAGGAACCAGTAGGGCCAATGGCTTTACGCAAACGAAATTGTTCGTCATAATGCTTCCAGCCTTAATTATTACAACGTTTGGCACCTAAGAGTATAATACTCCTATATTTGAGCAACTCCTGAAATCTTCCAGGATGAAGATTACAATAAATACTTGTAAATATTATAAAAGCGGTTGTCCACACCTCAATACCAAAGATTCTTGACTGGTTTGGAGCAGACTGCAAGACAAGCTGCCCATTTTGTACCATTATTTTTTGAGTGTTTGAATCTGATGGCATGTTTTGTGCTAATAATATAGCCATATCTATATATTCACTTTTATAAATTTTGTCCTTTATATTTTGTGGTACATTTATTGCGATATAAGTATTTATACCGTATATTTGCTGTGGAATATACATTTGTTGTATACTAGTATTAGGTGTACATGTAGGTGTCAAATTAATGAACTGATTACATGCATGTTGCACGGGTACATTATTGTCTGTGTGCTGCGTGTGGCTTGACACTGTGTTTGTATATGCTGATGTAGAGCTCTGTGGGCTAGCAGTTGCATAAATGGCGCCCGAATGTGGTGATATGACAGATCCTAAGTCGGTTGAGTAAGTGATGGGACCAGTCCTAGACCTCGCTGTAGAAAATGGAGATGCCATTGGCATTGATGTCTGTGTCTGGTGTCCAGTTGTGAGGATTTCGGCCTTGTGGTGGTGTTCCTTGGCAGAGTAATGTCTTGTCCTTTGGCTTTACGCTTCCTGGCTGCTCTTGTCAACATTGTGCTACAACTCAACCAAAGTAAATTTTTAACAAGTGTTTCTATATAACATTAGCGTAACAAAATCAATGAGTGTTAAAGCAAAATAATAATTACATTTACAAGAAACAGTATAAAAGCTGTGACCGGTTAATGACATATAATTTTGGCTTAAAATGCGATTTATCTCAACCATTCATTGTACTTTTACATGTTTACTGAGTCGACCCTCGGCTCAGTTTTTAAGATCAAGTGATCTGAAGTGTGTTACAGTGTAGGATTACAGGGTTGGCAAAGTATTACCCAGGCGGGAAAACTCGGGTGGGAAAACCCGGGTTTTCCCGGGCTGGGCAATACTCCCAGAAACGGGTAATACTGGGCAATACTGGGTAATATGATTTTTCAAGCTTATTTTTACACAAAATAGTAAAGACTTGTTGTAGTTTAATTGTATTATAGCTAAATATATACATTTTATACAGATAACCATTGACAGTCATTCCTGAAGATTGAAAAGTCAATTTCTTCCTTTTCTCCACTAATTCTATTGTCTATGTAGACAGAATACAAGTTTTGCACATTTCAGAATATCTTGTTAATTTCCAAGCTTTGTTTCAATAATCCAATTTGAAACTTTGAAAAAATGCATTTTATTGCATTACTAGTGTTTAAGTTAATTGTAAATTTTAATTGTTATACATTCATATTGCTAAATAAACACCCTAAGGGGCAGGCCATGAACACTTATAGAAATCAAAAGGCTGATTATTGTTATATAAACAAAACTGTGTTATATATAATCTGAATAATTACTTATTAATTAGTGATGTACATAAACATATGCTAAAACTTGGTAAACATTTTTAGTAATGAACAAAAAATGTTTAAAAGTAATTTCCCCTTATGTATAAATGTTAATTCTTAATATTAGTTATGGTTATTAAAACAAACAAATTGAATTCTTCGACTTTAAGTAACACTTTGACCAATCTAGACATAATGGTGATTAGCTAGATTTTTAAGAGGATTATCAAGGAAAGCTTTTCACATTTGTCTTATGTGTCTTCATGTACACTTGTCTTAGAGTTGCTGGACCATTAATATTTTCTCAGATTTATACACTTTATATTAAGTCTCTCAAACAAGTGTGAAGTGAACTTATAAAAATACTGTATCTAATTTTTAATAAAAGTCTTTAATGTATTGCATTTGTGATTAATCCTCTTTAAAATTCAGGCCAGTATTTCATATTACCCAGTATTGCCCAGTATTACCCGGTAAAACCCAGTAAAACCCGGGTTTTCCCAGTATTTCCCACTCGGCTGGGCAATACTCATAAAACCAGGATTTTTGCCAACCCTGTGTATTAACACGCGAAAACTTGAAGCAGGATACTTAACTATATTTTTGGTAAACTCCAGAAACAAGCTATCATTAGACATGACGATTTGGTCTACTGCTTGCTATCTCTCTGTAAGATTTCCAAGTTTCAAACTAAGTTTGTTTTGTAACGAGAGTTTCACTTCCGGTTTGAAAATAGGGGTCCGTTCGCCCCAAAGTGGGTACGTCCATTCGCCCCACAGCCGTGTACGTCCCTTCGCACCTTGGTCCGTTATTATCCTTTGTGGTGATATTTTATTGAATATTTTCTATGTAAGATCTGGATACAGATCACGATGAATACCTTTTAAGGAAAACTTAATGATAATGCGGGGGCTCATCAAATAACGCTTGCCTCATGCCATATACACATGCATTGATCCCCTGATCTAGTCACGTAAACTATAACCGTTACTTATCTGTTACTTCGTATTAGGCATCACACAACCGTTCTTTAAAAGCTAAACGTAATATAAAAAAAACAAAATTTAAACTCGTCGTCATAAATGTGTATCACTGTATCATGTATGTATGTCAACCAGGCTGCATTTCAAAATTTGTTTTGACAGTGGTTATTTCTGGTTAAAAGGGGCATTAGCTACGAGATATAAAAAAAAATTAAATATGATTTTTTTTTGTTCAATCATTAATGAAAGTGATATAGTGAAATAATCATTCACTTTTAGCAACCAGTTTGGTTCAATTTGGTCAAGATAAGCTAAGAAACATCGCTGATGAATTATTCACTTGAAAGTGAATAATTTCACCTCATTGAGACCGTATGCATGTGTCCTTCAATTTAATCCCTTAGCTGGAGATGGGTTACGCATGTATTCAGCTATCAAAATGAAAAGAATGTCAACATTGAAAGTGAAATAAGGATGAATCATTTAATAGATCGATTCGATCCACAAAAAAAAATCATTCTTATACAGGTAAAAACGATGATAAACATACTTTCAACCTATAATTTGAAATCAAACAGACCTAGAAAAATCCAATTGCACGTGGACGTTATCTGTTTATATTTATATTTATGTTTATATTGGGTTATATGACCGTCGGCAGTCTTCGGAGGTCATATCTCGATAGTTAATTAGATGAAGTCTAGGCAAAAACACACACGAAATGTTGATACATATTATCGAGCCCATGCATTATTGTTTATTTTAGACTTTTCGTAATTTGGATATATGTTTTAGTATGCTATAAATCAAATATGATAATTTTAGTCAAATCGGTGAACATGAATTTGACAGCTAATGCCCTTTAAGAGTTATGCTGCAGTTGTGGATACCAGTAAATGTGATTACATTGAAATCGTAATTTGTTTAAACGTAAACTATGTATTAATAGTATACCTAATTGGGGGTTATATTGTATTTATCTTGTCTGTCCGTTTGTCATTTTGTTCAACAAATATTTCTGTCATAATTTTCTCAGCTTCTTCTGAACAGAATTACTTTATATTTGGTCTGCAGTTGTGAGTTGTAACACTTTTCAGATCCGTCAGACACCTTCCGATATTTCCTGTTTGCCGATATTTTGAAATTTTCAATCTGTTGAATAAACTTTCAAACAAATATATTGTCACATGAATTATTAATTTCTCGGTAGATCAGCTTTTTTTTTAGGCGATATGCACCAGTACTCCTGGTGCTTACTTGTGGATTCCGGAAACTAAAGAAGAGGCTGAAGCAGTTTTAGTCAAATTTGATATATTTGGTAGGCATTTGTCAAATTTTCTGTCCTAACTTAAAGTCAACTTTGTAGTAATTGTATTAGTCTATTACATAGATTTGTATTATGTCTTTTGTTGTTAGATTCCTGTCTTATCGACCTTGATAACACATTTACAATTATTCATACGAATGTTATGGACCTTCTTCTTATTAAAAAAATCGATAGAAAATTAAATTTGTATTCTAAAAGCTTAGTTGAACATATTTCTGTGGGTGTGAAATATTAATAGATATAAGAAGATGTGTTATGAGTGACAAGTCCATGTCATATCTTTATCTTGTAATTGAGTTGAAATTATAATTTGTCGGTGATAGCTTTCCATTGCCTGATAGTCACTACAGCTGTTGTATGTAGTATATATTCAATCTGTTAATAAATATTTATTTTACTTGAGAAGGCGGAGCTAAGCAATAATCAGTGCAACTGTTATTATACCTACGCTACGAAGTAGCGAGAATATAATATAGGTGTTTACCCGACCGTCAGTCAATCTGGTGTCCTGATGCAGGATCAAATACTTGATATCATGTTACAACCTTAGTCAGATATATGGTCACATATAATAAGAGGAAGATCCTTGATTTTTTTAGTTACTTAAAACAGACAAAACATTGTGCAGGAAAGTGGTTTCCAAATGCTAAATCAAATACCTCATTTGGGATTGCAACCCTTTTTACATCGCGATGACCGTGAGGGCATTCCGATGTATTGCTATCGCCTAGATTTGCATTGCGTAACATTCGTTTTGGGTTTTTAACCGATCTATAAACATGATAAATACGTGGATATTAACGAGTGCAAAATAGCATTCTTTATCGTTTGTTATAAATACATCTCTTCAATGAATACTGATAAAAATATTTTTGTTTAGAACATAAATTAATAATATGAAAATGTTTTGTCGTTAGATATATATATATAAGTAAAAAATCATTGATAATATCTATGCACACGTACCGAAAAATTGTGTTGAAGCATGCGGAAGAATTTCTCAAGAACGGTTTGCGACAATCCCGGCCATGACCGGTAACTCTGCATGGAAGATTGTTTTTTTGCGGGAAAAAATGAATGCCTACTCATATCCAATCTTTTAGAAAAATCGAATTTTTACAGAAGAGTGTCCACCATGCACTTGCACTGCACTATTATTAGAATAGTAGAATAGAATGATATACAAATGGATGAAAATTGTATATACATGTAACTATTATATTAATATAATATATAACAACAAACCAGTGTATACTGATTTGTATCACTACAATATAATAGTTATTGCGGTGAGGTTGAATTTCCTGTCATTTATTCATCATCCACGCACGAAATTGTCATAGAAAAAAATTTATCTCAGTACATTAACCTCAGTTTCAGGTATAGAAATGCGACAATTGCTTTTGACCATCCACAAGAACTTGCGGTCATCCGATGTTCAGTACTTTAGTACTTTGATTAAATTTGTGGTCACATATAACAAGAGGTAGACTCCTTTTGGATTTAAATATCAGTAGGTCTAAGTTCAAGGTCAAAGTTGCTAAAAATAGATTTATGCAAGACAAAAGTACTGTTTTAAACCATTACAGAAAAGAATCATACCTTAAAGTAAACAAAAAAAAAGTATTACATCAGGTTACTTAAAACTTGTCCTCTTTTCATGGGGCGTGAGGTATGTGAGCTTGCTCACTGAAGGTTTCTTAATCAATAGTATGCTTTTCTACTATTAAGTTCAACCAATGTCATTTACATGTCATAAAAATGTTTTCGACGCTTTTTTTCTTTTTGTTTTTAAATATTTAAAATTTTCTATGGTTCATGCTGTAGTAACTGAAGGATATTTTGAGATTAGCTTCATATATTTGAAATAAATTGGCAGTCAGTAAAATAATTAGAATAATGTTGTGTCGAAATGGTAGCCTCGGTTTAAGCTTGGAATAGTATATTATGACCCAGGTTTAAGCCATAGTTAACTCCTATTCTATGCACTTCTTTATAATCGTTTTATAAATAGGACAAATAAGTTACCTTTAGCACCCTAATTATTTGTAAAAAAGTATCAATTTAAAAATGCTAGATGTATTATACCTACTAGATATGAAATTTAATATGATAATTAATGCAGTTCGATTGGCATATTCTCATATCCAAATAAGAAATATTCATCAAAGATTTGTACCAAACAAAATGTGTGGTGAATGTTTATTATGGAGCAACAAACAAAAGATAAAAGGATTTCAAGTAAACAAAAACAAAATGGAGAAATTACATGAAATTTGATATGATATAAATGCAGTTCGATTTGCATATTCTCATATCAAAATAAGAAATATTCATCAAAGATTTGTACCAAACAAAATGTGTGGTGAATGTTTATTATGGAGCAACAAACAAAAGATTAAAGGACTTCAAGTAAACAAAATGGAGAAATAACATTTCGTACTACATTAAAATATATGTTTTTAATCTTGCGCCGTTATGCAAATGAAGGACTCTGTTGTCAGTCTATTATCTTATGCAGTGACTCTAAACGAATTTCAAGTCTTCACTGGAGCAAACAATCTAGCTGACAAGAACAGCTATGTTTATGCAGTAACAAATGACCCATTTGACCAGTACAATCTACCATTTGGTACACGTATGTATATTGACTATTTTTTAAAATGTAACACTATTTATGACCACAGTTATATATCTTTATTTTTAGTTAAAAAACTAACTGGGAAATTAATGAAATTAGAAATAACTTTATTCATGCATTTACATTTGATGGTCGTAAAGATGTATCTAAAATATCTTGATATTTTTCTAACGCACCTTGCGAATAATAGTCTTGTAGTTGTTGGCTGTTACTACCAATCCGTCTATAGTGATATTAATGGAACATGGAAAAAGAAGACACTATCCATTTTAAGATTAGATGACAGTATTTCATTTTTCAAGGAAAGAACAGTAAGGGTTCAATCTAGTATTTATAAGACATTCAAAACTCATAAGCAGAAGAAACACTAACAACGCCATGGCCAAAAAAAAAAAACCGATAACCACGAAAAGACAAACAACCGTCTACAAAACACATAAAAAGGAAACTAAAGACTGAGCACTATGTACGCCACAAAAAATGGTATTGATTTAAGATGTTCCGGAAGAGTAATCATATTCTGCTCCACGTGTATAACAAGTCTTGTTGCTCTAAAGTTATCTAACCTTCTATTTCTTGCTGAAATGTATTTCTATGGCTTATATTTCAAGTTATGTCAGACAATGAGAAATGATCATTTCCGGTATTAGTTTTGTTGGAATGACACATATAAACAAAATTCACTCTTTTTCCGTTTTTTTCCTGCTATTTTTACACATTTGTCAATTTAAAAAAATACTTTGAACTTATTTCCTAACCGATTTTTATTATCCAACTCCGAAATATTTTATGTTGTCTACATAACTTTTCATAATTTATACAAGTTCATATATATATATGTATAAGTTTGCAATTAAATCATGAACTCTTAAATATTAAAATTTCAACAAATTTTTGACAGTACCCATATGAAACTGTAAATATTATTGAAATTATTAGCAGATATTTCATAAAAATTGTAGAAGAAATGAACTCAAAATATTTTTGGAAAAAAATATTGGTTTATATAAAATATTCATGTATAGGGAAAAGCCAAAAAAAGTATGATGAATTGTGTCCAAACACTGTACAGATGTCAACAGTTGTATTCACAGGGTTATGCATGGATTTACATTAACAATTACATGTAGTGGTACACAGGGATATAACGTATGGCTTATTAATTGACAAGGAAACTCATTTACATATCATGCCTTGTATTCTGTGGATGAAGCGTGCTCATTTAAGAATTGAATGCTTCTTTTTGTAAATTTATTGCAGTGTAAAAGCGTTGACCGAAGTACATTTTATATGAAGCGCGGAATCGTTTCATTCTAAAAATGTGCGCAAGGTCAACGCTTTTACAACCCTATAAAATTACTAAAAGAAGCATTTAATACTTATAATTACAGTTTTTTTTTGCTAGGATCATGAAAACACGATTTATATCAAGTTTTTTCTTTTATTTACCTGTGCACTTTATTGTGGAAGCTCGTGTCATCATGGATTTTACATTTCATTTTGAAATGAAGGTTTACTTCAGAATGACGCGAGATTGCTGTTAGCCAATCAAAATAACGTATTACAATGAAACATACATGTAATGTAATTTTTAATTGTTAAGCCCCATTTTACACCTGGTTTATGCATAAGTTATACTTTGTTTACGAAGGTTTATTCTTGGACATTCAGTTACTCTTAATATTGAAAAGACGCCAAATCATCGTATGAATTCAACGTCGGTTTCCGTGTGATTTACATATGCCACTATTCTGTGACATATATAGACTTGTGAATAAGCTTTTGTTCAACCTATTCTCTATTACTTCAGGTCTATTGTTCCATTAAACTTGTTAATATGTCATGTACTATTTGTTTAACGTCCATCGTGGCTATCCTCCCTAACTTAATGTTCATCATTCTATATGATCATATGACATGTTCTTGTTTAAGCTTTCTTCGAATCATATCATATACGAATACTTCAAATGTAATTATAATGTTGTTTTTGACATTCAATGTTTTTACTTTTGTTTTAGTATGGACATTTGACACTAGTATTAATATCGGTAAAGGTTGTTTCGAACTCAATTGGGATGTGGGTGCAAGTGATTTTTCATGGGACACTGATTTTTGTACTGGTGATCAAGAAGAGGGATACATTTGCGAGTTTCCAATTGTAAGTTTTAAGAGAGAAAAAATTATAATAGAAAAGAAAGGTAACATTGTTTGATGTAGACTGGCCCTGTTCTGTCTTAAGCCATTATTGATTGAGATATGCATGAAATCTTTATTTCTGTAAAAACGTCACAAAAAACGTCACAAAAAATACGTCACTTTTTGTGGCGTTGAAACATTCTTGTGACGCACAGTTATGACCAGAATTTGTTTTCGCTTAATCGATTTATGACTATTGAACAGCGGTTTACTACTGTTGCCTTTATTTACAACACACATATTATTTTTTTCGATCTAAAACAAGATGCATGGTTCCATGTGTTACTCAGTTTTACAAACTGGTCGACAAACGTATACTGTATGTGCATGTTATAAGCATAGATCTGCGCTTCCCTTCTTATCTGATAAACTATTCGGTTGTGAAGTGTGGCTATAAACTGTTTACTCCTCAGGGACATCTACGTGTCTTGGTTTTATTATTTTTCTTTCTTGCAAGGGTATAATGTTTTTTGACCCGTGGCTATCCTTTCTTCCGTCATAGCTTTTTTTTGGCCATGATAGCGCCTTAATTTTTATCAGATTTTCTTCAAATTTTTATGAAGGTTTCCACTCATCAAAACCTTAGATTAGTTTGATTATCAGAAAAATCTGAAATAAGGACAATTTTTTTCAGAGAGAGACTTTAAAATGAGGCAAAATATACCGAAGGGATATTCAAACTGATAAGTTGAAAACAATCTGACAATGTCATGGCAAAAAAAACGACCAAAATATAAACATCAGTATACAAAACACTATATAGAAAAATATTCCATATTAATTCATAATAACTACAAGTACGTCAGCTTAAACTCTATGATCTATTATATGAATTAAAAGTGTCAAAATCCTAAATCTATGCACACTGTTAATTCATAATTTATGATATAAAAGTTGATATGCACACATTTCATATACATACATTTTTATTTGTGCATGATTTGTATCTGTACTTGTGTGTTTAGTTATTATGAAGGACCAAAAAATATGGAGATTGAATACACAATCATAAAATGTCATATCGAAAAAAAGGCACTCTGTTCAAACTATCTTGTTTACACAAATCTCATACCGTATTTCGTGCATTCCAAGTTTATGACAACACACTCGACCTCGGATGAGTCGAATCTTGGATAAGTCGAATACTTTGGTCCGGTCCCTTCGACTTCGACACAACGAGGTTCAACTGTATTAGAATGTGCAAAGAGTTCTAGATTGACAACTGTAGAAGGATGTAGCCGTATACACATTGCATGCAAGTCCAACAACCTTGAAAATTTGTAGGAAATAAAATCCTGATAATATACAATCTTTTAGTATATGTTCTTACACCCTACATACTATAAACTTTTAAGGTACGAGTTTACCGAACAAACCATGTATCAAAGTTCAAGTTGTATTCAACATCACTGTACTCGTAGATATAACGGGGAAATCATCTTTTTCTAGGTTTCTAAAGTATCAAAATATTACTTTTATATGAAAACGCTTATATGTATTACAAATATATTTCTCTTTTTTTCAGGCCCAGTCATGTAACTAAGTCATGCAAATTCATTGAAGAGTTTCCAGTTGGACATCTTCTATTAAATAAAATTCATTTCAAATTTCGCAATTCGTACTAATTCAAACGGAAGCCCTATAGTTTAGCAAGTCCATGATAAAAGTATCACTACTTCAGATATAAAGTTCAGTATAGTTTTGATTTAATGAGCCTTATGCGTTGAATGTGGATTATTTTATGGACTGTTTGAACCAAACAGATAAGTATGCTATTTCAGAGGTCCCTCATGGGGGTGTCCAAGTAATCACCTAATCACAAACTTTTCATAATCATTAATTATTTTTAAACAAGATAATCAAATAATAAAAAATACAATCCTAGATTATCAAATTATCAAATAATCATGAAATATTTGGTCTGGTAATCAAATAATCACTTTAAAAATGGCCAAGTAATCACATAATCAAAAAACCCATGAGTAGGCTCATTTCACAACAAAATATGTTTTCACCATGGACAAGGTTATCATAAATAATTATGTGTATCATATTTTTTGTTGACGTTTTTTTTTTCATCAATCACTTAAACAATAAAAAGTAGTTTGTCTGCAGTTTGTTTATTGATTGGTCAATCATATAAACAAGGTAAGTAAGGTAATTATTTGTTCTATATATGGTTTCTCGCTGATATATATTCATCTATTCAGTTTGTCTGACAAACTTAGTAGTTCCATGAAACGGTATATTTTTAAGTGGAGCGTAACCCTGTATTTCACTAGTCTTAAGATTTTTATAATATAATGTCCTCCTAAAATAAAGTACCAAATCGTCTCACATGTTATATGTAATTATGCTTTGAACTTGCATTTCACTTGATTTTTATATAATTCTTATAAAAATCCAGTGAAAAGGTCCGTATTACATATATTTCTCATATAATAGGAGGGACCAGTTTGTAGACTCCGAGTGTATGCACGTTATTTTCAAAGAAGGGGCGTGTTGGTAGAAACTGTGTGAGTTTGCAGAGAATCGAGTTCCCCTGCTTCCGCGTAAAGCTTGAAAAATACAAGTCGAGAAATGGATAATCTAGAATTTTCGAGAAGAGATGTCATGCTGAGATACTTGAAAAATATACAGATGATCACTGATTACGATTTGTCACCGACGCAAGGGGGGATTTGCTAAACAAACAGGTGCGGATCCAGGATTTTGAATGGGGGTCTAGCAAGCAAACGTTTGGAGTGATACTTGTAAAAAGTCTATGCATTCATCATATATGAAGCTCCATTAGGGGGATCTGGACCCCCTGCCCCCTAAATCCGCCTCTGAAAAACCCTCATATTGACACTCTACTACAGGCATTTGTCACTGAAAAAATGCCTATTTTTCAGAGACAAATGCCTGTGGTACAAATCTAAAATCTAATGTTTAATGAATTTTTTTTTTAAAATAGGTAAAAGTCTCAAATGGCCAGGTTGTGATATTGTGAATAAATTTGACTGAAAAATTATCAAGTTCCAAAATATGGAAAAATGAGAAAAAAATCCTCAAACAATTCCATAAAAGCAGGTGCACAACTTATCATATGTGCAATCTTCCTGTGAAGGTTTAGGGAATTGGGTTGAAAAATGTAGGAGGAGTGGATTGTACACAAAACTTGTACCCTCTTTCATAAATTTTGCTGAAAAAAGACTAAGTTCCCAAGTCCGGAAAAATTAGAACAAATTCCTCAAACAATTCAATAATATTAAGAGCACAACTTCAACATATATGTACAATCATCCTGTAAAGTTTCAGTAATCTTGGATAAAAACTGTAGGAGGAGTTGGTTTCACAAATTAGGTATCAACTTTTCCCTGCCCGACATCACCAAACTCTTATAAAAATAAGAAGATTATTTGCCGGTTTTTGACCTCGTCCAACCCAGCCAAAAAATGTAATTGCATTGTATCGTTAAACAGTCACTTTGGTGTTACAAACTTTTAACACTGGAAAACATTCACTTTGGCGAAAATGTAACTTGCCATAAATATAAAAATAAGGAGATGTGGTATGATTGCCAAGGAGACAACTATACAACAAAGTTCAAATGAAGTGGATGTAAGCAATTATTGGCAACCGTGCAGTCTTTAACTATGAGTACTCTTATACCTATAGTCGGTTATAAAAGCAAGACATGAAAAGTATGAAGCAATTCATATGAGTAAACTAACGTCAAAAATATGCTTGTCAGAAGTAACAGACTTGGATGGAGAGTTGTCTCATTGGCACTCATACCACATCTTCTTATATCTATATACGCATAATCACCTTTACAGGGGTGTTTGTGCTCTTCGAAACAGTGTAAATTCCGCGAAAATTTGCATAAATGATGTGTCATATATGAAGTATTACAACATTACTGAATATGCGTTGATGCAACGGCTAAAGCTATTTTTGGCAAAAATATAAGGTTATATGAAATTTTGTTTTCATAAATCATAGATAGACCATTTCAAAACCGAATTTTAACAGCACTTACACCACAAATACAAATGCAATGGCTTCTGGTAAATGTTTTGCAAGAATGTCCAATGTCGAATTTCGCCGCTTTTTACAAGTAAACTGTCAGTTGACACATCAATTATTAAAAATTTCGATTTGTTGCATACAAAAAAGTGCTTTTCCGTAACTGTACTTTAACCCTACAAAACAGTTACATACTTTTTGATAATTTGCGTAGTCAAAACGACTTCGTTTTTAAACAAATCAATGTCTTGCAAGTTTGCACACTGAACGATTTTCTTACGTTTTCAACGTTGTCGATTAGGGACGCTATGTATGTCTTTTAAGATTACATCGAAATTTTTGTTAGTTTTGTGTTTTGGTGTTTAACGCAACTTTTAGTGCCCATTGTTGTATCATATTGGAAAGTTTTCTATGGTAGAGGAAGTCGGAGAACCTTGGTTGTAATATAAACTGTAAACCCGTGGAACAGACTCGCAAAATACACTAAATAATATCCACAAAGTTGTTACAAATCTTCTTGGCCGAAACTTATCGTGTTACAATTGTGTTACAACTGATTTAATGGAACAACATACAACTGTGAGAAAACGTAATTTATAAGAAATTTCAAAAAGTTAAAAATTATTCAAAATGTCAGCTAGAAACTTGAATTCCGAAAGAAAAATGATGACCATTGCGATACAAATTATAATATAATAGAAAACATTGTTGAAAAGGACAGGATAATTGTGATTTTGGCAGATGATATAGATTATGAGTAGCACAATGTAATTAATACAAGACCACAAACTATTAAAAAATCCAATGACTAGGGTTGTTGAACTGTTGTTCGTTTAGCCGAGGTTCTAAAGATGCGAAAAGGCTGTATTACGAGAGGATAACAAATCAGCCATTTATTTTTAAATTTGTGGAGCGTAAAACTGCAATTTGTTATTTCTCTGCAATACGATTCATATGTATAGAAATAGAAAGTTAAAATACAATTGTTTTGCCTGAAGAATTACACCTCGATATCATACAAAGCATGTAAACATATGGGATGAATATATCTTTCTTTTCTGATAATCGTTTTATTAGGTCTTTCCACTTTCCGCTTTTGCTTTTGTTCTGATTATTTTTTTCTTCTTCTGCCGTCTGAGATGTTTTTTTGTCTCGAGATATACTGAAAAGATTTTTGGCCAATGATGTTGTACAGTGATGGGGATTTCCCCATTCACCCTGTGTAACCGAACACTTATTCTTATTGGAGTTATCTCACCGCGTCCCCTTTTTAAAACTTTTTCTCCAAATTGTTCGTATACTCCTAAGAATGCTTTGGTTAAGTTTAACGGAAGTGATCAAATGACATCTTATGGGAGTTATTTCCCTTTATAAATTTAACATAGGTGATATGTTGAATAAATTCATACACCATAAGTCAATGAGGCCTATAGTCTTTTGATAGTCCTTGTTCCATTTGGAGGAACTTGAGGTCAAGGTCAAAGGTCAAGGTCATGTTCTAAATTTTGAACTTTGCTTGTTATCTTTATTCCAAAGAAACCGTAACAGTTAATGATACGATGCGTTTGCCAAATAATCGTTTACGACATGGCGCAACTTCAATCCATTTAAGTCGAAGTGTTTCGGTCACCTTTTATAGGAGTTTTCTCCCCTTGTGTATTTGAAATCAGTATAACCTCTCAACCATACAAGTGAATGACCTGGGATCTTTCGATTTGACATCACTGACCTATGACCTTGAAATTGAGGTCAAGGGAAAAGGTCAATTTGACGTTCTAGATTTTGACCTTGCTAAAAATTCATACTGGTTCATTATAAAACCATTAGGTCTTTTGCATTTGGTTGGTAGACATATGACCTTTTAAAAGGTTAACCAGAAGTGACATTATTTTAACCGGAAGTAGCCTTTTTCATAGTAATTCAATGAAAAAGAACCTCGCAATCTTATTTTTTAACAAATCATATGAACCAGAAGTGACATCTTCTAACACCGTTTTTTAAATCTCATTCTTTATAATCGAAGTTGAGGTTGAAGACCTTCAATTGTTCTCTGAACAATTGGTTTTTAATGATATTATTTTTTTCTTCCGCCAAAACCTTTTCTTGCGGTATAAAAATGTTTCGCAAGATGTCGCTTAGACATTTTAGATTTTATATCGAACAGTTATTGCGCTTTTAAAACTGATCTTGTTAAGCCGAAAAGACTTTTTTATTGTAAGAGTTATCTACCCAAACACTGTTTTTATTGTTATTGTATCTCCTCCGTAACCAAAAAAGATAACGACAAAATTCTTTTTCATATTTGTTTGTTACATCCTCAGGAAATTTTGGCTGATTTGGATTGAAGCGATCCGTTGAAATCTTATAGGAGTTATCTACCTTTACCAAATAAATTTGTCGTTATGTTTTTGTTACTCATAAACCGTAAGCCGTATAAACCTAGAGTCTTTTTATTTGAGGTCCTTGGGGTCCTAACATAGAACATGAGGTCTCGGTCAAAGGTCAAGGTCATGTCCACAATTTTTTCTTTTGCTAGTTTTTGCATTTTCTGATATTTTTAACGTTATATATAAAAGAACAAGTGCAAAATGTTTGCTATATTGTGATGAAGATATGACACTTTGGTCTGAAACAATCCAGTTATATCTTATATGAGTTATTGCCCCTCAAATGTTTTATTTTAAGGTAAATTGATTATTACTTCAGACTGGTACATGATAGCCCATAAGGTTTATTACAAAATGTTAAGTGACATGTGACCTTGAAAAATATCAACCGGAAATGACCTTGAGTGAACCGGAAGTAGTCATGTTTGCAATTATTTTATGAAAAAGTACCTAGAAACCATATATTTTTTAAATGGGCATACGAAAACCTATCATTTGAGACCGGAGGTGACATTCTATAAACCGGAAGTAGCAAAATTTTTCCCTATAACAGGCATAAGTATATACAAACTATACATTTTGGAATCAGTGAGTATAAAGCTATCATTTGAGACCGGAAGTGACATTTTCTGAACCGTAAGTAGCCAATTATCTCCCTTTTTAGAGGCATAAGTATATAAAACCATATATTTGTGGAATCATTGTACAGCTATCTTTTGAGACCCGAAGTGACATTTTCTTAACCGGAAGTCGGCAATTAGCTCCCTTACTTCAGGCAAAAGTATATAGAAACCATATATTTAATGAATCATTATGAAGACACCTATGATTGAACGCCATAAGTAACTTTAAGTAAATCAGAAGTAGCTTCTTATCAATTATTTAGAAAATTGAAGTGGAAAGACCTTCAATTGTTCTCTGAACAATTGGTTTTTAATTTCTTAATTTAATTGTTCCTTTATTAAAAAAAAGTAAAACGTACTTTTAAGTAAGATTCGTTTAACTTGTAATCCCCCACACCCTTTTTCATTATAGAAAAATGGATATCTTCCTCCTTCTTCTCGGATTTAAACGGGGAAACATTGCATGATATTTCATTCTATGTCATATGGTCTCTGGTAGAGAGTTGTCTAATTGGCACTAATACTACATCTTCTTATTTTTATATAGACCCTATTACCGGTATCTTACTCAAATACAAATATTTTGTTGTTTGTTGCTTGGGTAACTTCCTGTGGGAAATATTTCATGCATATTCACTACAACCAAACATTTAGAAGTATCCATATTGATGTGCAGAAAAAATTGACAAGAAAAAAATTATCCTCGATTATCTGCGTAAAACGTCAAATTTTGACGTTACCAATTGAGACGCAATATCGGGCGTAACGTCTGAGAGTGCTCGCAGTTACTGAAAACTAGTTCAAAGCCAATAACAACTAATATAAAATCATGCATCTAAGACTAACATATCAATCAGTACACATCCAACACCCAATGGATTTAGTCTAAAAACCATTTCTGACGTTTACAGTATTGATTTTAGATATCAGGCAAATAATTAAGAGCTGCAAAATAGGTTGATTCTTACTTTATCCTCCCGATACACAGTTTTTTGCATTCTTCTTAATGCTAAAAACATCATAGGGACAATCAGGACCCACAAATCGAAGAAAAACAGACAGCAGCTTTGACCGAAAGAAAAACGACGAGAAGACATACAACAGTCCGCCCACATAACACAGAAAACTAAACGTTAAGGGGACAACTATTTGATTTACGGGAAAGGGGTGTAATGGCAGGATGAGCTGAAAATAAATAGTTTTGCCAAAGACCGCATGCAAATGACTATTCTGCACCACAAAATACAGGATACAATTGTGTACAAAAGTGAAAATAATTTTCTCGGGAAAAAAATATAAGCATGCTGCGTATCAACAGATGAAAATGAATAGTCAATCTGCAATCTTCACCCCCAATGCCCTCTGAATATGAAATGATCGTACCCTAACGCGAACTCCACCAAAAACACTGAAGTGAAACAATTTCACCCCAGTTTATGGTGGGGTTCGTGTCGCTCAGTCTTTAGTTTTCTATGTTGTGTTTTGTGTACTATTGTTTGTCTGTTTGTCTGTTGGTCTTTTTCTTTTTTAGCCATGGCGTTGTCAGTTTATTTTCGACTTATGAGTTGGAATGTCCCTCTAGTATCTTTCGCCTCTCTTTTTCATGTAGAATTAAGATTTCAGACATATGTAACTTTGTCTAATATGATGAGGTCCAATTTGTTACCCGGCATGACGTAAAAACGACGAAATTAAAGAATTCAACTCTCTATATATAACTAATATAGGACAATGATTAAGAATTACACCATTTCAGGCCCTTTTGTTTTCCACATACGATTAATATTACTAATAATTAACAAGTTCCGGGTCGAATCCGATACCGACACCAATAGTATATGTCACATGTAGTTTCCGGTTGTAGTACTAAGAAACCCAGGGCACAGGGCGAGTTCAAACAGAAAGATTTTGAAAGCAGAGAAAACTGCGCACCTTATAATCAGAATGACTTTATCAGATGACAATACGAATATTAAAAATCCAGTCTAAAAATTAGGCGTACGTACTTTCAAATTTGTTAGCATACATGACGTAAAAACAACCCGAGACTACTATAACACGTGTTATAGTACATGTAGTCTCAGAAACAACGAATCAAAGAATTCAACTTAATATATAACCAATATAGGACAATGGTGTTGATTTAAAATTACACCATTCAAGGCCCTTTTGTTATCCACATAATAAATATTACCAATAATTAACAAGTTCCGGGTCGACGATTTCAAAGCAGAGAAAACTGTGAACTTATAATCAGCATGATTTTATCAGATGACAAGACGATATTGAATACTTAAAATCTTGGCTAAAAATAAGCCGTAGGTACTTTAATTCAGTCAGACCCACGATGTCGCGGTTGTGTTTTAGTATTATTTAAAATGTCACTTTGTAACTATATTTGAGGATCTGGATAAAGGGATCTTCGTTTCTTAACCCCACCCAGACCCTCATATTTCGGAACTTAATTGATGTAGTTGATATTTGAATTTTACATTGTAGATCGTACACGTTATTTAACATTATGTGAACCAATTACAGGGTACTCTGATAACTGTGGTGTTCTGAGTGGTAGCGGGCGAACCTGTTGCTACTCTCTTACGTTTTTTTACTTGGGTTGTCCATGAGTGTTGACTTTCATTGTCAGTTGTTTCTAGGTCACCACTACTCAATGCATTATAAAAATCCTCAGTTTGGAACTGAGTATTTTCTGACTCGTCCATAATGGCGGACAAGACAAAGGTAAACAAAGAAAAACTATATAGATACTGTAAATAAGGTTATATAAATAAATTAGTATCAAATATTGTAAAGATTATATTAATCTTACTTGTATACAACAAAATAAAATCGATACTCAATCTGAAAATGTGTAAATGAACAATAAATTAGTACAGTGCGGTGCTACAAAACACACGATCGTGATGATCCGGGACTCACAACCCGAAACAGATCGGATTAAAAAATGATTTAAGGCCAAAATCATTATCATGAACAGTGTTCACTTTAGATTTGCTTGTTTTATTAAAGACTATAATAGTCATAATGATAAAAACATCAAAGTGATTATTAACTCAATTATAAGATAACAAGTCCCTTATTTAATATAATTAAAATTAATTAATAATGATGAACTGGGTACTAGCAGAGACATATATACACAGAGATTGGCAACTCCGTGAAATCCCGTTAAAACACGCGGCCCGGAATGAGATTCTCGTCGATAATTATTCTACAACATGTAAACAAGTCAGGGATGAATAACCTCGATAGCTAATCAAGAAAAGTAATAGGAAAACTTATTTCAGATCAAATCATTTCTTTTTCTAAAAAACTACTTGAAATAGTTGTATTTTTTTTAATGTATTTGATTGAGAAAATATTTTTTTCTTTTTTTCGGCATTTCTTTTAATTTAAACATTTTAAAAAGTAAAATATGGTAATGATCATGATATTACAAGAAACATTTCTTTGCTAAAGTTTGCTTCTAAATTACACAGTGAAATTATGTGTGTCCGATTTTCCGGTCATTATTTCCTTAGAGTTGTGACTGTGGATTCACAGGTGTGCGATTACGCAATTTATTGCCCTCCGATCACCTGAATTTTGCCGGAGGTGAAGTTCTAAATGGATTATTACTTGGTAATTGTTTTACAACTAAACAAATTCTGACATATTATTTTAACCATGACCAGAACTTCATTTTAACAGAAACACTGGGCTATACTATAGTATTCAATCAGGGAAAAAATAGTCATTTAACATGTCAAGAAAAGAAATAAAGCAACTTTTCATATAAAAAATATGTAGCCAGTAGAATTTTGTCTCGTGGGAAACTGATTTTATATCTGTTTTAATTTAATTATAATGTTTAATTTTTGATTGACCTAAAATTAAATTATTTGTGGAACCTTGCATGAATTTCCTAAATGAAGTGCGTACATTATAGTGTTGTCGAAATCACTTTTTTTGCTGCCATGAAATATTGAATATGAATCTGTCATTATTTGTAGTTTTTTAAGACTTAATATCACAGACTCTGATTAAAAACAATGTGTATCATAAGTACAGTAAAATACTCTGCTGAACTGTAGAATTTTAATGTTCTGTTTCATAGACCACCCGAGTACTGCAACATTCTTATCTTTACTCTTTCCTATCGGGTAGTGAAACTCGAGTTTGAAATTAGAAAGATTTAAAATTGTACACAAGTTTTATCTGATCTTTTGTGGGTTGATGTTGTTCAAGGTAATTTTCGGTGCAGTGCTATGTGGGCTGTTATTTTCTTTTCATTTGTTATTTTTTCCTGTGTTACACTAACTTGAATAATTCAGTCCCTCCCGTGATCGACTCTCCCACTCGCGAGGGCCTGAATTCTTTATACAATAAAACGCGTCACGAATCCAGGATTTTGATTGGTGCTCTCTGTGAGAGAGCCAATCAGCTAATAGCTCAATGTTATCGAGATAGGTAAATACCGAGCTAATTCCGAATGATTATTTGACGATTAATTATTGACAAGGCCTTCAGGCGTTAATGTAGCCATCGTAGAGCAGTGGAATATAACGACTGAATTATTCAAGTTAGTGTTACACGACCTTGTACTTTTGTATTGCCCTTGACATCTCCTGCTTCTGTTCAAACCTTTACCACTAATATCTCATCTGGTTTAAATAAAATAGTGTCTCATTCCCGGAATTTGTTATACAGGAAGTCATTTTAATATCAGTTTTTATAAGCATATAAACTGCTTGGTCTCTTCACACGACTTATGTTTAGGATGGAATGCATCAATAGGTACATACATGTACCAGGTCACGGATATATAAGTACACGTTATGTGCTTTTGACCTCCACAAGAATTTTAAACATTCATAGATGTGCAAAGAATATTTTTGTCGTTGGGTTGTTGTCTCATTGACATATACCTCACATTTCTGTTTAGTCATAGCATCTGTGCCTTTTCAATTTATTGCAGAAAATATTTGCATAAACATTTTTCAAAACAGGAGAGGTGAAATAGTGATCACAGAATGAAGACATGTAAAACTGAAACAACACAACACAACAGATAAATATAAACAGGCACCATTGTTAAATAACTGAAACAAACATAGATGATGACCAATATGAGCGACTAGTGTACAAGTAGAGTGAACATTTCTTGCTTCTTATTCTACACATTTTGTCATTTCATGTAAACAATTAAATATGTTACTTTCGGAGGAGAGGAAAGAATTTGTGAAACGAAATATTTTGCCTTTAGTACTGTCAAGTTATATATTCACAGGAGTGTTGTTGAATAAATGAACATTTTCTTTTTTTACATTATGCTACCTTTATGGTACAAAGGAAGCATTTCCATTCTCATGATGTACAAAGATATTATAGAATGGCCTTCCAATGATAGTCATACATGTAAATCATTGTCTAATTGGCAATCATACTACATCATCATATTGTTATACATGTATGTAAAAACTATGTACATGTATACTTTGTAAATGTAAAGAAGACAAATGAAGTTGAACACAAGATATTTATTTGCATTTTTTCCATATAGTCTCTGCACAACTGCCACTGTGTCACTTCTGCTTCAAATTCAATAGATTGAATGCAGTCTTGTATTTGTTCTTAGTTCAATGATGTCACCATCACTTGCACAAAAATCGCATACACATGTACATCAAGTTTGGCATATGAACTATAATATATGAACTACAATAATATGGTGGATAAGCACATGTAATTTTCTCTCCTACATAACCAGTTTTAAGTATCACATTGATAGTAGTAATCGGTCCAATACAAGACTGTGCAGTCACATTTGAAAAAAGTCATCGCTAACAAATAGTTGTTCCTGTCTGCCAGGGAGTCTTATTTTCAATCAGAAAGGCTTGGGAGTCCTAAATTCAGCACATGTATGATATTACATTTCTTGTATGCTGCACTGTTAGGTAAATTTGATCAACATCTTTGTTCTTTTATAACATGCAGGATCCTGTTAAAAAAAAATGCTGTCAGATACTGAATGTAAATATATATAAAATTGTAAATGTCATCAAAGTGGTGGAAATAATGAAAAACAATTTATATACACAAAACCAGTATGTCTTGGGAAAGGAATACCTGTGATGGGTACAATTGTTCTTTAAAGATGGACAATTTTATAAACTGTAGCCATGGACAGGTGTGTCTTTATATTGAAGAGAATGAACATGGCCCACAGCTTGAATAGTGATTTTAAATTGTAAATTGCATCAAAGTGGGTGGAAATATGGAAAAACAACTGTTATACACAATTCCAGTATGTCATAGGAAAGTTATTCATCATGTGCTGGGAACAATTATTCTCTAAAGATGGACAAGTTTATAAACTGTAGCCATGGACAGGTGTCTGTCTTTATATTGAAGAGAATGAACATGGCCGACAGCTTGAATAGTGATTTTGAATTGTAAATTGCATCAAAGTGGGTGGAAATATGGAAAAACAACTGTTATACACAATTCCAGTATGTCATAGGAAAGTAATTCATGTGCTGGGAACAATTATTCTCTAAAGATGGACAAGTTTATAAACTGTAGCCATGGACAGGTGTCTGTCTTTATATTGAAGAGAATGAACATGGCCGACAGCTTGAATAGTTATTTTGAATTGTAAATTGCATCAAAGTGGGTGGAAATATGGAAAAACAACTGTTATACACAATTCCAGTATGTCATAGGAAAGTAATTCATGTGCTGGGAACAATTATTCTCTAAAGATGGACAAGTTTATAAACTGTAGCCATGGACAGGTGTCTGTCTTTATATTGAAGAGAATGAACATGGCCGACAGCTTGAATAGTGATTTTGAATTGTAAATTGCATCAAAGTGGGTGGAAATATGGAAAAACAACTGTTATACACAATTCCAGTATGTCATAGGAAAGTAATTCATGTGCTGGGAACAATTATTGTCTAAAGATGGAAAAGTTTATAAACTGTAGCCATGGACAGGTGTCTGTCTTTATATTGAAGAGAATGAACATGGCAACAGCTTGAATAGTGATTTTAAATTGTAAATTGCATCAAAGTGGGTGAAAATATGGAAAAAACAACTGTTATACACAATTCCAGTATGTCATAGGAAAGTAATTCATGTGCTGGGAACAATTATTCTCTAAAGATGGAAAAGTTTATTGACTGTAGCCATGGACAGGGGCCTGTCTTTATATTGAAGAAATTGAACGTGGCCGATAGCGAGAATACTGAATTTTAATTGTAAATTGCATCAAAGTGGGTGATTTAATGAAAAATTCAACTTATTTACACAAAACCAGTATGTCTTGGGGAAAGTAATTCATCTCATAAATGTTTTTATTCCTTTTCATAACGGCCAAGCTTTCCCTTATTATTGACTTCAATAAAACGTTAATCGTCACAATATTTTAACTAATAATTACTGCAAACTGGATAAAACAAGGTAAATAATTTACGAAATTGAAATATATACTTACATTATGCTGTTTTGAAATGCTTGATGTAAAATAAAAATCGAAGCGAGGTGGTGTACTTGTCGTGATAGAATCAAAATGGCGATCTCGTTAAAGTCTCGTGTGCTGCGTGTTTTGATTAGATTTCGCTGACCACTGTTACAGTTGCCAATCTCTGTGTATATATGTCTCTGGTACTAGCTTGTCTAACAAAATGACATCAGTATCACAATGAGTCAGTCAAAGTTAAAGTCCTTCTTCAAAAAGAAACCTGATGACATTGAATCATCAGTTCCAAGTAAAAGACAAAGAGTCAATGATCCACTACACCAATCCAACACGCGTCGTTTTAGTTTTAATTCGTCATATTTCATTAAGACACAAAAAATTACATGCATCCTAGACTCATCAAAATTAAGTGGGACTCACCATTTCTAAAAGTGATGAGTCCCAGGACTCACCATGAAAAATTCCTAGTGAGAACCCTGCCAATAGCTCAGGCTCTTATGACGAAGAAAACTGAAAGCAGCAGCGGCTCATTCGGTTCGAC
Organism: Mytilus coruscus; assembly: GCA_017311375.1. Classification (NCBI taxonomy): domain Eukaryota; kingdom Metazoa; phylum Mollusca; class Bivalvia; order Mytilida; family Mytilidae; genus Mytilus; species Mytilus coruscus. Next base: position 32,381,157 of record CM029599.1, read on the forward strand.
TGATAGCAGATTATAGGTAGTTCTATCAACTGACATGCTTAAGCACATTGAAATTGTTGAGCAAATTGGTGAAGGAGCTTATGGAAGTGTTTATAAAATTAAAAGTAAAACTAACAAAAAGGAATATGCACTGAAATTTTTTCCTCTTTTGGCAGATCAAGATGAAGAAAGAATAAATAGAGAAGTAGAAGTAGAAGTACTATCTCATGCCAATATAATCCGATATCATACATCCTTGTATATTAAAAGTGAAAGTGCATGTAAGGATTCTCTAGCTACAAATGTCCAATGTTTGTGTATACAAATTAAGTACTGTAACCAAACCTTAAGGGATTTCATCGAAAACATGTACAAGAATTACGGACATTTCAAGGCGAGATAACTCGTGTTACTTTGCTATTCTGGTTCCCATCTTGTTCTCATCGTCTGGTGACCAGTAGATAAGAATAGATAACTCCCTAAACGAACACCCCGCCAATAGATGTCACTTTGACGTTATGCCTATAGGGTAATTTATGATATTAGCAGTTATACGATAATTCCGAACGCAGTTGGATTTAAGAAAGAAACCCCGCGTACACTATACACAGATGAATGATGAAGAAATTGCCGATAGAAAAGAAATAATTAAAAAAGAAAAGTTTTGCATGCCCTATGATGTAGAAAGAATATTTTCTGTTAACGATGGTTCAAAAGAGATACGTTTACATGTTATTATATTTCCTATATTTATAATATATGTATATCTCTTGATCAATACTTTTTTCTTTTTTTCTTAATTAATCTAGTAAATTTCCTTATTGTATGAAATTTGTAACCCTGTTTATACTACACATGACCTTTTCGGAAGCTTTAAGATAGTCCAAATAATTTATCATCGTAGTTTCTGATTTTAACAAGTTCAATAAAAGAAACATTTTAAAGCCGCAGGCAAACTGATCTATCCTTGTATATTTCTTTTTAATTGAGTTAGATGAAAATCCAATATACAAGTCCTTTCAACATCAAACAGGCTTGAGTATTATCTAGATTATGTTTTATATAAAAAAATAGCATTTAACTATTCAACGTGATTCTGGAAAAGGATAGACAATTTATGAATATGACGAAGACATAATCTTTCAATCAGTTTAATTGAAGTGTGGAGCTGGCATGTCAGTTATTGCTAGTAGTCCTTTAGTTAATTTATCATGTATCATTGTCATTTTGCTTAGTGTCTTTTGTTATCTATTCTGACATCGGACTCGGACTTCTTTTAAACTGAGTTTTACTGTGCGTATTGCTGTGTTTTGTTTATTCTACATAGGCTAGAGGTATAGAGGAAGGGTTGAAATCTCATAAAACATATAGATAAAAGCTACAGAAAGGCAATATCATAAATATGACAAGATGTACATTACTGTCAATTTTAGATTTTATTTGATATCGGTAGGTCACATTTATTCGATATTGACATTGTAAAAGCCAGATGTATACTCCATGCTGAATTTTATTTGATCTAGGTAACACGTAAAATCATTAACACCTGTGGATTAAATTGTAATATTTTCCTGTCCTCTAGGAACATAAAATTTACATAATTCACTACCCTTAATTAGACATAGATATCAGTAAATAAAACCGCAGACTTTCTCCTTGAAGTTTAGTGGTTTGTACATATATTGAAGGTGTGCATGTGGTCAGGGTTTAATATTTGCTCTTTTGGGAGATAGTTGAAGTTATTTTAAAATAACACTTTGCATCTTCGGTGCATCATTTGTGTCTCCCAGACACAATTAAATCTCAGATAAAGTTCTACATTATCTTTGTTATGATACAGTTACTTCAGAGTGAAGTGCGGGCATCACTTTGTCTAGTTAATTTTATAATTATTTTTTGTTGTAATTAATCTTATTTGAAAATATTCAGGTTCATATTTCAGCCGTATCTCAATTTTTTTTTTTTTACTTTATAGAATTAGGTTATATGTGTTACCCTATATTCTTATGTGTAGAATACTCTTAATAAGAATAGAGGGCAACATACATAAATTATTATTGTTAAATCGCATTGATAAGAGTTTGAACACTTTAGACAAGGTAAAAAGTTGATGTGAAAAGACTATTTTCAAATTATAAATTAACTGCAAAAATAAAAAAGGGGTCCCAACAAGCTCTTGAGCATGGATTACTATATTTTCAGTATAATATAATAATTCAATGATAAGATAAAATAGTAACATATGGTATTGAATAGTGATACAGCGCCGGAAAGGATTTGCCGTGGCACCATGGGACGCTTATACAATATACTATGTATTAGATACAATACAAAGGTAACAAAGAACAGGCCGGTAACAACCGTTGCCGGATAGTTTTCTGCACGAGTAGTCAGGTCAAGGTCCGAGGCGCTGGCCGAGGACCTTGACCTGACTACAAGTGCAGACAAACCATACGGCAGGTTGTTTCCGGCCTATTTTTGTAACCTTTGTTTTGTATCTGACTTGTACGACGTTTCAGGAAGGAAGTAGTACATTTTGCATTTAGAAGAGGTAGCATAACTAAACATATTAGAAACTTCAATGGCCATATACCAGTTAATGTAAGTTACAGTTTAAACACATTTTTTTCACTTCCTTAAGCCGAGAATTTTATTTTCTAAAAATTTCAAGAATTTAATTACTTTATAAAAAGAACCATTTCAAGGAAAAGATGAATGTTGTTTACATTTGAGACTTTTAAAATGCAACTTCGCTAGTAAGTAATTCATAAAAAAAACAGAGCCAGCATTTGATTTTTGTATTGTGGAAAACGGAAGGAATGCGGGGGTAATCCATTTAAAATAAACAGAACTGATATTAAGTGAATGAAATGTTATGAAAACTGGATTTTGTCTTGTTATTTGATATATATATATAGGCATATATTTTGGATTTTTTATAATAGTTCATACATATAGGTTTTTTTTATATGTCTCTGATAGTGTTGATCAGGATTTAACACGTGTCACTATATGATCCAATCGCAGCTTACCGTTCAAAATTGATGACATTAGTTGAATGATTTTTCTTCACGATTAGCTGCATATTTGAACATGTATTACATGGACACTTTTTATTTATAGGATCAATCGTGCATTGGTGAGTTGATAGGATTTTATCTTTTGATTAGATTTGATTTTTTATATATATTTGCTGTCTTTTTATTGAAATATAAACGTTGGTACCAGAATTTCTTTACTTTCAGCATTGTCCAGAATACTATTCATGTCCATATGTTGAAGGAAAAAACACTTACGGACCGACCATTTAGCTTCAAAAGGGTATCTTCTTTTCTGAGTAAGAACATTATTTATTTTTCAACGCTATCACCCAACTATTTTAATTTTTTCGAAATTAGACGATTATATACGGTATACGGAAAATCGGGCATCAGAACATTATTTTGTCATCTGCTTGACCACAATATATTTTTCTCATAAAATTGGGTATCAAAATATTTTTAGAAAAAGACATACCCCTTTTTAAAGTTAAATGGTCAATCCCTTAGTGTACTGATATGAATAGTAATTTACTGGAATTGTTTGAAATATAGTTATTGATGCTAACGTAAATATTTCAATCAAAAGACAGGAAATATGTCGGTGAAACAAAAGTTCAAATCTAATTGAAATTTAAAGTGCCCATGAACTCTCTGATCATGCACGAGTGATTCTATTCATAAAAGTGTCCGTATAACTACTAAAAGTGTCCGTGTATCATCTAAAAGTGTCCGTGTAACACCCGTTAATGTACTGTTTTCTATAGCTCTGCTGGGGTAAAGTCGTACAAGTAAATATTGACACATTCGTGTTTATATGTTAGCTGAGATCGATAATTATGGAGCTTTTCTTAAAAGGACTTCGATGTTTTTCGTCATTTGTATTATTAAACGACATTTTATGAATATACTAAACAAGGATTTGTATAGTACTATACAAATCCTTGTACTAAACAATTAGATTAATGTATGAAGGAGAACATAAAGATAGCATATCCTAACAATGATTTTGATGCTATGATATCTTACTGTATACATTCAAAATACTTGCATTTACTTCTTTGATCATTTCTTATAATGATAAGAATAATATTCCTATACCTTTTCATTATACAAAACTTGTATAAAATTTTGTATGTTTTGAATAACATTAAAATTGCACGTTGTCATCTTTTCTATTTCAATTTAGTTTTTCAGATTTTGTAGACATTTTTTTCAATAATACAATCATGCAATTGTGTATTCAAATATTTGATAATAATAATATAATTACTCAAATCAAAATAAGATTAATTAGACAGAGCCTTTAAAAAAAGGAAAAAAAAACAAAACACTGTTTGCATATTTTTCTTCAAGATGTCAACAAAACCACACTACTTTTAAAATTTTGATGTTTAAAGAACTCTGGTATAATAGAAATTAATATATTGTTTAAAACCTAACTAGATATTTAAAATGATGGATGTTATTAGAAAAGAAGTTCACATCATAAAATGAGAATTCAACTAAATAACAAGACCAATTTGTCTTTGAATACGGTCAATCTTAGTTGAATGAATATACATCGTATTCATTAATAATGAAGTTTCACTTTCAAATGCTTAGGGACAACAGTAAACATTATTTTAAAATGACGATTCTTATACCATTTGATATGAAAATTATTTGCCAATACTGTATAATTTGTTAATTTGATTTACAATAAAAATGAATTTAATATGATTTTTATAAAATATGTATACCTCGTAATTTAACATATCTCAACCAAAAGAGAACCCGGCGTTCAACATGATAGGGACAACAGTAAATATCAAGATAAAGTGGATTTTATTACACCATTTCAAAGCTATAAAATTGGTGAGATCTCTATAATTTATTAATTTTATATGAGATTTATAAAATAGTCATAGTATTCGTTTGTTTAGCTAGTGGTCATAATTCATAGACAATAACGTTACAAAATTTTCAATGATTACGGTTCTCTGTGTGGTAGCTGATAAAGCCATCCAGCTGAGCTGTCCGCAATTCTTGTGTATGTATGGGCGTATATGATAGATGTGACAGGGAACTTTAGCAAAGACGAATATTTAGCGAAATTGTTGATGGCATCAAGTATATTCATGGTCATTCATGACGAAAATATTACGCATCGAGATTTAAATCCTAGAAATATATTTCTCGGCACAACTGGCACAGTGAAAATTGGCGACACTGGCATAGCTGGACTTGAGAACTTAACCGAAGGAAGCAAAATCCTATCTAGCAATGACGAAAAACTTACTAGCTATATAGGAACAAAACTTTATTGTGGACCAGAGATACTTAATTATGAAAAAAATATGATAAATGAATATATAGATCTGTACAGTTAAGGGCTAATTATAACTGAAATGTGGTTCACGTTTCAGACTGCAATGGAAAGATGTAAAATCTTTGAAGGTATCAAATCCCTGGCGATTGTAATTCCAGATTCATTTGAGCCACAGATTGTAAAGGATATAATCGTAGGACTACTTCAACACGAACCTTACAATCATATGGGACTTGAAGAAGTTGTTGAGAAAATCTCATTGTTAAAGAGGAGACATTTACCGATGAAATTTTTATTCAGCAGATCCCAAATAAGCCCGAGTCGAAATTAAGAGCATGCAAAAGGTTCATGTTTCCGACTTGGCTCGAGACCATTTCTTGTTACTTCGTATTCAGTTGTAAAACGAAGACAATTTCCCCAAAACTAGTCTGCTGTCTTTGGTCGAAAAAAACAAAAAGCCGTATTGAAACCCAAGAATCCAATTTGGACGAACAGGGATCCAGATATTGCTATTTTGGAACTTAAAGTAAACGACGAGTCGTATTTACCTTCAAAATCAAGATGTTACACAGAAAAAGTTTACGTTCAGAAACATAAATAACGCAAAATATTTGATGGAAATCATTGATTGGCCGTCCATACCAGAGAATCCTGCAGATGAAATGATAATCAAATTTGAATCGGCTCCATCCAATAGACGAGCACCAGTCATATATGTACCGGATCAAAATGATATCAGCGTTTTCGGAATAGTCCTAGGACATTATTTTAAGAGAGGCGTTAAAGAAGTCATACGAAATTTAGCAAGTGTTTATGAATCATTTGACCCGATTATACCGTCCTATATCAGAAAAGCGCTCTTTAGCAGCAGTTCTTATTTTAAATGTCACGAAAGGATTATGGAAAATATTGAAAATTATATCATGGCAAAAAATGACACCGAAAGCACTGATTGACTCCGGTTGATATTCTTTTGAGAACTCATCTTTTACTCATATCCGACTATAGTGAAAGATACACTTACGGATAAGATGTTGGCTATATATAATTTTAGCAGCAAAAATTGAATTTTTGAACAATCATTCTCTAAACAGGGCTAGATAATGAAAACTTTGTTTTATTTTAAAATTATCTTTCATAGAACATAATTATATAATATAAGTAAGAGACTGAATTTGTGAAAAAGTACCAATGCAAAAGATAAACTGCAGACATTCGTTTGCATTGCCTTTGATTTAGTAAATAAATTTATAAAATGTTTAAACTTGAACATAGTATGTGAGCAAAATTGGTAATTTCCAAGATAGGATACAGAATGTCTTTCAACCCAAAAATCTTACAAACCATAACTGAATATATTTTAAAAGCTTTTTAAAATACAGTTGCTTGACATTTGTAAATCCCAATCTGATTTTATATAGTTGATTGGGGTTTAATACATGCAATGCACTGGAGCCTTACAGTAAACAGACCAAGGAGACTATACCATTCAATCCTTTGAAGGTTGTCAGTAGGAATTTGAAGTTCTCCAACTATTGAATTACAGGCTGCCGTTTTGGGTCAGCCACATACTGTAGCAGGGTTAAACATGTTTGTGAGCGCTGAATCATCCCCCTTAATTGGGACAGTGGTGTAACAGCGCAACATAACAAACAGTCAAAATCAATTGCAAAAGACTTCTGAAGTTCTGTATTCTGTCTCAAGTCAGGAGCCTGTACTCCGGGGTTGTCGTTTGTTGCTGTATATCATATTTGTTTTTCATCTACTATTATTATTTTGTACATAAGTGAGGCCGTTAGTTGAATTGTCGTTTGAATTGCTTTACATTTGTCGTTTCAGTGGCTTTTATAGGTTACTATGCAGTATGGGTTTTGCTCATTGTTGAAGATCGTACGATGACCTATAGTTGTTATCTTTTACGTCATTTGGTCTCTGGTGGAGAGTTGTCTCATTGGCAATCATACCACATCTTCTTATTTTTATATTAACTTAATAGATCGGTATGAAGCACACAACACAAATAAAATAGAACAAAAGACACAAAGCATCAACATACGTATACTGGAAGTTACTGAAAGCTAGTTCAAAGCCAAATACAACTAATTAATAAATCATGTTCTCATTTTAATACCAGTTTTATGGTCCTTTATTTTATCCATTATGAGATTAACCTGTGAATCTAACAATCCAAAAGAGCATGTATCCATGACATCTATGTTGTTGAGGCTATTTCTATTTAGCCACTCGTCCATTGTTGAAGGTTATATGGTGACCTTAATACAATTAGGTTACTTTTTCATGTATTACTGTACAAATCATTTTAAAATACCAAATGGAAGTTCATCATCTGATTTAAGATCGATGTCAATACATGTATATTGTATTCTTGACTTTATTATAATCAAGGTTAGCTTGATAAGTTTTATTGTTAGTCATTTATTTACAATTGTTACATGTGAAAGTGAGCTTGATATTGTATCTGCCAAACAATTTCAGACAAGAGAAATTCAAGCTTATTTTGGGAAATCTCCTGAAAACTCTACATGTTGATCTGTATTCAATACTTAGCTTTCAAAGGTATTTTTCAACATAGTGTAATCAGAGATGGATGGATAGACAGGTGGATCAGTGTTTAAAGTCCAGTGACAAATATTACTTGGATATCAGGAAGAGAACATTGTGATGAGATATGATTTTGATCCTTTTGTACTAGACTGGATTTTTACATGCTAATTCATAAGATAACAGTCCACAGGAAGCCAGACACATGATAATCTGACTCTTAGCTGACTTGTTTTTGCTCTAATTCCAAATGCTATGCACTTAAACAAGAAGTGGATAGTACAAATTTTAAGTCTTTGGTTTGACCTTGCCAGTGATCCAACCAACATTTTCCAGCACTCAAGATGATCATGCTATCTGGAAACCACCAAGACAGTTTCTGCGATGAATACAACAACGTCCTGATGTCTCATAGTGATCACAAGAAAATACAATTATAGTTCACCAAAACTTCTGTAAATACAAATTTTAGTGTGCTTTTACTATTGTATTTTTTTTTTTAAATGGACAAAAATAGGACATTAATTATTGCCTTTTTAGGAAATGACGCATACAAGTAACAGTATCAAAATTTAAATTGTGAGTTTTTATTTTATGGAATCTATCCCATCACAATTTTTGAAAAAATAACATCACAAAAATTTCTGAATAGACAGTAATCTTCTCTGACTACAAATTTTTAAAAAGCCATTTCTGTAAAATTCTATTCGTCATCATGTATACATTGTATTTTATTTATATCATGTTTGGTTGGAACAAGTCTTTCTTTCAAATGAAAAGAAAAATAAATTGCTTCGCCTAGCGCAGCTGGATACCACCGCAGAGGTCCAACCCTGAATAGTTGGGTAAAAATGGACACAATATTCGTGCTTGATACAGGTCTGAATTTGGATTGTAATTAAATATTTGACACATAGTAGGTTTCTGCCACAGAATAAGTGTAGTCAAAGAACTTAGAATTGGTTATATGAATTGAATTTATATTCAATTTTTTGCTTTTGTGCAATACACTATGCTGTTGCAAATTGACCCCCCCCCCAAAAAAAAAAAATTTCACCCCCTTTTTTTTTTAGCAAAATTTTTGTTTTCACCCCACCCCTTTTTTTGGCAAAAAAAAAAAAAATATTTGAAGAAATTATCTTTTTTTATTTCTGAAATCTGTGATGAGAAAAAAAATTGTTCCCCCCCCCACAATTTCTTCCACCCACAATTTTTTTTCACCTTCCCTCCCCCTCCCCTTTTTCCAAAAAAAAAAATCTTTCCCTCAAGATATGGTCATTATCTCAATTCAAATTTCCAATGGAGTTTGCAACCATAATAACCCATTTAAATACATCATAAAAGTCTTAAAATAGAAAATGACATACATAATCATGTCTAAAAATAATATATCTTTAATCAGCATTTTATTAATAACTTCTAAAATAAATTGACAGCTAATCACCTCAAGACATTACAAAATTTCTTTATACATAATTTTAAAGCAGTGTAAGGAGGTAATCCAAATTTAACATTGTACTTAAATGTGATTGTCCATTAACAAGGAAACCCTTGTTTTTCCCCTTTTGCCCCTAATTCCTACACAGTTTGAGCCATTACCCCTTAAACCCAATCCTAACCATCCCTTTGTGGTATGGAAACTTGTTGTACAATTTCAGAGAGATACATACACCGCTCCACAAGTTATTGTCTGAAAACTAGAAAATGCTTATTTGGGCCCCGAATTCCTAAACTGTTAGGACCATAACCCCCAAAATCAATCCCAACCTTCCTATTGTGGTTATAAACCTTGTGTTTAAATTTCAGAGATTTCTATTTACTAATACTAAAGTTATTGTCCAGAAACCAAGTGTCTTCGGACTACGACGACGTGATATCAATATATGACCACAAAAATTTTTCATATCTATGGGCCCCAAATGCCCCACTTGTAAATATGCATGAGTCAACTTCCACATACCGATGCAGGATTCACATCGTTAAGACCGGTTTGTGATTTTAAGCATTGTGTATAAGTTTCATAACATTTGGTTGAGGCAAACTAAAGTTAGAGAGCAGAAATGAAAAATTCAGCAATTTTTTTGTTAATAAAGGGACATAACTCATAAACGGTAAAAAAAAACACCAACACTTGATCTGTGTTTTGTGGTAATAGGCATTGTGCATAAAAATAAGACTTTCAGATAAAAAAGAAAGTATGATCCTTAACATGGACAAATAGTAAAAATGATATAAGCCTAATCTCCAATTAATTAAATATTTTTTTTATTCATACAAGACAAAAATATTTCACAATTTGATTGATTTACTACTTGTGTTACAACCAAATCATACAAACTTAGTGGCAATAGATAAGATTTTAGTAAATTCTCCACTATGCTTTTCTCCATATTTCTTATGTCGCAAGCAAGAAGGTAATGGATGTCTTATTCTGGTTCCTGTTGGAGTGCCACTATCCTCTACTAATACTACATTGTTCGTGTCAAATCGAGGTACATTTGTTTTTTGTTTCTGTCTACAGCCAACAATATAACCCTTCTTTTTTTGTCCCATTATATTAATCATGACTTTGTCGCCAATCCTTCCTACTGCAGCTACATTATAAATATGCATGATTTTTCCTGGTTTTCCAGCTGTTGCAGCAGCTTTTCCTATTGGACTGTTATCTATGACTCTTACTCTGGACCGAAGTCTTAATTCCATAAGACACTGTGATGTACTAAAATAGAAAAAAAGGTTGCCATTCATTAGAAAAGAGAGGCAAAAGATACCAAAGGGATATTCAAACTCAATTTGAAAATAAACTGACTGTCACGGGAAAAAAAACGAAAAAACAAACAACAGTATACAAACCACTACATAGAAAACTAAAACCGAGCAACACAAACCCCACCAAAAACCAGGATAGATCTCAGGTGCTCGGGAAGGGAAAGCAGATCCTGCTCCACTAGTGACATCTGTTATGTTGCTTATATAAGTACAAACCAGGTGATAAGTCTAATTACATGTACATATATATGTAGTAAAGATTTATTTATGAAACAAATATGCAAATGAGATTACAGTAATTATATGAGAAAATACAAAAGAACATTTATATAATGTACTTTTATTTACTGGTACCAATTTTAAGAATCTGTCTGTCTTTGGATGTAATACTATCTGGATATATATTTTGCCTTTAATCAAAGCGCAAAAAAATCAAAAGACTTCTAGAGGTAAAAAATACATGTTCACGAATGGTTTTCAACAACTGACTTGTGTATACAATTTCAAACTCTATAAAATGCACCAAGCCTAGAAAAATAGTGAATTAATTTAACACATACTACCAAAGATCTTCAATCTATACCAAATTCCTTAAATGACAAAACAAATTGACATCCATGGACATGGTTCCTGATTTTAGACAGGAACCTCAACAAGTGTTGATCAGATTAAACTAGTTTGGATTACTGAACACACTCTCCTTCTTTTTAATATAGTATATATACATGCACAACTAAAAAAGAAAATCTAATTTGCAAAATAAAAAGCATACTAAATTATAATCATATTAATCATTATAAACCAAAATTTTGCTCAATCATAAAAATGGGCTGGACAACTGAAGTATTTAAGAATGATGGCTCTGAGTTCAACTAAATTTTTTCCCTTTGAATCGCTACTTGTGTAAATTAGTGTGGACTTTTTTTACAGAAAGTAAACAAACCTGAATAATTTATTATGACTGAATGTTGAGGTCAGACATGTTAGCTTGGTTAATCTGTTTGCTATATTCATACAAGTACTGCTTACAGGAAACATGGTTCCTCTTCTTGATATGTCTGAAAACAAAAATTATAACAAATCTGAACATAGCTATGGATAATTACATTATAACTGTATTAACTTTGTCATTTCCATTAAGCAAGCTGAAATCATACATGTACATGTACTTGACAAGTGAACAATACAAAACAATATTTTAATTTTAGCCATTTAAGGGCATGATAACAGACATGACAGTACAACAATTAAACACATTAGTGAATATAACAGAACATACAGTGGATAATTTAAAAAATAAGATGGGAAAAGAGACAATGAGAGAGAAAGAGAGAACATTAGACTTCTTAGAGCCTGAATCCTTCAACTGTCAAAAATATAGCTTTTATTGATTATTTTTGCTGTTTACGGTTTCTGTCTTCATGTATCTTAAAATTTTCGTTATGATAGACAAAATTAAAATAATAGTAAATTGAAGAATGTGTCCAGTGGACACAGATGACATCGCATGTAAATATATGGCAAATTCATCATTTTTAAAACTTGATCTATGTTTGGTGGTAATAAATATAAAAAAGAAGATGTGGTATGATTGCCAATGAGACAACTGTCCATAAGCATTGTGTATAAGTTTCAAGACATTTGGTTGAGGCAAACTAAAGTAAGAGTGCGGAAATGACAAATTTAGCAATTTTTCCATTTATAAAGGGACATAACTGGAGAACAGTGAAAGTGACGCCACCAAAATTCAAACTTGATCTGTGTTTGATGGAAATAAGCATTGTGTATAAGTTTCATAACATTTAGTTGAGGCCAACTAAAGTTTATAGAGAATGGAAACTAATTTTGGGACATATAGACGGACGTTAGAACAAGGGTAAAACTTAATTCCCCCTCCTCTGCGGCGGGGGCTTAAAAATATTCACTTAAGGGCTATAGCTCCTAAATACAAAGGAGTCATCCAATGTTTTCTGTCATATCAGATATTTAGTAGATCTTGTATAACTGTATATCATAGATAAAAATCATTTTTTAAGGACAATAACCTCTATAAGAAGACTGGAGTCGTCAAATGACACGTAATTAGTTGTGATTTTTGTACTATATGTAGTACAAAGTAGTAAATACATGTAAGTGAGATCAGTCCTGTAACTATTTAGCCAGTAATTGATCAGAAAGGGGCTGTTTTTTATAATAATATCCTATCAATATTTCAACTGACCAGTATTTGCCAACCTTGGTACATGTATCAGTCATATAGCAATTTTGTATTGCTAATCATTTTTTCTGTTTTCAGTTTCTACCTTTCTTGTATACTATAAGAGAGAATACAATGTAGGCAAAAATAAATGTATGGGACACAGATGATGCCCCCACTTAGATATAACGTTAAAAAATGACATAACTCAAGAACAGTAAAAGTGATGCCACCCTATTTGAACTTGATAATAAGCATTGTGTACAAGTTTCATAACATTTGGTTGAGGCAAACTTAAGTTAGAGAATGGAAACGAAAAATTCAGTAATTTTTCCATTTGTAAAGGGGCATAACTAAGAACAGTGAAAAATGAAGCTACCCAAATCTTGATCTGTGTCTTGTGGTAATAGCATTGTGTATACTGTATAAGTTTCAATTGGTTGAGGCAACTAAAGTTAGAGAGCCGAAACCAATTTCGGGACGTACGGACAGACGTATAGACAGACAAGGGAAACACTTAATGCCCCCTCTGCTGTGGTGGGGGCATTAAAATGAAAATAAGTCAACAATCACCATCTAAGGGCAATATATCATATAAGGAGTAAGTCATTAAATGGTTTCATCCATATTGGCCATTGCAAATGTTGTAGATACATGTAGATACATGTATAAGAAGATGTGGTACATGTATGAGTGCCAATGAGACAACTCTCCATCCGAGTCACAATTTGTAAAAGTAAACCATTATAGGTCAAAGTACGGCCTTCAACACGGAGCCTTGGCTCACACCGAACAACAAGCTATAAAGGGCCCAAAAAAAAGACTAGTGTAAAACCATTCAAACAGGAAAACCAACGGTCTAATCTTTATAAAAAACGAGAAACACTTATGAACAGCATCAACAGTCTTGTATTGCTGATCATTATGGTGTTTATAACACCAGGGCACTTTCCCTTTCACTGTGTGTGGGAAAAATTTACGTTCTCATTTTTCCCTGTCATATATTTGATCTTTAGTCAGATCCTGTTTTTGGGCTGCGTTAAGCCGTTTCATCAATCACACCCGCTGTTATCACCTGTTTCATCAGGTTTTCTTTTGGAAGAGGTCCAAAACCAAACAGACTAATACCGTTTACTAGTCATGTTCTAATATTATATTCTCCATTTTCCCTGTATCTTGTACATGTACATTGTATGACGACTGGTCACGTGACTACGCATCCAATCAATTGTGAAGAATGTAAGCAATCACATAAGTTTCCTTTCAGTATAGTTGCATATTTTAGGATTATTTTTATACTAGATTTTTATATTTTTGTTCAAAATGCTTTTTCAATTTTTCAACCTGCAAAAATAGGAAAGTCTGTCGAGTGTAACTAAGTACCGAGGGAAGGTCCGAACCCGTAAATGAAAGGTCATGGACCTAGGACATCCCCTGACTGAATCATAGAAAAATGGGTTTGACCCAACCTCCAAACAACCCAAAATTCTATAATGAAGAGTAGATGTACCTAAATGGCATCCATGCTCAAATTCACATCTGTAAAAATATAATAACTGGTGTTTTGTTTAATTTCTCCACATTTTTAGAACAATTTCACATTCATGACATTTGTCAGTGCTTACTCTTCGTTTTGTAAGAAATATTCATTGATTGGTGTTAAATGCCACTTTCAACACCACCTACGGTCAGAAAACTGATAATCGTAGACAATTAAGATTGGAGTCGAATGCACTTGCCCTGTGCGGGATTCAAAGTCACAACCTCAGTGTTGACTGGCTAGTGATACTCGTTTTGTAAGATATAGATGCCTCGGACAAATGTTGCTTATTTTTAAAAGTTTACTTTTTGTGGAAGTCGCATGTGACGTTTCTGTAAATTTTACTTTTATCTTATTATATTTTCCCTAAATTCTAAAATAAAAATAAACCTTTTTGTGCACAGTAAATGTATACAATAGACGTATTTACACTTGTATGCAAATTTGTCCGCCATGACGTAAAATCACACAGGTTCCCGTAAACTTTGACATCATAATTCAAAACATTTGACGTCACAATTAAAAAGTGATTGTTGCCTGACGTCAAAAGGTGATTCGGAGTAGATCTAAGGTCATTCGGAGGCAAAATAAAGCTAAATACCAAAAGTGTAAATACGTTTATTACATACCGTCTGTAAAACGGGTAAGTGACTGGTACCAACCTATTAAAAAGCACCAAGCTATAACCCAGAGACTTATATCACTGTTTGTAATATAACAGGAATTATTTTACCTATATTATTAAGTATTTTTGAGTGGAAAATGATCTTGTAAAATTCACCGGAAACGTGTGAGAGTATGATAATATTAGAATCGATATAGGCGTGTTCCCGCATTATTTCCGTAATTTAGGTGAATTTATGACATAAAGACATTAAGCTTTATTTTAAAGATAAAGATAGAAAGCAAGAGTTCATATCAACTTATATACATGCAACACAAAAGTTCTTTAAAGCATCTTAAAAGTTAAACACACACTGAAGCATGCACTTATGAGATAAAAACACAAAAACAAAATAAAATGGTTTGCACAAAAAAGCACATAGAGGTTAGTTAAGTAACTTAAATTAGCACAAAACAGCAGAAGAATTATAGTAAAGATAATAAAATAACTTTGCCATGCTGAAAACAAAGCATTAAACTGAAAATAATGAACAGAATTAACTGGTTTTGCAGGCAAAACATTGGCATGAGCTGCCAGACCAAGAACTTATCAAGTTCTTGAATTGATTTAAAGATGATTGCTTACGTAGCTCATCTGGCAGCTCAATCCAAAGCTTAGTACCCGCATACCTTAATTAAAGATTGTAGGCCGTATGCAGTTGTTCTTACATGTGGTAGGTCGGCTGTATTCTGGTATCTAAAAGAGTAGGTGTTTTCCTTTGAGTGTATTAAATCAAGGAGATAAACAGGACAATCTTTAATTTGGAAAACTTCAATAGCCAATGATCGCATTATTCTTATTTTTAAAGACAGTACACAATGTAATTAAAGTTGGACATTATGAAAGAGTAATAAATTGTTAATTTTCCAAGTTTAGTCAGGTGTTTTCCAATTCTTTTGAATACATTTAGCTGTTTGGATGATTTTTGACATATTATAGAGACATATGTTCATTGAAATTTAGTTTAAAATCTATTGTTACACCTAGAAGTTTAACGTTATCTTCACATTCTATTTCATTACCTTCTAATTAAAATTTGTAAGTTTTTGTCTTTAGTTTTTACCTACTGTACAGCTATCGCTTGAAATTTTTTTGGATTAGCTTTCATTTTATTTATTGAGAACCAAATAATCAAAATTTTGCTTTCATCTTCTAGTGTATTAATCAATTTATTTAAATCTTTATCTGCGTATCAACTCGGACAAACGACACGTCGGACCAAGACAACTCGGACCAATTTTAAGACAACTCGGACCTCCTTTAAAGTCCGAGTTGTCTTCTTCCGAGATGTCTTTGATTCCATGTAGCAATGATAACTAATTGCACGATGAGGAGATTAGAAATAATTTTGAGTCGTTATTGCAGGTTTAAGTCGGGGTTTTCAAGTTGCATATTTGTAAACAAAACTTTATTGACGCCAATGAATATGTATATGTCGTCAACTTGCAAGAAAATAGTTTAGTAGTTTAGTCACAGGGGCTTGTTTAATTATATAAGATAGCGACCGCCGCGTCTGACCCACGAAACAAGCCCCTGTGGTTTAGTTAAGGACAATGATGAAGCCTGAAAACCTCACAATTGATAGAGGCCTAGGATACTGCTATGTCAATGATGGGGAGGTCAGTTGAAGGACCATATATATATTTGTATTCAAGTTCAATAGCTTTTGACAAGGTATCCCACAGTTTACTCCTCCATAAACTACACCATTATGGCATTCGAAGTAAAACAAATGGATAAAGGAAATTCTCACCAACAGAACCCAAGTAGTAGTTGTTGAAGGCGAAACATCTGACAAAGTGAAAGTAGAATCCGGAGTACCACAAGGATCAGTATTATGACCCAGTCTCTTTCTTTTTTACATTAACGACCTACCAGAAGGCCTACAGTAACACTCCACAGTGAGACTGTTTGCGGACGATACTGTGGTCTATTTGACCATTTCTTCAGACAACGACTGCCATAAACTCCAAGAAGACCTGGACAAACTGACAAAATGGGAAAAACTTTGGAATACGGAGTTCCATCCTGACAAATGCAGCGTCCTCACAGTCACAAAAAGAAAAAAGCCAATCAAGTGGGACTACAAACTCCACAGCCATACTCTGGAACATGATCATGAAACATCGACTAAATACTTAGGCTGCACCATTGCAAATGATCTAGATTGGGGAGAACACATTAACAACATCACAGGAAAAGCCAGCCGAAGCCTTGGTTTCTTACATCGAACCTCCACATTAGCTCAAAATCCATCAATGAGCATGCCTATAAAAATTAGTAAGACCGCAAATGGAATACTCCACGACAGTATGGGACCCATACCAGCAAAACCACATAGATAAAATTGAAAAGGTACAAAGACAACTCTGCTGCACGATATGTAACCAGCAAACATAGAAATAGATCAAGTGTCAGCAACATGATAACTGAATTAGGATGGAAATGCTTACAAACAAAACGAAAAGAAGCTCGACTCATCATGTGTTACAAAATAACAAACGACCTTGTAGCCATAGACAAGAGTAAATATCTACAA